>JAXCMG010000017.1:33027142-33183057 GCA_034642415.1 Podarcis siculus | reverse complement strand
TGACAAATAATCTGATATGGCTAGATTGACAAATAATCTGATATGGCAGCTTCCTGCTTTCCTTTTTTAAAAAAGTGTTTCCCTTTTTTTCTGTTCCACTTCATCTGGTGCAAATCATTATTATATTCAAGTTTGAGTAGTAAGATAATGTGGAAAAGGATGGTGCCTTTCTTGAAACAAATACCCAAGGAAACAGTTTTGTTCCTTTTTTCTTCTCAGGCCACCTCTAGTATATTTTCTTTAACAGCCCTCCCATTTCATCTCTAAATGTTAGCATAAGATTAATGCATGCATCTGTTCTTGTGTTATGCAGGCAGCCCATTAACTAGTTCCCAGAGGTTTTTCTGATAATGTAATTTATACTCTGGGACACTGAGTACTACTTTCATTTTAATGTTGTAAATGCTGAAATTAGTATGTGTATATTTCTGTTAAAAATTAGACTTGATGGGAATTGACATTGATGCTGCTGCTAGTCTCTCCTTCATAGGCATGGAATGTTTTAATGTGGGATAAGGTGAAGCCAAACAACTTACTATTCTTCCTCTAAAATTCCTGTCTTCTAGTTTGCTTCCAGTGTAATGCTATGCATGTTTACTTAGAGGCAAGTCCTATTGTGTTCAGTGGGGCTTATTTCCAGATATACATACATAGAATTGCATCTTTAATCTTTGATTTTTGTTTGATAGTATTGCTTTGGGACTACAAGTGCTGCATTCCTGAGTATTTAATGAACAGGCATAAAATACTGTCAATTAGCTGGGTATATATGGTATGCTGTTTTAATATAGAGCTAATCCTCAATCATCAAAGAAAAACAACTGGATTAAAGGGAATAATTTTCCCATCTAGTCAGGGAAACTGAGTAGGTAGGGATAACAAGCATACTGGCTTATTTACTGCTTTATGTTACTACTTTCAGTAGTGAACAATTCAGGAAACTGGCTGGTGGACAAATTAAAATTCTGGTCATTTTCCGGGAGAAACAAAAAAACCGCAATATGAAAAAACATTTTGTTTACACTCAATCTGTATTTACTCTGCAGGAATATTTTAATGTTATTTTTCTGAATCTTTAATGGTCATTTAGATATTTGAATTTGTATCAAATAATATTCCTTTTTTGTATTTCCCCCACCCCCGTTTGCAGGAGCTAGAGTTAATGCCAAAGACAGCAAATGGTTGACTCCTTTACACAGAGCTGTTGCATCATGTAGTGAGGTATGGGTTTGCTTTAAAACTCTTCAGTACATTTTATTGCAAAAGAATCCTGCAGACAGTGACACTGTTAGTACTAGACTTTGAAGCAGAAATATAAGGACCCATAAACTCGGCCACCCCAGCACCACTTTTTGTTTTCTTTTTCTCCTGCAGGTTTTAAAAAGCACTTTTATAGGACAGCATAATCCAAAGCACTATTCAGCTCTAGTTGCATGTTATCTTCATTTTCATTGCTTCCCAGACCCATTGAGGACTGGAGGAATTCAGTGGAAATAGAGTTGCTGGTTGCTGTGGTTGTAGCAACCAGGTAGTGCTTTGCTTCCCAACATACCCAGGTGCTCCTGTTGCTCTTTGCCACCCAAACTTTTACACAATTTTTGCAAGCAGTTATTTGATCAAGTTCAGTTGAAAACTGTTCTGTTCTGAAATGGGAAAGTTTTATGAATACTAGAAAGAATTATCCTCCCTGTCCAAAAGGACAACTCGTCCTTCCCTGCTGGTGCTGGCAAGGAAGTAGAGACAAATAAAGGGGGAACTTGGTATGGAAGCTGTCATACCCAGTCACCTGTTGCTTGCTGAAAGGCGTTCATTAAACCTTTTATAAGCCTTTGAATAGATATTTGCTTCTGGACACTTTGTTGCACAGTATATAAGAATTTTAAATGCCAGTTTTGATTTTTATCCATAGGAGGAATACTTGGGTAATTGAAGTGGGAGGCAGGTTATTGGGGTGGGGGTGGGGAGTTAAGATACAGCAAGGAAACAGAATTGGGAGGTTACTTTGCTAATCTTTTTTTATTTATTGGAAGTGTGTGTTTTATTATTTATAGGATGCTGTGCAGGTGTTGTTGAAGCATTCAGCAGATGTCAATGCCCGTGACAAAAATTGGCAAACGCCCCTACACATAGCAGCTGCAAATAAAGCTGTCAAGTGTGCAGAAGCCTTGGTGCCACTTCTCAGCAATGTAAATGTGTCAGACCGTGCTGGTAGAACGGCATTACATCATGCAGCCTTCAGTGGACATGTTGAGGTACAGATGATTTCTTATATTTGACTCCCCCAAGCCAGCTGTCCCTCCACAAACAGGGGTCTGTTTACCTAATCCCAGTGCTACATGCAAAGCAAACTGCAACACCCTTACTTTACCCTTGCAGAAATACTGTTCTTTTTATTTATAGTATGGAAAGAAATGCTTCCTTCTTTAAATTAAAATGATATGTTTATCCTGCCTTTCTTGCATTGTGGAACTCAGGGTAGTAAACGTGGTTATCAGGCAGTCAACATCCAAACCTACTTAGCTACAGCAAGGTTCCTGTGTCATGTGCCTTCATGACTTTCTTTCTACTTGAAACTGTTTAATGCTGATTAAGGGAAGACATACATTATAGTTACAAACCAATTAAAGCCTTTTAGTCTCCATCATATGTACTGTAGCAAAATGTTCATTGGTAATGGTTAGTTATTAATGTAATCCATAACCATCAGAATCAAGTTTCTGGTGACACACCTAATTCTTCTGCTTTTTTGGGGTTGCAAAAACTACTTCAACAGTGACTTTTAATACAGTTTTTGAAAAGTTGTTCTAGTGAAAATCCAACTAGCTAACTAAACTGATTGAAGCTTATTTATTTTGGCTATTTTAATCCTGCAGTGATCACATAGCTTATCAGTAACTTTCTCCCTCAATGTAGATGCATTTTAGTTTTAAGTGCTGTGCAGGCATTAACTTTATTCAACTTTGGTTATGCTTTAAATTAATATAATTATTTATGTATATTAAGAAATATAACTTATCTTCATTTTAGATGGTCAGTTTATTATTGTCTAGAGGTGCCAATATCAATGCCTTTGACAAGAAAGACAGACGAGCAATTCACTGGGCAGCTTATATGGGTATGTAAAAGCACTTTGTTCTCCCTTACTTGACTTCCGGCAGGAATTTATTCATGGCTGATTTCTTTGTTTCAGGGTGTTGTTCTTAAAACGGGCTTCTGCATGCTGTTTCCTTCCTGGATCAGGAATCTCATAGGCAGTTTGAATGCACATATGAACACAGACCATCCAGTGCAATCCTTGTTTGGTGTGGATAAGAGACTGATCTTTCCACCAGCCTTGTCTCAATTTTGCATCACTATGTCTGGTTTAAGGTTATGGTGATCTTTTCTCCTGGATGAATCCCATCTAATATTAGAAATACATCTAGCATGTTCATTGTGGATCTTTCACATGTAAAAGATCACCTAATGGTACTAAAAAGAAATTATTTTCTCTGAAAGAGACAAGCATTATTGAATCAGTTGGGACTCTCCACCAACCAAAGAACAATTAATTAACTAACTTCTTTTTAATCAATTGTGATTGATCAAAGTATTCATTAAACATGTCTACGTTACTAAATAACATAGCAACATTTCTGAGATAGTGAAGAAAGTATGAGATGAAGTATAGAATGAAAATCGGAGCCGTGGAATGGCTTTTGATCTAGTCAAGGTGTCTGCTAATACAAGGGTGGTGATTTTCACTGACTCCACTTTCTGCTCCAGCCCCCTGTGACCCCACACTCTGTTCCAAAGAGTTGGGCAACCCTCCAGAACACCATAGAAGGTGGTGCAGAGTGCAACAAGTTCTGCCTTTATGACCATACATACATGCACATGAACCCAGAACGTTCACAGAACAGATCTTTACCAGAGATGGTTTCATGCTACAGATCAAATTGCATTTGCTACAAATACCTTGCTTGCTTCGGGGAATTTATAATTATTGTCCTTTCAGAGGAGCTAGCAGTAAGAATAGAATGGTTTAAAAGTAAATGAATAGCTTTGTGGTTTGAAGTGGCTTCAGAGAAACATACAGGCAAAGTAAACAGGGATTATACTACATAACCACTCACCCTATGTTAGTAGAGCTGACTGCTTTTAGGCAGAGCGAGGCAGTTGCCTCAGGCAACTCGGGTGTTGTCTGGACTGTATGTTTAGTTACTGTTGTAGAGATAGGGAAGAAGAAGGCCGAAGAGAGGTGTCAACAGAACTTGATGGGCCTTGGGTACAATGCACTTTGACTTAATGGGGGCAGGTAGCATACGCTGCTTCATCGCAGGCAGTAAAATTAGTTGGGCTGCCCCTGTCCCAAACCATGAGACCTTCTTACCCACCACAGTCCTTGAAAAATTAGGGTGCTTCAGAAATTTAAGTTGCTTACATTGTCCCCACCTCTGATTTACATCTCCAATGTATCATATGTGGTGGGAGTATAAGGTGGTCAAATAATTCTGGATTATGATACATGAAGAGCTCAAAAAGATACTCAGGAGTTTACTCTCTAAAAAAACCAGAGGCATTTCTGCTGAGCTTAGTAACGAGCGATATCCCAAAGGATAAAAGGAATGTATTCCTTTACGCAGCAGCTGTGACCAGAATTCTAGTGGCGAAAAATTGGAAAACAGACAAAATACCAGAATTACTAGAATGGAGAGCCAAAATTTACAAATTTGCGGAAATGGCAAGGTTTCTGAGAAGAAAATAGACAAATGTGTTTCAGAGAAGGAAATCAAGATGGGGTGGGGGAAGGAGAGAGAAAAAGGACAAGGAAGGGATCTAGAAAAAATCAGAAAGAAGCGAGTTTACCACAGCGGTATGATGTCTGGAGAATAGCAGCATGGAGCAGACTTCTAGGGAGATATGAAAAAGCTGAACAATCTCTGGGTGCAATGTGGATCCAGTTATAAGAATAATTTATCAGTGAACATCAATTTTCACAAAGGCCTGGGCTGAACAGTGAGCCCATAACAAAAGACACGCGTAAGTTTTCCTGGGGCAGCCTGAGTTGTTTTAGATGACCACAGGACTTAAAATGGCAAAGGTATCTGCAACGTTAATATGTTGCTTTTAGTGGCGTGGTCTTGCCCCTTCTGAAGGCAGCCACACTTGGACCTCTCACAAAATGCAGACAGGGTGTCTCATTAAAGCAAATCAAGGCAGTATATACTAAGTGGATGATATCCAAGTCACAAGGGATGGCTAACAATCAAATCAGAGGTGTTGCTTGCATTAAGTGTGGCAATTGCAACCTTCTAATTGTGGCAACCTTCTAATTGTGGCTGGTGTGTGCAGGGATCAGTGCTCGTTGCACCAGTGGTCCTTCCACAGTGAAGCACTTAATTGTTCTGATTAAATCCAAACCGCACCATCGGTCTCAGGACCTGTACACTCTTTCTGTTGAACCAAGCTACTTGGGAGCAAGTGAGCTGCAAAAAGGAGAATAAGAAAAAAATGCCACCGCCCCCCTTCACTTACATTAGCTGATGGGTCTGGTAGATCAAAAGGACTGGATTTCACTTTTAAAATTTAATGAATAAGACTCGCAACTCGCTGTTAAAAAGAAGGGCAATCTTGAAAATGTTCACTTATTATCAGTCGTCATAACATCATAATAATCTCAAACATGTGACCTTAACTCTGCCCCAGTTAAAAGCTTGCAGTATAATAAATGATATAATTATTCATTTTTTTCAGGTCATATTGATGTAGTAAAACTGCTAGTAGCCAATGGTGCTGAAGTTACGTGTAAAGATAAAAAATCATACACACCACTACATGCTGCAGCTTCCAGTGGAATGATTAGTGTAGTCAAGTATCTTCTGGATCTTGGAGTTGATGTGAGTAAGAGATGACTCTAAATTGTTTCTCGTTATTTTGTACATTGTTAAGACATGAATAGAGTTTCTGAGGAATTGTATGTAGTATGTACTGGCATAATATCTAGTCTGTTCTAAAAGGATGTTGCTGGAATAGCTAGTGTTCTTTATACAATGGTACTTCGGGTTACATATGCTTCAGGTTACAGACTCCGCTAACCCAGAAATAGTACCTCGGGTTAAGAACTTTGCTTCAGGATGAGAACAGAAATTGGGCCACGGCAGCAGCAGGAGGCCCCATTAGCTAAAGTGGTGCTTCAGGTTAAGAACAGTTTCAGGTTAAGAACGGACCTCCGGAACGAATTAAGTACTTAACCCAAGGTACCACTGTACAATTAATTTTTTTAATTATAGGCCTTGCCTTCTTGTAGACCATCTTAGTATAAAACAGGCAGCCTATGAAAGAGAAATAACACAGCAGGGAAGGGATTAGAAAGGTGACAAAATAATCTTAATTTCTGCATTGTTGCACCCTTGTATGCATCCATATATTTATAGTTTTACAACTTGCCTAGGATAATCAGAACTCTGGAAGAGTACTTTACAGATTTACTGATTGTATTATATTTTTATGATGGAAGAAAGGGTAATCACGTGTCAATTAGAGCTAAACTCTTGTAACTAATAATTGAAAATCTGAAGGTTTATAATGAGTCATATACCGTTGTTCATATAGCCTAGTGTGGTCTGCTTCACTTAGCTGCAGCCTTGCTCTGTCCTGCAAATCTGAGGTCCTTTTAACTGGAATTAAACTTGTGACTATTTGTATGTAAAGTGCATTTTCTGGTACTGGACTGTGGTCCACCTTGATTCAGATTCAATGAATAATTGCCATTTTTATTGAACAAGTATATTGTTCGTAACATTTGCTGAATATAAATTATTATTGCGATGGACTAAAAGTAGCCTAAGGACTTAACATTTGAAAGACTCCCCCGTAATATTTTCCCCTACAGATGAACGAACCAAATGCATATGGAAATACACCTCTTCATGTCGCTTGCTTCAATGGACAAGATGTTGTAGTAAATGAACTGATAGACTCTGGTGCTAATGTAAATCAAATGAATGAGAAGGGATTTACACCTTTACACTTCGCTGCTGCATCGACCCATGGAGCATTGTGTTTAGAACTTCTGGTTTGTAATGGCGCAGATGTGAATATGAAGGTAAAATGATCTGAAAGGTGAATTTTAAATGCTGTAACAATATTTATGAACATTTTCTTGGCATTATCAATATGCACGTCGTCCTAAAACGCAATATGATGCACACTGTTAATATTCAACAAACGCATGGCTCAATGCATTTTACTGTGTGAATAAGCTTGTAGGATTATGGTTCATTGGTTTCCAGGATACTTTCTAAAGCCTACTTTTTGCCCAAGGGGCTCTGAGGAATCCCCCTACTTGATCAAGTTGTCCACAGAATCACCCATGTAATTGTGGTTCACTCAATGAAAACAAAGTAGATATGGTTTGTACTTGATCCAAAATGTTAGAGAACCACTCATACAGGTCACACAAAAGGGACTAAGAAGAAAGTTTAATAATTCAGAGAGCTTCCAACTGACTATTGGAAAGTTATGAAAAAGAATGTTAGACAAAGCTGAACATTTTTTAAAATGTGCATCTGAGCATATTGCTCAGATAAAGAACGCCCCCCCACACATATAACGCAAAATAATTCATTGAAATGGCCTGTGTTTTACTTTGTAATGATGATCAATAGATACATAGAAATGTAAGCCAAAACTAAAGAGTGCTGGCAATATATTTTACCATTCTTTGTTCCACAATTGTCCCCCAGTCCCCATTCTCTTGAGATGGGGAAGAGAAAAACACATTGCTCTCTGAATATTGAAATGGGATGAATGCCAGTTTGTTTGCTTGCTTATTTACTTACGTGTTTAACTTTGTTTATGTGCTGTCTTTCTGCCAATTCTCTCAAAGCAGTTTACCATTTGAAATGCTAATATATGCAGTATTTTAAATAATCAGTATTTTTATCTTTGTATTTTATTATCACATTGTCTATATTAAATGTATGAAAACGTTTCTTTTTCTGACCGTTCTGTTCATGTTTGCATAGCTAATCATGGCTGCAGATTATAAATGCTTTGTCGCAGTTCAGCAAAAAATCGGAATTACCTCATGCATTAAGGTTGACCTACTTCTAAGATGTGATTGTAGGGGAATGGTTGCATATAAAATATACAGTATCCTCCAGAATGGAATAGTTCTGTTGAGCATTGCTTCTGATTTGCAATGAGTTGCTGGTGGGTTTCTGGTCAACACCAAAGTGTCAGGTGACACAGGTGAAATATTTGTGTGTAACAGATTTGGGTGTCTTAGGTGTACATGAAAAGCTTGCTTTAACTATTCTGGCATCCTTGCTAGGTGAAAAAGATTGTCTGCCTGTCATTGTTGTATAAACAGCAAGTGCCCTGAACATATAGTTTGGAGTGGGCCTCACTGTGTTGTTGTGTGCAGTTCTAATGCAAATATTTACAAAACTATAATGTTGAAAAGCCTCTAGCACAACGTTACAATAGTGCAGGAAAGGAATATAAATGAAGCAAAAATAAAACACTGAAGTTGTCTATCTAATGTTGTCAATTGACTTGGTAGCCATGGGTTGACTTCTTTTTCCCCAGAGTAAAGATGGAAAAACACCATTGCATATGACAGCAATCCATGGAAGATTTTCAAGATCACAAACAATCATCCAGAATGGTAAAAGAAAAGAAAACATATTAAAATATTAATCTTTCTGTCACTGTCATGCGATGCATATGGTTTGACAAATGTAAATAAATCAGTTAATTTACTAGCTTTAACCTTTTCATCTCTTCCTTGAGTGCTGAAATATGAATCTCAGAAATTTGAGGGGGTATTGTTTTTATTTTGATTGTGTATTTCATGTTTTTATGTTGTGATTTTATCCTGTGAACTGCCTTGAGACCTGCGGGTGGCGCTGTGGTTTAAACCACTGAGCTTCTTGGGCTTGCCGATCAGAAGGTCGGCGGTTTGAATCCACACAACAGGGTGAACTCCCGTTACTCTGTCCTAGGTTCTTCCAACCTAGCAGTTCAAAAGCATACCAGTGTGAGTAAGTGAATAGGTACCATTGCTGTAGAAGGTAAACAGCATTTCTGTGCGCTCTGGCACTTGTCATGGTCCTCCATGCACCAGTAGCCGTTCAGTCATCCTGGACACATGACCCGGAAAGCTGTCTGTGGACAAACGCCAGCTCCCTTAGCCTGAAAAACAAGATGAGCACCATACCCCATAGTCGCCTTTGACTGGACTTAACCGTCCAGGGGTCCTTTACCATTATAGTGCAGTATACAAATTTAAAAACAACAACAACACATACTTCTTGTGCTTCCACTTTCTGCCTGTTCTTAACATGGCAAGTGGCCTTTAGTTACATTTCAGGATCTTCAGACACCTTGGACTCAGTTTGACATTTTGAAAATTTCTGAGTTTTCTGGTAATCTAAAATGTGAATTTATTTGTTTAACGACCTGTATGCTGCTGAGCACACATGCATATATGGTTACACTTTATTTTACATTTACTTTCTAGGAGCTGAAATAGATTGTGAAGATAAGAATGGAAATACACCTTTGCACATAGCAGCCAGATATGGCCATGAACTGCTCATCAACACATTAATTACAAGTGGTGCTGACACTGCAAAGTAAGAAACACTTATAATACATCAAAATGAAATATATATCAATTAAAACGGTCATATTGGTGTGGGGTGTGTGTGTGATAAGTTAATTTTAATGATGCGTCTTAGTGTAGTAGTATTGTCCCTCTTTAGAACATGAGCAAGAGATACAACTTCATCCCATTTATCTAGTAAAAAACCAGTCAAATTGCCTCTGTAAAACCTGACTCAATATTATACAAATAAATAATACAGAATTTGTGCAATATTACACTGGTTACAGAACAGTAAACATCTGTGAAGAAGAATTTGCATAAAGGTCTTAATAAAATTTCTGTAATTTATTCAAACTTTTTAAAATGCTGCATGTTGCTTTGTGTTTGCTGCTTAAAAATAAGACAGCCTCTGTATTTCTAATGTAAAAATAGATAAGGCTCAATTTTTTATTTGGCTCTCATTCTGAATGAATGCTCTGCATTTAGACTGAACCGTTACATTTAAATGTATTAGTTACTTTCTTTAATTATTTTAACAAGGGCAGTTAAATGCTACCTTATATACAAGGCGTTTGGCATGACATCTTGGATTACTTCTATTGTAATGAGACTGTGATGTCTGATTATGGTGTATCTTAGGCGGGGTATACATGGAATGTTTCCTCTCCATTTGGCAGCATTAAGTGGATTCTCAGACTGTTGCAGAAAGCTGCTGTCTTCAGGTAGGCTCTTCAAAATAATTTTAAACCCTTTTCCTGTTAACCTTTGGTTGTTTGACATTTTAATTGACAATATGATGGTTCAAGGGGTGGACTCATAGTAGCAAGGTTTTGGTTCAAGTTCTCACTCAGCCATGAAGTTCATTTTTGTATGCTGATGCATCAAAAAGTACTGTACTACATCTGAAATTAATTATAGATAATCTCATTAATACTTTTCAGGCTGTAACAAATTCCAGCTCTTCCAATTTTTCAGATGCTTCATAGATCAGTTTAAATGTAAAAGGTGTGAACACTCACTGTTTACACATAAAATGTCCAGTGGTGGAAATCTGCTTTGTTTTAGTTATGAGACAGAATGCAGTATGCAGTCTTTTTCAGTCTTGTCCTGCACCCAGATATATGGGGGCTTGCATTTGGGGGGGGGGCACTGTGGCCTAACCCATTGAGCCTCTTGGACTTGCCGATTGGTAGGTCGACAGTTTGAATCCACGTGATGGGCTGAGCTCGACTGGGCTTAACCATCCAGGGGTCCTTTACCTTACCTTTTATTTTTTGAATGATTGCCCAAGTGATCTCTGTGCTCTGTATTAGTCAATTAAGCCGCTCCTAAGCTGAGCAAGCCCTCATGCTACTCTGGCTCACACAAGCTGCTCAGCTATGGCACCAGCAGTCACACGCCGCTCAGTGGAGCAGTTTAAAGAAGTTACCTGCCTGTGCATCAGCTGCCTTCACGGGCAGGTGGGTGGGCCACAACTTCGTCCCATCCCATGCCTGGGCAAAGGCAGTTGAGGTAGCCTCATGAACGGAGCCTGACCAAGGTTTCCTCTGGCTCATGAGGAGAACCCCCTCCCTCTAAGCCCATAGATATCCTCTTTGGGCTCTGGAGTGTGTCTTCTGAGTGAGGTGCCTTCCAGCACCCTTTGGTTTAGAAAAAACCCACTGATGATAATTTATGTATTAAACCTCTGAAAAATTTACATCCCTTATATTATCTGTGATTGATTCGTTACATTAATTGATACATTAGATAGTGTATCCCATATTTTCTTGTGGTGGGATGAATTCAATGACACAGAGAAATGTTTCCTTTGGGGTGAAACTAGTTTGAATTTAGGAACTTTAATTTTCAATGATAAATAACTATATGTTGTTTAGATTTGTAGATTAGAATAGTTGTATGTTCCCCTGACCCTGAAATGCCTACATTATATGTATGTTGTTAGTTTTGAGTCTGCTATGTAACAGTTGCAGTTTTATACAGTTGTCCATATCACTCATTTTGAAATCTAATATCTTGGGGAAATATGGTAGGTCTTAATAAAAAGAAAACAGAGCAAATGTTGTGTAGTCCTGTGAATACATACTGAGTAGTTTTATTGTGAGGTAATGTACTCCATCGTTCTAAAGCTTTCAGTCAGATACATATTTTTACTGGTTAGACAGAGCCTGTTAGTTATTTTTGGTCATTGATATTGGTGATATTAGTATAAAATTATAACTGTTGGTAGAAAGAGTGTACAGTATTATTCTTCCAAGTCTCTTCACACTCCCTGATAGGCATAACAGAGTTATTGTTTTGGAGTTGGAAGCTACAATTTTTATTATATAACTAGAGCCGTCAGCAGATCAAGGACTATTCTTGGTGATGGTATTTTTAAAATTAACTTTCTGAGGGGTACGCATGTAATAAAAGTTCAGTAAATATATATTTTTGCTGATAACATGAATGCTTCTATTTTAACAAACAAAAGCAACAGTTAATCGCTAAAAGGAAAACCATCTTCAGTGGTTTTTTTCTGTTTTAATACTCTTTTGAACCACTACTCATATAAACTCTGAAGGGTGGGATATAAACTCTTAACTAACTAAGGAAGATAAAACTAAGGAATAGTGGCTATTCCATATCTTGATAACACACGCTGTAGTGAAAAGTGATTTGAAATAGACTGTGCCTATAGTTAGATGATTTTCCAGACCATGGTTTGGAGGATTGTGAGCAAGGTCTGTCCTCATGCAGTTCCTCTACTCTACATGTCTTGTGTGTGGGGTTTAATTCAGTAGTTGATATCCAGCATTAATCACACTCAGAGTAGGCCCACTGAAATCAATTGACTTAAGTTTCTTGGTTTTGCAGCCCTGATAGGGAGTTCCATCTTAAACAGGTGCCAACTAATTTTAGCTGGTCTTGTTGGCCAACTAAATTTTTTTTGTTGCTACATCTCCCCTCCCTACGAGAGTGTTTTACCTATCGTCTTGTACTTAACCTCTGAAATGCACTGCAAGGTCAGAGGAAAACTTGCTCCTCCTCGTATGCAGCGTGATGCATAATTCAATGAAAATCAAGTGACTGCCTTTATTACAGTTTCGTAGTTCAGGGTCTGTTCAGCAGGTAACAGTAAGATATTCTGGTCTGTGGATTGTCCTAGTTAGAAAGCAACATCTGCTGACTCTAGTCTTAAGTTCCTTGCATATCGGTCTGGAAGCTGCTGGAGGGTTGTACCTTCTAGAATAATGGAACTCTCACCTTGCCTTTCTTTCTTTAATTGAAAAGTTATTCCAGAAACATAGGTGCCCTTCTGGCATGTACTGGAATCGAAATTCCCAAGAAATATTTTCCCTTCATCTTTAGTGTGCAAAATTCAACACCCCCCACATTATATTATGGTGTAGACATTTGGCTGGTTTTGAATATCTGATCTTATTTTACTCTGAACCTCTCTTGCTGATGGACAACCATTGTATGGTTTGGAAACTTGATTTCCTCTTTCCTTTTTTTTTTTAACACATCCAGTCTTTCTATTTTAGGCATCTTGTGCTAGAAATGTGATCATTCCCAGATATCTTGCTTCCCATGTAAAGCAATACTTGCAGCAGAAGGAATCTGAAGGCATAACTGTTTTCAGTGGGCCAGGTTTACTGTTATGCAAATGAGTTTTGCGCTCACATGCTTTCCTCATCCCCACATACCTCCTCTGGTGCAGCTATAAGGAAGATTTGCTTCTGATTTTAAACTAACCACAGCACCCTGCTGCATCCAAACTCAGGAAAAATGTGTTTAATTTAAACTGTGGTTTATGAGCAAGTCAGGATTATAAACCACAGCTTGAGCCTAGCTTGCTTGGACATTTAGGGAGCTGCATGTTAGTTTAAAAACAAAAAGTTGATATATTGCAGCTGTGCCGGAGGATAGCAAGAAATGGGTTACCCTCAAGCTTTTGTGCCTAATGCTAAGACATTGTTTAACACTATGTATGAAAAGGCTCAACAGCAATGCTACAAAAGTGGGGTTAAAGCTAGCTTTTTCATACATTAACAGAACATCTTTGGGGGATTACGGTAATTTATTGTTTAGAAGTAACAATTCATGCTACAGTTACTGTATAAGGATGTTTGCTTAATAGCATACCCTGCCAAACTGGATAGAGAGACACATTTTATAGGTGGTTTCACAGAATAATGCCTTTCTTTTGTAGGCTTTGACATAGATACTCCAGATGATTTTGGCAGGACCTGTCTTCATGCTGCTGCAGCTGGAGGGTATGTACAGTTTTAGCAACTTCTTAAAATTTAGGATTTTTAGCAGCAGCAGAAAAGTTAGTCTGTCAGATGATCTGTACTACCTGTGTAATACTTGGAAAATATTATTTTTCTGTGCTTAAGAGGATTTAACATGTAATGGACAGCAATAAGGGGTTTGTCTAGTATCTATCCCACTATACTTAATGAGGTCTGAAGTACTGGATGCACTCTTCCATGAACTCTCAGGGATACCATCAAAGAATAAAAAATAATACAATATCACAATATTATGGGTTTAAGTAGCTATGAACAAGTGCTTCTTCATGAACTCCTGGTTTTGAAGCATTGTAAAACAAAAGAGAGCCAGTGTGGTGTAGTGGTTAAGAGCGGTAGTCTCGTAGTCTGAGGATCCGGGTTCGCTTCCCCGCTCCTCCACATGCAGCTGCTGGGTGACCTTGGGCCAGTCACACTTCTCTGAAGTCTCTCAGCCCCACACACCTCACAGAGTGTTTGTTGTGGGGGAGGAAGGGAAAGGAGAATGTTAGCCGCTTTGAGACTCCTTAAAGGGAGTGAAAGGCGGGATATCAAATCCAAAATCAAGCCTAAATGATCTAGCTTATCTGGGTCCTTCTCTAATGCCCTTTATTTCCCTTCCATGATTGCAGGTCTTTATTTGCTTGTGATTAAAATAATTTAACACTATATATTGCATTGTTTTATTGGGAGTTGTTTGATATTGCTGTTTGGTTAAAAATTCCTTACAATGGCTAAGAGCCTAAAATTCCAAGAAGCCCATGCACAAGCAATTTTCCCTTCTGGTCTCAGTCACTTGTGCCATCTCACCCTAAGGTTCCTTGGTGGTTGGGTGGAGAGCTTTTAAGGAGGTGCCATCCTAGGGAATATGGCTGAAAGACATACTTGTAATCCTTTGGATCCTAGCCTAGTTTCATAGAAAACTACAGATTCTGATTTATCGTGGGTGACATTGCATGGGGATGTTTTTAGAGAAGTCTGACTAAGAGAAGCATGTTCTAAAACTTTCAGGAATTTGGAGTGCCTAAATCTGCTGCTCAACACAGGTGCAGACTTCAATAAGAAAGACAAATTTGGAAGGTAAAACATGATGCTCCTTTTGAATGTGCAGGATATGTTAAATAATAAGCATAGTTTACTTGCCACCAGTGTCTAATTACATGCTCTTTCCCTTGTTTATGAAAAGCACTGAAATGGTCACTTGCACCCTTGCATTTAGTATTGTATCTGCTTTTATATATTTATATAAATAGACACTCATTTACCATTGAAATCTACTTGTCTCCAGTGTAATTAGGCTCTTGGGGTATGTCCAAGTATTCTGATATTTACTGGTAAATTTCAAGACTGATCAAGTACGAAGTTTCAGACTTATTTCTACCCTTTACTGGAAATATAAAAATTCACCATGGCATATTGATAATTTTTCAGTATAAATATTGTTACAAATAACATATCTGATATCTTATGCCATAGAACTCCACTCCATTATGCTGCTGCCAATTGTAATTACCAGTGCCTGTTTGCCCTTGTGGGTTCTGGAGCAAGTGTCAACGACCTCGACGAAAGGGGTTGTACACCATTGCACTATGCAGCTGCATCAGACACTGATGGAAAGTAAGTATGGTACTATTTAGAAATCTTAATATTCAAACCCCTTAGTAGCATGAAATTTGCCATGCAGTTTTTTTTTATTTGTTTTTTTAATGGGGATATGTTGTTAGAAGGGATTAGTAAAGACTGATAGTCAAGTTACTTTTCTCCCACAAATATTGATCTGTTTTGTTTGTGAGTAGCTAAGTCATGGGAGGCAGGTGGCGCTGTGGGATAAACCACAGAGCCTAGGACTTGCCGATCAGAAGGTCGGCGGTTCAAATCCCCATGACGGGGTGAGCTCCTGTTGCTCGGTCCCTGCTCCTGCCAACCTAGCAGTTCGAAAGCACGTCAAAGTGCAAGTAGATAAGTCTTCCTCCTCCATGCCCATGCCTTCCTGGGGCCTCTTTCCTCTGCCACTGTTTTGAGTCATTTGTCTCCTACCATTTTTGACAGTGCAATGTTGCCCTTTTGTAAGGGAGGACTGCTTTTAGTTGGCTTGGTATGGAATTTATGACTGGCCTTAATATTTATAGATGTTTTGAATTGTAATTGTTTTTAGAATGTTTTAAAATGTTGTTTTGTTTTTGTTTTTAGCTTGTGTATCTTTTTGCCATTCTGAGCTTTGTGTGAAGGAAGTTTGGGCTACAAATTCAATAACTAATGATGGTGATGATGATGATGATACATTTGTTATATAATGCTTTATAGTGTATTGTTTATGACAAACAACAGTATCTAAATGTATTGAATGAGTGAATCATCCGTGTATAGGGAAGAAGACATTGATTAAAGATTAAAAGGCCATTTCATTTTGTACAGGTGCCTGGAATATTTATTAAGAAATGATGCAAATCCAGGGATTCGAGACAAGCAAGGATACAATGCAGTTCATTATTCTGCAGCTTATGGTCATCGCTTATGCCTTGAATTGGTAAGATAATTTACTGTGAAGGACATTGACCAGTAAATAAAGATTGTGTGAGAAACCTTAGGAAGTACATGTAGGTCAGTTTTTTTAAAAGACAAAAAGAGATAATCATGAAAAATAAAATTTATTATCTTATCCTTGAGCATTTACAAAGAAAAACAAGAGTGAAAAGCTACTTTTAGCTTTCTCTGAAGCCTTAATTATTATTTTATTATCATTTATTAAATTTGTATACTACCCTATATCTCAAGGTGGTACACAACTCTCATATATATATATATATATATATATATATATATATACACACACACACACACACACACACACACACACACACACAACAAAAACAAAGACAATCCAATAATCCCCTCTTCCACATTAAAAAGGTGTCAATTAGCAAAAAGCTTGGTTAAAGGGGAACTATTATTTTATTACTTAAGCATGTTGGCGTGATTTTCCCCCTTTTTCTTTGAACTGTAGACCCCAATACCATAATACAATCTGCTTTTGAATATTCCATACAGTTGATTGATATACCATAAAGTGATTGCCGTGTGGCATGCTGTTTAAAAAACAGAAGCCCAGAACAAGCATTGTTCTTTGAATCTTGGCCAATATGTAAAGTCTATTTCAAACATAATCATTTGGATTGTTGCCTTTAACTACAATGAGGATATTACAGATAGTTCCATGCATGATTTGCATACCAAACCCTGGGATACAAAGTGTAATACATATCTGCAAAGATGTGTACATCTTTGAATTACAATTGTTGTTTTATAAACTTAAATTCAGAACCATGAATTTTCTGAAGAATAATAAAAAGCTTGCAGTTTTGTATTCATATTTTTAGCAACTGTTATCTAAAGTGTGGATTTCATTGCAGATTGCCAGTGAAACACCTCTAGATGTTGTAAGTATAAAGACATTTGCTGTAAAATATTTATTGCAAATATTCAGAATGCTTTATAGCCTAATTTTGTTTGACATTTCACTATTTATACTGGAAATTCAGCAGATACTTAACTAAAAGTTGAATGACTCAGAATAAAACATAAGGCTCTTCTAGTTTGTTTTCCAAAGAAGCTAATTAGTAACGTTCAGATAGCTTTTATGTTGTCTACGGTGTTCCTAGTGATACAAGTAAACAAGTTAAAGAAACCACAAATTGCTGCTTGTTTCTCATTTAGCTCAGTTTTTGTGATGCAGTTTTCTTGCTTCTTTAATTCAGCTTGATTCCTTAAAGGCTGCATTCACACATCATGCTAAGCCAAACCATAGCATAGCATGATCGTGCAGCTCCCAGGGAGGATATTGATCCTCTAGCTTTTAAAGTTAATGTGGCACAGCAACTAAGCCAAGATTTGGCTTAGTGTTTTGTCCAAAGCTGGGATTATAATTACCGTATTTTTCGCTCCATAAGACGAACCTGACCATAAGACGCACCTAGTTTTTAGAGGGGGAATGTAAGGGGGAAAATATTTTTTAAAGGGAGCACTGAGCAGAGCCTGTATGCATCCCAGGCTCTGCTCAGTGCCTCCTTTCACGAGCCGCGTGGAGCGTGTGTGCGGCGCTTGCAGGCTTTTCCCCGAGGAGGCAGAAAAGCGCCCAAGAGTCACACACATGCTCTGTGTGGCTCTTTAAAGAGAGTGCGGCTCTTGCAGGCTTTTCCGGGAAGTGGGGGAAGGGACTGAGGGGCTGCCCTCTGTTCCTTCCCCCACCTAAGCAAAAGCCATGCGCTCTTTAAAGGGAGCACGGCTCTTGGGGGCTTTTCCGGGAGGTGGGGGAAGGGACAGAGGGGCTAAGCCAGAAGCTAGAACAGCAAGAGGAAGCTCTGCGCAGCACTCCCTCTCGCTGTTCTGGCTTCTGGGATAGCCATGCGAAGCCTCCTCAGGGCAGCGGGATGAAGGCTCCCCGTGCCCTGAAGAGGCTTCGCATGGCTAAGCCAGAAGCTAGAAAAGCAAGAGGGAGCGCTGAGCAGAGATCCCTCTCGCTGTTCTGGCTTAGCCACGCAGCCTGCATTCGCTCCATAAGACGCACACACATTTCCCCTTACTTTTTAGGAGGGAAAAAGTGTGTCTTATTGAGTGAAAAATACAGTAAGCGTTCCCATTGTTAGCAGAGGGTCAGCCGATGGTTAAAGGCCGTGGTTAGGGAGAAGAGACATTTATCACAATCCTGGCTTGGGATGACATGCTGAGCCCAACTTTGGCTTAGCTTGCCATCCTATGGTGACTGAAAAAGTCTGGGGGAATCAGGAAAGTAGGTGTCAGCTCCTCGCTAGGAGCCAGCATATTCATCATGCAGTTACAGTAAACCATACCCTGTCTTACTGTGACATGTGAACCAGGCCAAGGAACATCCTTCTCATATGCTTCCGTTTGTCGCCCAGTCTTATAACCATTAACTGATCTTTAAAAAACAAAAAAAGTTGTTAACATCAAGTCTTTCTAATGTGTTTTATAGTATGTCGGGGGGGGGGATGAAAAGTTTAAGTGTAAGCTCTTTGTTTTTGTTACAAGAGCCAAGCATGTTTTTATTTTAAAATACAAATTCTGCACATTGGTATTTTCCCTCTGTTAATGAATTTAGATTGGGACAACCATGCATTGTTGAAGTATGTATGTCAACTTAAAAATAATTTGACTTTCATTGTGTATATTTTTCTGTTTAGCTAATGGAAACATCTGGAACAGACATGCTGAATGATTCAGACAACAGGGCACCAATTAGTCCATTGCACTTAGCTGTAAGTATTTAGTTCACCAAATATTGATTATTGGCCTTCTAGAAAATAAACATACCTTTGCAGTGGGTGATTTAATGTAATTTTGACTTGTGCTTTGAGTTCGTTTATGCATCAATAATTATTTACGCTTGCTAAAACCTGGGCTACGTTTGATAGATATCTTTGTAAAGTGTGCATTTTTGTCTCAAATCTGATTCATTTTTATCACTGTAATGTCTCCATCTATCTAAAATTGTACCATTTCTCAGGCCTATCATGGACACCATCAAGCTCTGGAAGTATTAGTGCAGTCTTTGTTGGATCTTGATGTCCGGAACAATAATGGTAGAACACCATTGGATCTTGCAGCTTTTAAAGGACACGTTGAATGTGTCGATGTACTAATTAATCAGGGGGCATCTATTTTGGTGAAAGACTATGTTGTAAAGAGAACACCAATACATGCTGCAGGTAAGACCTTTAAAACTTCATTTTTAAATCATAGCAGAAAAGTATTAAATAGGGTAGAAATTTGTTTATTTTGTTTAACAAATCCCCCCTTGCTTAATTATTATTATTATTTTAAATCAAGTGGTCTTACAAATAGAGAACAGATTATCTAATTCTGCTGTTAATAAAAAGCAGATAGTTACAAAAATTGCTTTCAATATGTTATATTGATCTTACTCTGGTTATTTTATTTGGTTTTATTGGACCCTATTTTAAATCCAGGCCTCCACATCTCTAACTACATTGGCTTGGGAGCTTGTTTCTCCTTCCTTTCCTTGTCCATTTGTTTTTGCAGAAGTTCTGAGTTATCAAAAATATTTATGCACCCAGAGCAATGAATTGTATGCGGTTATATTTTCTGGTCTCCCTTAAGGTTTGGGCTTTGATGGTAGCCTTGCATGGATAACATGAAGAAGCAGCCCAGCACATAAGATGTGTGTGCTTTCTGGGTGACTTGGGATCCTCAGTCTATTTTTTTATTTAGTTTATTTTTAAAGATTTATACCCAACCCTCTTGATCACATAATCCCCACCCAGGCAAAACAAATCCTGTAAGTTGCAAGTTACTCCCTTATGTGATGTGAATCTCAGCCATTCCCTCTTGCCCTCTCCACTAAAGCCTAAGGTCTTTAGTTAATCCAGATTTGTCGGCCAAAATTTGCATTATTTCACCCTTAGGATAAATGGAATGTGGTTGCATCACTGGCAAAAATGTATTTTATGCTTTAATGCAGTAATACCTGCTGACAGTCTTAAAACAGAAATTATAATTTTTCAAATAATTTGATGTTTAATGATTTTAATGTTTTATTTGTTAATATTTTACAGCTACAAATGGTCATTCGGAATGTCTGCGGTTATTGATAGGAAATGCAGAACCACAGAATGCTGTCGACATCCAAGACGGAAATGGACAGTATGTCTCAAATTGCATTTTTCTCTTAAAATGAGCTCGCTAGTGCTGGGCTGACAGTGCTGGGCTGACATGAGCATGAAATCAAAATAGCATTTAAAAAAATCCTTTAGGACCATTTCATTTTTAAAAAGAAACATACTCATATTTGCCTGATATTTATTTGCTTTGAACACATACAGTAAATATTTCAGTAGACTATGAACCAAATAATGAGGTTTTCTTTAATGCCTGAATTGCTTTTTGGTCTTTTCAGACTTTTTTTACTAGGCTTTCATGGACCCATTTGCATAGTGAAATCATGACTTAGCATGAATGCACCAGGACTTGAGAGGAGATTTCACCATTTGCTCCTCTTCTGGCCCTGCTGCTGTTGCTCTGCTCTGAGCTAAGCTAATTCATTTTGGCTTAGTGTTTCATCCAAACTCAGGTTCATGGTTTGTCTCACTCCAGACAAACTCAAAGCTATAACCAAAGTTTGTTCTTGGATTTATAGTTCATGGTTTGCCTGGAGGAAACAGATTCAGATAAAAAATGTAAATAAATATATTTAATCATTTTCATAATAATTTATTATTCCCAATGGCCCTGTTCTCTTCTGGATAATGTTTATTTTCAAATTAAGATATGCAGTATTGAACGATTACCTCCAGCTGGCCTTTTATGAAACTCATTGCTGAATTATTGCAGAGCATTCATTATTTAAAAACCCATGAAATAGTTTATTACCAGGCAGATCTTCAAATCATTCTGCAAATAAAATAAAGAACAAAGGGCTAAGGCATTGCATACATTTTTCAGGTTGTGACTTGCAGACAGTTATGAGGCAACTATAGTGAAAGGTGCATCACTGTATTTTGACCTGACTTCTCTATCCTACTCTCTTTAACAGCGGTCAGCAACCTTTTTCAGCCGTGGGCCGGTCCACCATCCTTCAGACCATGTGGTGGGCCGGACTATATTTTGAAAAATAATAATGAATAAATTCCTATGCCCCACAAATAGCCCAAAGATGCATTTTAAATAAAAGCACACATTCTACTCATGTAAAAATTCCAGGCAGGCCCCACAAATAACCCAGAGATGCATTTTAAATAAAAGGACACATTTTACTCATGTAAAAACACGCTGATTCCCGGACCGTCCGTGGCCGGATTGAGAAGGCATCTGGCCCCCGGGCCTTAGGTTGCCTACCCCTGCTCTTTAATATATGGTATGCTCCTTCTAAGATTTGTCTCTGTTTCCATTCAAATGTGCAGCAGCTCTTCCAGTCTATGGACTGAATCAAACTAGGATTTGCTAATGTTTCTCTTCACAGTTGCCTAGCTTGCCACGTGAGCAGGTTTGGGAGCTTGTTAACATAGAATGTATGGGGTTTTTTTGTTTCTCTTCCAGGACTCCTCTGATGTTGTCTGTTCTCAATGGGCACACTGATTGTGTCTATTCATTGCTTAATAAAGGAGCAAATGTAGATGCCAAAGATAAATGGGGAAGAACAGCATTGCACAGAGGGGTAAGTGTGTCATTCATTGTCCCCTGCCTCACCTTTTGCTTCAATAGGTAGTATCGCTGAAGTTTCCCTAGAAAAGCATTGCTTTAGATATAAATTAGTTATGCTTAGAGGTCCTGCTGAGCTCAGCGCAACAAGCAAGTCATGACTAAAGGGTCATTGATTTCAATGGAAACTAAGTTCAACTAACTTAGTCTGGATCCAGAACACTTTATTTATATGTTATATACCCCACCCCCCTTTTATAGCAAACTGTTACAAAGTGGCTTACAATGTAAATGCTGTAGTGTTAACAATATAGAAACAAATGCTCTTTGGAAAGTTTCTTAAGACATGCAAAATCAGCTCTCAATAGCTTTTGAAGCCTACATTCCTAGCAGGCTCCATCTGCCTGTTTGTACACAAATGTCCATTTATCGATGTGAAAACAGATTGGGCTGATATGGTAGTGAAGCAATGGATGGATCACATAACTGAGGAGACCATTGACTTTTTTCTTCTTCTTCTTTGTGACTATATACACGTTGACGCGATATATGCTTTCTGTGTTACATTTTTTTCCAGGCAGTTACAGGACACGAGGAGTGTGTAGAAGCTCTGCTTCAACATGGTGCAAAGTCCATACTACGAGATTGCAGAGGACGAACACCTATACATTTGTCAGCTGCATGTGGACATATTGGGGTGTTAGGAGCACTCTTGCAGTCAGCAGCATCTGGAGATACAGTACCTGCCCTTGCAGACAATCATGGATATACATCATTGCACTGGGCCTGTTACAATGGTAAATAAGACATGACCATTTCTTAAGAATAAATATTCTAAGGAAAGGTGAAAACTTGGCTGGTGTAGAATCACGTGACTTGTACAAGCTGCCTTGCACTTCCAATCTCCATTGCCATTCTCAGATCAGACAGGGCTAGCTAATAAAATCCTAAAATGCACCAGGAGAACTAGAGAAGGATTTTGGGCAGAGCCAACACATTATCTTATGCGCCATACTGTGAAGATTGACACATGCCCAAGTACCTTAGGAAGTTTGTAGCTGATTGGTCCCAGAACATGTGACTAATTAGAAGTGTCACGTGCCAGGATGTCTCTGTAGGAAGCAGCCAATTGCCAGGCCACAGAATGGGTCATAGATAGCAAATAAACACATACAGGAAAAGATAAGTGTCAGAGTCCACATGCACAAAAGACCCACCCTATTCAATATTTCTGCCAATAGATCTTCAAGTCATTTATCTCCTTCCTCACCCTCTGTTGGTTTCACCTCATTTCTATAATAGTAGCTGTGTGACAGCATCGTAGCCATGAAAAAATGGTACCTATGGCTACAATTACCTGATAGTCAGGAGTGTTCCAAAATAAACATCAGTTTCTAACACGTGGCACATAAGAAATAAACTATACATTCTATTTATACTTAGTGTTTCATAATAAAGACCCCTGATTTGTATTATTTTGCATTTGCTATCTGGCATTTAAACCATTTTAGGTCATGACAGCTGTGTCGAACTTCTTTTGGAGCAGGAAGTTTTCCAGAAAATGGAAGGAAATGCTTTCAGCCCATTGCATTGTGCTGTGTAAGCAACTTCTACATGGATTTCATTATATCTTTTTAACAAACTGCAGCTTTTCTGGAAGTAATACCCTTTTAAATTTCTGATAGGATTAATGATAACGAGGGCGCTGCTGAAATGCTAATTGATACACTGGGTTCTAGCATTGTAAATTCTACAGACGGAAAAGCCAGGTAAGCTCTGAAGCACATTTACTAAAAAGAATGTTCTGCATTTTCAGTTCTGCTTAATAGGTAGCCAGAGTTGTTGCTTTATGTGTTCTCTGACTGTTATCCCAGTAAGGGAGGTGGAGCGTGAATGTAATGAAGTATTTTGGTAGAAAGCATGGCTGGTTAGAATCCTGGACAGCAGCATGCCAACTACAACATTTTGTCACAGGTTTCATGTGTTTAATCTATATTAAGGCCCCATCTGCACCACACACTTTAAACAATACCGTACTTTAAACAGTCATGGCTTCCCCCAAAGAATACTGGGAACTGTGGTTTGTTCAGGGTGCCAAGAGTTGTTAAGAGACCCCTATTCCCCTCATGGAGCTACAGTTCTCAGAGTTCCCTGGGAAATGGAATTGGTTGTTAAACCAATCTGTAGCTCTATGAGAGGAACAGGGGGCTCTTAACAACTCTCAGTACCCTTAATGAGCGACAGTTCTCAGGATTCTTTGGTATGATACTGCTTTAGATATATAGTTCAGATGGGCCTTTGTCTAGATCTGTGTGTTCTGATTTAAAACAGCTGATGTTTTAATATCTGTAAGTTAACTATTATATATGTTCTAGCTAGATTTAATACTTATAATTTCAAGCTGACTTCCCTCTACATTGCAGTGATATGTATAATTTACAATATGTTCAGTAAATAATGAAATAAAGCTGTGTGATCCTACATATAAGTATCTGGAAATCCTTCATTAAACTTATATAGGATTGCGCTTTCTTTACGCAATAAACCAAAACTCTTTAAAAAATAATTTATGATATGAAAAGAAGCTTTGGATATTTTGGGCTGAGATCTGGGTTTCGACCTCTTTTGTAATATCTGCAGTGCTTTTCCCAACCGCACTCTTTCTATATCTCCTGCCCCTTGTTATTCCATGAAAAGGGCAAGAGGGAAAATGAAATGTATATAGTTGACTCTAAAGTGTCGAGATAATTCAAATTCACAAATCATAATCTTCTAAAGCAGTTTTTTCCACAACTGCTAGACGGGTTATGTTTTTAGGTAGAATCATGCATATGATACTAGTTGTTAGCCTGCTTTTTATCTACAAAGTGCGCTCTTTTTCTTCTCCCTAGAACTCCTCTCCATGCAGCAGCCTTTACAGACCATGTAGAGTGCTTACAGCTTTTGCTCAGCCATAATGCACAAGTAAACTCAGTAGATTCTTCTGGGAAGACCCCTCTAATGATGGCTGCAGAAAACGGACAAACAAATACAGTTGGTAAAAAGAGAACTCTTGTGTATTTTCTGTTTTCATTACTATTAATTATACTAACGTAAAAAGCCTGCATTAGAACCGCATAGGCCATTTTTAAATGTAGATTTGCAGATTTCAAATTGATCAACCAAGCAAGTTTCTTTGGTTAATATTTTTATTAATCAACAGAATTGGATTCCTCTTAACAACTACAGTAGTTTCATAATTTCATTCACAGGATAAGCCACAGTGTAAGTCAGGCTACCTGTCAAGTGATTTAAGACGATAGAAAAGCATAGGATGATGAAACATGGGGCAGTAGGGAAATTTGCACACACAAACAAAAAAAATGTTACCAGCAGTTACTTGAGGGGTGGGAGAGACTATTGCATTCAAATCATGCTTGAGGGATTCCCAAAGGCATCCGGTTGGCAACTTTGTGAAACAGATCGCTCAACTTGAAAGGCTTTTCCGATACAGTAAGCATGCTCTTATGTTCTTAATCATGTCAGGCCTATTTACACTTCCGAGTTGGGAACAATCTCTGCTGATGAGATAACGGTAAAAAAAAGTTGTGCACTATAAAGCTTCTGTCTATAAATGCATCTTTTCAGTTAATGTGACACTTTACTTCTTTCAGAGGTGTTGGTTAGCAGCGCTAAAGCCGATCTGACCTTGCAAGATAAGTGTAAAAACACAGCACTGCATTTGGCTTGCAGCAAGGTATGTATCATTTTCCAGTTTGGAGCTTCTGTGATTTATTGCTGGTCTCGTCATGGTTTTCATCATTTATCCATTTGAATAAAGTTGGTCTAGAGCAGCAGTGGTGATGCAGCAGTCTTTTAAATGCACTGGGAAAGAACTACACCTTGAGTGGGGTGCCGAGTTCTTTATCATACTTGCTTCATTCATAGCTGCATCAACACTGAGCCAGGTAACAGATTTTTAACAATGGCTATCTAAAGCAGGCATAGGCAAACTTGGTCCTCCAGATGTTTTGGGACTACAACTCCCATCATCCCTAGCTAACAGGACCAGTGGTCAGGGATGATGGGAATTGTAGTCTCAAAACATCTGGAGTGCCGAGTTCGCCTATGCCTGATCTAAAGCTAAGACAATGAAGTCCATCTGTTGAGCTTTTTAAGGTGTCCAGCAGTCTGGACTCTCTACCAGAACTATTCCATTATTGGGCATATGAAACATCATCCCTTATACTGGATCTGTGTGGAATACAGAGGGCATTTTGGCAAAGGGGTGGGGGGAGAAGATGATACAGTTCAGAAACGGAATGAAGGAAGAGAGGCAGCAGTGGGTACAAAAATTGTAGACACTGAAGGAAAAGACAGAAACATGCAGTCTTCACCACTATAATATCTAAGCATATTGGGCTAAGTATCTTGTGTCCTTCTGCAGACCATACTTAGTGCTAATAAAAACTCTTCCTACTAGTTACAAATCTCTGTTGCTTACATAATCTAAAGAAAACGTGTGTAGATTGTTTCAAATATACATGTTGAATTTGCCAAGGTTTAAAATAATAGATTTTTGTTTTAAAGGAAGAATAAAGAATCTCTTTTTCCTTTTCCTTCCTTTTTAAAAAAGGGTCATGAAACTAGTGCCTTGTTAATACTGGAGAAGATTACAGATAGAAATCTCATCAATGCCACCAATGCAGCCTTGCAGACGTAAGTAGAGCTTCATATAGCCCTGAAAATCTATTATTGAAGAAACTATATTTAGCTGAATGTAGTGGAGTGGGAGCAGGGAGATTATGGGGAAAGTGCTCACTAAATATTTTTTGTGTGATAATTGGCAATATATGAGCTTAATCTATACAATGTTTTAAGAAATGGTCTTCATGGAAACATTCGGCAAAGGGCAAGGCAGAACAGAAATATTAACAGTAAACAAAAGTAGCAATAATTTACAGGTCACAAGGCAGGAGAATAGTAATCATGCTGGCTTAAAACAAGGGACAGAAAAAGGATGTTTTGCTAGTTACTGACACAGTTACTGTACTCTGATTCATGTTTGCTTGGAATAGGATAAGAGTTAGTTCACAAAAAAATTACAGGTTACATGAGAACCAAAGAACTGCTTAGTCTCACACCATATAGATTCTGTATTTACACCAAGGTTGGCTAACCTTTGGTCCTTCAGATATTGCCGGACCATAACTTCCACCCTCTCTGTATTGTAGTAATAGATTATAGATGCATAACAAGCTACTTACAAATATTTAAACATGCTCAAATATTTGGATATCACTTTTTCTACTCTAGAAATTGCAACGACTTGCTTTAATATGTATATAATTACCTCTTCAGAAGGATAGAAATGAAAATACTAATATAATCAGACAGCAATCTTTGTATGCATTTTTAATGTGTTTGTTATAAGATTTGTGGGTGGTTTTCTCTACAGACCTTTGCATGTTGCTGCTCGAAATGGATTAACGGTTGTAGTTCAAGAACTTCTAGGAAAAGGAGCAAGTGTACTTGCCGTTGATGAAAATGGTAAGTAAATTTAAACAGGGTAATATTGAATCAAAAGAGCCTGCATAGCACTTCCTTTTCCAGCAGTGCCATATTGCCTCCAAGAAGCCTGGTATTCAAAGGTATGCTGCTTCTGGGCATCTATTGGGGCCTATTTTCCATGAATTTGTCTAATGCTATTTTAACAAACCATCTAAATCAGCGGTCACCTGATTTGCCTGCAATACTAAACCATAGTTTAATGTTATGTGTTGCTGTTCACCTTGGGCTTACATGCTCCCTGCCTTCTTCCCACTGCAGTTACTAGGAGATTGGAAGGTTCAATATTAGATTAGCCACAGTTAAGCATTATATCCAAACCTTAAAGTGCAGCTAATTGCTGAGAATTAACCACCTTTATAAACTGTGGTTTGAAGTTGACTTGTTTTCATTCAGCACAGTTTGGATGTCACAAAAGTTCTGGCTAGTCTAAAACAGAAGCTGCGCTAGATCAGGGGGGTGGCACACTAACTCAGAGTCCCATTGCACAAATGGAAACCCATTCCCACTGGGCAGACGGACACAGTTGTCTGTCACCCACATAATCCAGTTTTTAATTAGTATACTATATAGCATATGTATAGCAACTGTATAGCATAACAAAATCGTACATTGCTGCTGTACCAAGTGAATGGACTTTGGGGCGATATCTGAAACTTTGGGTGTATCTTGAACTAAAATTTATGATTTTATTCTGACTCTAGGTTATACACCAGCTTTGGCCTGTGCTCCCAATAAGGATGTTGCTGATTGCCTAGCTCTCATTCTGGCCACAATGATGCCTGTTTCGTCAAGCACCACGCTACCTTCCCTTACTTTCAATGCCATTAATCATTACACCAACACCTCAAAAACTGTCACCTTTGACTCCTTGCCTATTATCAGGAGTGAACATAGCTCTTACTGTAGTTTCAACAACATTGGCAGGGAAGATGGCTACCCATATACGGAAGAAGATGAACTTAATGACTCGGATTCTGAAACCTATTAAGAAGCTTCCTTGGAGGTCAGAAGAGGAACTCACTTGCTGAATTTCAAGATTGTGTTGTTGGAGAAAGCAGTTTCTGAATATAAAAAAGGGACACCCAGAAGAGGGTTTTTTTTTTTAAACAAACATGGGTGCACATGAAACATTTGTGCAACTTCCCAAAGGCTTTTAAAAGCAGGTTATGCAAAGGAAATGCTTCAAATCCATGGTGCAAAAGAAAAGAAAAAATACACAAAATGTTATTTAATTGCAGTGTACTAGGTTGTCCATGGTGCCATGAAGAATCCTAAAAAAGGCTGTGCACCATTGTCTGTCTAAATGAATAAACAAGTTATACAACAAAGAAGACAATAGATTTAAATCTTACCAAGATCATTTTTAAGGCAATAATTGAGTTTGGTACAGAAGGCGTTGTTTGTGCAGCAAATTGCCAAAGGACCAAATGAATAACTTAGACTTTTTTTAATTTAAAAAACAAAAACTTTTTTTGAAAAGTTGAATAGGTTAAATAAGTAATAGTCTTAACCAACCCCTAAATTACTTCTGACAATTAATGTTAGATTTGGTTTTAAATGTCTTATTTGTTTTTAATCACCTAACAGCCTCCCAACACAGTTAAATGTACCATGGGGGGAAAAAACTTAATTTTCGGTTTTGTTTCTCTGAGAGGAAATGAAAAGGAACTTGTCACAATCTTATAGTAGTGAAGCTGTACTGGCTTAACCAGGAGTAGTCAGGGTGAAACTTGTACAGTAGTATAATAAAAGGGAGATGAGACAGCGATGCAGTATTTATTGCACAGCTTACTTTTACGAAAATAAATCTGTTTTAAATATATATTTTTATTCAAAATACAGGAATGGTAATTATCTGGATGAGGAAAACTGCATCAAAAATGAGAATTGTAAAATCCTGACACCCTGCTAGGCTGCCTTAGGGAAATGGCATTTTCTACAGCTTGCCCAGTCTTCTACATCATATACAATGACATGAGATTTGTGCCTCTATGATGTATATAATTTTTTTAATTAAAAAAAAAAACCTCCTAAGCTTTCATGGCACAGGATGTGACTGGGGGATGGTTAAAATGGTTTCCCTCTCATCAAAAAGGTACAGTGATGAATCTTTGGAAATGTATTCTAAGTCCTTCAGCTAGAGTTACAGCTTGCCTTGAGTTTGTCTAATTTATAACAGGCTACTGTAAAAACACACACGAATAAACTGAAAAATGGAATACATTTCTCAATCCTAAAATGAAATTTGTTAAAATAGAGGTATTTACTTTATTTGGTTCTGCTTTAATTGAAAAGTAACATTTTTAATTATAACTTGCTTATGTACATGCAAGAACATATTCTTGCATGTTGAGGTAAAACACAAATGACTTGCTATAAACTGACCCCAACCTTCTTTTATCCTTTTTGTATTGTGAAACTGGAAACCTTAATGCCATTGTAAATTATCAGCTTGTTTTCTGAACATAGTGTGGAAACACAGGACAGTATTTTGATCTATTTGATAATTTTGTGGGTTTTTGAAGAATTAATGAGCATGTACATATAAATAGTGACTGCTTGAATACTGTATTTACCTGCACTCTTTGAGTACATCAAGATTCCTGTGTATATTTTACAGAGTATAATAAAACCCAGATGTGAGAGTTGTATTTAATGAATAATCTGTGTATCTATGTGGGATAATTGTTAATTCCTTAAAGGGCTTCTCTTCGTTGAATACCTCAGATTTATAAATCCTATTCTACAAAACCTTTTTGGTCCTGTTGATTCTAAAGCAAAGATCAATCATTCAGATAACTAAGCTATCTTCCGGAGGCCTTTTGATCATTGATCATATGCATTATTACTGTTGGATAATTTGAAAAGCCTGGGGCCTTTGCTTTTCCATATCGTTCTCCTTAATGTGCTGTGGCATTGCATAAAATGGAATGGATGGATTACTAATTGATCGAAAGGACTGTTAATTCCACCAGAACTTGGTAGCATTAGCACTCTACCTGTGAAATAGCTGGATATTGTCCACCTGCAAGTTCTTGGTAAGCCTCTCTTTCCTAATGTAGGTAACTTGCTGTTGCTGGTGAGTGATGCTGACATGCCACAACAGCGAACAACAGTGCTTTTATTTATACATTTGTTTTGCATTTACTCATAAATCAAATTAGCATTACATTTGATATTTCTCTTGTTTTCTCAAGTTCATTCTTTTAAGGCAGGAAAAAAAAGATGAAGTGCAAGGTAAAACTGTTGTTTTTATAAATATCTTTCACACTGGAGTTCTTTAAAGCTTCTGATTTTTTGGGGGGGGTTCTGTTATTGAAAGTGGAATTAGAACACATCACTTAATATAGTATCTTATTATTAATATAGTGACATATTATTCTGCAACATCCTTTCTGTTCACTATAAAAGTCCTTTCTACTTGGTATTAGTATTATTTAAATTTGTATCCTGCCCTTCATCTGTCAATCTCAGGGCGGTTCACAAGTGTTTAACCTATCCATACTGGACGCAAAGACCCAGCAAGGGTTTCTCAGAAACAAGTTATGACAGACAAATCTCATTTCTTTTCTTTTTTTATAAGAGTTACAAGCTTGGTAGATCAGAAGACTACTGTGGACGTAGTGTATATTAAGTTTAGTAAGGCTTTTGACAAAGTCCCCTAGAATATTTTTACAGAGAAGCTGGTAAAATGTGGTCTGGGTGGGGCAACATTTAGGGAGGAAGAACCAGCTGCACAAATATAAGATGGGTGACAACTAGCTTGCCAGTAGTACATGTGAGAAGCATCTTGGGGTCTTAGTAGACCACAGTCTTAACATGAGTCAACGGTGTAATGCAGCAGCAAAGAAAGCTAATGCTATTCTAGGCTGCATCAACAGAAGTATAGTATAGTGTCCAGATCAATGGAAGTAATAGTACTGCTATATTCATACCTGGAGAACTGTGTCCAGTTCTGGGTATCACAATTTAATGAGGATATTGACAAGCAAGAAAATTTGCAGAGGTGGTAGCCCAAGGTGATCAAGGGTTTGGAAACCAAGCTTTATGAGGAACCGTTGAGGCAGCTGGATTTGTTTTAACCTGGAAAAGTAGAGACTGAGAGGCCATCTTCAAATATCTAAAGGGCTGTCGCATGGAAGATGGAGCGAGCTTGTTTTCTGTTCTGGAAGATAGGACCTGAACCAGTGGATTCAAGTTACAAGAAAGGAGATTCCAGCTAAATATCAGGAAGAACTTTCTGACAGTAAGAGTTGCTTGACAGCAGAACAGAGGTGGTAGACTCCCCTTGGATTTTTTAAGCAGAGGTTGGATGGCCATCTGTCCTGGATGCTTTAGTTGAGCTTCCTGCATTGCATGTGGTTGGACTAGATTGACACTTGGGGCTCCCTTCCAACTCTATGATTCTATGTGACAACAGGCAGCTAGTTGTTTGTGACAAGTCTAGTGTGATGTCAGAGCTAAGAACAAACCCTTTTGAGATCAGCCAAAATTTGTGGACCCTTGGAATTGATAAAGAACCTTTATGAATTCATGCAACCTAAAGTTATTTTTCAGGTATACACAATAATTGGACAATAATCTCCTTTTATTAGGCTCCTGGATCATTCATTTTGACACGTGACTTTTGGTTGCACCACATGCTTTTTATAGTCCTTCTCATACCATCGTCCATATAAACCGGCCGTTATTAAGCCAGAAGATGCTCCCTTTTTCTGCATGACATAGTGGTTCCTTTCCCACCCCAGATAATCTGCAAAGTCCAGAGTGATGCCAGACTTCAGCAAGAGAGGGAAGACAAAAGCAGTGCTGAAATTTCCTTGCAGCTGAAAATCTATCCGTTCAGTGGCCTTTGTGACTTCTTGCCCGCAACTCGTATAGTCGAGGGTGCCGCACTTCACTAATGCACAAGCTTGTACATAGTATGTCCCATGAACTGTATGAAGGCCATCAAATACTCCTAAAGCATAGAGTTCCTTTGATACAGTCAGTCTCTGGTAACTTAAGGAACAGCACAGAGTATTGGAACAGACCTGGATCTCTCCTTCAGCTTCCATTATGGGCATAAAAGTGAAATTGTCATACATCATTTCGCCATGAAATATAGGTGGAGCTTCCTGGGCTGCTTTTTCACAGTAGACTTCTTGTTCCTCCTTACGACAAATCTGATTGTCCATAGGGAAGTTTGAAAAACTCGTTTGCCTGTTATTGTTGGTTTCATGCCCTGATGTAATAGGGATTTGGGCCACTATCAGCTTGCCTTTATCGTTCTCCATGTTATAATAAATGAATGATTCTGATGGTGTGTATATACCACTCCCTGTCATACCCAGGTCAGGACGGTGGATATTCGCTGCCAAAAGATTGATGTTGAGAGCAACTGCAAATGCTTGTTGAAATTCTACAGCAGACAGAAGCGGAAGCTGGTTCATCCATGCAGTAGGATACACAGCCTGTTTTAAATTGTATTCCTTGATAAGCTTCACAGTTGGCTCATAGAATAGGATGTCAAAGCAAGTGAAAACTCCAAATTTGCCTGCAAAAGGCGTATTAAAAACAGTGTAATCTACCTCTGGCGGAGTATCAAAGGCACGTTCAAAATACAGGTTTTGTTTTCGGTATCTGGCTATGAGTGTACCACTGTCACTAAAGACTACGTTCGTGTTAAAGTGGTATCTCCCATCTGGTGGGCAGTGGCGATCCCCGTGATTGCAGGGCTGCTTGGTTCCTAAGTTTACCACTAAAAACACTTGATTCTTCAGTGCCATACAGCTGAGTCGGTGCAGAACCTAGGGGGCAAAAAAGTAAATACGTATTCTGTTGCATCAATAAATATAAGCATTCAGCAGTCCTCTATTAATTGGCTGTTGGATCAAACACAAATTAAACATGTATACTTGTATATATGATCTCTCCCCCCCTTTATAATGGTTCCCTATGAAAAGATGTTCAGTGCTTGTGAAATATGTAGTCTTGAACATCTCTACTCAGAAGTAAGTGTGCAGAGATGACTGAAGCCTTCAGTAGTCATTTTCTGATTTTGGCAATATGTTTTGGACTTACCTCCAAAATATTAAATCACTGTGCTGAAACTTCTCTATCCATTAATTATCTCAGAATGCTATTGTTAGAGGGACTGTAATATTGAGAAATTAAAAGCACTGCATTTTTTTTAGTTAAATTTTAAGTGGCTGACAGATCTAATCTTGGCACCACCGGAAGAGGCAACATCTCTCTCTTTAGGTTGTATTCAGGAAAGCCATTCTGCAAGTGGAACAACTTCCGTTTGTGCAGTGCAACTTCGGTCTCTCCTGTCACAGAGCCCCCTCTGCATCTGTTCTGAGTCCCCCACCAAGCAGATTTGGGGAGGGAACAGGTGGAATGGAGAGAGGGTGGTCGGCTGCACATGGGGAAGTTGTTCCACTCGTGCAATGACTTCATTGGAGTCAACCTTGTGACAGTAGATACTGTTGTTGTTCTTAAAAGTGGGGAAATTTTTAGCAAATGCAAGTTGGAGGAAATCTAAAAAGATGATTGGTTTTTTTATTCAACTGATTTTGAAAGAAAATGCAACATTTGGAACACTTCAAAACTTGAAACTTTATAAGATCCTGCATATTCTGTCAGCAATATAATTGACACTGCGGCTGTATACATCTCTGTTTACTAGTAAGCCTCGTTTGGTTAGAGCAGAGTGCTGATAATGTCAAGGCCGTGGTTCGATCCCCATAAGGGCCAACTACATTGCAGGGGGTTGGACTAGATGATCCTCAGGGTCCCTTCCAACTCTACAATTCTATGACACTATGGGTTTAATGGGACTTATGCCAAATAAGCATGTGTAGGATTTCAACCTAAGAAAGCTATCTTCTTATCAATCCAGCTTATTCTAGCAGGGGTGAGCATTACACAAAAAATCACCTTCTGTGGGGTAAACCAAACCAAACCCATATGTAACATTTGCAGCTATGTGCTTCATGATCTGTAGGCTATACGCATTCTGATCGAAATACCAACCGTACATTTTGACAGCACCCTGTCACCTGTTGGAAGAAACTGAATCCAGGTCCAGCTCAGGAAGTGATCAACGCTGCCACAGCTGACAGAGTTGTCTGTGATCCTTGTGTAGTGCACCATGCAGAATTTCTTCTGCTGCACACAAAAGACCTAAGGCTTGGGTGGAGTCAGGGTAGATTTTCCAGAATTATAACGATCTAAACCACAAATTTCTTGAAAATGACATTATACTTACTCATAACAGTTGTCTAGCTTAGAATAAGAAAGTTGGGTTTTGTTTGTTGTTTTTAATGGAAACCTACATATGTAGTCTGAACATACAAAACATTGTTCTGTTCAGAAACTTGTTAGCTCCAAATACATTCTAAATCTTCAGGGGAAAACGTGCTATAGCATTTCCATCTTAACTTAGTTGCAGCTCTCTGCAAAAAGTAAGTTTAAATGTGCTTGTGCATGATACCTGTAGCAGGTAGGACATCTATTAACAGCCAAACATAGTTAAGTGATAGAAATCAATGGGTATGCATTTATAGAAATTCGCAGTTTGACTGCATTTACTTTAACCTTAACTTCATACTTAGAGATTGAAATTGACTGTAAACAAACATGTTTTGAGATGCAATGCAGTGCGACAGAAAGCACTAGTGAAATAGAGCAGCAAAATATCACTAAGGAACAGAGTGTCACTCTATATATTCCACTAAAGCAAAGAATATCCAGTTTTTTCCAGTTCTGCAACAGTTATAACAGATACCTCTGTGTCATTGAACAAGTATTCTTCTTTGCATGGATTCCATGTCACAGAGTCAGGGTATGGAATGAAATCCAAGTAAGGATAAATAGAAGTCCTGGTGAAGTTGAAGCCCTGAATTCCATCTTCAGGAAAGACAATGATCTGTGCTCCCTGATAGCAAACAAAAATAAAATAAAGACAGCTTTCAGTCAGAATAATAATAAAAAAAAGGTAAGGTGCCTTGAAATCTCTTTAAGAAGACTTAAACGCTTGTGCAGATTGCATTAATCTCATTCAAGAGTTACTGATAATCAAACACAAATGAACACTGTGTTTTTTTTTGTTTAGTCGTTTAGTTGTGTCCGACTCTTCGTAACCCCATGGACCAGAGCACGCCAGGCACTTCTGTCTTCCACTGTCTCCCGCAGTTTGGTCAGACTCATGTTTGTAGAACACTGTGTTACTTCCATTTAAATTGTTTTTTTTAAAGATAGTTGTAAGACCTTGAACCTATTACAGTACTATGAATTAGAAGCTCATATGTGGCTTTACGGTGGAAATGAGGGAATGACCACAAAACACTCCCCAGTTTCTTTTTGGCTAAAATCCACAAACCTCTTGCCCAGAAGCAATTTCACCAAAGCTTTGGGGATTTACACCAGAACTGTTTGGAAGTGTGAAATGATTCAACTAGATTGGAAGGAGACATAGCGTTTAGACACAGACAGCTGTATCATAAGCAGATTTTAAAGGGGATCCTTGCCTTCTTGAAGCAGTGTGGTGGCTGCTTTAACGTGGTGCTAAAGGGACACAGGTGGCGCTGTGGGTTAAACCACAGAACCTAGGACTTGCCGATCAGAAGGTCGGCGGTTCGAATCCCCGCAACTGGGTGAGCTCCCATTGTTTGGTCCCTGCTCCTGCCAACCTAGCAGTTTGAAAGCACGAAGTGCAAGTAGATAAATAGGTACCGCTCTGGCGGGAAGGTAAACAGCGTTTCCGTGCGCTGCCCTGGTTCGCCAGAAGCGGCTTAGTCATGCTGGCCACATGACCTGGAAGCTGTACGCCGGCTCCCTCGGCCAATAAAGCGAGATGAGCGCCGCAACCCCAGAGTCGGTCACGACTGGACCTAATGGTCAGGGGTCCCTTTACCTTTACCTTAAAGGATCAAAAGCTCTGTGTTTTTGTAACATATGTCTGTTGACTTCAGTAGTAAACACCACACGAGTAACTGTGTGCTGGATTCACTGGGTTAGGGAAACCTTCAATTGCAGGTTCAGGGCATCCAAGCAGGATGTATGTTAGAGGTCCCCAACTTTCTTTAGGCCCGTGTGCCCATTTGGAAATTTGAAACTTGTGGGCACTGCTGCAATAGTCAATATGTATGTTGCTCAGAAAAACTGATCAAAAGGCAGAGGTTAGGTCTGAGCCTCAGCTAGCAAACCACCTACTTGCCCCCATAAAGCACAACAAGATGCCCATTTCACAGAAGTAAAACTGGGAAGGCAAACCAGTGATGCTCAGATACTTCAAAGGTAAGCCCCTTCAAAGGGGAAAGTATGAGTGCATCCTGTTCAAATCATCACATTCTCAGTCAATCTAAAAATTAAAAAGCTAAGATAAGATGCTGTCTCTTCAACAACCATCCTAGTAGGTTATTCACTAATAGTTTCAAAAGAAAAGCCATTATAGAAGAAAAACACAGGATCTCCGTGCAGCGGCGTAGCGTGGGTAGTCAGCACCCGGGGCAAGGCAAGTAATTTGCGCCCCCTAACCCGGGGCAAGGCAAGTAATTTGCGCCCCCTAACCCCTAACCATGGTCATTAATACTGACGGCTCTACTCTGGGGCAAACTTCGTGGTGACTACTGCCCTCCGTGGTGTTGTTTTTGCAATTAAAGGACCCCTGCCTCAAATAAAGCATCTTGGGGATTGGGGGCTGGGATTTGCCAAGGGAGCTGGGAATTGCAGTTCAGTGGCGGGTCAGGGGGAGAGGGTCCCTTCCGTGTCTGGGTGCCGTGGGCCCCTTTGCGCCAAGACGCGCGTCTTTGGGCGTCGCGGCGCAGCCTTCTCGGTCTCCCTCCCCGGCCCGGCTAGCCCCGACGCGGCTTCTTTCTGGCGTGGGGAGGGGGCGCCTCTGGGGCCAGTGCATCGGCCGGCCTCCAGCGCGGGTGGGCGGGCCCCGTCGGGGCGGGTGGGCGGCGTGGCGCTTGGTGCCGGAGCCTCCGCCCGCAGTGCCCCATCGGGAGACCCGGCCGGAAGGAGCCTCGAGCCGAGCCGGCTGTCGGACGCGGCTGAAGCAGCCAGGGCGGCATGGCAGGCGGCGGTGGCTCCTCGGCAACTCCACGCGGCCAGCCCTGCGCGCTGGCCGAGCCCCGCAGGCGAACGCTGCCCGTCGGTGAGGAGGGGCTGCCTGGCGCGCCCTCCGCAGCGAGCGCTGAGAGCCGCTGCCATGGGGCTCTGGGCGACTCCGGAGGCAGCGAGCGCGGACCAGGTAGGGGCAGAGAGCTCCGAGTGCGCCCCAAAAAATGTTGCGCCCGGTGCGGCTGGCACCCCTTGCACCCCCCACGCTACGCCACTGTCTCCGTGGCAATGGAAGAACTTGCTCAAGATTCTGTTTCATCCAGAACCTCCAATACAGTATATATGCCTACAAAAGCTCCTGTAACAATAAACCAATTAATCTCTTAGGCACGTTACTTAAAATGTTTGAAGGTGATTAATTATTGTGGTACCTGTTTAACAGCAGCAATCACTTGCTCTTCGTAAATGTCTAGGTTTCTGTTCATCAGCTGTAATGCAGACCGTCGACTGGTAATGGCTGTTGGATTGGGATTCAGGATGACACGATGTTCGTACACAGCAGCAATGTAATGTCCTCTGTGAACATCTGCGGAGAGAACTTGGAAGCAGAGCAGGACGAACATGCAGCAGCTGCCCACAGGGATGTCAGCCATGAATCTAAAAGAAAAAAACAACATATTTATGTGGAACATACTTCAGTAAAATCATAGAGTTAGAATGAGGGTTTGCATGTCTTTAGCCCAACACCCTGCCCAGTGGATGATCTACAATGCAGCTGCAGCATCAGTGACAGATGTCATTGATGTCCAGTACAGTGGTACCTCGGGTTACATACGCTTCAGGTTGCATGCGCTTCAGGTTACAGACTCCGCTAACCCAGAAATAGTACCTCGGGTTAAGAACTTTGCTTCAGGATGAGAACAGAAATCGTGCTCTGGTGACGTGGCAGCAGCGGGAGGCCCCATTAGCTAAAGTGGTGCTTCAGGTTAAGAACAGTTTCAGGTTAAGTACGGACCTCCAGAACGAATTAAATACTTAACATGAGGTACCACTCTATCACCTTATATGCCTCTGGTGAAAGAGAACTCTTAAGATTGAGATGAAATCTATGCCTGAAATTTCCACCCATGGGTTCAGCTGCTGCCCTCTGGAACAACAACACGCTGTCTTTCAGATATTTGTATATTAAAAGCAGTTATCATGTAACCTTTAATCTTGTCCGGGTTACATATACACCGTTCTTCTAACCATTCTTCATCAGACTTAGTTTCCAAATCCTCACCAGATCACCCTCCAGTCACATTCCAGTTTGCCATTGTCCTTTTTAGAAAGCGGTGCCCAGAATTGGACACGGTACCCCAAACCAACAAGGCAAGAAGATGCATTGTAAACTTCTAATGTCTATTGCTCCTACCATATTGAACTGAGAGCAGAGTGATTAGATCCACTTGTAATACTCAGATGGGTATTACTATTTCTAGATTGCATGCCCACCCTTTTTTTTACAGGATGGCCCATAAATATTAGCTCCTTTTACGGTATATACTAATTGATAAAAATGTGCATAAGTCATGTTGGAGCTATTCCGCTTCTGGGAGAGGATAGCACCTACAGTAGATCTCTAGGTAATACTGTCACAAGTTTTAAAGCAAACCCCAACACTGTATATGTTCTGATAAAAAGGCAAAGTTAGAATCAGAATTGTCAAGCTGGAGGGGACTACGGGGGTCATCTAGTCCAACCCCTGCAATGCAGGAATCTTTTGCCCAACATGGGGCTCAAACCCACGACCCTAAGTCATGCTCCACCAACTGAGCTATCCCAGCAATTGCACTTTATTTTGGAAACAGACTGCCCCTCCTGGAAATGTCCTCTTTTAGTAATTTACTAGCGCATCCTGCATTTCTTAAGAGATGATTCAATTGCAAAGAGTTTTAAGACAGATCCATTCTACAGCTCCAACTGCTTTTTGATAGGTGATGTCTATTTAAACGATGCACACTGTGTTTGGGGTGTGCACAGGGGTTTGTGGAGTTCTAATTCTTGCAGCAAGAACTTACAAAAGCAAAACTTACAAAAATACATTATAATTACTGTCTATTACATAGACTCTGTCATGAAGTGTAAGCTGAATCAGTTTGTGCTTAGTTTGAGTGATAGATTCTATTAAAAAAAATCCTAGCTAATATGAAAAGAGGATCCACTGAGCTAAGTATTTTTTTTTACTTATATCTTTGAATATTCCAGTAGCTTTTGACCTGCCGGTTTGATTTTGCCCCCTCCCCACCACTGCAAAGTATTATTAATTAATGTTTTTTGGTGGGGGTTTTTATTTGACGACCATGTTTACTCTTTGTTGTTTTATATGTATTACTGGTTTGTTTTGTTTTTTTAATAAATATATTGTCTTAGTGTTAGCCACTTTGCTTTCTCCTTGAAGACAAAGTGGGATACAATTTAAAACAAATACTGTTGTATCAACACTTACCCTGTCAAATCCAATACTGTATAGAATGTACAAGTGTAAATGCAGTTCTACAAGTTTCAAATCTGCACCAACTCACAATATAGTTGCTAAATCACCATTATGTTACTAGAAGCGTTTGCCTTGTTACTGTACGACAAATAATTTCAGGCTAATGCCAAAATTATAATGGAACTAGCTTGTTTTGAACATTAAAATATGTTCCAGCAACATAACTTTGCTGACTCCCAAGGTGGCAGGTTATTTGGCACCCAGCAAGTAAAGTCTAAAGCACCATCATCTCTGAAGACAATTAATGTGACACATTCTGCAAAAAGATGTCAAGGGTTCTGGACATGAGGCTGCTGACACCAGCTTTTCCTGACAAGCCCCAAAATGGAGGGGGGGGGGGGGGGGGGGAATGAAAAGTATGCAGTAGTCAGCATTACGTATACTGCAATGTGCAAAAGATGAAGAAGAAGAAGAAGAGTTTGGATTTGATATCCCGCCTTTCACTCCCTTTAAGGAGTCTCAAAGCGGCTAACATCCTCCTTTCCCTTCCTCCCCCACAGCAAACACTCTGTGAGGTGAGTGGGGCTGAGAGACTTAAAAGAAGTGTGACTGGCCCAAGGCCACCCAGCAGCTGCAGGTGGAGGAGCGGAGACACGAACCCGGTTCCCCAGATTACGAGACTACCGCTCTTAACCACTACACCACACTGGCTCTCATGATGTTCCTTGAACAATGTTCCTTGTAGAACGAACAAGGCCTGAAGCAGTAGCCTGGTGAGGATTATTAAGAGGATCTGTCAAACAAGTTGGAGAGGCAGAGGTCAGCTTCAGATGTGCTTGGACAGACTGACAGTCTTGACCCATTTCATTCTCATTTTAGGCTCCAGTTTGGGACGAGATCGGCCTTGGTCACCTTGACTCATTACAGTCAAATCTCAGATCCCGAACGCCTCCGTTTTGGAACGTTTTGGCTCCTGAACGCCAAAAACCCAGAAGTAAATGCTCCGGTTTTTGAATGTTTTCCAGAAGCCGGACATCCGACACGGCTTCTGCTTGAGTGCAGGAAGCTCCTGTAACCAATCGGAAGCTGCGCCTCAGTTGTCGAACATTTCAGAAGCCAAACGGGCTTCCAGAATGGATTACGTTTGACAACCAAGGTTTGACTGTACAGGGTTTTTCTTTCTCCATCCAGAACTCAGTTCTGGCACTTCTCAGATGGACACCATTGCCATTATAAAAGAACAAGGGAGGCTTTCCTGGTGAGTTCCTCTTTTCTACAAAAATAGCACCAACTCATTACATCCTCCAGGAGAGAAACAGCAGGAGCAGGACCTGGCTGATTTTCTTGGCCCTCTAAGCAGTTTTGGATATTGTTAACCATGGTTCCAGAAGATGGCAATGTTTGACTACATGACTGTTCATTCATGGGGTCCTTCAAAGTTCCAACTTGGGTTGGAGGACGGGAGATCTCCCCTTCCCACACCGTCTTCAGTCACTTTGGGAGGAGGAGGAAAGATGGCAGCTCTCTCCTCTGGAGCTCATAGCCTTTGTGAAGGTTGGTGAGGGCTTCGACCAGCTAAAGGGGGAGGATGAACAGGAGGAGGTTGTGACTGAACTGCAGCTAGAACAGGACGGTGCATTCTTGTCACCTAGAACCAGGCACCACCTTCACAAATAGGAGCAGATCCACTTGCCCCAGCAGAAAATGTGCTTGGAATATTGGCATTCTCGCAAGGCAAGGGAGTCCTACGAGTGTGTGTGTGTGTCACACCTTGTCTTTAAAAGCTTGGCAATAGGGGTGTGGGAACTTCTTGGGACACCTTTGTTGTTTCTGAACTTCTCGCTCCTGAACTCCTGAATTGTGCTGCTGAGCTTGTGCTATTACTTGCCTGAATTAATATCTCTTGTTTATAAGCAAGAGCCTCTGGCTGCATGCGTTGGACAATAGCCAGGACAGTGCCCACCGTTAAAAGCACCAATTGTTCATGCATTTCTGTTTGAGAAATTATGTCGGTTATCAGATTCTGTACGAGAGTTGGAAAGCTGAGAGCATCAGTTGCCTCGGGAAGCTAGCAGTCAGTCACTGCAAAATGGATAGATATAAACGGAGTGCATTTGGCACAGTCCATCAAGCCGTTTTGCAGCCCCTTTCATGTCAATAGAGTTAGCTCAAACACCATTGACACAAATGGAGGTTAAGTGGCAGCTGCAGTGGTGGCTGCTTGTACCGAAAAGGTTATAGGGTTTAGCACAGAGTCATGTCAAAATTTCAAGGGCAAAAAATAGCTGGAAAAGAATATATATGTTGTAACCAAGATTCAATTTAAAAGGGATCCAAAAAGCTTTATGTTAGCAAAGGCAAAACGTTTTGATACATGAATATCGACAAACTAAGTAATAAAGTTTTGCCTTACAAAAGAGAGCTGTAAATATAGCAGCACATCAGTACACCCAAGTCAAACTGAAATGCCCTTTTAAAAAAAACAATCGGTCCAGAAAAACATTTTATCAATGCATGTCATTGTGCTTTGTTGTTCTTTACCAGGTGTCAGCAAACTTTTTCAGCAGGGGGTGGTGCACTGTCCCTCAGACCTTTTGGGGGGCCGAACTATACTTTTAGGAGGAAAATAAATGAAGGAATTCCTATGCCCCACAAATAACCCAGAGATGCATTTTAAATAAAAGCGCACATTCTACTCATGTAAAAACACACTGATTCCGAAACCGCCTGTGGGCTGGATTTAGAAGGAGATTGGGCCAGATCTGGCCCCCGGGCCTTAGTTTGCCTACCCATAGTCTTTATTATTGAACTATGTTCAACTCCATCAACTTTTACCACTGAAGCATGGAAAATCCTGGAATATAATTCTAAAAGGGATTGGGGAAGTGAACTAAAACCTGGTGCTATTACTAGCATTTGGCCCTTGGAAGTTTTTCAGTTATACAAAAATACAAATGACCCTGAGTAAGATCAAAGGCACGGACAAACACCCAACATCCAATCCTGCAGGATAATGTTATGTTGCGTGCAAAAAAGTAATACAGAAACTTACGTGTGTGTGTTGCTAACACCCAAGGATGTAGCAATATTCATTTCATCAACTTTGCATTTGTTTGCTTGCATTAGCAGATAAGAAAAATGAAGCTGATTTTTAGGGATGGGAAAGCATATATTCCTGTATGGTCCTCTTATATGCAACTCCACTGAAAAAAAGGATTGTGGAAGGTACAAAAATGTGGGAGACAAAGATAGTTAGAAAAAAGTTTAAGGACCAGTTAAGGCTCAGTGAAAAAGACGAGGTTAAGACTTGTTTCCTGTTCTTTTCTCTCCCCGCCCCCGCGCTCTCTCCCCGCATTGCAAACAAGGCAGCAAACGTATCTGAAGCTGTCTTTGCTGAATTTCTACCCAAGAACATTTACCTGTATTTTATTTGCTGCTAAGGACAATGCATGCCTGTAAGTAAATTGTATTTTAAACTTACTTTAGTGTGTGATCTGTTTCTTTGCACCAGGATTAAAAGGAAGCCAGCTGCCTCAAGTAGCTAGAAGGTTTTAAAAGGCTTAAAAACCTGTTCCTAGGCTTCACTAAATCTGTCTAATGACGGGATTTAAACTCTGCTACTGGAGTTCTTTATTTGCAAGCCCTGCATTTTGAAGAACAGGCACAAGCCACTTTTCTTTTGTTTGCTAACTGATACATGTGGGTCTGTAGAGGATTAAATATAATTTATATATCCTCTTAGCAATACCCACTTCAACCTCCATGTGGGATGGACAAATGGTTCCCTTTTGGACTAATATAAAGCAATGGATATTGTTATCCCTGCAATAATACCAGTGCCCATTCTCCAGCTACTGGTGCCATACTCCTTTCCAAGCAAAATTACAAGAGCAGACCAAATACAAAACAAGTCTGGTCTTTTGTGTCTGACAAAGGCCAGATCCAGATTATCTAGATTCTAGAGCAGGATAGTTCAGCCTCTGTAACAGTGGTGAATAGCTGGAGCTTTGCCAATTGCATATTAAACATGTCTGGCAAAGGACCAGGCATCTGGCCATTTTGGCTCCTAATAATGTGATGTCTGCTGATGGGTAATAATATGAAATATGTTTCTGTCTGAGCTAAAATCTGATTCAAGTCTTACTTTAGGACCTGGTAAAGTCACATGATTAAAAAAACCAAAACTTTAAAAACCGATGTGATAAAATTCTGTTAAGAGTGATTTTGTAAAATAAGTGATCTCCTAGTGGCGTTGACGTATCAGAAACACAAATGTACAAATCCGCCCTAAGACTGGGCATGTTCCTCTTATCCTGTGACAAAACATTCTGCACGAGAACACAAAAAACAAAGAAGACTGTGTTCTTGTTCACAGACAAACTGTAAATGGTAAATGGCTTCTCATTCTGAAGCCAACTCCCAACGGGAAACCGAAATGAGCTTTGCCTGCGCTCCAGGAATGAAAACTAGTTCTCCTTAAACTCCTTCCTCCCTCCCCGCATGCAGCCCACACATGCCCTTTAGAGGGTCTCCAACCACTTGCTTTCTAACTAGACTGCAGTCTGAGGTTACTAGAAACAAATGCTTGTAATAAAACATTTTTGTACTCATTCCCTCTGCAAAGTTCTGTACTACAGAAGTAACACAGAATACTGGTCTCCTGAGATCTTCAAGAAAAGCTTCTTTTGATGCCCCTATCATTTGAAGTGTGTATTGGGGGAAAGAGCCTACTTGATGGTGGCACCCCATAATGAAATGCTCTCCCCAGGGAGGCTTGCCTGACACCGATCTTGATGTCACTTCAATACCAAGCAAATACCTTCTTGTTTTACCAGATTCTTTAAGCAGCAATACATTTATTTTATGTTGCTTGGTTTGGTTTTTAATTCCACCGGCTGCTTTTATATTTTGGTGTTTTACTGGTTCTGTTTTAATGTGTTTCACTGTCTTTTTAACTTTTTGTAAGCTGCCCTGAGAACCTGTGGGGAGCTTAGGCCATAAGCCTTAGAACCTTCCGACATAAATCGATCAACATACATACATACCGGTACATACATGCATGAACAGGCTGGGATCCAAATCCCTTATTTAAGCACACCAGGGTCTCTTTTCTTTGATCTGCAGACTTGCACACAATATTATAAGCAGCTTTCAAAAGTCCCTTCAGTTTCAAAGGGTTTTGCCACATGGTTATTATTCAATAAAAAGAAGCCTAAAACCCCTTGGACACGCAGAACCAGTGCTTTTTTTCTGGGGGAACGCAGGGGTACACATATCCCTAAACCATAGCTGTCAAGTGTCCCTTATTTGAAGGGACAGTCCCTTATTCCAGCGCCATGTCCCGCTGCTGTCCCTTATTGATGGATGTCCCTTAAATTTCAAAGGAAGCAGCTCCTCTCCCTCCCTCCCTGCTGGCCAGGGAGGAGGGAGGCTCCAACTGTGTTGCTTGGCTGTGTTGCTCACCCAATAAGAAGTCTAAGAACAACTGGGGGGTGGAGCTTGCATGCCTTGTGTGTGGCTAGTTAATGCAAGCTGAGGATTTTTTTGAATGCTGGACGCCATTTTGTTGCACGTGCTGCTGCAAACTTTGCAGCGCAAAGCCAGGCCGGGGAGCCATCTTAAGTTGAGGCTGCATAGGCCTTGTGGTGCATGTGATTCAGATTCTATTCAGTTGAACCTCTGATTACAAAGTTGGTTGGACAGTGTTCTCGAAGCTACCAGCATGAGTTTGACCAGACTGCAGGAGGACAGGAAGACTGGAGTGCCTGGAAAAGGTGAGGCTGCAGGTCCCTTATTTTGGCTGCTGGTCCCTTATTTTCAAGGCTGCTGGTCCCTTATTTTCAAATCTGTAAGTTGACAGCTATGCCCTAAACATTTTGTGAATCTAAGTTTGGCCTCATTGAGGGGCAGTATTTCAATATGAACAGGGAAATGAGAGTACCCCTAAACATTTTTTTAAGGAAAAAAGCACTGTGCAGATATAAACATGTGTTCCTATGAATCCCAGGCATAATATTCTACAACACGGCCTTGGAAAATGGCAGTGCTACCTATCTATACCACACCCATGCATTTATTCATGATTGCTACGTAATTTTAATAATGCAGAACAGACAAAAACAGAATGCTACACCTTGAAATGTACTGAAATAATAGACTGGCTTCTCCAGTTTTTAAGTGTCGTCATATCTGGAACTAATTTGCAAGAAAGTTGTGAGAGCTTCGTGGGGAAACTTCAGTTTCTCACATTCTCTGGCTGCTGGTGCAGCTGTTGAAAGACAAGATACAGATGGAGAAGATGTAATTCTTATCACTAGGAATCTTACACAGTGGTTTAGATAGATAGCTTGCCCATTTAAAATATCCTTTTTCAAGTCAGTTTTTTTTAAATTAAAATAAGAAAAGCTGTAGTTCAAGAATAGACCATGTGCATGCAGAAGGTCCCAGTTTCAACCACTGAGATCTCCAGGTAGGGCTAGCTGGGAGATCCACCTGTCTGAAATCCTGGAGAACTGCTTGCTGTCAGTCAGTGTAGACAGCACTAAACTAGAAGGACCCAATGGTCTAATTTGGGATTATTCAGCTTCCTATGTTAAAAACGGTACCAAGTTTAACAAAGAGGCACCTGATAATATAATTATTTCAAAAAATAAATAAATCCAGCTTTTCGAGGTCAGGCGGCTTCTCAAAGCAATTTGCAGTAGCATTAAAACATTTATAAAAAAAACCAAACCCATTCGATAAAAACCTGCAATGGAGAAAACATCTATAAAAGCTAAATAAAAACTTGAAATTGATAAGAGCAAGGAGTGCAGTCCCCCTTCTCCACTACAAAGCGCAACATGTGTGTTGCTATAGGACTGGGAAAACATCCCGAGTTGCTGCTAATTTTTCACAGCAGACACATTACACAACTACGGTATATAGCACAGGAACACCCATTAAAGCCATTAACTTCTTTTGCTTCTTTTGCTGCCGGTGAAGACCTTCTTCTTCCAACAGGTTTTGGGGACCTGGCTGCTTTTAATGAGGGGGCTGTTGTTTTTGTTTATTGTCTTTTTGTTTTAATAGCATGCATGTGCATATATATATATATATACACACACACACAGACACACGTATGCGTGTATATATGCGCATATATACGCGCGCACACACATACACACACACACATATATATACACACATATTACAGTTCTATGAATGTTTGTTTTTAACGATTGTTTTTATTTGTTCTTATTTTATCTGCAATCCGCCTCGACTCCCTGTCAGGCAAATAAGCAAAAAACCTCAGCCACGCATCTGCCTTCCGTGTTCCCAATTTGCGGGCTCGGATTGGCTAAGCAAGAGGCCAATCGAGAGCCTTTCTTCGTAGCGTTCCACCCCCCCCTCCCCCCGCCCAACCCTTCTCCATCAGAGTGCGGGGTGGTTTGAGGCGGGCTGCTCCAACGGCTCCGCCCATTTAACGTCCCCCACCTATTAGCTAGGCTCGAAGCCTTTTCCTATTGAACAGCGGGGCGCGTCAATCACGCGGTTAGCGCTTCCCTCATTGGCCGATGGAGTCGTACCTCAGCGTGGTATAAAGGTACCCTGCAGTTTGTCTCTCCCTTTCCTCGGGAAAAGACGGTTGTGGAAGCGATGGCTCCGGCAGGGCAGGAAGAAGAATGTGTCAGCGGGGCTCAGGTCATCGCGGAAGCGCTGAAGATGCAAGTAAGAAACGCTCTTGGGTGACCTTTGAACCCGGTAGCCAACCCTGAAATATTACGTATTTCCTACGGAGAGCGGGAAGGAGCATTTCTTTCGAAAAAGCGTAGTTTTACGTGAAGGGTTCTAGTCCCTGTCGAGGACGTGTAGCCCAAAATGCATCTGAAGGCAATCGTGTTTAGGGAAGTTTTAAATCTTTTATCGTGATTTTACTGCAGTGTTCCGTTGGGAACAGCCCAGAGTGGCTAGGGTATAAATAAATTATTCTTATTATTATTTCCCAATATGCAGTGCCAGATTTACGTTTAAGCTAAACAAGCTATAGCTTGGGGCCCCGCTCTCTTGGGGGCCCCCCAAAAAAATTAAAGAAAAAATTTCAAAAATATAAGATAAAAAACAAATAAAACAAAACCTACATACAGCAACAGTGTTTTGTGTTGTGTAAGCTCCTATTTGTTATGTGCAAATGGCTTTAGATACCTATTGGGTCCATAAATTACCATACAGCATATATTCAACACGAAAAAGCGACAATTTGTTGTTGACAAAGGACAGCTGGACATATAAAGGGCCCCATTACCTTCAGTAGCTTAGAGCCTCATCCGGCCCTGCCGATATGCAATGGGGGACGAAACAGCAACAGGAGAGCCCCAGGTTTGGTCGTGGAAGGTTCAAAATTGCAACAAGTCTTGTCACTGTTTGGGCCCGCTCGTTTTAAGGAGCTGTTTCCTACCCTGTCACCTGCTTCTCACGTTCTTAGCATGTACCAGTCGAGCTGCTGTGCTGCCTACAGTGTAGGCTGTGTAGGTTTGGGTCTCGTTACACAAGAAGGTGTAGGGAAGATAAAAAGAATTACCGTATTTTTCGCTCTATAAGACGCACCAGACCACAAGACGCACCTAGTTTTTGGAGGAGGAAAACAAGAAAAAAAATATTCTGAATCTCAGAAGCCAGAACAGCAAGGGGGATCGCCGCACAGGGAAAGCAGCAATCCCTCTTGCTGGTCTGGCTTCTGGGATAGCTGCACAGCCTGCATTCGCTCCATAAGACGCACACACATTTCCCCTTACTTTTTAGGAGGGAAAAGGTGAGTCTTATAGAGCAAAAAATACGGTAGTTAATCCTGGAAGGCGTCCAGGATTAGTGGAAAGATCACAGCATGGCAGGAGAAGCAATAGCAGAATGGCAAAGAGCACGGGACGCCCCATGTCTGCCCGCCCTTTCGCCTCCAGTTGAAAAGGTTCTTGTAGGCGGAGATGGGGCACAGATCCCTGCCTGGAAACTCCTGGATAAAGTTTTGTAGACAATATTAGGCAAGACAAAACCTTTTGACCTGGTATGAAGCAGCTTCTTTTTTAATTTTTTCTTTGGACAAAGTAATCATAAATAATAAAAATAAAAATGTGCACCCCACCACTGAGACTATTCCATTGTAACTATCCAACCTCCCAAAATTTCAGCACCTCTTGCGATGGTTTGACGCCTTTCCGTTTTAACAGTACAAATTCTACAAACACCCTCCGTATCGCCTTAGAACAGGCTTCCTCAACCTCGGCCCTCCATATATTTTTGAGACTACAATTGCCATCATCCCTGACCACTGGTCCTGCTAGCTAGGGATCATGGGAGTTGTAGGCCAAAAAACATCTGGAAGGCCGAGGTTGAGGAAGCCTGTTCTAAGGCAATACGGAGGCGATACGGAATAATTTCTCCTGCATATTTCTCATCTTACCTTAATGGCACATTAATTTATCATTAATAGCTATATCTCGCACCCCTTTATACCATTCTTCCATTTTATATCCCGCTTGTCCCTTCCACTTCCTAGCTATAACAATTTGTTCAATAACGTTCCCACAGCATCAAGGACCCAGTGATCAACCATTAACTAAAGCTTGAGTAAAATCAAATTATAAATGGTTTTCCAGATAATGCTTCAAAAAAGAAGAAGACATTTTTGCTAACGAGGCTTCCCTCTTATGCCCATTGGTAGAAAGGCCGTTGCTTAATAAGTTAATCATTATATGCAATCGCTTCAGCAGAATAAGTTCCCTTAGCTCAGGGTTTATTGCCCTTTGAAAGTATCACATTGTCAGCAGCCTGGGCAGGCATGTGTAACTGCTTTCAGCGAACCGTGCTTTAGCTGACTTGGCTTCCTTCATATGGCCTTGTCTTCCTTTTGGTGGCCCAGATCACCTGGATGACATTGTACAAGCCAAAAAGGTACATACTGGCAGTAAACACCTATTTTATGTAGAAGTTTAGTATATATTGGCATATCATACATAATAGCTGCATTCAGGAAGAATACCAAATTGTGGCTTGGGCCTACACGAGCAAGCTTTGAGAAGCCTTGGGTCCTTTCACAATTTCCTCATAAACCATAATGGCTAAACCTACTTTTTTGTCCACGCTAGGATTCCAAACCAAGATTCACTGTGTGATCACTCAGAAGAGCATTTCTTTTGTATAAAGAACATCCATATGCTGATCATCAGCTATGTTGCCTAAATTTCTGGCAACCCCACGTACTGTTTTACTGATGATGAGAATAATCTACTTCATACAACATCTGGAAAGCTTTTTGTGCTGTTTCCGTAGGAAACTGGGTGGTTGCATGTATGAGTTCAGGGGTTGGCAATTTTTTTTAGCAGTGGGCCGGTCCACTCACCCTCAGACCTGCCACCACCGCCGCCGCTGCTTCTCATGGGTAGGCAGAGCGAGCTTGTCCACTCTGCTCTCTGGCCCACAGGAGCACCAGGGCGGCGACAGCAATGGGAAGAAGTTGCCGAGCAGCGCCCGGAGGAAGACGCTGAGTGGCGGCGGCTCTACCAATCAAACGCCGTGCCTGGTTTACCTCAGCGTGGCACTGGGACATCTCTGCCAATCAAACGCCACTGAGGTAAACCAGGTGCGGCTTTTGAGTGGCAGAGCCACTGCCGCTTGGCCTCTTCCTCCTGTCCCCATCGCTGGGAGTCTCGGCTTTGCAGCGGGTTCTGGCTTCCTGGCACGGCCTGATTTAAGACCCAGGTGGGCCTGACCCGGCCCAGGGACCGTAGTTTGCCAACCCCTGTATTAGCTGCTCAAGTGGTTTAGTGGTTAAGAGCGGTGGATTCGTAATCTGGTGAACCGGGTTCGCTTCCCTGCTCCTCCTCCTGCTGGGTGACCTTGGGCTAGTCACACTTCTCTGAAGTCTCTCAGCCCCACTCACCTCACAGAGTGTTTGTTGTGGGGGAGGAAGGGAAAGGAGAATGTTAGCCGCTTTGAGACTCCTTCGGGTAGTGATAAAGCGGGATATCAAATCCAAACTCCTCCTCCTCAGCTCTCCTTGGTCATGCATTCATACACCAGGAGTAGCTAACATGGTGCATTCCAGATGTTGGACCAACTCCCATCATTCTTGACCACTGCTCATGCTGACTTTGGCTGATGGAAGTCCAACAACAGCTGGAGGGCACCACACTGGCTATGCCTAGTGTAGACACACACACACACACACACAAACACACACACACAATGTGTTAATCAGCCATCGTATCCTAGGGTAGCTGTAACAATTCTAGTGATCATGATGTCTCTTTCTCCGGGCAACCACATGGGAACACAGTTGTTGATGTTTACATGTTCCTCATTCACAAACCTTATTTGTCCCCATTCTTGCATATCTGGAACTGTGTTTGTAGTAAAAAAAATGTGTGAACTACCCAGAATGTTCATAAATATACATTTTATTAAAGGACCATACTTTTCCGTGTATAAGACTATTTTTTTTACTCTAAAATAATGTTCAAAATCTGGGCTCGTCTTATACATGGATAGTATCTTAAATCAGAGTCCCCAAAAATACATGGGGGCGTCTTATAGATGGAAAAATACGGTAATTGTTTCTTCCAAATGCTGATCACATGTTTGTTACAATTCCTTATTTTTAGTTGCATGGAAATGTCTGTTTAAATGTATTTTTGTGAAAAATAAGTATTCATTATAAGCATTTATTGGCTGTTGCACTAATAGAACCTTGGGTGTATAGTATCATCAATACAGGTATACCAGCTGCAGTGGTCTACGCATGGCATTACTAAAAGCCTAGCTTGGGTTGAAGCTGCAAGTATTTAGTTGCAGTTCTAACTTTCTCCTAGAAATCTTGACCTTAAACGAACAAAAATCCTAGTTAGATAATAGTTAGAAGATAAATATTTTGGGGAGACAGCTTATTTTTTTAAAAAAATGCTATTTATTTCAGAACATCGAATATATGTTTGGCATTGTTGGTGTTCCAGTGATCGAAGTAGGAGTTGCTGCTCAAGGAAGTGGAATTAAATATATTGGAATGCGCAATGAACAAGCTGTAAGTATCTTCAGTAGCCTTGTTTGCTAGCCAGGCCTCGATCTGAGCCTATGCATAATCTGAAAATGAGAATGATGTGCAGAACTCAGTCACGTATAGTCTTTTGCCAGTTTTTTTATATGTGGTTGTGGAAGCTGCAATCTGTTACAGGAAACCCAGCATAGGGTGGGACAGAGGGCTTCTTAACATTTTCCTTGTCTTGCATCCCACCCCCCAACAAAATATTGCATCTTAGTTGCTTCCCCCCAAGAGAAAAATACTGTCATTTGATCCCAGTTAGCAGAGTATGAATGTAATGACTCTGGTGGGGTATACTCTGAGAAGTATGATGCGACCACAGATTTTCTGACCACTCTGAACTCTGATCTCATGGCTCACCACCTCTGTTTCCAAAATGCAATGAATTGCCTTTGTGCTACAAATATTCTCGATTACAAAAAAAAGTGTGGCATATAATATGTACACACACACGTGTATACAGATAGAGAGAAATTACTGTATTTTTCTGTGTATAAGACTAGGGTTTTTTTTAACCAAAAAATAAGGTTTAAAATTGGGGCTCATCTTATACACAGGTAGTGCTGAGGGGTGTTTTCTTAGTTTGGAGTCCCCAAAAATAGGGGGCATCTTATACATGGGGACGTCTTATACACGGTAAAATACGGTAATTTACCTGTAAATGGTTTTGAGAACTGTCCCATGTTAATAAAGGTCCCGTGTTTTAACATTTGAAGAACCCAAACTGACAACTTGGTTATTATCAGAGGGCAGAGTAGCAAGAGGTATAGTTTGTTTTTTGAGGCTGGCTGAAGCTTTCCATAATTCTTCCCGGTGGTGGCACATGGCAGGATACTGCATGTGAATTTCATTGAGTTACAGCAGCATAAGTTTAAAAATTGCGTAACCAGAGGCAGTGCTGACAAGATTGCCTAATTGCACGGGAAAGTGCCGTTCACTCTACCTGCAAAGTTTTGTGCGTCGCTTTAGCTTGTCAGCTTCTTTGACAATGTGTCGTTGCCATGGCACCCTGCTTGTGAGGTACAAAGAGCCTTGCTAATGAAACGCCCACTCTGTATATCTTTAAACATTTGTACATTGCCATGTTTTCTTTTCAGAAGGAGAAGGGAAACACATGTCACATTAAATTGCCTTCTGGTTTCTGAGTAGTAATCATTTTCTCCCCTCTTATGTTCGTCAAAGGTATTATGTAAAAACTGCATTCTCACCCACCATGTTGAATCTAAATTGCTACCTCAATATTCTACTCCTACGCTAAGCGCCATGTTGACTATTCATTCCTATTCTTTCTGGACTTACCTATTATTGGTTATTTAACCATCCCTGCTCACATATGTGCATATATTTTGGGGTTGGGATTGAGGGCTTTCTATATGTAGAATATATTTACATCTATTCTAGATAACTGTTGTGGGGAGGATTGACCCCTTTCCCCAAATTATCAACCAAACTGCTTGAATATACTTTGCAATGCCATAGGCTCTCATATAAATTGGTGATATTATTAGTTTTGCCCAGTGCATAGATTCTTGTTTTGGAATATGACACATCTAGCTCAGGAGAAGTTGCACACCTCACGATTCTGCTAAATTTGCTCCTCATCCCACCTGCCGATAGCTGTCAACTTTTCCCTTTTTTTAAGGGAAATTCCCTTATTCCAAATAGGATTCCTCGCAAGAAAAGGGAAAAGTTGACAGCTATGCACCTGCCAGAGCCTGATGTAATAGAAATCCTAGGCCGCTGAGGTGAGGAGCAGGGGTGTGTTTGCAGTTCACATAAAGCCATGCTTATAATCGAAGAAGGCACTTAACCTCCTTTTTATATGTGACCGCAGCAGCTAGAATAGTCTATGCGAAAAAGTGGAAAGAAAAAGAGGTACCCACAAAAGAAATCTGGCAGAATATACAGTGGTACCTCGGGTTACATACGCTTCATGTTACAGACTCTGCTAACCCAGAAATAGTACCTCGGGTTAAGAACTTTGCTTCAGGATGAGAACAGAAATTGTGCTCCGGCGGCAGCGGGAGGCCCCATTAGCTAAAGTGGTACCTCAGGTCAAGAACAGTTTCAGGTTAAGAACAGACCTCCAGAACGAATTAAGTACTTAACCCGAGGTACCACTGTACTGATAGAATTAGCAACCATAACCACAAAAATAAGAAATAAAGATGAGATGCAGTGTGGGAGCATTTTGGAGAATATCTTAGAGGCTACTATACTCAATTTAACCTGCAAGTAGGAGTTAACATATGAGCAGCAGATAATACTAAATAAAGGAAGATTAGAGACAAAAATGGGTGGATTATCAGAATATGCAGAAGATCAATGTTAGCATGGAGAGAGAGGAGTCTTAAGGAAAGAGATAAGTGATGGACAATTTGTTGTATGTATACAGGTTATAAAAAATGTATAAATAACAATAAAAAGCCATGCTTTCCATGTTTAACTATGGCTTAATGTGAATGAGCATCATGCTGTTGCACGATCTAAAAATTTCCCCTTTGCAGCTTCCCCAGCTGCACTGCTCTGGAAGTGACAAACTACAGGCCTTGGCTTGTAATGCTTTTTGAACCTAGACTTGTGGTTCCCTTCATCCCACAACAAAGGAATAAACCAAGAATAAACCTTGGCTTCCACTCGGGGTTTGTTTGGCAAAAACCATGAGTCTAGGACAGGTCCAGACGATATCCCGTATTTTTCACTCCATAAGGCGTACCGGACCATAAGGCACACCTTGTTTTTTTTGGGGGGGCGGGGAATCAAGAAAAAAAAATATTATCCCCCCCAGCCCCAAAGAGCTTCTGGGGCTGTCAGGGGAAGCCTGGGTACCCCCCCGCCCCCACAGCCCCAAAGAGCAAAGAAGCCAAGGCAGCGAGCAGGATGGATCCCTGGCATGGTTTTTAGCTGCAGGGCTGGGGCTGGGGGAAGCCCAAGCTTCTCCCGACCCCAGCCCCCAGAACAGGCCAGGGAGCAGCGGCAAGGTTGCGGGGCTTTTGGGGCTGGCGGGGGAAGCCCGGGTCCCCCCCCCCAGCCCCAGGGACCACACATTTGCTCCATAAGACGCACAGACATTTCCCCTTAGTTTTTAAGAGGAAAAAAGTGCGTCTTATGGAGCGAAAAATACGGTAACAAGCCAAAACTTGTGGCTTGTCGCTCCTGGTATAGTCCTGGTACAGCCGAGGAGGAATGGAGTGGGAATTTGGAGCAGCCTTCAGTGTCACTCTTGTTGATTTGTGTCAAACCATAGTAAGCACTAACTATGGTTTAATAGGAGGTGCAAACCAGGCCAATGACAAATGATACTTTAAAACCAATATTTTTCTGTTGGGATAGATGGAAGCTGCCTGCTCTTTTTATTATTGTGATGAAACAGATGGCATAGAAATAGTGGACAGGAACAACCCTTGACATGCTTTGGAAAATTATGTCAGTCTGTCTTCGGTGCAGTGTTTCCCATTAATACAGTGTGGCAGTTTCATTATCAGTAGTAAATAAGTTTGACATGCTTGCATGAATGTAACCATGGTATAAATGGAGGGACTGCTCTGGCAAATCTTTGTTGTCATAATAACTTACCAATTCCAATGATTTAACTGCATTCTTGATGTTTCTTATGTGAACATTGAAACAGAAAAAGTGATGAGTGAGAGTGTTTGCAACCATTTCACACCTTTTTATTTTATTTACATCCTTATTTTATTTCTATAAATCTGCCTGGTAGCACTTTTTACTGGATGGCTTACAGCATAACATAACAGACTACAGTTTTGAAATGTGGTATAAAAAACTTCCAGCAGAGAGAGAGAAACAGTGGTTCAGAAGTCAGGTTTTCAAGGGGCCTGGGAGCATGATAGTGTCTTTACTTGGGGGTGAAGTTACTATAAAAACAGCGCAAGGCAAGCCTCCCTGGGAATAGTGTTGCACAGTCGGGATGCCACCACTGAGAAAAGGCCACCCATTTCACTGACAAGACCTCAAAAAATGACCTCAATTTTCTTTTAACCTCAATTTTATTCCTCTGAGCTGTGTCCCAATCTGAGATGCATCAACTTTAGTTGTGCAGCAGTTTCAACTACTTACAGAACAGCTGGATAGCAAAACAGGAATTATTGAGTGTTCGGTTATAAAAAAAAGTAGCCCCAAACTGAATTCATTTGTTGCACCTACTTTAATATTTCTGTAGAATAAGGTCGATTGTAACGAAACAGATAACATTCTCGTGTAATAGTTTCTAGACTGAAATAGCTGCCCACTCGAATCCAAGTAGTGCAGTTTTGTTTCTGCAGTGCTGATGGAGCAATTTCTACCATTCCCCCCCCCCCCGCCTTGTTTAATTTCCCTACTGTTTCTCTTGGATGCCACCTGCTGGCATATGGGAAAAAATAGTCATAGAAGTAGTCCAAAGTGACTTTCCATAATACTGGTTGAAAAAACGTGCAGAGATTTCCATCTGTGTGCTTGCATAACACTTGTTTATGCAATGCTAGTTCAAGCAGTAGCACCTGGAAGATCTGCTTTCAGAGGAAATGTTTCTGCTATGCAAAATGTTGGGTGATACCCTTGACTGGACAAATCTCTGTTTTTGTAAAGGATATTGATCATCTACACGGTGCCCATGGGAGTGCGAAGGCATTCCCTTCTGCCCGTAGGTTCCACCTCCCCAGCTGAAATGAGTCTTAAAAGAACCTTTCTATTGTAGCTATGAAAATCTGAGTTCAGAAGCTGCGTCAATTCTAGTTCACATGTGGACATCTTTGTGTGCTGAGCATAGTCCATTTACTTCAATTGAACATCCGTAGGAAGTCCTCTCAGCTTACTAGTTGGGGGTGTTTAAGGGTGACTTTTTGTTATAACTACCAAAATCCCATTCACCAGCTTGCTGGTAAGTATTTGTTTTATTTTTCAATAGGCTGCCTATGCTGCCTCTGCAGTTGGGTATCTGACGGGCAGGTAAGGTGCTTCCTTGTGTTGGTCTTCAGAGTCAACAATTGTTTGAAAGGCAAAAACAATCCTGGTTCTATCATCATCATCATCATCATCATCATCATCATCAGGAATTGATTTCTAGGACTTTGTAGTTGCCTTCCAGAGTTACAAGCTTTCACTGTTTGTACACCAGTGCTTTGCTATCTGCATGCCTCTATCTACTTGCCACTTTACAATGTTTTCTCTACTGCAAACCTCTGTATATGTGCAGCAAGCGTTTCTCTCCATTAGTAAGGCCACTTTTAGAAAATGTAACCTAAACAAACGTAAACAAAAAGGATGAAAAGGAAATGGTTGCTGAAGGTCCTGAAGTTTTCCATTTGACAAAAAGAATATGCACTTGCACATCAGCTTCCATGAGAATTTTTGGGGTTGTGGCCAGTACTAAGGAGATACTTTCCTCTTTTACTCACATGTGCATGCTTCCTCAGAGCCTCTCTGAATTTCCTGTATGGTTTGTTGATTAAAATTTGTAGCCTGCCTCTGTCCTTCCAAATTAATTCTTCAGCATGATGTCCTATGACAGTGTTTCCTCATGATGCATTTAGAGTAATTTGCTCCCCCGCCTACTAAATCTGTGCGTTCATTCCATACATTTTTATATACCTTCTTTGTTTTTTCCCCTTTGTCTCTAGGCCTGGAGTATGCCTTGTAGTTTCTGGTCCTGGCCTCATACATGCTCTAGGTGGAATGGCAAATGCAAACATGAATTGCTGGTACTGAACCTATGTTTTTTGTTTTTGTTTTTTTGATGGACTGTTGGTCCAATTTCTAATTAATCTGAAGTTACAATACAAATCATGTGTCATGAAAGCCAGATAAAATGTCATTTTCCTTCTGCTTCTTTACTCTCTCTGTGTGTGCTGTTTTAAGCAGGTAGGGCATTGCCCTAGGATAGCATACAAAATACATATGGTGACTTGTCCATAGATTTCAGATCTTTTTTACAGCGGCCAAGTTCATTATCGTACAGGAAAAGAGCTCGATACTTTAGGAAATCTATCAGCTGAGTCATGTTGGCTATGTGACCAATATAACTTGGTTTAAAGATGTTGTTTATAACAGCATCTTATCCTTTAAGTGCAGTGTCTGTAGCACATGATAACCTTATCGCTTGGTAACTATCATATCATCTGGTAGGGTAAGAGGCATCTTGTTTATCCACTCATAAAAGAGGAGGCAAAAATCTCTTAATCTTTTTGCAGAACCAATTCAACCTTTCTCTGTGTGTGTGTTTCCCTCTCAAAAAACAAAACAGAACAAAACAAAAACCTGCCATCTGTAATATTAGGCAAACTGGTGATATGATAAGTTGAGTCCTGTATGAATCTTGTTTTGAAGTGATGAAAGCTTGCAAGGCCAAATCATAAGAAAGATAGTGAGAATGGGCCCAAAATGGTGATGGTACTAATTCAAAAGATCCTCCCACACAGCAGCATTAATTGGAGTCGTCATCTTGGAAGTGCCAACTACCTGTCTTAGAAGGCAGGACTAGATTCAGTCTTCTATCTCCCCTCTCCTCTGACTCCCCCAACAGCTGGTGAGTCTGTCCAAGCTGAGGATGCTTACAATTTCTTAGAAGATTCCTGGGCCCAATCACCATGGACTGCTGGGTACCGGATGCTGGGGTTTATACCATGCTGCCATTTTGCAGGATCAAGGTGAAACTGTGTGTCGGAATCTTGATAATTCATGACCCCTGGTTCCAAGAAATGTTTTTCCCCCCTCTCCACAGGCCTTTGATTGTTATTGGAGGTTCCTCAGACAGAAATCAAGAAACAATGGGAGCTTTCCAAGAATTTCCACAGGTACACACCTTGGTCACTTTTTCCTCCGTAAAGGTGTTGCATGAAATGGTTTAGGGTATTCGATCTGTGGAACTGGCACTTCTACAAATGCCACATAATACCTATTCCACATATGTAAGAAATTGATCTATAAGTGTGATATCAGGTAGGCAACTTCACTGTACTGTTTTTGGCACCCGCTGAAACCATTTTTGTTTAGACATGCCTACCCAGATATCTAGAATGCTGGTATGTTTTTAATTTAATTGTGATTTTAATTTTCTGAATGTTTCACTGGATTTTACTAACAATTTTATTGTTTCATTCTTTTTGAAACCGCCTTGTTTTACAATCAAGTGGTATATAAATGTTAGAAAATAAAATAAATATATATTAAATTAATGATTGAGTTTATTTATTTTATAAAATACTTTGTTATTCATTGTTGCTGTTTAATTTATGAATCATTTTCCTTGAGGCACCCCAAAACAAGTTACAATACAGCATCAACATGTATAAAACTATTGCATATACAAAACCAATTTAAAACAACTACCATCTCAACACATATATAAAATCACTTCAGATCCAATACAGATGCCAGCTGGGATAAAGATCTCCACTTAGAAGGCTTGTTGAAAGAGGAAAGTCTTCAACAGGTGCCAAAAGGACAATAGAAAAGGCATCTATCTGATATATAGTGGAAGGGAGTTCCAAAGGTTAGATGCTGCAGCACCGAAGGCCCGATTCTGACATTTTGCAGAACGGACATCTTGATAGGATGGTATCTGTCACATGCCCTCTCTTGCAGAAAGCCCCAATTGGTTGGATTTAAAGGCTGTTGTGTTTTTATGTAGACTCTTTCTTTTACTGAATATTGCATGTTAACATAGTGTTGTCTGGAATCAGCTGTGATGCCTAATTTTAGAGGCTGCATGGCACTGAATTCCAGCTCCTGCAGAGCAATAGCCAGTGAGGGCCACTTCCATCATTCCCCACTTGTGGACTTTCCCTTTGGACACTGGGAAACAGGATGTTGAGCAAACCTTTGGTTGGGTCCAGCCGAGCTACTTCCTTTCAATAAAACTCATGCTGTGAGAAAATGAAAAACAGGTAAAAGTTGGCTTTAGCATATGTGTTTGCTTGAATCTAGGTTGAAGCTTGTCGGCTGTACAGCAAATTTTCCGCCAGACCCAGCAGTCTTGAAGATATTCCTGCTGTGATTGAGAAGGTATGAAGCAGTTGAAAAGCACTGATGCTTGCTCCTCAGCATTCAGCTCTGTAGGCCAGGCAACCAGCAGTAGAATACAGCGGTACCTCAGGTTACATATGCTTCAGGTTACATATGCTTCAGGTTACAGACTCCACTAACCTAGAAATAGTACCTCAGATTAAGAACTTTGCATCAGGATAAGAACAGAAATCGTGCTCCGGCGGCGCAGCAGCAGCGGGAGGCCCCATTAGCTAAAGTGGTGCTTCAGGTTAAGAACAGTTTCAGGTTAAGAACAGACCTCCGGAACGAATTAAGTACGTAACCAGAGGTACCACTGTATTACAGGGGCAGTGCATTATAGTAGATTGTAGGTGACATCTTGATAGAGTTGGCACACCTCTCACTGGTACATCTTGAACAGTAAGTTGTAGGATCATCCTATAAATGTAGAAAACATCCAATGCTTTTGAAGATGTTGATACTTTACATGTGCTATTTTGTATATATAGTGGGTAGTGCAGCCCTCTGCATGTCTAACCTCACTGAGTAAACCTCACTGAGTTTAATGGCACTTGCTCAAAGGCAAGCATGTGTTATATAGGTAAAGGTAAAGGGACCCCTGACCATTAGGTCCAGTCGTGACCGACTCTGGGTTTGCGCGTTCATCTCGCTCTATAGGCCGAGGGAGCCGGCGTTTGTCCGCAGACAGCTTTCTGGGTCATGTGGCTAGCATGACTAAGCCGCTTCTGGCGAACCAGAGCAGCACATGGAAACACCGTTTACCTTCCCGCCGGAGCAGTCCCTATTTATCTACTTGCACTTTGATGTGCTTTTGAACTGCTGGGTGGGCAGGAACTGGGACTGAACAATAGGAGCTCACCCCGTCGCAGGGATTCGAACCACTGACCTTCTGAATGGCACATCCTAGGCTCTGTAGTTTAACCCTCAGCGCCACCTGCGTCCCTTTTTGTGTTATATAGGACTGCAGCCTAAAAGTGGAAATAATACTCCATCTGCTCTTAGAAAAACCTCTTGTTCATTTTTGTGAACACTGCATTATTCTCCCAAAATATATATCCTATACAAAACATGCACGGAGTGCTTAATGACACTCTATAATCCTTCCAGTTACTCTCTTATGGAGTAGCCTTGCAGGTTTATTTTTGTGGCTGACGCATTTATTCTCTAAACTTTCCAGGAAACAGTTTTGTAAAGTTCTCTGCTACAACTGCTACGATTGTTTGAGCCACCGTTTGAGTCTTTAATCAATAGGAGGTTCAAGGAGTGTTGGCTCAGCCTATGGCGTGCGCTGGAACAAAAAGAATCCAGAGAAACTGAAGAACAGCTCCAGGGCATTTACATGGGGGTCATGTTACTTAAAATAGGCAGTCAGCAGGGGATTTTGACTTGGTTGCTCCAGATATAACAGTGGCTACAGATGGCTGCAAGCTGAATCCAGCTGCTTTCTTCTCTAAACTGGATAATAAGTTTAGCCATTGCCTACAAATTTGGAATGCATTTTATGAAATCTGTTGTTGTGTTTTTGTTTTGATTTGTTTTAAAAAGTTTAATTATTGTAGCACATTTATGTTCTTTTCTCTCTCTCATCAATCTAGGCTGTCAGAAATAGCATCTATGGTCGCCCAGGTGCCTGTTACATTGACATACCAGGAGACTTTGTAAATATGCAGGTGAAGAAGAGCTCTGTCAAGTGAGTCCTTTATTATTAAGATGAGTGCTTGTTTCCTTTTTTAAAAAAAGGGTGGGTGGGTGTGTTCAATTGTCATTTTTCCTGTGTTTGAGACCCCTGCAGGAGTGTATTGCTAAGGGAAAGCATAAACTCTACATATTGAACAAACACAAGGAATTCCTCATAGTAAAAGACACTGAAGAGATATGGATGTGATCAGGCAGTAGCTTCCTGATCAACTGGGATGTGTTCAATCCAGCAGATTCCAGTTTACTTTCCTGAAATTGCTACTTAGCATACGCCTTTTAGGGAAACTCCCATACTGAACACCCTTAGTCTTCTGCCTTCTAGTCGTTTTTGTCTGCAAGTCCCACCTGTGCTACCTGAGACCATCCAAAACATGGGCACCAGGTTGGGAAGGCTGATCTAGAATAAGACCTGGAAGAACTGAGCTCACCATTATTAGGAAGAGTCTTCAGATCTGGAAGAGACTCAAGCATATATGCCAGTGAACCAACGTTTAAATGGCATTCTGTTAAATGGTGAGACAATGCTGACATGAGACGCTACAGATTAACTGTTGTTTTGAGTCCTATATGATAAATCTAGGGTGAGGAAGCTTTTCTGGCAAGTGGGCCTGATTGTTATCTCCCTACCCACACCTGTCAGTCATCAAGCATCACAGTGACGTCAGGTGATGCTAAGCTTTGAAGCCCTGGTCTCTGGGCCTTCAAAGCGCAGTGCCAGGCTGTTTGGAAGTAGTGTCATGCCTTGCTCAATCTCCCACCCCACACTGTAAACTTCCCATTTCAGAGGTTTAAAGAAGCAGCATGGACCAGCTTCTCTAAACTTTTGATTTTGGAGGTTTAAAGGACCATGCCAGTATGCCTTGCTCCTTGCCCACCTTAAGGTCTTGCTTGTTCCCTGCCCTTAACCACCCCACATCTGACAGCAGGTATGATGTCAGGCTTAGGGCACCTGGGCATGGCTTCCCCAAAATGGGGAATGACCATTGGCCATTCTGGCTGCAGCTGAGGAGTGTTGGAGGGCCACAAATTCTCCATCCCTCTTTGCACCCAGCCACCTTCCAACTGCAGTTCCTAGTGCTTCATTGAAGGTTCTTCTGGAACATTCCCTGACTTCAGTGAAGGCCTTTATGGTGGTGGGGGGGGGGCGGACATTGGAGACTGCAGTGGGAAGGCAGAGGTTTGGTGCAGAAACTCCAGAGCTCACACAGAGAACCACCATTTGCAGCTCTTTTTACAGTCTTGTTTCTTGAGGAACCATTGTGAGGGGAAAATAACCCTCGCCTGTAATTGACAGAAGTAAGCAAAGGAAATAGTGGGAAGTTGAAACAACAACAGAACGCTTGCTTTGTTGAAAACGTTGTGTTCCAGCTGTTTGAAAGAAATCGGCTTAGGAAGGAATGTAGCTGGTGCCTGCTGGTGCCATTCTGCATGTGGCTTCCCACATGTTGCAAGGTAGAATGTGCAATCTGTATTAAGCATAGACTACGCTGCAAAATTGCTGGCTGTGGACCTCTAGAAACTTATTACAGGGTAAGCGTTTGTAACAAACATATAATGAAATACTTGAGTTTCTTTTGGAAGCCATTTGTGTACATTGGTAGAACAATGTTGCTTAGTAGAACAACATCTGAAGTAAAACACAAAGCAAAACTCGTCTTTAATTTCTGGTTTTTTCTGTTTAAAAAGTGACTATAGTGACTCTTAGTTTCAGGGTTGTGAGTTTGAGCCCCATTTTTGGCAAAAGAATCCTTCCTTGCAGGGGTTGGACTAGCAATTCTTGTGGTCCCTTCCAACTCGACAGTTCCATGTCTTCCTATTTCTTTTTTGAAAACAGTGGCCTTTTCATTCTGCCTTCCAGATACATTGAGTGCTGCTCAGCACCTCCCATCAGCATGGCTGAAGTGACCGCTGTTTCCAGGGCAGCTTCATTCATTGCACATTCCAGAAAGCCACTGCTAATTATTGGCAAAGGTAATCATCTTTCAAGCTTACGGCTGGCCGTAAAGTACAGCGAGGGGGGAGTTTCCTTCTGTTGCCATGTTTAGACTATATCACAAAGTAAATTCTTCCTGAACGTTGGAGATGAACCCCCTTGAGAAAAATACAGCGGCCTCTATTCAACGTCCCTTTGTTTATAAAAGAGACATAAGAGTCCTATTGAATCACACCAAAGTTCTAGCTAGTCCAACATTCTGTTCCCTCCTTGACTAGTCAGATGCCTATGGGAAGCCCTCAAGCAGGGCACAGGCACAGTAGCCCTCTCCGCTCTTATTTCCCAGCAGCTGGTATTCAGATATAGGTAAAAGGCACAGGTAAAGGACCCCCTGGACAGTTAAGTCCAGTCAAAGGCAACTGCAGTTGCTGCATTCATCTTGCTTTCAGGCCTAGGGAGCCTGCATTTGTGGCCAGCATGACTAAACCTTTTCTGGCACAACGGAACACTGTGACAGAAGCCAGAGCGCACGGAAACACCATTTACCTTCCCTCTGCAGTGGTACCTATCTACTTGCTCTGGTGTGCTTTCAAACTGTTAGGTTGGCAGGAGCTGGGACAGAGCAACAGGACCTCACCCCGTCATGGGGATTCAAACTGCTGACCTTCTGATAAGCAAGCCCAAGAGGCTCTGGTTTAGACCACAGCGCCACCCGCGTCCCGATTCAGATATATAGCAATGTGCAGCTATTGCAACTAGTACATATGGCTAACCTAATCCTCCCCAGCTAAAACTGATCACTGGCCAACTGAAAATGGATTTTCTGTGAGGAACGTATGACCCGGAATGCTACAGCTACCTTTGCCAGTTTTAAAACTAATTGATTTGTCAGTATGTGTAAGTGACTTCTGATTCTTACACGTTCAGCAGGGGGGGGGGGAATTCTTCATCTGACAGGTGCAGCTATGTTAACAGTGTCAAGGAATCTCTTGTGGTGGTGGGTGTCTTTCTCAGGTGCTGCTTATGCACATGCTGAAAACAGCATCAGAAAGTTGGTGGACCAATGTGGGCTTCCATTTTTGCCTACACCAATGGGGAAGGGAGTGGTTCCTGACAACCATCCATACTGTGTGGCTGCAGCCAGATCTAGGTAAATATATGAATCAGATCTTCCCCTCTTGTCCAACACCGTAAACTAAAGCATATATTTATTGAAGATTCCGCTCTTTAAATGATCCCTTAAAGAAAACACCAATTGCTGCTGCTTACAGTTGAGTGTAAGGAAAGTAATCCAAGAAAATTCAAATGGAACCCTTCTGAATTTCTTTCAGCCTTACTAATATGGGACTTATCCATGCAGATGAAGAGTTATTTTAGGCATAGTCTAAAGCAGGCTTCCTCATGCTCGGCCCTCCAGATGTTTTTGGCCTACAACTCCCATGATCCCTAGCTAGCAGGACCAGTGGCCAGGGATGATGGGAATTGTAGTCTCAAAACATCTGGAGGGCCGAGGTTGAGGAAGCCTGGTCTAAAGTATGAATTGGAAGGTGTTTCGTATGTTCAGTACACTGTCCTCAAAGCTATGAAATCATCACCATTAGTTGCCATTAGGTTGGGAGGAAATTTCCCAGTGGCTCTGTATCTCAGGCCCTTGTCAACCAGGGTAATGCTGTGTGAGGTGGCAAACACAATATTCTACTGAATGCAGAATTCAGGTCCCTATGTCACTATGCCTTTTTATTTAGAGAAGCAAGTTTCTAGCAATTATAGATGCAGATACTTGAAAGTGTTTGGACATTGTCCATTGATATCTCAAGATTTCCAGTCATTTGGGACTTCAGTGCCATGCATCATTCCTTGACCCTCTCTGTAACTAGAAAAAAGAGGGGGGGGGTTTGCAATGTAAAAAAGGTAAAGGGACCCCTGACCATTAGGTCCAGTCGTGACCGACTCTGGGGTTGCGGCGCTCATCTTGCTTTATTGGCCGAGGGAGCCGGCGTACAGCTTCCGGGTCATGTGAACCAGAGAAGCACATGGAAACTCCGTTTACCTTCCTGCCGGAGCGGTACCTATTTATCTACTTGCACATGACGTGCTTTCGAACTGCTAGGTTGGCAGGAGCAGGGACTGAGCAATGGGAGCTCACCCCATCACAGGGATTCAAACCACCGACCTTCTGATCGGCAAGTCCTAGGCTCTATGGTTTAACCCACAGCGCCACCCGCGTCCCTTGCAATGTATACAGCGTGCAAAATTCAGCTTTTCTTAGTGTCAAATTCGGTTTATTTTGGTAGGCTTTTAAGACTGTGTGTGCAGTCTTAAATCTTGTGCATAATATTTGCTGTGCCAGTGAGTAACTGGAATTTACCTTCAGTTTCCTGTAAGCAAACTGTTAAGTGCCTGTCTTTAGTCTGGTTAATGTTTTTACCCTCTATAATTGGTTCCTACGATGCTTCAGTAATATTTGAATGACTGAAATGTTAGAGGGACATCTCGCTGTGACGCAGCATCTGGGTTGGCAGAATTGGCGGCTGGTGAAGCAGCAACCATGTGTCTCCCAATAGCATGGCAGTGCAGTCTAGGAGGTGGAGCCTGAATGAGTGAGTGTAACTTACAGATAATGTGCATGGGAGTGGGAAACTGTTTTCCCAGGCTAAAATACATCAAAATTTGAACTTCTGATTTTTCAAGTGTCTTTTTAAATCTTAGTTCTAACGTGTACAAAAATAATAACCATCAAATTCTTTTCTTTGTTTCTAACTATTAGGGCACTGCAGGGGGCTGATGTTATAATATTACTGGGTGCCAGACTGAATTGGATTCTACACTTTGGTCTTCCTCCAAGATTTCAGTCGGATGTAAAGATTATCCAGGTATTCAAACAGAGCCATAATAAAGAATCAGTCAGGGGTATGGCACAGTCTAGGGTGACTGGTTATTCTACAACTAGGTTAGTGGGATTTTTAGTTATTACGTTTTTATTACATCCTCCATGAGGCTCAGGGTAGCATACACACTTAGCTGAGCTGGAGAAGAAAAGTCCTCTCAAGTAATTAAATCAAGAAGTAATATATTATCCTTGAAATGCATCGGGAGCCAGTTTCATTTGCGCAACTGTTTCTTCTTTTTCCTTCCTTTTTCTACTGCCAGGTTTGAGCCTTCTGCTGCATTTTTTGCTCTTGGGGGCAGTTTGTCTCACGCAGCGTGACGGTTCTTATTACGCTGGGTTTAGTACAGCAGGTCCAAGCAAGGTATAGCAGCAGGGGAAATAATGAGTGCAAACAACCTGTTCGTGTTCCTTGCTGTGAGCTGGAAAGAAATGCGAAGAGATGCATTCTAAGAGAGAAATGTTAGTGTGAACATTGCCTTGTAACTCTTTTTGCTGTTCGCCGTAATCAAACCTATGTTCAGGTTGTTGTCTTTTTACTTGACAGGTAGACATTTGTGCAGAAGAGCTGGGGAATAACGTGAAACCCGCCGCAGCCTTACTGGGTGACGTGAAAGCAGTGACGGAGCAGGTAACACATGAACACACAGAGACCTTTTTATGTTTGGTTGGATTTAGGAATTTAGAGCTTGATTTTGAGCCATTTTGGGCTAGTGTGCATTATCAGTTAATTTCTTGGGGGCAAACCTCACGCTGATATATTGGGCAGGAGCCGATACCCACACATCATAGAATTGTGGAGTTGGAAGGGACGCTGAGAATCATCCAGCCCCACCTTCTGCAATGCAGGAATATGCAGTTGTCTGATACGGGGACCGAACCTGCAACCTTGGCATTATCAGCACCACGATAGACCAACTGAGCTAGCCAGGCATGTTAATACCCCATCAATATATACCTCATCAGTGGGGTAGAGATGGGGTGGCTAATTTGTGGCCCTCCAGTTGTGGTTGGGCTCGGTAAATCCCAGCCCGAATGGCCAAAGATCAGGGATGATGGGAATTTTGTTTATTTTATTTCTATACCGCCCTGCCAACCTAGCAGTTCGAAAGCATGTCAAAGTGCAAGTAGATAAATAGGTACCGCTGTGGCGGGAAGGTAAACGGTGTTTCTGTGCGCTGTTCTGGTTCGTCAGAAGCGGCTTAGTCATGCTGGCCACATGACCCGGAAAAACTGTCTGCAGACAAATGTTGGTTCCCTCGGCCAGTAAAGCAAGATGAGCGCCGCAACCCCAGAGTCATCCACAACAGGACCTAACAGTCAGGGGTCCCTTTACCTTTATACTGCCCTATCCCCAAAGGTATAAGACAGCAACATCTGAATTACAGTGTGCTTGCATATTTTATTAAAGGTGCATATCAACAGCAATTCAAAGGGGCAAAAAAGCATGATGCTGTTCTATGGTAACAGTTTCGCTATTCTCTTAGCTTTTTGATCAGCTGAACAAAATGTCTTGGAAATATCCTTCTAGTGCAGAGTGGTGGAAAGAACTACGGGCAAAAATGAAAAGCAACGAGGAAGCATCCAAGGTACTACTAGCAATTTGTATCAGTAAAAATATATTTGGGTTCTTCTTATGAAATTAATACTGCAGTTCTGTTAATCTTTGTGCACTGTTCTCCTGTATTAAAAAATAAATTAAAAAATTCAGTACAGTCGTACCTTGGAAGTCGAACAGCTTAGTTCCTGAACTTTTTGGGTCCCAAACATCGCAAGACTGTTCTGGTTTGCAAACTATTTTTGAAAGCCAAACGTCCAACGGGGCTTCTGCGTCTTCCAGTTGGCTACAGGAGCTTTCTGCAGCCAATCAGAAGCCGCGCTTTGGTCAAACGGACTTCCGGAACAGATTCCATTCAACTTCCAAGGTACGACGGTACTTCAAGTCTATTTTCCATAAATGAATCAATATCAGTCATCTTTTCACAATCCTTACAACTACAGCAGCCGTAGGAGCAGTAGCTCTTCAGAAGCTCTTTTATTTGCTTTGCTTTCCCCATTAAGGCATTATCACTACGCGAGCATCTGCCAATGAATTACTACCAAGTATTCCACCATGTCAGGGAACTTCTGCCAAAGGACTGCATTCTGGTTAGCGAGGGAGCAAACACTATGGACATTGGGCGCACTATGCTTCCAAACTATCATCCCCGCCACAGGTAAAAAAAAAAAAAGGTTCCCTTCTGTGTTTTAATTTTTAATTACAGTTCTAAGCTTGGGCATTATTTTATGGCTCCATCTTCAGCATAGATATTCATCATTGTGGTTTGCGGGTCAAATGAAATCTGGTCTCGGGCCAGTTTTTCTGCGTTGTATAATGAATTCTATTGACCTAGAGCAAAAAAAAAAAACATGCTCCAGGGTATAATACTTCTAAAAATCAATAGAATGGGTACTTTCTTATCTTAGCAACTGAAGAATCTTCTTCATTAGCTTTAGATGTCTGTATCTACATACCAAAGCTCTGAAAAAGCACCAGAATGCTTCAGGTTAGAGTCCAGCATCTGCATGCTATATCTTAGAACGTAAACAGATGCTTTCTCAGTGTAAAACTTCAGTTTTGAAATTAGAATTTTGGGTCAGCAAAGAACCCTGGAGAAACAGCGGGATAGCCCGGAAGAAATATTTGTGGAGAAATGTTTGTAGCAAAGATATTTCTTTGCCATAACCTTCATGTATTGTGTGTGGCTATTTAAACACAACAGATCTCTTAATATATATTTTTACATATATTAATAGGTATTACAAGGCACTTTACTTATTTCAACTTTAGTTTGAAAGCTACAGTGCTAATGCCATTTATTTTCTGTTGGGTTCAAGCTCCCAGCTGATTTTTCCAGGGCATTACACACAGAATAGATTTCATGAACCTTTTTGTTAATGACCCGAGAAGCCTATGAAATTGCCCTGACTATTGACATGCTTTTATTTTCCTTGCGCTACAAATCTCAGAGGCAAAACAATGGTTGCACCCGAGCCTTGAGCAGCTTAATCCAAATAATTAGCATGTGCTTTGAAATGCCAGGAATTTAACTCTGAAAACAGCTAAAATGACAATGTTGTAACTTAATAACTGTAAAGAGGCCCTTTCTAACTACCAATTCAGTGTAACATTCATTTATCAAACATTCACGAATCCACACTTTATTCACTTCTGTTTGGGAATACATGCTGTATCTCTTATTTCTAAAGATATCCTGTGCCACTTTAATAAGGCACAAAGGATTTGAGTTAAGAACAGCTGGCAGAAAACGTGTGTTGGACGAAAAGACGACAGACTTTCTTTCTTTCTAGGCTTGATGCTGGTACCTTTGGCACCATGGGAGTTGGGCTAGGTTTTGCAGTAGCAGCTGCTATGGTTACTAAAGACCATAATCCTGAGCAACGTGTCGTCTGTATAGAAGGAGACAGTGCCTTCGGATTCTCTGGCATGGAGGTAGAGACCATCTGCAGGTAAAACCTTTGTCTGATTCAACTTTTTAAAAATGCAGAACAAGTGGAGTAGCCAAGTTTCCCCTGAATATTACACCATTCTGAATGCGTTTCTCTTTGGGATTCACCGCAGATATCATTTGCCGATCGTCATTATCATAGTCAATAACAATGGGATATACAGTGGCTTGGATCAAGAGACGTGGAAGGAAATCTTGAAGCTGGGAGAACCTTCTGCATGGTGGGTACTTCTGTGCTGCACTTGCTCAGCCGATTTATTAACGTTTTCCTGTTACAAATTGGAAATTGTGCATATGCCAGGGTTCTAGTGTAAAACAACAATCATAGTCGTACATCTGTAGACATTGCCATTTCCATATAATAGAATCTCCTGGGTGTTACCACCCCTAATCAAACTCCAGTGAGATAATTGAGGTGTTGGGCTCCCATGATATATACAGTGGATGCTTGGGTTGCGAACGTGATCCGTGCGGGATGCACGTTCGCAACCTGCAGCTTCCCAAACTCGCAGTGGCGCCGTTTCCCGCTGCTTCCCGGATTGTTAGATATCCCATAAACTGTCCCCGGGACAAGTGAGGCTGCTGATCCCTTATTTTCAAGGCTGCTGATCCCTTATTTTCAAATCTGAAAGTTGACAGCTATGGTCTGCACACACACGGGTTGCGATTTGGTGCTTCCACGCATGCGCAAAGCGCAATTTAGCACTTCTGCGCATGCGCAACCGCCAAAACCCGGAAATAATCCGTTCTGGTACTTCCAGGTTTTGGCGGTCCGTAACCTGAAAAAATGTAACCTGAAGCATCTGTAACCCAAGGTATGACTGTAGTTGTGTAGATCACAAGGTGGTGCCACAGACTGTGGGAAAGACAGCAGTGCAGTGCGCACTCACTCATTCTAGTGAAAGGTGACTGTGGTTTCTCTGGGCTATTCCCTGCTATTGGGAAATCGAAAGGAGAAGAGCATGGGCAGCCAGGGAGGAGGACTCTGGCAGCACAGGTGTGTTGAGCTCTTAGTGAAGAGTATCCTGAGGTCATAGGGAAGTATTTCCATAAGCTTTGTGCTGACATTCCAGAGGTGAAAAGTTACACTCTGTTTCCAAGCATGCTCATACAGCAAAATGCTCAAAGGGCAGAAAAGGAAGTGAGCACAGCCATGCCCACACAGATAGAAAATTTGAGAGCCAAGAGTGTGAGACAGATGCCCACCATAAAAATACCACAATTAAATCTTTAATTATGCTGGCTTTTGTCCAGTGAGTCACTATTTCATGTTGTCTGGGAAAGCTACAAAGATGTGCTTAAGTGCTTTGTAGAAATCATCCAGAATGCTTTGCAAGTGAATGGAAGAGATACAAGGACTCCATTACAGTGGTACCTCTGGTTACAGACGCTTCAGGTTACAGACGCTTCAGGTTACAGACTCCGCTAAGCCAGAAATAGTACCTCGGGTTAAGAACTTTGAGAAATCGTGCGGTGGCGGCATGGTGGCGGCAGGAAGCCCCATTAGCTAAAGTGGTACTCCAGGTTAAGAACAGTTTCAGGTTAAGAACGGACCTCTGGAACGAATTAAGATCTTAACCCGAGGTACCACCGTACTGGGGGTTTCCTATTCCTGGCTAAAACCTCCACTGAAATAATCCTTGAATGCTTGCACAGTAATTAAACAGGCCCTGATCTATCTCCCTGAGGCACAGAAAACAATTAGTTTCTCTTGCTGGGCGCATTTATCATATCAACAGAGTGACCTTTTATGATGCCAAGGAGCTTTCCTTGAGCAAAGCTAGACCTCTTTTTGCTTCATTTCAGCATTCCTCCTGTGTCTCTATTGCCAAATGCTCACTATGAGCAGATTATGTCTGCCTTTGGTGGCAAAGGGTACTTTGTGCAGACACCAGAGGAACTGCAAGCTGCCCTGAAAGCAAGCCTGGCGGGAAAGGATGTGCCTTCCCTCATCAATGTCATGATCGATCCACAGTCAGACAGGAAGCAGCAGGTGAGTGTCCATTTTGTTCTCCCATTCTGTGTAAGCAAATCATCACTTCCTGTGTTAAACGGAGTAACTCTTTCGATAGTGAAAGTGATAGTGTGTTAAAGATTCAATATCATCATGGTAAGCTAAGCCTGCTGCTTGAGATTTCAAAGCAGAAAAGTTGGCAGAAAGCACTACAAAGCAATATTTACTCTCAACAATCTCCGTTGTTAAACCAGCAAATAACCTGGGAGAGCAAAGGGGGATTTGATAGCAAATACCTTCCTCAGTTTTTGTAATGGGAGAATAACGTAACAGGTCAAACCTCGGCTTCAGTTTTGTATGAATTTCTATTTTGCACACTCCATATGCCTGCCAGACTTGATTTATTTATTTTTAAAGGAAAAATTATAAACAGTTATGACTAAGAACGGGCACTCTGAGGTCTCTTATGGCTGGCTGATCTCCCTAACCTGGATTTCCCCAGTTCTGGTCACCATACATTATGCTTCTTTAAAATGCTTCTAGGCTAGAGTATCTAGTGGTCACAGAACAGCAAAGAGAGGTACAAATGCACTGAACAACAACATTCCAAACCTTGTAGACTGTATACTAAAACATTCATGTGCACATCTGTCTGTGTCTGAGAAAGGGCCATAGTTCTGTCTTTGTATACAGTGGTGCCTCGCAAGACGAAATTAATTCGTTCCGCGAGTTTTTTCTTCTTGCGAGTTTTTCGTCTTGCGAAGCACGGTTTCCCATAGGAATGCCTTGAAAATCAATTAATGCGTTCCTATGGAGACCGCCTTCAGACCAGGTCCGGGGACAGCGGGGAAGACGTGCTGCGCTTCCCCGCTATCCCCGGAGCTTGCGGGGCTGGCGGTGGGGAGAAGGGCTCTTCTCCCCACCACCAGCCTTCAGAAGAGGTCCGGGGACAGCAGGGAAGACGCGCTGCGCTTCCCCTCTGTCCCCGGAGCTTGCGGGGCTGGCAACGGGGAGAAGCGATCTTCTCCCCGCCGCCAGCCTTCAGAACAGGTCCGGGGACAGAGGGGAAGGCGCGCTGCGCTTCCCCGCTATCCCCGGAGCTTGCGGGGCTGGCAACGGGGAGAAGAGATCTTCTCCCCGCCGCGTGCCTTCAAAACAGGTCCGGGGACAGCGGGGAAGACGCGCTGCGCTTCCCCACTATCCCTGGAGCTTGCGGGGCAAGCTTCATCTTGCGAAGCAAGCCCATAGGGAAATGCGTCTTGCGAAGCGGCTAAGAAAACGAAAAACTCTTTCGTCTAGCGAGTTTTTGTCTTCCGAGGCGTTCGTCTTGCGGGGTACCACTGTATTAACCTTTGTAATATAACGTGTACAGACACTTGTCCACTAGGGTTACTTTTCATTTCATTGCCCTACACTTCCCAGGAAGTATTGTGAGACAGTTTGGCCACAGCTGGGCATCCATGGGTCAGGGCTACATCGAAAAGGAGCTTCATTCATTCCTGCAAAGGGAAATAAACACAGGGAGTGTTCAATTCACGGCTTTTTATTGGAGATTAGGTGTTACAGCACCCCCTCATTGTCCCAGCCAACACTGTGATGCCTCTCAAAGACAATTTAGCACCCAGGAAGTGCAAACCAGCACTCTGTACTTTTCTAAGCCTTTCCCACCATTTTGGGATTGAGTAAAAGAAACGCACCGAAGGAAGTCTACTTTGTGGTCTGGTTGTTGATTTAGAGCATGGGTAGGCAAACTAAGGCCCGGGGGCCAAATCTGGCCCAATTGCCTTCTAAATCCAGCCCACAGAAGATTTGGGAATCAGTATGTTTTTACATGAGTAGAATGTGTCCTTTTATTGAAAATGAATCTCTGAGTTATTTGTGGGGCCTGCCTGGTGTTTTTACATGAGTAGAATGTGTCCTTTTATTTAAAATGCATCTCCAGGTTATTTGTGGGGCATAGGAATTCGTTCATTTCCTTCCTAAAAAATATAGTCCTGCCCCCCACAAGGTCTGAGGGACAGTGGACCAGCCCCCTGATGAATAAGTTTGCTGACCCTTGATTTAGAGTGACCTACAGCTAAATGCCTCTCTGCGTTGACAGCCGGCCACTCAAGCTCCATTCAAGAATTTTCTTCCTGCTTGCCTTTTGCTTGACTGGGATGACGGCCAACCAGCTCCCCTGATGCCAAGCCCTTCCCTTCCTCCAGAGTCTCTCTCAGAAGCTGCTCTGACGTCTCAATGTCGGCAGCTGTTTCTGGCTCCAGCTGTTTCCTATCTGCCTTGTCAGGCTATCCAGCAGGGAGGGGAAGCTACCAGCCACTTCTGCCAGCAGACTCTCCCTCCCAGGCACCCCTTTTAATAATAATAATTCATTACTTATACCTCACCCATCTTGACTGGATTGCCAACAGAATATATATATATATAAACATATGATACATCAGGCATTAAAAGCTTCCTGATAGAGGGCTGCCTTCAGGTGTCTTCTAAAAGTCGTGTGGTTATTTATCTCTTTGATATCTGATGGGAGGGCGGGTGCCACTACTGAGAAGGCCCTCTGCCTGGTTCTCTGTAACTTCCATTTCTCTCAATGAGACAAATGCCAGAAGGCTCTCAGAGGTGGACCTCATTGTCTGGGCTAAACAATAGGGATGGAGACACTCCTTCAGGTAAAGGGACCCCTGACCATTAGGTCCAGTCGTGGCCGACTCTGGGGTTGCGGCGCTCACTTTATTGGCCGAGGGAGCCGGCATACAGCTTCCGGGTCATGTGGCCAGCATGACTAAGCCGCTTCTGGCGAACCAGAGCAGCGCACGGAAACGCCGTTTACCTTCCCGCTGGAGCGGTACCTATTTATCTACTTGCACTTTGACGTGCTTTTGAACTGCAAGGTTGGCAGGAGCAGGGACTGAGCAACGGTAGCTCACCCCGTCGCAGGGATTCGAACCACCAACCTCCTGATTGGCAAGTCCTAGGCTCTGTGGTTTAACCCATAGCACCACCCGCGTCCGAGGTGTATATCCTTCAGGTATACAGGGTCAAAGCCATTTAGTACCAATGCTTCGAAATGTGCTGGGAGCCAATGTAAGCCCTACTGATTGCCAGCAAGCCCTATTGACTGGGGGCCCTGAACCTGCCTCTAAGCAGGTGGGAGATCCTGGATGCAGCAAGGCAGCCCCTGGGGTCCTTCACAGCCATCCTTCCCCTTTCCTTGCATGATGCTCTCTGTTACTCCTCTTTAGCATCACTACCTACTTTTTGTCCTTTTTATTGTGCTAACGTGATAGTGTTGCTTTATTTTATATATATTTTAAGATAAATTAAATTTTATTAATCAAGATTTTTCAAGATAGCCTACAAAGGAGAACCATAAACCAAATATAAAACATCAGAAACAAAAGCAATTTTACTTTTGCTATGATTATAGTATTGCTTTATTCCCAGTATTTGGTTTCTCGTTTCTATTGCTGGAAAAATAAGATTGTTCTCTCTGTAAAATATTTTAATCTGCTAGCACAGCCTCTTGTTCCTGGATGTTGAATATTGCTGTGGGTTTTTTCATTTTTTGTTTGTTTGTATTTTTAGGATTTTCATTGGTTGACCCGCTCAAACATGTAGCAGAAGCTGCAAGGACTGGAACACATCAGCAGAAGACCACAGAACTAAAGCGAATGAACTTTTGGATTCATGCTAATTTTTCATGTAATTTGAATGAAGGTCACATTTAAAGTATTGGTACTATAGATCGGGGGGAGGGGGCCTTTTTTGGCTCCATGGGCCAGATTTGACCGGTGGGTGGGTGTCATATGGTGTTGTTATGATATCACATGATTGACAGGTGGGCGGCCCTGCCCACGTTTCAAAATCCCCCGCTAAATGAGCAGGGAGGTACTTCAGAGAGCGGTTTGCGAAACAGCTCACGTCCTCCCTGGCAATTGGCTATACTGGCTGGGACTGATCAGGCTTGGAGATCCAGAGCATCTGAAGAGCCATTGCTTCGCCACCCCTGTTTCAAAAGGCTGGTAGCAACCATAGTGCTGCACTGTTATGTACTTTTCCAGACAGTGCAATTCCAGCGCTACTGTGGCTGCATTTAGGGCCTCGTGTCTACATTCATGGCATCCACGTTGCAACAAATTCCGCCTCGGAAGCTGGACTTTTTTGGTTGAAGTTAAGGTGTAAAAATACCTCCAACTGAGCTGTCAACAAACAGTAATTTAGTTTAAAACAAATTCAGAGTCTGTGCACAGGTTAAATAAAAGCCAGTGAGCCTGGTTCTGAATTTCTGTGCACATTTACATTATGGCAATAAATGGACATAGTGTGATGAGTTCTGGATATATAAAACTGCTGAACCATTTTTAATGTCTTCCTATACCTGATATCCACCCACTTTCGAAAAATCGGCATTCTGTATAATTCATTTTGAAAACAAATGTTTGTTTAATCAGTGCCTCCATAAAATCACCAGAGGGCACCCTTCATTCACGATTCTTTTTTCCATAACTATGTACTATGCAAAACTTGATTTTTTACCTCCCCAATGGAATTTTTCAGTGTTTTCTTGGGTAGGGAAACCGCTGAATTATAATTGAGCCATTTCATAAGTGGTTTTGAAAATATGCCAGTAGCTGATAAAATATTGAACAAAGTATCAGCATACCAAATACAGAATTTTAAACAATGAAGCTTGTGCTATGTCTGTCATTTTAAAAGCATTTTAATTGATTTAAATCATCAATATGTTCAGTTTTTCGTTAGACTAAACTCTCTCACTACACCTATGAAAAAAGCAAATGGTCCTTTTGTGAGTTTAATGAGGTCTCCAAAGGGGGGGGGGGGGGGTAAATGGTGTGCAGTTAAAGTCCTGTACAGTGGTGCCTCGCAAGACGAAATTAATTCGTTCTGCGAGTTTCTTCGTCTTGCGGATTTTTCGTCTTGCGAAGCACGGCTATTAACGGTATTAACGGTTTTAAGAAAAAGGAAACAAACTCGCAAGAACTCGCAAGACGTTTTCGTCTTGCGAAGCAAGCCCATAGGGAAATTCGTCTTGTGAAGCAACTCAAAAAACGAAAAACTCTTTCATCTTGCGAGTTTTTCGTCTTGCAAGGCATTCGTCTTGCGAGGTACCACTGTATACCTGAGACAGGCCACACATTTCATTGGGGCTTCGGACGTAACCTGGATTAGAACAAATTTCTAGGTTTCAGCTGTGGCCGGCCAGCTGAGTCAGGGGAAGACCACAAAGAGAGCACGGAGACATACAGTGGTACCTCGGGTTAAGGACTTAATTCGTTCCGGAGGTCCGTACTTAACCTGAAACTGTTCTTAACGTGAGGTACCACTTTAGCTAATGGGGCCTCCTGCTGCCGCCACCGTGCGATTTCTGTTCTCATCCTGAAGCAAAGTTCTTAACCTGAGGTACTATTTCTGGGTTAGCGGAGTTTGTAACCTGAAGCGTATATAACCAGAGGTACCACTGTACTTCCATTATTTGCTTGTGTTCCTGCTATTCAGAAATCATTATAAATAAAGCAGTTGATTGACTGATTCTCCATGAATTGGTCTAATCCTCTTTTATAGCCTTCTAAACCGGCGGCTTAGATTTCCATTCTTAAGGAAATCAGCCCTGAGTGCTCACTAGGACAGATCTTGAAGCTGAAACTCCAATACTTTGACCACCTCATGAGAAGAGAAGACTCCCTGGAAAAGACCCTGATGTTGGGAAAGATGGAGGGCACAAGGAGAAAGGGACGGCAGAGGACGAGATGGTTGGATAGTGTTCTTGAAGCTACCAGCATGAGTTTGACCAAACTGCGGGAGGCAGTGGAAGACAGGAGTGCCTGGCGTGCTCTGGTCCATGGGGTCATGAAGAGTTGGACACGACTAAACAACAACAAGCCGGAGGCTCAATACTGCCACACTTTTTTGGTGAATTCCATAGATTTTAGGTATTATGCAAAGTTCTGCCAGTAAGGCAGTCCAGGTGTGAAGTCCTTTCCTGATCAGCTGGCAGTCTTGGGATCGTATGTTGAACAGGAAGATCTTAACGGAGAATGTTTACATGATAAGGTCGACACACTTAGAATTCATACAATGGGGGGATCCTGGTGGCATGGAGGATTCCAAGTACATTCTGTGAAAAGCGAAGATTCTCCTACTATAGACCTTGCAGCTCAGTTACAGATGGAGGAGATGAGGATGGTGTGGGAAGCAGCATTTGTCATACCACTCCTCCCTCCACACAACCTGAAAACAAGAGGTGACCACCAGAATTGGGGATTGGGTCGGCTTAAATCTGTTGCCATCAATTTCATTACATTACATTTACGCATTGCAGGGGGTTGGACTGGATGAACCTTGGGTCCCTTCCACCTTAATAATAATAATAATAATAATAATAATAATTTTGTTTATATCCTGCCCTCCCTGGCCAGAGCAGGGCTCAGGGCAGCTAACAACAGTAAAAATTACAGTAAAAACATAAGGGGGGGGGGCAATTTAAAATACAGGATAAATGCAATTTAAAATGCAGCCTCATTTTAAAAGTAGCCCATAGATCAAAACGATAAAGGGAGGGAAACATAAGGGTCAGACTGAGTCCAAACCAAAGGCCATGTGGAACTGCTCTGTCTTGCAGGCCCTGCGGAAAGATGTCATGTCCCGCAGGCCCTAGTCTCTTAGGCCCTGGCCCTAGTTGAGACCAATCTAACCACCTTGTGACTTGGGACCTCCAAAATATTGTCATGTGTGGACCTTAAGGTCCTCCGCGGGGCATACCAGGAGAGGCAGTCCCGTAGGTATGTGGGTCCTAGGCTGCATAGGGCTTTAAAGGTCAAAAACCTGATTCTATGATCCTAAACTCTGGGTTTATATGGGATGAAACAATCACAGAGATGGCTAGAGCGCTAGTGGCAGAAAACTCATTCCGAACATGGGTTAGAGCTCAACATTGGGACTACCAAGTGGTGACAGTGAAGAAGGTTTTCTTCGCTGCCTCCGTTGCATCTGCAGAAAACAATACCGGGAGACTCAGGTGGTTTGTAGTCTAACAGAACCGCTTTCACCACTGGACTCCAAGATGTCTTGCAACAACTTTGCAAAGGTTTTTTTTGCAGATAAAATTGCTTGAATTCAGAAGGAAGTAGACCCCACCATGGTAGCAGAACTAACTTTCAATATAGGACCTCCAAACATAAAATCTACTTTATGTAGGCCTATTTCCTGTATAGAATCCAGTAATCAACCACACATTCTGGGCCCATGCATGCTGGCTGTAGTCAAATGTTAAGCTTTGTGTGGACATCCAGGATCATCAGAACTACGCTTGGGGCACTGAGTAGACCAGGCAAAGGTGTGGCTTGCTCTCCTGTCGTGTGTGGGAGAAGCTTAATCCAAGCCAGCCCTGGAAGAAGCATCTCAAGAGTTTGGAATACCCTCTTCAGAAGTGTTTCTCAGTTACCCAGATAGGACTTAGCTTGCAATAACTGCCCCAGTCTATTAAAGCCTTATCCCAGGGGTCAGCAAACCTTTTCAGCAGGGGGCTGGTCCACTGTCCCTCAGACCTTGTGGGGGGCCAGACTATATTTTTTTGGGGGGGGGGATGAACGAATTCCTGTGCCCCACAAATAACCCAGAGATGCATTTTAAATAAAAGGGCACATTCTACTCATGTAAAAACACGCTGATTCCCGGACCGTCCGCGGGCCAGATTTAGAAGGCGATTGGGCCAGATCCGGCCCCCGGGCCTTAGTTTGCCTACCCATGCCTTATCCTCAGCCAAATACTTATTTTTCCAGGCTAATGGTGAAAAGGACCAGCCTCACTGAAAACATGTCTTTGAACTGAAGCTTAATTTATGAACTTGCAGTTTGCTTCCAAGAACGCGCAGCAATGCAGGTTTTTTGTGGTTTTGAGGACTTTCCCTACCCTCTGTTTTGGCTGCTCTTTCACTGCAGTTAAAAAGAAGTAATGCAGTGAATCAGTTTTTGGACAACCAACAGCAACCCAACTTCCCTCTGCAAGAGCATGTGGCTTGCAGCAAACCCATCAAACATTTTTCAAAACCATCTCAAACTGCACAGCAAACTGAATACAATGAGGTTGGATGCATTAATTTAAGACCAGTTTAGATCAGCAAAGTACAGGAGGGAAAACAAAAACCTGCATCCATTTAATTAGTGTAGGAATTGGCTTAGAAAAAGAACGTTTATAATTCCATTTTCTTTACCAGATCAGCAGAATATTAGTGCCAATTTAATAAAGAGAGCTGATTTTTTTAAAAAATTACCAGTACCTTGTTTTCTTCTAAATGTCTATGTAGACACTTTTCTCTTATTCCAGAAAGCAATTAAAATGGACCAAGTATTTCACTAGGTAACATTAATATTGTGGGTAAGCTGCCCAAATAGTTATGGAGACACAACTATTTTTCTGTTTCCATGCTTCTGATAGCAGAAAGGTATGTGAAAGCAAGCTCCACAAGGTGGAACATTTTAATGCATTCCCCCCAAAAAATTATTTCACAAAGTGTCCTGTGAGATGGGGAAGAGTCCTAGAATGTATGTAGGAAGCACACCCTGGTGTGCTTTAAAACATGCCTTCTTTGAACCATCCTAGAATCATCTTCCGTGCTATTTGACACACTCTGTACAATCCCATTGTCAATCTATCCATTAAGCTACTGAAGACCCAGAACGGTTGTAACAAAATATGGGTGGTTATTTCTGTGCCATTAAAGTTCCTAATCATCATTACAGCCATAATAATGTACAATATTTAACGGCACATGGTTTGTTGAGCCTCCTGAGTCCATGCCCTCCAACGTTTCTCCAATGAAAATAGCGATGCCCTAAGGAAAAGTGGGACATTCCAGGATCAAATCAGAAACCGGTACGGCTTCTGTAAATCCAGGACTGTCCCTGGAAAATAGGGACACTTGGAGGGTCTGCGAGTCCTGAAATGAACTATATAAAGGGGAAGCAGAATATAGAAACAAGGTGTTCCTATGTCCATGTCCCTAGTCAGGAACCATTCATTGGCCTGGTCAGGCCGAGGGGTGGGGTGGGAGGAGACAATGAATGAATGAATGAATGGAGCTTTCTCAATGATTGTCTGGTTATCAATCAGATATGTGGTTCCCAGCTCAGCTTGAAATCAACCTCCTCCTCTTCATTAGTCCTCTGACTATGTTTTAATAGCTGGTATTTGTGATGGGGGCATCTGATCCAGCGCTTGAGTTAAATATAGCCCTGTCTAGTGTAAGGAGAAGATTTAATGGGAAATGGTTGGCATTCTTTCTTACTAAAGCTCACAGAGGGAGAGAGGCAGAGACAGAGAGACATAAACATACCCAACCAGTGAGAGGGCGAAAGGGGGAAAGCAAGCAAACGGAAAAGGCAGGCAGGCAGGCGAGAGAAGACAGTGGACAAGATATCGGCAGCCTGCACATTGGAATTGTACAGCTTGCAGCCAACATGGTCATCCTCAGCCGTATTGCTTTGGGATTTTATCTCCAGCTCCTTTTCTGCTTTGCTGTATCTCAGTCCTCCTTTGTGGACAGTGTCTTCTCAATTTCAGCAGGTAAATTGCAACATTGATTTATCTCTTGGTGACTTGCCTTGCTTATCTCTGCGTGTTTAGATTTGCCTGCTGTCCTAAGCACTCGGAATCGTGGTTGGGAAATACTTAATCCCAATGCATGCTGAATCACAAAACAATAAAAGCCAGAGGCTTCCCACCCCCCACCCCTTTTCAAATCTGTTCTTATTTTATTATTCCTGATCCTGACGTCAAGAGGCTAACATCTCCTGTTTAATACTAATGGGCTATATCGCCACAAAACAGAAACTTCGTTGTTAGATAGCTACCCTGCTTTATTTCAGGAGCAAGCGATGGCTTGAAGGTCTGCAAATTTGCAGAGACGCAAATGAAGTCGATGAGAGGAGGATGAATCACAATGTATGTCCGTTTCTGTTAACACAGCCTTGACCTCATCCACTGTTGCTGGACTTGTGCTGGATGCTAGCACAGTAAACATCTTCCGGCTAGCTCAGTGGCACTAACAAATACTCAGATGACTTTCATAGCAAACAAAAGCCCACTGCATGGAAAAAAACACCCCGGGTTGGCAGGAGGCAAAGGGTATGGATTGCCTGACTGCAGGGAATCCTATTTTCCACTTTAATCCAACAGGTTTCCCTTCAGCTGTGCGTTCTGGGAAGGAGACCAGCAGGCTTGCTGCAGGTCTGTACATTTTAAAGGCAAACTTCGCAGCAGTATGAAAGAGACAGCTCCGTCTTTTTCCAGCATTCCTGTAACTGAATGCAATGTTATTGAAAGGGGAACCGTTTAAAGAATCAACTTTGAGGTGGCTGTTGTATAAGACTTTAAATTAGGTGGAATGCCAGGCCTAGGAGACCGAATGTGTCCCTACCCTCAGGCCTGTCTCCAGACCACATCACCTTTTCCACAAGTCAGACCTCTCAGTAGTCCTGCTCTCAAGTGTGTTTGCTTGGCCGGAACAAGATTGTGCCTCTTGTTTGCCTGCGTGGAGGTGTGTACATAGAAACCTCTGTGTTTTGTGAAGCTTATTGTGTTGTACAAAGCAAAGAGTCACATCAATTGCTCCAGCTCACGGTGTCTGTGGCCATTTGTGCCTCTGGCCACACCAAAGAATAATCTGTCGTGGCTCTTGCCCATGAGAGAATATAGCCCTCAGGCTGAAGAAAGGTCTGCACCCCTGCTTTAGGTTTCTAGCATTGTTCTTATAGGATTGTATGCTTTAAAATAATAATAATAATAATAATAATAATAATAATAATCTGGGGACTTTTAAAAGTGCAATAGAATGACAGTGCTACAATGATTTAAGCTTCCCTTTGCTGCATTGTGAATTAATAGATCTTTATGGAGATACGATAATTCAAAACAACGAAAAGACGTGTCATTAGAAACACAGTGAAAATAAATCCAGAACAAATGCAGCAGACTGAAAATAGTGATCTAATAGGGCTTTCTTGAAAGACATTGATATTTGCACCAGCTATTTAAAAGTGGAACAGTTGTTTGAGCCGACCGCATCCTCCCATTTGGTGTTCATTCACAAAACCTGCGTGAACGTTGCAACAGGCAAGAGACAGAAGAACTGCATTGCAAACTTTGGAGAAATGGGGATTTGTTGATGGTAAGGATGGACAACTAATAGCCCTGAGGTTGAATCCAGTTCAAGATGTTTCCCACTCAGCCCCCAGCATAAATCCAATTCCCAAGTATTCCACACTCTTGTTGTGTGCCTTGGCTTGTGTGGAAGAAACACAGACAAATGGCTCTTTGCCATCTTCTACCCACTGTGATCAGCAGGAGAGATTCTTCCTCTTTATTATGTGACTCGCCCAGTTTCTCCTGTGCAAGTGACACAGAGAAATTGGCTCTGTTGCTCTGAGAAGAGAAGGTTCAACTTCACTGCCACATGGTAGGTGTGGTAATGCAACCTCCTATGTGTTAGGTCAAGTTTAGGCCACCTGTGTGCTAGCCATGAGCCCTCCTGTTTCATTGCATATGGGTCACCAGAGTACCAAGGCAACGTATGTGCTCTACAATGATGGCAAGGGCTCTCAGGGGTGATCATGTCAATGGCTCTGGGCATCTCACAGTTCCACAAGAGGCTCAACAGGAGGGCTAACCATGGTAGCCGTAGCAGCAGCGAGGAAGCAGTGAGATAGGGAAGTTTAACTCTTCCTGCCACACTCTTTCACTACACACACACACACAGAGAGAGAGAGAGAGAGAGAGCACATCATCTCATAGGTTGCTATCTGCATTTTAATGGATGCCACCATAGTTTTCAGTGGAGGCTTCACTTGAAATGCAAACAGTAAAAAGGTAAAGGTAAAGGACCCCTGAATGGTTGTGTCCAGTCAAAGGCGACTGGGGTTGTGGTGCTCATCTCACTTCCAGGCCGAGGGAGTCGCTGTTTGTCCACAGACGGCTTTTCGGGTCATGTGAGCAGCATGATTAAACCGCTTTGGCGCAACGGAACACCGTGACGGAAACCAGAGGGCACGGAAACGCCGTTTACCTTCCCACTGCAGCAGTACCTATTTATCTACTTGCACTGGTGTGCTCTTGAACTGCTAGGTTGGCAGGAGCTGGGACAGAGCAATGGGAGCTCACTCCATCGCAGGGATTCGAACCACTGACCTTCCGATCGGCAAGCCCAAGAGGTTTAGACCAAGAGGTGATTGTTAGGGGAGGGTGAGAAAGAGTCCTGAGGCTGCTCAGATTTCCCTGCAGCTGTTATTTACATAGCAAAAACCATGCACATTAATTGCAAACACACCATTAATATCACGTCTAGTTTTTGACCCTTAGTCGTTCGGTGAAGCCAGTGGTCCATCAAGATTAATTCAATTCAAAATGTGGCTTCTGTTTTTAAAAAAGGAGTTGGCGACCAATGCTCCGTGATTTATGTCACAACAGGCTTTTTGTTTGCCTATTCATTGAATTTGGGGTAGACAGCAATCCCTTTGAGGTCTTTGAAAGTGCATCAACTCATCTCATGGAGTGCTGAGAAGGATCATGGTGGCAGACCTTCTCTGGTGTCATGGTGGCAGGATAAGGCCAGCAGGTGCAATTCTGATTCTCTTCCATGTGTCAAGTCTTTCATAACATCTGAATTAGGATCATTATTGTTTTATGTGTATTTGGGCTTATCATCTGATAAATGTTCAATGTTTTGTAGCAGATGTCACTGAACAGGAGGGGAGACTCTGTTTACTTTCGTGTGATTTCTAGTATACTTTAATACTCACTTCTGTCTTTCATTGGCATGAGCCTGGAGTCCCAGATAATTATTTCTATCTGGCAACTAAAGGAAGCTTCCTTTTGGAAGACACTAGTTTAAACACTGCTCTTGCCAAGGGTAAGCCTAGGGTAAGCCTCATCGTACGAAACGGCCACACCATTCCTGAATGATGACTTGTCTTTCCCATCGTTACAAAAATACACTCAGCTATTTTCCAGATATAATTGAAAACCAGTGGCCTTAGGGGCCTTTTTATTATTGTCCCCTAATGTCTCCCCATGGCAACCTATGTCACAAACAAAGAGGCTTCGACCACGGCATGGCGGTAACTAAGTGATCAGAAGAAAACAATATGGGAGCAACCGAGTTGTTGCTTTGCATGGGATGTCACCGTAAGGAAGGGGCATTTAGGTCTTGCTCTGGAAAAGAAATGTGCAAACTTGCAAAGTATAATTTTCGTACCTTTCACCCGACTCCACCTCTCTGGCAGGATATGGCCAGGCTGTTCCTGGAAATGATCCTCTCAGCTCCGGCCAAGTGGATTTCTTGGTGCTGCTGAAGCATCGTTTTTAGAGGAAGTGTTATATATTGCAAGATCAAACACATGACTGTGAGTCTGTGTTTCCACATGGTTATGTAGCAGTTAGCAACAGTTGGGCGCAAAAAAACAGGTCCCGAGGTGTGAACATGCACAGACGAGCCTTTAAATATATTTTATCTGGGGGGCATCTCTTTCCAAAAATATAATCATTTCGGTACTGTACCTTGATGGTTTCTTCATATGCGTTATTTTTTAATCCTGTGGTACATGGTGCTATGATCCATGTTATCCTGTTATGTAAAATGATTACAAGAGATGAGATGGAGCAATTTAGGACATTTTGTACGGGGACAGGGGGCTTAACGTGGGTTGCCCAGGCTGAATGTCAAGAGGATTCACCAGAACAGTGGTGAAGCAGCCATTTTTAAAATTTGGTTTAGGATTTTGAGGGACTGGACTGATTTTGAGGGATTGGACCAATGCTGCCTGGCTGTGTACAGGCTGGGGGGGTCATGTAATGCTACCTGCTGGTTTTTAAATACAACCAGGGTAGATAAAAATCAATGGTTTTTTTAAAAAAAATATTGTTGTTAAGTTGTGGGTAAACATATCAGATGACACAGCGATTCTTCAAACAGCTCTTGTTTATTCACAGGCCAGAACAGAACTGAACTGAAGGGTTCAGTCAGCCTGCTTATATAGAGCTCCAGTACAACGTAACTGTAACAATTTTCTAAAACTATCCAATCACTGAACGTCACTTTCGATCCCTTATTTGCATAACTATCTACAGTATCCCCCTGCTGGCCCAGGGTGAGAACTTCAGTACATAACAGTTGTTTTTTATTTAAATAGAATTTTTAAAATAAAATGCTTTTGGAGGAAAAATCTTTCTAAAGATAGTTTTCTATTCAAGTCACATTATAGTCCAAAGGCTGTTCATCAGGAAATAAGGATTTGTTTAAGTTTTTCATGTGTGCTCAAACTCAGTCTAAGTTTTTTTAAAAAATTATTTAACAACATCAGTTAACAAACATGGATACATATGCTATAATGTTATTGTTTTAGTTCAATAAATAGTTTAAATTGTTATTAAGGAAATGATTATTTTTCTCCTTCCAATGAAGTACAGCAGAAAAGTTGTCCAAATATAAACAGTTAACTTATTAAACCTCACAATAATTTCATAGCTATCGGTCTGTGCATTTCTAATAGTATAACCAAATCAGTAATTTTTGATATAACAGTAAAAACTACTCTGGAAATTTATTATTCCAAAAATGAAACCTTCATCTGGTTGTAAATATTAAGGTTATACCAGCAAGAATGAGTCTTTCTGTGTAAAAAAAAAAAATCAAGTCTTACTGACTAGTGATTTAAATCGTAATTTAAATCGATTTGATTTAAATCAAATCGCCCTGAATACAAAGATACCCCAAGTCTCTAGTGTGCTCTCTGTCAAGGAAATCTCACATTTGGAAGAGGCAGACTTTAAGGAGGAGTGGAAACCTTTGCTTGGATATTTAAAGAACTATTGCAAACATGTAAAAACGCGGGTAGTTTTAGAAAGGTAAGGGTGTGTTCACTGGGCTCTAAGGTGGTAATGTTAAGTTGTTGGATATTCCTGTTGCCTTTCCCTCTAGCTGCTCACATCAGCAGGGCTTCATTGGTACGAGATTCGTTTCTGTTTCTGTTCACACCAGGGCACATTGACAGGGTGGGGATGTCTTTATGCCACAACTGATCAATGTGTGCTTGTGGCATTGTCATCAGTGCATGCTCACTAGTGTTGAGGCGAATTGAGGCACAAGAGGGCAAGAGAATGTCCAGGTTTCTAATGGGAGGTAGGGATAGCATGTTGTTTGTGCTGGTACAGTATGTATATTTATGGAGAGAGAGAGAGAGAGAGAGAGAGAGAGAGAATGAATGAACGAATGGACAATTTGCTATTACTTACTGGCTGCTGACTTGGCTGTCTCACTTTGTCTAGCAGTTTTGGCCTTGTCATAAAGGCCCTCAGGAAGGGGAGAGATGACCGCTTTCACTTTATCCTTTATCCTTTGTCCTTTTCACTTTATCCTTTATCCTTTGTCCTTTCCTTTATCTTTTTTTTAAAAAGCTGTTTATTTGAAAACCTATTTTTCAAGTATATTGATATACACTAGTGGCCAAAATTGTCCTTTACCTTATCTTTTTTATTATTATTTTAAAAAAGCTATTTATTTGAAAACCAATTTCTCAAGTATATCGATATACACTAGTGGCCAAAATTGTGGAAACTAAAGAAACTAATTGAGGTAACTAAAGAAACTTGTTAGTCAGCTGTTGTAATAAAGTATGGCAAAAAGAAGCAGATGGCGCAACTCGTGACTGCTGTGGTCAAGTGTTCCGATGATGAGCGGCAAAACACCTGGATTATTGATTCTGTATCTTGTATATAGTAACTTGTGAGTCTGCTGTAGCTGGACCATAAAGAAGGCTGATTGCCGAAGAATTGATGCTTTTGAATTATGGTGCTGGAGGAGACTCTTGAGAGTCCCATGGACTGCAAGAAGATCAAACCTCTCCATTCTTAAGGAAATCAGCCCTGAGTGCTCACTGGAAGGACAGATCGTGAAGCTGAGGCTCCAATACTTTGGCCACCTCATGAGAAGAGAAGACTCCCTGGAAAAGACCCTGATGTTGGGAAAGATGGAGGGCACAAGGAGAAGGGGACGACAGAGGACGAGATGGTTGGAGAGTGTTCTCGAAGCTACCAGCATGAGTTTGACCAAACTGCGGGAGGCAGTGGAAGACAGGAGTGCTTGGCATGCTCTGGTCCATGGGGTCACGAAGAGTTGGACACGACTAAACGACTAAACAACAACAAGTAACCAAGTTACTAGTGAGCAGCATTTTGTTCCTGTTCATCCAGTCAGCTTGCAACCAGATACTTCCAGAAAGTCTGCGTATGCTCTACAATATTCAAAAAGGAAACACACTTTTCCCAAAAGGATTCCACAGTTTTGGCCACTGGTGTAATATTGCAGATAATACTGTAAGAGCTGCACTGTAGCTGCTACAGCAAAGTTGCCCAGCTATAGACCCTTATGCCCATTCAGCAAGAAAAGACCATGGTTCTGCACAGTGCCAGATTTACGTATAAGCTAAACAAGCTATAGCTTAGGGCCCCACTCTGTTGGGGGCCCCAAAAAATGTAAAGGACAAAAAAAAACCACTGGATATACATTTCCAAAATATAAGATAAAAAAACCAAATAAAATAAGACCTACCTACAGCAACAGTGTTTTGTGATGTGTATGGACCTATTAGGTCCATAAATTACCGTATAGCATATATTCAACACAAAAAACAGTGACAATTTGTTATGGACAAAGGACAGCTGGACATATAAAGTAAAGGGCCCCATTACCTTCAGTAGCTTAGGGCCTCATCAAACCTAAATCCGGCCCTGGTTCTGCATAGTCTGTGAGAGAACAGTAGGGCAGCATCTGAGATAAAGGCAGCATTTCTTGTCAGGGAACTCCTGGAATTGATACTGAGCCATAGGGAAGCACAGATGCTACTGAGTACATGATCATAGCAGTTATATTATACGTTGGCCTTTTAATAGCAGTTACTCATTTGTCTTGTGACTGCACTGAATTTCAGCTTGGAAAGGTTGCTGGGGTTTCTCTGAACAGGTGGAAGAGTTGAAACGATTTTTCAGTGATGCTTGATTGCCACGGGCTCACCGAAACTGCAGCTCTGCACAGAGGCCAAAAATCCTGGTCCTACATACTGGCTATAATTAAAAACAACAACAAGTGGGCCTTGGTAGTAGGCATGCATGACAAAACCATAACACATTTCTTTTCAAAAGTGTGTGTGTGCAATCTGTTGCTATTTTGTGGGAGGGATTCAAGTGTACAATTGAAATCTGGGTTTAAGCAAATAAAGTGGATTTTGAAGCACTCAGTTGCTTTGGCACAACAAAGTCTCCTTTTCTCCCCACCATATCCCCATACTTTTTGTGGCTTGAAGAATGCATGAAAAAGTGTGGGCTGAATGCAGAAAGATGTATAAATACTACACAAGCAAATCAAAGTGGATTCAGAATGAATGGTCATCATTGTATAACTTCCCCACAAACAAATCAGAACAAATAATTGGTAAAGATTAGATATAATCTAACCTGCATGTAATGGGACGCGGGTGGTGCTGTGGGTTAAACCACAGAGCCTAGGACTTGCTGATCAGAAGATTGGCGGTTCAAATCCCTGCGATGGGGTGAGCTCCCATTGCTCGGTCCCAGCTCCTGCCAACCTAGCAGTTCGAAAGCACGTCAAAGTGCAAATAGATAAATAGGTACCGCTCCGGTGGGAAGGTAAACAGAGTTTCCGTGTGCTGCTCTGGTACACAAGAAGCAGCTTAGTCATGCTGGCCACATGACCCAGAAGCTGTACACCGGCTCCCTCGGCCAATAAAGCGAGATGAGCGCTGCAACCCCAGAGTCAGCCACGACTGTACCTAATGGTCCTTTACCTTAACCTGCATGCAGTGGCGTAGCGTGGGTTGTCAGCACCCGGGGCAAGGCAAGTAATTTGCGCCCCCTAACCCATGGATTTGCGCCCCCTAACCCATGGATTTGCCCTAACCCCAGATGTTGCGCCCGGTGCGGCCGGCCCCCCCTGCACCCCCCACGCTACGCCACTGCCTGCATGTAAACTTTGTGGAAGCAATTCAGGATGAATACTGAATAACAGGTTGTCTGGAGATGCCCTTAGTAACTCTGATCTGTATTGATGAAAGCGCTGTTGCTGTTAAGAAGCATTAAAAAAACACATACCATCACAGCAAATATTCCAGAAGTGTTGTAATTCATTTAATCTATGTCTTGCCTTTCTGTATAAAATATGTTCCAGGGGGCTTCCAAGAAACACAATTGAAACAAGTAAACAATACTAAGCAACAATGTAAAACAACAAGAGGAATTTCACAAAATGTGGACAATAGCCAATGTTTGTCATACTCACAGTCGACCCATTTAATCGACAAGCTTATGCTGATTTCAGGGGTCTGCTCTGAGTGTGACTTTGTTGGAGATCACCTACTATCATTTTAGGCAAAGAGACAGCAAGCTGGGGCAAAACTGTTTATGCTTCCTGTCTGAAGGCCAGCAATGACAGGGTCAAGATCATGGTCCTGTGGATCTCAGGAATGGCTCAGCAAGACTTGGCTGTAGCAGAGAGGGCGCCATTTGCGTTTAGGGCTTGCCGATCAGAAAGTTGGTGGTTTGAATCCCCGCCACGGGGTGAGCTCCCATTGCTCTGTCCCAGCTCCTGCCAAGCTAGCAGTTCGAAAGCACGCCAGTGCAAGTAGATAAATAGGTACTGCTGTGGCGGGGAGGTAAATGGTGTTTCCGTGTGCTCTGGCACTTGTCACGGTCCTCCATGCACCAGTAGCAGTTTAGTCATGCTGGCCACATGACCCGGAATGCCGTCTGTGGACAAACGCCGGCTTCTTTGGCCTGAAAACGAGTTGAGTGCTGCAATCCCATAGTCCTCTTTGACTGGACTTAACCGTCCAGGGGTCCTTTACCTTTTAACTTTTCAGGTAGCAAAATATTGTGTACTGTCACTGGAGGATTTCTTAGCTGCCATAGTTGGCAAAACCTTGAGTGGTGGGAGTGCATTTCTGTGGTGCAAACATGCTGAATTTTATTGTGCTTGAGCCGCCTTTTTCATTCTTTAAAGAATCGTAATTAATTCTTAGCCTGTAATTAATAGACAAGTATTTTTCCCCCAACAGCCTTCCCTTGCTTGAACCAGAAGAAGCAGGTTAATAACAACAGAGGGTGCTCGTTTCTTGCCCTTCCTCCTCCTCCTCCACCGCCACCGCCATTATTTCCTCCACCACACTTCAGGCAGGGATGGAATTCTGTAAGTATGGCTTCAAGTTTTTATTTCCTGTAAGCACAGCTTATCCTTCCTTAGCAGTTCCAAGAAACTGCCCTGCCACAGAAAGTGTGACATAACTCTTGGTGACTGGAGATGTAATGTATCAGAGGTGCAAAATGCAATCTGTTCAATGGTCTGGGGTTGCTTGTGGGCACATCTGGAATTCTGAGAGAAAACATGGATAACATTCCCACTGGTTGCCTTCACACACACACCCCCACGCCCCAGACAACTAGAACATGGGTAGGCAAACTAAGGCTCAGGGGCTGGATCCGGCCCAATCGCCTTCTGCGGATGGTCCGTGAATCAGTGTGTCTTTACATGAGTAGAATGTATCCTTTTATTGAAAATGCACCTCTGGGTTATTTGTGGGGCCTGGCTGGTGTTTTAACCTGAGTAGAATGTGTCCTTTTATTTAAAATGCATCTCTGGGTTATTTGTGGGGTATAGGAATTCCTTCATTATTTTTTTTCAAAATATAGTCTGGACCCCCCCACAAGGTCTGAGGGACAGTGGACCGGCCCCCTGCTGAAAAAGTTTGCTGACCCCTGAACTAAAAAGACAAAATGTGTTCACACATGCACAGAAAACAGAGAGAGAAACCAAAGTTGATAGATCCTTCCACCCGTAGCCAGGCTTCTTGTTTCACACTAATGCTGTACTTGCACCCACTGGTGCTGATGCCCTATCATCACCCAGTGAGTGTCATTATCAATCAATCAATCAATCAATCAATTTATTTATTGTACCCTACCCATCTGACTGGGTTGCCCCAGCCACTCTGGGCGTCTTCCAACATAATATAAAAGAACACAACATAACTTAACATCAAATATTAAAAACCTCCCCAAACAGCCTTCGGATGTCATAGAATTATTTATCTCTTTGACATCTATAGATAAGATTGTGCTGCAAATGTACAAGGTACAAGTTTGAGGGTCGGAGGTGGGTCAGAAAATATGCTTCATGTCACGTATACATGTGTACATGTAGCTGCCATATATTATAAAAGCTTCTTGTGATTTATGAGGCTTCCTACCCTCGTAACCCTACCTTCCCTCAACAACTTTCAGTACATGGTCCAGAAAAGTTTGACCTAACATACCTAACACGTCACACAATATAGCATTTGTGTTGGTCATTAGGCTTCTAATGTATAAGGGGAGGGATGACATAGACTCAAATTCTGTTGGCGCATGGATCTCCAATTATTGGAATACCAAGGTGAAACTGTTTCTTGACAAAATGTTCTGTGAGACAGTCCAGCTCCTGATATATTTTGCAAGGTTGCCTATTGGAATTTTTCCCACTCCCTTGTATGATATTAGTTTTAATACCTCAAGAGCTGCAACTCTGTTGTGTAATTTCCTGGCAGTCACTTGGCATTTTACTGCAAGTGAAGGCAGATGACAAAGAATTGTACAAAATCAATCTCTCTCCCTTTTATACCACTCACTCAATCAGTCACTCTTGCTGTAACTGCTAGGTCAAAATTTAGAGCATACGTATTGGGAAGAAGTCCAGTAAATGAAGTAATGCCATTCTTCGTAATATCTGTATAAAGAAGCTGAGAATTTCAAGTCAGACAGCATCGTTGAACTTTGTGCCAAGGGTACATAATGTGAAATAAAGCAAATTAAGATGCAACTCAAAAGCTGGCTGCGGAGGTTGGTGAATGTGGCTGTGGAGTACGTGCCATTGCTGGAGTGGAGAGGGAGGTGGAAGTCTGGGTTTGGCCATCAAGATGATATAACACCGGTCCTGAAAGACCTACATTGGCTTCCAGTACGTTTCTGAGCAAAACTCAAAGTGTTGGCGCTGACCTTTAAAGCCCTAAACGGCCTCAGCCCAGTGTACCTGAAGGAGCGTCTCCACTCCCATTGTTCTGCCCGGACACTAAGGTCCAGCTCCAAGGGCCTTCTGGTGGTTCCCTCGCTGCAAAAAGTGAAGCTACAGGGAGCCAGGCAGAGGGCCTTCTCAGCAGTGGCACCCTCCCATCACATGTCAAAGAAATAAACAAATATCTGACTTTTAGAAGACATCTGAAGGCAACCCTGTTTAGGGAAGTTTTTAATGTTGTTTTATCGTGTTTTTAATATTCTATTGGGAGCTGCCCAGAATGGCTCGGGAAACTCAGCTAGATGGGTGGTGGTATAAATAAATAAATAAATAAATAAATAAATAAATAAATAAATTAAAAAAATGTGTTGTTGTGTATCTATCATCTATCTATCTATCTATCTCTATCTATCTATCTATCTATCTATCTATCTATATCTATCATCTATCTATCTATCATCTATCTATCTATCTATCTATCTAATCTATCTAATAACTCTCCAATATGGGCCACATTATTATCATGCCAAATCATAATACAATTTATACAGCTAATTATACATTCCAAATTCAACAAATTTGCTGACTTCCTGTGTTCTGATCATCCGGAGATAATTATTTCTAAATCCTGCATATAATCTCATATATAATCCAAATACAGGAATTCCGATCGTGATCCTTTCTTCTATTTTTGCAGCCACTGATGTAATGACTTCACTCGTATTCAAAAACCCCATCTCCATTAACTTGCAAGAGGGATTTAAAGCCTGTAGTTTTCTATGTAAAATATTTTTTCCTATTATTATTATTATTATTATATGTAAGTGGGGTCGCACTTAGGTCGTCAGAGACCTCCAGTGCACCCACAAAAAAACTCCATAGGTGTTCCACCAATGGAGGGGAGAGGGGTAGGTTAGGGGCAGCCTTGAATCCACAGAACCTAAAGTCCCAATTTTACCCTGATGTTCCTGAAACTACACTAGCTCTGGAAGGGAGGAGAGAAAAAGGCAGGTCTCCCACCAGAGCAGCCATTGCTTGGGATACCATAGAATTTCCATCCGACTGCTCTGCCATTTACCCCACCCAAAAACATTTGAACTCTTACCAACTGAGAGAATGATAATACTATGGGTTTTCTCCTACCTTTTGATAGGGTCCTAAGCTGCTGTTGGAAATGAGAGGTGGAGTAAAGGATGTAATCTTGTGTAGCGATCAAGAGGGAATCCTAAGGGCATGGAGCATAGGATTTTCTGTTGTGTACATTTCAGCCGCAGTACAAAAAGTACCTAACATAATTATACAGCACAGCCAGATTTCTATGCAATCTTCTCGATAAGCAAACACTAGCGGTTCAGCAAACAATAACTTGTGAGGGGGAATGAAAACTAGGTCTTGTGTCCTTTCTTGTTATATATGATTATATGTCCTATAATTGCTATTTGATAGATGGAATAATTTGATTTAGTTTCTGTGTTTATCCACCATCTAATACAACTTCTTCCCCACTGGCTTTGCCAAGGAACAGAATTTGGCTTCTTTTAGTCATGCAGTCTGTGTTGCAGTATGAATTATTAGGAGAAGCTATTTCTGGGAGCATCTGCTACTTGCAAATTGAGCTAGGAGCAAAATAGCCTTGTGTATTACTTGGGCTGAGGGGGATGAGCCATATAGTACTGGAAAGACTAGTACAGTGGTACCTCGGGTTACATACGCTTCAGGTTACATACGCTTCAGGTTACAGACTCTGCTAACCCAGAAATAGTACCTTGGATTAAGAACTTTACCTCAGGATGAGAACAGAAATCCGGCTCCGGCAGCGCAGCAGCAGCAGGAGGCCTCATTAGCTAAAGTGGTGCTTCAGGTTAAGAACAGTTTCAGGTTAAGAACGGACCTCCGGAACGAATTAAGTACTGAACCCAAGGTACCACTGTACTGGAGTACTAGTACTCCTCTTGCAACAGTACTGTATGGAAGATGGAGAAGTGCAGATGAAGAAAATCTAGTTCAGCCATGCAAGAGAGTGTTTAAAAAATGTGTCCTTGATCAAAGCTTTACTCTTCTGCTGTGGTATTTAGTGATCTCTCTCCCTTTTTAAAACTTCTTAGATGTTGTCTCTAAACCTGAAAAACCTATGTCAAGAGCTTCAGATAATACAGTCTCCATGTGTAGAATCTCTGTGCCCTCCAGGACCTCCTGGGCCACAGGTTAGTACTTTCTTTTAAGGTAAAGGTAAAGGGACCCCTGACCGTTAGGTCCAGTCATGGCCGACTCTGGGGTTGCGGCACTCATCTTGCTTTATTGGCAGAGGAAGCCGACATACAGCTTCTGGGTCATGTGGCCAGCATGACTAAGCCGCTTCTGGCGAACCAGAGCAGCGCATGGAAACGCCGTTTACCTTCCCGCCAGAGCAGTACCTACTTATCTACTTGCACTTGATATCCTTTCAAACTGCTAGGTTGGCAGGAGCTGGGACTGAACAACAGGAGCTCACCCCGTCATGGGGATTTGAACCGCCGACCTTCTGATCAGCAAGTCCTAGGCTCTGTGGTTTAACCCACAGCGCCACCCGCACCCCAGTACTTCCTTTTAGAACACACCAATTCAGATCTTTTAGACAGGTTCCTCAATCTCTGCTCTTTCCATACAGTTGAGAAGGCCTTCATTCTTCAATAATGTGGCAGGTTAGAAGGCAGCTGGGATTCCTCACCCCTCTGGAGTATGGTAGCCTTATTTAAATATGCATTACAAGTGACTTCTGGATTAGTAATGATAAATAAACCAAAGCTCATTAACGGCAAGGTATATTATGTTGCTTCCACTTGAATCCTTTCAGTGTGACGTAAAAGAATGATGAGAAAATTCTCAGTCTCCCAGTCTTTTCGCAGGAGACCAGTTTTTTCGAAATAGCTCACAGAATAGCTTAATTTAATTTTTTAATTTTTGTTATTTCTATACCACTTTATATTTTTGATAAAAATCTCAAAGCAGTTTACAGCATATTAAATCAATAAATCAATAACAATAGCCGGATGAGGTTCTTCCGGCCTCATGAGGAGCCTCTTTTGTAGGGCTGGGTGAGTCTTAAAATACTTGTGTCGGAAAGGCTCTTTTAGTAACTTATTTTTATCTATTATCTTATGGATGATCTGCGCGCCCAAATGACCACACCATACAGATGTGTTCATTTGATTTTTAAAAAAATTATTTTCATGTATTCCATTTATCAGTTGCCCTATGCTGTAACAACAGTTACCAGGGCAACGTGGAAGATTTTTCTGAAAACCAGTTTTCTTAAAATGGAAAATCAGCAAATGAAACAGCTATTTAAGAAAAAATAGCTTCAAAGCCAAGATTGGGATATTAAATATCATCCAGTATTCAATAATATAGAGAAGGCAAAAGAATACAGAGAATCCAGAAGAAATTTCAGAGTTAAAATTAGAGCATAAAACTACAATCCCTAGGACTGTATCAGGTCAGATGGATGGAATCAAATGTTTGATTACTCTCAAATCTTCTTTCTTAATATGGAACTACTTTTCTTCCAAACTCCATGCTTGCCTTTCCATTATATCCTTCCACCGCTCATCACCTGACCCATCGCTGCACCTCATTATCTCCTGCCTATATGAAACTATAGTGCTTACAGCTGAAAATTAAATCCAGCTAGGACAGTAGAGACTGACAGATGTGAACCCTCATGAACTGAGCTTCGTGTGAGAACTTCGGTCCTGATCCGAGATGGGCTGAAGAGGCTGAAATATGGTAGAGATCCTTTGCAACAAAAAAGTAGAAAGCCTTCTGATTATTTTGTCACGACTGACAGGCGAAAGACGCTGGGGCGAGCAGAAGAACAAACGAGGAGTGTTATCAGCAACGCTGAACGTCCCCTTTCTTCTCTTTTTTATTTTTAGGGCCCGCAAGGCGTTCCTGGCGTGAAGGGACCAAAGGGGGAAAAAGTAAGTGCCAGGGTTGGTTTTTGAACTGTGATAATTGGTGAGCCTTTGGAGGTATATGCATTAGATGTAAGGTCATTTCGGAACTGTAGATTAATTACCAGGACTGGTATCAGGTTTGAGGCAAGGTCCCACCCAGCGATACCCTTGTGGCATCCCCCAGCTAGTGTACCAGAGGTTGAGGTACAGGCAGTGATGGGCAGTTTAGCACAAGAAAAGCAGATGAAGCAGGTGCTGCAGTCACCCCCAGAGGCATTCTGGGAAAATTATGATGCTTTGCTTGAATCTTTTTGTTATGTACTGGGCTGAATCCTAGAACAATAGGATCCAGAATGCAGCAGTCTGATTGGTCCTCAGGAGAGCCACCCAATCCAGCTCCTAGTGGAAGTGAATCAGTGACCTGATTGGCCTACAGGAGCAGCCAATCAGGCTCCTGGATGAAGTGAATCAGCAACCTGATTGGCCTGCAGGAACAGCCAATCAGGCTTCTGGAGGAAGTGAATCTGTAACCTGATTGGCCTACAGGGGCAGCCCAGAATTAGCCAATCACGCAGGGCCCATTGTGTAAATAATATATATATATATATAGCTAGACGTTTTGGGGAAAGATTCATTCATTGCTACTACAAGTTGAATAAAGAGCATGAAATTCGCACTCGACTCTGAGTATATTTCACTTTTTAAAGCAGCGTTTAAATATAGTTAGGGGGGAGTTAAAAATTCCTAAAGGGATGCTGGCACCAGCCCTGGTGTGCCCTCTAGGACCTGAGCACCCTGGAATTTGCCCCATGCTGCCATGCCTCCTGATTCCAGACCTGTAATGTCTGAGTTTACGATGACTGATAATGGTATGTTTTTAGTGGCCTCTCGTTTCAAAGCGGAATTTGCAATATCTCATTGTCTTGTTACCTGCTTTGTGAAGGCTTAGGCTATGAAAAGCAGGATGCGCCGGTTTAGACAGGCCAATAAATGTACATGCCAGCAATCCCCACAAGCCAGAAACTATTGTGCTCCACCTCTAAAGTTTACCACGAAACAAAACTGCACATCTATCCCCATGGCAGTGTGTTGTAGTGGATAGGGGTTCCCTGGGATACTGGCCTTCTAATCCTCACTTGGCCCTGAAGCTCAATGGGTGAGCTTGGGCCATTCACTGCCTCTCAGCCTAGCCTACCTCACAGGGCTGTCATGAGGATTAAATGAGGAGGATGGAGAACCATGTATACCACCATAAAGGGGTGATTGAAATGCAGTAAAAACAAATAAATGTGTTTGTGGTTTCTCTTGCCTTCCCCCCAGTTGTCTTTAGCCTGTCACAAAAGATTATCGTATGCTACTTGTGACCTGTTTTCTACCTTCTCCCATATTCGTGGGTTGTTTGAGTCTCCTGCTGATGCGTTACTTTATCTTACAGGGTGAGATTGGCAGACCAGGAAGGAAGGTATGAGACAAATCGTATAACACCCTTGTACAGCATTGTGCCCATTCACATGTTAAAAGAGATTTTTCCATGTAAGGCCAACTGCAATGGAAAGAGTTTGGGGAGAAGAGGGGCCAAATGGAGCTCTTAGTTTCCCGCCTCTTCCTCCTCTGCAGTCACATAGAATTGTTGCTGCCAGGTAACAGTTGAGGGAAGGAGGTGTCTGAAGGTGTTTGGCTTAGCAGAGTCAGTTGACTGGCTCTGTGGCACATCTCTCTCCCTCTTCTGCAGCCTGATGGAATAGCTGCTGGCAAGTGAGCTGAGGCAGAGGAGGAGCCTGATGGAACTGGCTTCCCAGCATTGCCCTCAGAGTGGTCCTGCTTGCCATCTCCTTCTGCTTCATGTTGTTTAAACAGAATATTTTTTACAATCACTGTCATAGCTCATCAGTTGATCCCACTTGCCTGCAAAAAATCCCCACACATTGTAAGATTGTAAGATACTTTTTTAGAATTGAAATGCAACAGGATGTTAGAACTGATGCTACTCAGATGACCACCTAGTGGTGTTGCTTGGGGAAGACCAGAGGGGCAGTGGCCCTGGGTGCACGGGTGTGTGTGCATTTTGCTCCTCCGGGCTCTGTCAGCCCTGTCCTGTGCTGCTGTGCCCCTGGAGTGCTCTCCCGCTGCCCTGCCAGGCCTGCCCTGCTTTGCGTGGCGAGTCCCCACCTCCCACCAGTAGAAATAAAGACACATGACACCATTATTTTAGGTTAATGGGCTAAAATTGGCCACAACTTTATTGGTTACAGGTAAAGAGCGGTATTGGCTTAGGCATTGGTCCTATCCGACTATCTGGCTTCAGCCTGATTGCTTGAAGACAGGGAAGGGTTAACACCAGCAAGGGGAGCCCTGCTGATGCACATCAACTAGGGACTTCCCTGGGGTCACCACTCAGGGGCGCACTTTAGGCCCTGGCCTCCATAGGCTTCGGATGAGGCCACACCCCCCGGAATCCTTTACCGGACTACCCTTCAATATTTGGGGGAGGTGATGGCGCTCCTCCCCCCCACATCTACATAACAATACCCCTACCAGTGTCTAACCACCAAAACCAAAGGAGTTGTGACGTTTTGCTACGAGATAGGCAAAAAACCAAATGGCCGGAGGGAGATCCCAGGGCTGCGCTTGCCTTAAACGAGGCAAGCCACACACCCCGAGCCAGCTGATTGGCTGGCTCAGGGGATGATGCGGTCCCAGGATTCCCCTGATCATGCGGGGGCTGGAAGCCAGCCTCCACGCTTGTGTTGTGGGCGCGAAGCCCGCAACACCACCTCCTCCCGAGGTCGGAAGTGGCTTTGCGATGCTGCAGGGCTGCATGAGGAGGGCGCAACAGGCATGCACGCTGAGCAGGAAGGGCGAATGCCTGTTGTGTCCTCCTCACGCAGCCCTGCGGCATCGCGGAGCAGAGTGGGGCTGGCAGGGCAGCGTGAGTGTCAGGTCAGGGGCGCAACACAGCCCTGCTTTGCTCCAGGAGGTGGGACATTGGTGGCGGGGGCTGGGCATGGGCTCTGCTCACCCTCCACGCCCCCCCCATGTGCATGGACCACCCCGGAGTGCCCGCCCACCCCAGGTGCCAGCAGCACATGCTATGTTCCTGGGCCCGCTTTGCATGAATGTAGTCACTGACCCATTCTGTTAATTACTCTGACCGGTATCATAAGCTAGATGGATGCTGGCCGGTATACCTGCAGCAAATGGGACCACAGCCCAAACTGAACAATGATGTCCCAACACTATCACATTTAATGTTCTGTGGTCAGGAAGAACTTCCAAGGGTGTGGCTGGGTGCCTTATTGTCATTTGAAGAGGCTTTGTTATACCGTATTGGCCCAAATATAAGCCACACTTTTTTTCCAAATTCCGACAGTGAAAAGTTAAAGTACGGCTTATATTCACAACCTTTATGCTCCCAGCAAAGCGGTGTGGCTCCCCCCCAGGAAGCAGCCCAGGTATTGTCTCTCCCCCCCCTTCAATTTTAAAGGTGTGGCTCATTTGCAAGTGCGGCTTATATCTGGGCCAATACGGTATTCAGACATTACTGCTACCAATTTTGATGTTATTGCATCTGATTTTTTTCTCTTTCTACTTCCTTCCCCCCATCCCCGTCCTCTTTTTTTGAAGGGCAGACCAGGTCCCCCAGGTGTCCCTGGACTTCCAGGACCTATTGGATGGCCTGGCCCAATAGGACCGAGGGTAAGATTAAGGCACCATTTACTAATATGGTCAAACCTGTAATGCAAATTAAGTTAAATCCATCTTGTCGAATGCAGCCTACTTGCGGTAGAGTGAGCTTGTAAACAATTACACGCCCCTAGGTTCCTAAAGGCATGTGGTTTTCAGACCCCAATGCAATGGAGAGGAAGACTTCCAGCTCAGAAACACAGGTTTCCTGAGGTCAGGCCTCTGTACATGGTTACTCAATCCGGATTTGAATGCTGCACATGTTTCTTGAGCAGTGCTGGAATGTGAAGCCGTCCTTACTTCTGAGCATGTGCAGGAAATAGGAAAATATACCACAGAATGATAGTGGGAGTTTAGAGTATGGAAAGATGGCAGAATGGACCATGGTGGTATCTTTGGGGTGATAATATTGTGTGTTTTGTGTGTGTGTGTGTGTGTGTGAGAGAGAGAGAGAGAGAGAGAGAGAGAGGGAGAGAGAGAGAGAGAGAGAATGATGTCTCATAGTCATCATTTGCTATGGACATTTCTCCTTCATGTTGTGTTGCTGCTTTGACTGTGGTCTGTTTCTGCTCTCTCTGATTCAGAACCAGAACAGTCTGCGTTCCAGTTACTGACACCTTTCTGCAGCCACAATGAATAACTCCTTTTTATTTTGACCCCTCTAGGGTGAAAAGGGAGATTTGGGTTTGATGGGATTGCCAGGTACAAGAGGACCAACGGGCTTTAAGGTTTGTTTCACCCAGCTGCTATGTCGTCCCCATCTGGCTGCTTACAGCTGCTTCCTTGGTAACAAAGTGCTTGTGTATATCGTTTGAAGATAGCAGCAATGTTCGTGGGGAGAAAGAATAATAGGAAAAGACAGCATTTCCCCATAGCAGTAATGAAAAATCAAAAGGTTTTGTCAGCATGCTGGTTTTCTGCTTTATTCTTAATCAAATACCTTACTACAATCTAATATAAAGGGGGAGGGAAAGTAATTTAAAAGCAAAATCCATGTAACATGGGCCTCAAGACCCCAGGGCTTTTAATTTCAGCTGGAACTCAGCAGAACTCAGCTCTGGCACCTCTCAGGTGGGCACCATTGCCATTTATAAGAGAGCAAGGGAGGTGTTCATGTCCGGCACCCCTTTCTCTATAAAAATAGCACTGTTGTACACTATATTTGTATTAGCACCATCACCCAAATCCAAACAAAATAAAAAAATTCCTTCCAGCTGCACCTTAGAGACCACCTAAGTTTGTTATTGGTATGAGCTTTCGTGTGCATGCACCAATAACAAACTTAGTTGGTCTCTAAGGTGCTACTGGAAGGAATTTTTTTATTTTGTTTTGACTACGGCAGACCAACACGGCTACCTACCTGTATCCAAATCCAGACAGTTATAATTCCCCCCACTTCCCTCCTGCCACCCTCACATAATGGATGGTGTATATAACCTTGGTCCAAGAATGGGATGAGTGGACTCCCCTTTCCGCTGCACCCAACTTTTTATGTCTAGGGTGCTGGTTTTTGTTTTGGGTTTTCGAAACAACAACATGATGTTCAGTACCAAAAAGGCACCTCTTTGACATTTAAAAACTTCCAAGTTAGTGGTTCCGAAGCAGTTGAAATATCTGCTAAAGGAGATGGCTTTATCTTCTTGTTTTGATAGATGGGCTGCACTGTTGGAGTACTAGTCATTTGGAGCATGACCACAAATCACAGTCCTGCAAAACATCCCACATTAATTTATAGGCGCCGTGCCAAATTGCGACTTGTGCTTGTGCAACACAACTCAGATTTTTTCCTGTGCATTGGATGTCTTGCGGTGGGTGCAGGACCATGAAATCCCTCTATATTATCATGCTAAAAGTGCATAGGCATAAGACATTAGCAACTTCATGTTTAGCAGAAGATGAATTGATTACAAAGTGACAAAACTAGAGTACTGTCTATAGCCAAAGGCGATTTAAACAGAGAAAAGAACCTTTGTTTAAGCATAATTTGTATCCAAAGCAGATACATATTGAGGCTATATCTCTTTAATGTTGATTTATTTATTTAATTGCTTGACAAATGGTATACCACTTAATCATTAAAAACCACTAAGTAGCCTAGGTATTTACATTACGCAATTGCAGCTATAATTTCTTTTAAAAAATCTTAAATGTCTATGGGAGTTGCTACAAAAGAGTTGGGTCTAAGCTGAAGTACAGTCAAAGTAAACATCAGAGAGAGACTTGCCTTTCCTAGATAAGAGGAAACAGCTGAAGAAAATGGCTTAAGGCATTTTACCACAGAGACTGCTTTCAATTATATTATTATACTGAGAATTATAATGGCTTTCTGCTGCTGTTTTAATTTCCAAAGCAATTTCTAACAAGGCTAGCATGCTTTCTGTACCAGATTTATTTGTTTCTCATGTCTGCCTCCAGGCTAGGGCTTAAATGCTCATATTTGCGATTTTCTTCCAACGGCTACAAAGGAAAATGTTGCCGCAACTTATTACGGATTGCTTTTCCAGCCTGATTTTAAAGTCCATATGTTACTATGATGTAATCAATAGCAAGCATGTAAATACCTGCCCTTTTATCTTCTTCTAGGGTTACCCTGGAAGCAGAGGAGAAAAGGTTCGTCATGCAAAGAACTCTTAGTTAATTGCTGAAAAGCATTGCGACCTATGTTCCTCAGGCCTCCCAAAATGTGATGCTTTGGTATGTTAGTAATGACAGGATCGAGGGACACGGGTGGCGCTGTGGGTTAAACCACAGAGCCTAGGACTTGCCAATCAGAAAGTCGACGGTTCGAATCCCCGCGACGGGGTGAGCTCCCGTTTGGAAGAACCAATTAAGGCCACTTTATGATGTGCATTCCTCACCCATTAGGAATAGTATCAAGAAATGGGTTATATGTTCTCATACAGCCACAGATTAATAGCCACTGATAGGCTTAGCAGCAAAAGAGAAAGTTTACATATTTGGCCAGGAATCATCTGGACAATCATGCACACGTCAGCAGGCAAAGTGCTGGGAATACAGTACATTGCTTTCCTCTATTTTCCTCTCAGTTCTCCCCCCTCCCGCTCTCTCTCTTTGTCCTGTCCTCTGATCCCCTTTAGTTCATTTCATTTGTTAATGCATAGAAAAGGCATAGGCGGATGTGACGTAAGGCTCTGCCTCCCCCACAACCTACATTTCCATTTCTGAAAATACCCGTATTTTTCGCTCTATAACACGCACCCGACCATAACACGCACATAGTTTTTAGAGGAGGAAAATCCGCAGGCATGCCACCCATAGGCATTCCCTCCATAACACGCACAGACATTTCCCCTTACTTTCTAGGAGGAAAAAAGTGAGTGTTGTGGTGCAAAAAATACGGTAATTTGTACATGTTCAAGTTTTGACACACAGCCAGCTCTCTGTAATCAGGAATGCTGCATAGGGAGGGCTGGGGGGAGGAGTGGGTCAAAGCACAGGTTGGGGGTTAGTACCTGCTGCGGACGCTGTCCCTGCCTGCGTGTGTCATTTGTCCACACATGAATGTCTGAAAAGGGTTTTAAAGCAAACAAAGGGAACCCATGCTGAATGTTGATACAATCCACATTAGCTCAGAAATTGGCTTAATTTCAGGTAACGGCGCACTAGCTGAAGATCAGTAAATGACATTTAACTTGAAAGTCATTGTGTTCATTACATTGCCTGGAGTGTACTGAGGAAGGTAATTGTGGGGGAACCAAGAATCTAACAAGTGTTCTGTATACTGAACAACTTCATTTTGATGGGCTTCTGTGTTTAATTCTACATTCAGCGCTGAAAGAAAACATCGGTTTTTGAAACGCCGTGTTCTATAGCTATTATCTCCTGTATGGTTTTCCACAGGGAACTCCCGGAGAGAAGGGCGACAAAGGCAGCAAAGGAGACAAGGTAAAATTACCTTAGTAGAGCACCTAATTCATGTTGAACGTAGCTTGATTTGTGGTTGCATTCATAGCATAGTTATATGAGGATGGAGATTATAGATGCAGACTTTGTTTAACTTCCGTACGCAATCAGCTATGCTCATTGCTAAGACAATAACACAAATCTATTTGGTTGAAGGTCCGGTGAACGATAGCCCTTATCTGTGAAGTCAGAATTGGTCAGAAATATCTGCTATAGTCTATGACCTTGTATTTTCCAAATGACTTATCTTTTTTTAAAAAATATACATTTGCTGTATTTATTTACTTACTTACTGATACTTAGGGACGCGGGTGGTGCTGTGGGTTAAACCACAGAGCCTAGGACTTGCCGATCAGAAGGTCGGCGGTTCAAATCCCCGTGACCGGGTGAGCTCCCGTTGCTCGGTCCCTGCACCTGTCCACCTAGCAGTTCGAAAGCACGTCATGTGCAAGTAGATAAATAGGTACCGCTCCGGCGGGAAGGTAAACGGCGTTTCCGTGCGCTGCTCTGGTTCGCCAGAAGTGGCTTAGTCATGCTGGCCACATGACCCGGAAGCTGTCTGCGGACAAACGCCGGCTCCCTCGGCCTATAGAGCGAGATGAGCGCGCAACCCCAGAGTCGGTCACGACTGGACCTAATGGTCAGGGGTCCCTTTACCTGTACTGATACTTACTACTTGCATTTATACCAGCTCGAGGTGGTTCTCTTCCTCCCCATTTTATCCTCACAACAGCCCTGTGTGGTAGGCTGGTTCAGGGACTGTGGGCCCAATGGGAGCTCCATGGCCAAGTGGGGATTGGAACCCTGATCTCCCAGGTCCTACCTAGTCCAACACTTTATTATTATTTAATTGAATTTATATACCGCCCTATATTCGGAGGTCTCAGGGCGGTTCACAGAACAAAATCAAAAATATAAAACCACAAATATATAATCAAAATAAAAGCAACAACTCAATAACACTCCCCCCAAAACCCCACATTTTAAAAGGGTAATCACTACACCTCATTATAAAAGAATACATTATTTTACTGATAGTACTTTATACATTTGTTTTAAATGGTTTGTATCTTTTGCTTATTGTATGCATCCATCTTGGGCTTCTATGCAAGGAAGGGCAAGGTAAAAAAAAACCCCACAACACATAAGTAATAGTTTTTCTGGTGATTTATTTTTATTTTCTAATTGCAACCATCATCATCATCAAACTGAATCAGTGACTCGCATTCTTACTTATTGTGTTTATACGAAACTCAAAGCAATTCATTAGAAAACAATTTAACTTGTGTCTTTCCCAACATTTCCCTTGCAGGGACACATAGGTTTCCCTGGAATGCTGGGGCAGAAGGTATGTCTATAGGAAGCAAGAAATTCTCAGGCTGTCCACCTGCTTGGTCTATGTTGGCATTAATATTTGGGAAGCCTTTAAAAAGTGCAATCCTTCATAGATTTACTCAGAAGTAACTCCCACTTAGGGACGCGGGTGGCGCTGTGGGTTAAACCACAGAGCCTAGGACTTGCCGACCAGAAGGTTGGTGGTTCGAATCCCCGTAATGGGGTGAGCTCCCATTGCTCGGTCCCTGCTCCTGCCAACCTAGCAATTTGAAAGCACGTCAAAGTGCAAGTAGATAAATAGGTACCGCTCCGGCGGGAAGGTAAACGGCATTTCCGTGCGCTGCTCTGGTTTGCCAGAAGTGGCTTAGTCATGCTGGCCACATGACCCAGAAGTTGTACGCCGGCTCCCTCAGCCAATAAAGCAAGATGAGCACCGCAACCCCAGAGTCGGTCACAACTGGACCTAATGGTCAGGGGTCCCTTTACCTTTACCTACTCCCACTTAACTTTCTGGTATACTTTCTGTGCACACTTATGAGGGGATAAGCCCTGTTTCACTCAGAGGAACTTACACCTCAAAACATACACATTGCACTGTCAAGACTCCTAAGTGAAATGTATTCTGCATGAGGTTTATGCTGCCTGGATCTGTGAATAAGTGTGGGGGAACCTATGTCTTAGGGACAGATTCAGCCCTTTGCTGAATTCCATCTGGGCTCCCTGAGGAGGTGTGGATTTGAAAGACAGAAAGCTGACTGGATCCATTTTTACGTTTGAAGGGACAGATCCAGCAAGCTGTCAGCTGCCTGGTCCACCCCTTCAAAGCTCTTCCTTCTCAGGCGGGTGGGAAGCTGCCCAGGGCTGGGCTGTAAATAATAACCAAGTAAATATATTTGTGCTAAAGCTCTTCTCTTTGTCCTTTCCATCCCCGTTAAGGGAGAAATGGGCCCAAAGGGGGAATCTGGTTCATCCGGACACAGAGGTCCAACTGGAAGACCAGGGAAAAGAGGCAAACAAGTAGGAATCCTGTACTGTATTTGCTTTAACCTGTTTCCGAAAATATTTTCTCTGTGGATTGTGTCTCAGCAAGGGATGAGGGATGAATTTGGTTCATTTGGCATGTAAAGATGAATATTATCTAATTCACACTTTCTGAAACAGTACTCAAACTTCAACGCAGTCATCTCTCAAAATATTTAATGAGTGAAAAGCAGCGATGCTTAAAGGTGGACCATGGAATCATGTCAGGTCAAGGAGCTAGCACATCTCTATACCCTAGAATATTGCATTAATCTCTTGGTACAGTACAGCACTGTTGCTTCAAGAAATTGTAGAATGTAAAATGATCTGCAGTCAGAAATAATGCATCTAGAAGGGAAAATGTAATAGATCTAATTTGGTTATACCATCATTAATTCAAGGAGCAGTGACTATATCTATGTAGTCCTGGTTCACACAATATTTTTCTCTATGTAGTGGTTAGTCTGGAGATTGCTGGGAAAGGGGGAAATGCTTGTTTGAACCACTCCTTAATGTCCATTTGCTTTGGAAAGGAATTTTTTAAAGCACTGGAGACGTTACTGAATAAAATACATTATGGGGTTCTCTTAGTTTCCCCCCCCCCCCAGAAGGCAAAGTTTTCTACTTTCATAATTTTGACCTTTTGAAGAATGACGACACTCCCGCTTCAGCAAATTCTAGCTTCAGAAGAGAAATTTCCCTCAGGAAACAGTCAAATTCTCCTACCATGCCTACTCTGCATGGTAATACACAGTACACACGGAGAGATGCTTAAATTTACAAACATATATACTTCTGCATACCTAGAGAGTCCCCCCAAAGTATCAAACAACTGCCCTACTTTGTGGTGGCCCCACATACTAATAGCATACCCAAGTTCACTCTATATAAAGTTATTCAGTATAGAAAGAGTCTCTTGGTAAGAGCTACTAAAAAAATAAAGCAGTATATTTTGCTTGAAAAACTTATATATTGATGGAGGAGTGGACGTCCTGTAGGAATCTGGTCTGATGTACCTACAAATATGGATGTCTTCTAGAAAACATAATTGTTTGTGAGGCAATCACTTTCTTCAATGTCTGCTAGCGCTAGAGAAACCAGCAAGAGAAACCAGGCCCAGCATGGCAATAACCAGAAAATATTACATGTGCTTTTCTTAAGGGTGTAGCTGAATACAAATATGCTTGCCGATTTGTTCCCGTTGATTCTGTTGCAGGCCTAGAATTTCCTAAAGTCCAAATGTTGTTTTGAAAAACCGAGTGCCGTGTGTACATAGCTGTTTGTAATAAGAGGGGCCACTTTTCACCTACTCAGTCATTTCCTTTCTCCAGAGCCAGCTGACAACCCCATATAAAATGCCTGCAGTGGCAGCTAAATTAAGAAGGTGTTACTTCCACTTCCATTCTGAGATCCATCTTGCTTAGCTCATATGACTCCTTCAGGTTCATGAGGAGTCTTCTCAGGCTCGCGTCATTCAGTTACAGTTACGCCAAGGCTGGCCTGTGCAACTCTGCCGGTTTCAACCTTACAAGTGCCACACTGTGGCGGCGGCGGTGGTAATTATAAACAACATTTTTGGGTCTACAGAAATTCACAGTAAAATGCTGGTGAATTTTATGAGGGGGGCGGAATGTAAATTGTGGAGAATTGAACTTAAGGTTGGAAAAGCGAGAAACCGGGGGAAAACCCCAATATTGATAGATTTGCCCATCCCTACTCTTGAAGAAATTTCCTTACAATTTTTCTCTCTGAAAATTTGGTGTAGTCCTAGTACAGTGGAACCTCGGTTATCGAACGCATCCATAATCGAATGTTTCGGCTTTTGAATGCTGAAAACCCAGATGTAACTGATCCGGTTTTTGAACAATTTTCTGAAGCCGAACATGCCACGCAACTTCCGTTTTGAGTTTCCCTATTGTATTGAGGCTTCCGTATTGAGTTTTCGGTTTTCAAACGATTCGGATTACGGATTACGTTCGAAAACCGAGGTTCCACTGTAATAAGCCATTCTAAAATGTGCAGAACTGGGAAATTTATGGGATCGTTCAGTAATATTTTATATATTATTATATATATATTTGTTGGGGAAATGCATGGATTTGCCATAATATGTATAAGGTCCTGCAGATTTAATTTGCAATTTTGGCATTTCGATCTTTTCTGTGTAGTTGAAGGGCATGCTATTTCGACCCATGAAGCCATAGGATTTGCGCTGTAACAGAGTACATTAGCTTATTAGGGAATGTTATAAAGAAACAGTCCTTTCTTTTATATACTAGGGACAAAGGGGAGACATAGGACCTCCTGGTGCCTCAGGCCCACCTGGAAGACCTGGCCCCCCTGGTCAGCCTGGTCCACCAGGCCCTTTGGCAACAGGTAAGGCAGACCTTTCAAAATGGCCACTCATTCCCTTCCCCCCTTCAATTTAATCATATTAAGTTGCCTCACAGAAAAGAGACAGGCGCCCATGAGGTTTCCGCTGAACCACTAGCTGGGGGGGGGGGGAAATCACACATTTTTAAGATAAGGTTTTAGTGTGGGGTTGGGCTTTTCCTGCACTATGATTGGACTTCTTTTGCTCTCAACTACCCCTTGCACCCTGAAATAAGGGCCCTTCTAGACTGGTGTCATATGAGCCAACTCCTAGGGATCGAGGTCCCTTCGCCCCCACAATAAAATATTGTGGCTGCCCCTCCCAGTTGATGGGCATTGTCATTCAAAGGGTGGGTGTGTACCATGTCATGTGATCGATTATGCAGGATGAGGCTTACCCATTCCACCCCTCCAATACTTTATTCAGGTTTGCACCCCTGACTGGTGGTGTTTTGTGGGTGTATTTTGCAGCAATCCATACCCCACCAGTATCCTGAAAAAAAGAGACATCCTGTTTTCTTCTCATGAGAGGACAGTGGCCATTTTGAGCACTGTGATCTCTTGTGATGCTCCAAAATGGGTATATTGTGGTGCGAAATCATGTGAGACCTCGGTGCCCAAAATGGCCGCCATCCTCTCGCAAGAAAAAATCAGAAAGATGGTGTCCTAGTTGTTGCCTTTGATGTGCTGGTGGGAATGGACATGCCATTGATTCAATAATAGTGAATAAGAGGTGGATTTAAACTGCGCCATCTACATACACTTTGGCTTCATTAGTTGCTCTGCGATGCTTCCAGATTGTTTCCATGTTATTACCACCTGGAGAGGTGCATTACAGAACAATTAAAGTGGGACAAAAAATAAACTGGAACTTTTGTGGTTTGAAAAGTTTGAGGATTTCAGCAGTAACGTATGGAACAGAACTTGGAAATGAAGCAGTATGCCCACCCTGAAACTTTTGCAGATACAAATAGTATTGAAAGTGGGATTGTTAGATTGTGGGTGAACATATCAGACGACACAGCGATTTCTCCAAAGCAGCTCTTTATTTGTAAGCTGGAACAGAACTGAACTGAAGGGCTCAGTCAGCCTGCTTATATAGAGCTCCAGAACCTTGTTACTGTAACAACTTTCTAAAACTATCCAATCACTGAACGTCACTTTCGATCCTTCATTTGCATAACTATCTACAGTATTCCCCTGCTGGCCCAGGGTGAGAACTTCAGTACATAACAGGGATCATGTCAAACTGCCCCAAATAGCACCTTGAGCATAAATAATAGTTCCTCTGCAAACCTTCTGCTGAGATCCAAAATAGTTATCCACTCACTCACATAGCCTGGTCTTTTGTTAAAAGGCAATGATAACGGTGCTTCCAGATGGGGGTTTAATTTGCAAATGGGTCATTGCTAAAGGGTTTGAGTGTGTGTGCGTTACTTATTGGATTTCTCCTGGAAAGGGCAGAAGGATCAGTCTGAAGTTAATGTGGAGGGGGTTTAATGGGTTGGCATTTAAATGCCAATGACTCAACTTGCATGCATGAAGAGCACAGAATCCACAATAAACATCCATCTGGAAACATCCCAAGTTAAAGACCAATTTAATAACCCATGGAAATCAAACAATGATGGCAAACAATATACAACCATCCCCAAACTTGGAAGGCCAATAATATTTGACAAGTGTTTGTACAAGCCCCCAAAGAAGCTTACAGGACTCAAAGACAGCTTTTCAATATGGGACGTTTAGCTCGCAGGCAGGGACCCGATTTCCCCTTTTCAGTATGTCTTTATCTATTTCAGCAACTACCTTGCGTGTCAAATCTGATGTTTTCTAGGGCAACTAACAATGGGGACAAAAGGAGAGAGAGGACTTCCTGGACCTCCAGGAAAATGTCTCTGCAACGCTCCGCAAAATGGAAATATCCCACCCTATGACGAGCCACTGTTTGGACAACCTTATTCAAAGGTTCCTGCAGTAAGTGAGGTTGATAGGAGTTGATATGGGCATACTGTGTTAACGGATCCAGACCGCTGGCATGAAGTAGCCACTTGGTCAATTTGATCTGGGCTGCTGTGGGTTTGTCAGTGCAGACAATACAGAGCTAGATGGATCAATGGTCTGATTTGGTATCATGCAGATCCCATGTTCCTTAACTTACGGGCAACTGTGGAATGATGCCTGGGATGTGACTATGATGCAACCACAACTACCTCCTCCCTCTGTCAATTCCAGAGTTAAACAATTTAAAACAATTGATTGCTTAAGTTACCTCTTTGTTTGTCTCAAACTTTGGAGGTTGTTTTCTCTCACCTTCTAGACATGGAGCACTTCTCTCCCTCATTCTTTTTCTCAAAGGCTATTCTACCTACAGGGATGTGGGTGGCTCTGTGGGGTAAACCACAGAGCCTAGGACTTGCCGATAAGAAGGTCGGCAGTTCGAATCCCCGTGATTGGGTGAGCTCCCGTTGTTCGGTCCCTGCTCCTGCCAACGTAACAGTTTGAAAGCACGTCAAAGTGCAAGTAGATAAATAGGTACCGCTCTGGCGGGAAGGTAAACGGCATTTTTGTGTGCTGCTCTGGTTCGCCAGAAGCGGCTTAGTCATGCTGGCCACATGACCCGGAAGCTGCACGCATGCTCCCTCAGCCAATTAAGCGAGATGAGCGCCGCAACCCCAGAGTCAGCCACGAATGGACCTAATGGTCAGGGGTAACTTTACCTTTTTATTCTACCTACAGAAAAGAGTCTCTATTTTCACTTGCATGAGGATGGGCAGATAGCAACACTGGTTACGTATTAGGCTAGGCCACCCTCAAAAATTTGTCAGACAAAGCTCCCATCATCCCTAACATTATTGCTGTGCTGGTGGGGGCTGATGGGAGTTGGAGTTCAGTGACATGTGGAGGATAATTCATTCCCCACCCCCGGTTTTAATTATTAGTGGAGTGTGTTCATAGTATCGGGTTCCTGGTCCCTTGATTAGAACAAACAGTACATTCCGCTTAATTACAAGTGGTTTTTTGAGGTCAACGGAGAAGGTTTCAGATAATGCAAACCCTTCAGATTTGGAACTGGTCTCTAAATTTCCATCACCACTTAGTATTCTCTCCTACAGTAGGTGTTGCGGCAGCCTTGTGTCTTCTCCAACTCCTACTTTTTATTTCTCTTTTCCAGATTTTTGTAGTGAATAATCAGGAAGAACTGGACAGGTTAAACACAGAAAACGCCCTAGCATTTCGTAGAGATCAGAGATCTTTGTATTTCAAAGATGCTTTTGGATGGCTTCCGATTCAGGTAGGTAGGTAAATAAATGATAAATAAATAGTGCAAGTTTTGTAAGCATTTCATTCCACTGGAACTAAAAAAAATTATGTTTAAAATATTAATTGGGTGAAGTGAATTTCTGCAGCAGATTAACTCTCAGTTGTCTCCCTTCCCTCCCCCCGAATATATATCAGAAAAAGCAAATATCACTGAACGGAATATGGCAGGCATAAACAAAACAAGTGGTCTATACAATTCCCCCCCCCCCCCAACATTCCTCCGATGAAAATAGGGACGTCCCATTCCATAATGATCATTTTACTATTTTTACCTCACACATCTTACTGGGTTGCCCCAGCTGCTCTGGGCAGCTTCCAACATAAACATAATAAAACATTAAACAATTTTAAAAAAATCTTCCCTATACAGGATTGCCTTCAGACGGCTCAGGGGTTGGATAACTCTACACCCTCCAACATTTCTCCAATGAAAATAAGGACATCCTAAGGGAAAGTGGGGCATTCTGGGATCAAATCAGAAACTTGGACGGCTTCTGTAAATTCAGGACTGTCCCTGGAAAATAGGGACACTTGAAGAATCTGCTATACATGTATATCTGTATAATGTGAAAGGGCGTTTGCAGGGTTAGTTTGCTGGCAGAGAGTTCCTCCAGCAGAGCAGAGGGCACCTCTGTGGGCATAAATCTATTTCTGCCCTGAAACAGGCATCTAGCAATTGGGGGTGTAAGTGTCAGACCTGGCCTAGAATCCATTGGACTCAAATTCCCTTCATTATTCCAGGAGGCTTCAGGATCAGGAGCATCAGCTACACCATTCAGTCACACACACACCCCTACACACACTTCAGATGCGAGGAATTATATGCCATTTCACTCCACCACACTATCCTGCCTGCGATTTCTCTGCCCAATTGCAATCCTATATGCACTTACAGGGGAGAAAGTCCCCTTGTACACAGTGGGGTGTACTTCTGAGTAAGCACGCATGGGATTGCACTGTTCAGTTTCAGAATTGTGTAGATAAATATCCCATGCTTATCTGTATGATTTTAAAATACACCCCATTCACTGAACTCCTCAAGGGTGAGTAAAGACCTGCCGTAAAATAAAATGGTTTGCATTCTGGTTTGGATGTAAATTGTTAGAGGTTCTGGCTGTATTCATATTATAGCTGTGAGGACTCTGACACAAACATTTCCAGGGGATTGTGCATTTGGCTGAAGTGGCAGGAGCAGACACCTAATCTTCAGCAAGTGAGAACAGGAATCACATGTTCCTTTGGTGCCTCCTTTTCCAAGATGTTTATAGTTCCGCTCAAGTATCTGTTTCGTGTTTATTCCAGCAGCTCACGCCTTTTTATCCTGTGGACTACCCGCTGGAAGATGGCAGCACCTGTGGAGACGGGGTCCTCCAAGATGGTGAAGAATGCGATGATGGCAATAACATAGTGACTGATGATTGTATAAGTACGTTTGATGTTACCAATTCTCGTTTTCTTGCTTTAATATACACAAGGATTCTCAGATAAATGGAAAGCCTAATTCATATATACACAAGGATTCTCAGATAAATGGAAAGCCTAATTCATATACTTCACTGTTTCCACATGTGATCTGGATAAAAAATCAGCAAAACACTCAGGAAAAGCTACTTTCATTAAGTGGGAAAGAGCTGGTATTTTACTTTTCAACAGATAGTTTTGTAAACATACACAGGCAAGCAAACTGATTAATCTTGGAGTTAATGGGTGATGTGGAAGAAAGTTCATGCTATCCTCTGACATGCAAGGAGATAACTAGCAGCTGCAAATAACCCCATTTATGTATTTCTTTACCTTTCTCTTTTATTTTGGGTTTATTAGAATGTCGCCATGCTTATTGTGGAGACGGCTACCGACATGAAGGGGTAGAAGAGTGCGATGGGAAAGATTTTGGATACTTAACTTGCAAAACGTATCTCCCTGGGTAAGGCAAATTTAAGTTATTTTTGTCACATCATGGGAGAGTATGATTTGTTTTAAAAATCCACAAAAGATTGGACTGGGAAGGAAGATGGAGGCAAAGGTCTGTTTTCATTGCTTTGCTCCACCAGGAACCAATGGATGGTTGGTTTTAGTGGGGGGGGGCTGATTCCTGTGGCCCCAATCACATGTTGTCTGTGGTTGCTTGGAGACAAAGGGAGGGATCCCTCTTCACCTTGAATTAATAGTTGTAGGGAAGTAACTGGCTGTGCCTCTCTATGGTCACCCCTTCTTCCCGGTGGTCATTTCAATGATGATGATCCAATCTCCCTTTGTTTTACCTGGTGGGGAGGAGAATTGGGCAGGTGGAAGATGGGGTAGAAATATTCTGAGGAAGTGGGTACAGTGGTACCTCGGGTTACATACGCTTCAGGTTACCTACGCTTCAGGTTACACACTCCGCTAACCCAGAAATAGTGCTTCAGGTTAAGAACTTTGCTTCAGGATAAGAACAGAAATTGGGCTCCGGCGGTGCAGCGGCAGCAGGAGGCCCCATTAGCTAAAGTGGTGCTTCAGGTTAAGAACAGTTTCAGGTTAAGAACAGACCTCCGGAACGAATTAAGTACTTAACCCGAGGTACCACTGTACTTTGGTACTAAAGCTGTTGGGACACAATAGCTAACTCCACAGATATGACCCACCGTGGGACTTCAAGAAACCACTGGCTAGAAAGACCTAGGGAGACCTAGGTCTCATGCATCAAGGCATCTTGGGGTGTAGGGACAACGTCCCCAGATTTGTTTCACTTGGCATCTCTAGGAAACTGAGGAGGAAGAGGAGGCTCCGCCATCATAGTACTCTTCTCTCTCATGCACCCAAAGCTAGTTATTTACAATTACCTTATGTTGTTGGGAATATCTCCAAGAGTCATGAGAGACTCATAGATGCATAAATTTTAACAGAAGCAGATGGAGAGGCCACCTTTGTTTTTGTGCAAGTGTAGGACGTCTCTACTGTTTGCAGATTCTCCCCCCCCACCCAATTTAGGCACCCATGAGGTCTGCACTTGAATTAGAAAAGAGCTAATTAAGGCTGTGGTTGCTGTTAGCCATCAGTTTTACACCGGAGCGAGCTAAAAACATATTCGTGTGGTACAGAGCTGTAGTGCTTCTCTTTAGTCCAGCAGGATATTGAGGTCACACCCACACCATACATCCATGGCTTCCCCCAAAGAATCCTGGAAACTGTAGTTTACCCCTCACAGAATGACCATTCCCAGCACCTTTAGAAAACTACTGTTCCCAGGATTCTTTGGGGCAAGCCATGCACTTTAAATGTATGATGTGACTTTAGCTGAGGCCTTTGTTTGCTTGTAAGCTGACTTGCATGCATTGGTATTAATAGCTTCTTCTGGTCAGCAGTATTTTACCTGCAATAGCTGTGTCATACTGTCAGGTATCATTACGATCTTACAGGAAACATTCCATTTGCAAATGAAATTATCTGCAGAGTTCTCATGGCTCCTGAAAGAGTAATGTGTTAATTGGCAGGAATAAAGAAAACACAAGAGTCAGTTCTGCAAACCCTCGTCTGTATTAACTCTCAGGATGTAATTTAACTCCTTACAGCACCTTTTACATCAATGGGACTGGATAAACAGACATTTTAGGAAAGCAATAATAAAATATATACACGTTAAAGCTTGATATTTGGTCAGGATTTTGAAAACCGAGGCCTTTATTTCAGGCTTTTCAAATTTCCAGACATGACACCAGCTGTGATAATTGTGCTTTGTGAATCTGCAAATAACTTCATATTGCCCTTTGAGCATCCTGTTAATTGGATGCATAATGAGATATAGGTTAAAACAAAGCTTGATATTGGACTGTATTGATTAAGTGTTCAGTTGGCAATGTTATTGCAAATTGTACTTTATTTTGTGCTGCAAATCATGTCTCTGCGGCAAATGTCTCTGTGCAGCCTTTTTCGAACATCCCTCTGTCTAACGTATTTGCCTCGCTGCAAAACGCTGCATTCAAAATCCATCTGTGGACGCCGATAGAAATTAGATATAAAAATCAACTGGTAAAAAAAGTGTCACGTGTAATAATGACTGGTGTGTGTTCATCTTCTGTCTTAGGTCTTATGGAAAATTACGCTGCACTTCGTTTTGCAATATTGACTCTACAGAGTGTCGATACTTTACATGAAAAGTGAGCCCTGTAATATGTGAGTATCCCACGTACGACATCCACACATCAGGTGCTATGTTACCATCAACCCAAGACTGAGCAATAGACAAGCAACCCATCTCTATGATAAAAAAAACAAACCAATGTCCTGCTGCTCGTGGTGATTGGAGATGTGTTTTTCAATTGGCTCACACTGGAAGAAAATAGGACCACTGAATCCTGTCTTAGTAGAGAAATGTCACAGTTAAGACTTACTTTTTCCATGGCTGCTTACAGGAGTTCCTCTTCACAACAGGAAAACCAAATAACCGGAATACTGTATTTTACTTCAATACTGTTACTTCATAAAAACACAATTATACCTCAACTTGGCACTCCTAGTCCTACAAATAAGCTCTTCGGGTGTTTTTGTTTTTTTTAAAAAAATATTTTTTCCAGTATAAACACAAATCATATTCTGGTTGCAGTGTTTATAAGGACTATTTATGGTTTTTTTTTTTTTCATTACCATGTGAACTTCGTACATGCTTTAGCTGCATGAATTAATCATGTGTTCAAGTGAGAAGTCCCGGGTTTGTATATATTGACTTGGGGCAATTAGGCTGCAATCCTATGAGCACTTATGTGGGGGTAAGTCCCATTAAACTCACTGGGACTTACTTCTGAATAGAGATGCATAGGATGGCACTGTTAGTTAAGTGGAAGAGAACCAGATCGAGGAACTGATTAGCTTCATTTACATTGCAATTCTATGTATGCCAACTTGGAAGTACTCCCAGGTTAAGTGTGGTGTGGTGGTTAAGAGCGGTAGTCTTGTAATCTGGGGAACCGGGTTCGCGTCTCCGCTCCTCCACATGCAGCTGCTGGGTGACCTTGGGCTAGTCACACTTCTTTGAAGTCTCTCAGCCCCACTCACCTCACAGAGTGTTTGTTGTGGGGGAGGAAGGGAAAGGAGAATGTTAGCCGCTTTGAGACTCCTTAAAGGGAGTAAAAGGCGGGATATCAAATCCAAACTCTTCTAAGTGGATATAGCCTTAGAAACAGAAATTGTATAACCATGTGAGAGATGTAAATAGATTGAAATATGTCGAGAGTGACTGAAATGGAAGAATTCAAAAGGGAGTCAACACTTGTATATAATGAATTCTTCAGCGTCAGATTATTACTTTGGGATGATTGACTCATGTGGGACAAGCTCTCGAAAACAAAGTCCTGCTGCCCCTTACACCATGTTCCTGCCAAGTTCTTAGATTTATAACACTATATCCTGTGTCTAATATTCCTGAAATCTGCATTCTGAATTATGCAACAGAATGGAGGTTTGCACCTTGAAAAGCTTAGAATTGCCTTAGAGACTATTGTTGCAAAACTGCTACCATCAACTTTCATTTTAATTGTTATGCCAGGAAGTGTTACTTGCTTTCTCATGTACCTGATACTCAGTTCTACTGGTTTCTACCTAGAAATTGCTTTCCAGTCTCAGCTTTGTACAACTGTTAGGATTATTGGCCATGTTCATACATCATCATGGTTTAGTGTGACCTGCACGAGCTGAAATGAGCCCAGGTGATTGTTGGGCTCACACATTCCCTCCATTTTTCTGTCTGCATGGTCTGAGGGAGGACTTTAGCAGTGTTTACTTTCTCTTAATCTCAGGTTTCCATTGCACGTGAACTGGGGATCGTGGTTTGCACTATGCTTAGTTTAAACAAGCCAGTTTTATAACCCATGTTTTGAGTTTGGGTGGTTTTTGAAACTGCCCTGGGTTCATATTCCAGTTCATATTCCAGAACAAGCAGAGTTTAAGAGGAACTGAAATTAATCACTGCTGAAATCCTCCCTTCAGGCTAATCAAAGGTAGAGAGGGGAGGGAAAGTACACATGCCCAAACCTTGCTCCAGGATCCTTCCAGCTTCTATTTGTCGTGCTAAACCATGGTTTAACGTGAACGCAGCCACTTGTGTATATATTTCTATTTGTATAGCCGATAGGAGTCATCCCATAGCGTGTTATTCAGATTATATGTTGTATAGATTTTGTATGTATATATGCATATATATATATATATATATATATATTCCAAGTGGATTGGTCAGAGATGGTTATGTTATCTTTGAAAGCATTTGAGATAATTACTGATTTCCTTTCTAACAGATACTAAAGAGCAAATTTCATGTTGGAAGTATACTGAGTTAGATACATGTGGAAGTTACCTTAAATTTAGATAAACCTCTGAGTAAATTCTTCATGCAGTGACATGTGGATTCAGGTTTCAGAAAATTAAGATAGGACATTCTTTTCATATCTGTCAATATTCCTGTTTTCCTTTTCTTTAACAGTCTAAAATGCTTGTTTGAAGTACATGAACCCATGTATAACAACAGCTATCGTTGTTATGTTATGTTACTTCCATAGGAGTTGAATAAGAAAGATATTATACAATTATAATAAAAATTAAAGTAAAACCAACAGTTATGCAGACATTTTTACCACATGGATAGATGCGTGGATTACAGTGTGAATGCAGATTTATGCTAAAGTAATGTGGTAAGAGTTTTAAAAACAAAAGACAGTGAGTTAATTGGGATGGATATTTCTTATCTGAATTGCTTACAGTATTGTGAATTTTAAGGAAACTCCATGGAGCTCAGCAGGACGTCATTTAATTCCATTCTTAATTTCAGCAGCTTTCAGTGTGCCAAATTTTCCCTGGAACATGCCCAGTGATGCTAACTTGCATGGCCACTTGGGGGTGACATGCGTACTGTATGTGCAGAAGAAGAAACAGGGTGTCCATCAGGACCATCCCACCCATGAGGCAAGGCGAAGAAACCGCCTCAGGTGGTAGGATCCACAGGGGCAGCAGATCCCGATGTGCATCTATATTCCCTCCTTGTTCCTGATACAGATCTATGCCTATCACTTTTACCCTGCCGGGGAGGGGAGCATCATTTGATCATTTGCATCAGGTGCAAAAATGTCTTGAGCCAGCCCTGGTGTCCCTACTGTGTAAACTTGAACAGGGGAGGGTAGGGGGGAGGGAAGAGTAGAATAGATTCCTTTCCAGCTCCCTCCCAACTCACCGCTGAGCAATGGCAGCCCCAGGCAGGTCTTGGAGCAGTACATGAAGTGGTCTAAGCACAGAGTTGGCGTGGCCTGCAGCCTGTGTCCTTAGATGTTCTGTGAGAGAAGTGGAAGGTTGCCCTGCCGCCGTGCTGTGTTCCAGCATGGAAGTGGCACGGCCAGTACTATTTTTATAGAGGAAGAGGTGCCAGAACTCACCATGAACACCTCCCTTGTTCTCTTAGAATGGCAATGGCACCCACCTCAGAGGTACCAGCAAGTTCCAGCTGGGAAAAAAGCCCTGGGCATAGCATCTGAATGGACTCTGTGGGAGCGGTCAGTCTTTGTTATTTGGTTTATGGAGTCTGATGCAGCAGTGCTGGATTTAGGATGGTGCGGGCGGTTCCAGTGCATAGGGCACTGAGCCAAGAGGGCCCAAAACAACAACAGCAGCAACAACCACCACCACCAGGGCCCTTTTTTCAGCCAGAACTTGCTGGAACACAGTTCCGGCACCTCTCAGGTGGGGGGCCATTGCCATTATAAGAGAACAAGGAAGGCATCCATGGTGAGTTCCAGGTATATAGGAACTCTTACAGGTACAGTGGTACCTCAGGTTAAGTACTTAATTCGTTCCACAGGTCCGTTCTTAACCTGAAACTGTTCTTAACCAGAGGTACCACTTTAGCTAATGGGGCCTCCTGCTGCCGCTGCACCGCTGCTGCACGATTTCTGTTCTCATCGTGAAGCAAAGTTCTTAACCCGAGGTACTATTTCTGGGTTAGCGGAGTCTGTAACCTGAAGCGTATGTAACCTGAAGCGTATGTAACCCGAGGTACCACTGTATAATAACACCTAGATTTATACAGGTACCTACTCAATTATTGTGAAAATAAGAAATATTTAGAGGGGGCGCCAAATTTTGTCCTCACTCAGGATGCCGTATTACCAAAGGCCACCGCTTTGGTATTTGCATCATATGATTAGATTAGCAGTTTTTATTTTAATTTCTTCAAAAAGCAAAGGAACTAGCTATGTCCTTAGCGTCACCCAGTAGTAGAAAACACATGATTTGCACTCAGAGGTTCCCAATCCCTTGGCCTCTCTAGGAATGGTTAAGGAAGGCTAGAGGTTCTGCTAGTCACTGCAGGGCACCAGGTTGGGAACACACAGGCAGCAGTTTCCTCAAGAGCCATTTGCTGCAGAGTAATTACATGTTCCCAGGAAACATTTGATTAAGGGCTCAAGTTACTGAACCTTCGCTATGTGCTGCTGGCAGAAAGACGGTGTGAAGAAGACAAATGTGAAATGTGAAGTCTTTGTCAGTTCACCAGTAGTGAATAGCGGATGTCTGCTAAATCCATTAGGGAACGCCGCAATTTACTTTGCCCAGACAAAGCAGCTCAAATTAGAAAATGCGGGTTAGTGGTAAATGCAGACTGACCTCCCTCTCCCTTTCTGTCTCATTTCTAAGGTTAATGTACAGTACCCCCAGAGATGTGCACAATGAAGTCCTATTCTCCCCCTTCTCATTTCTATATTGGTGTCTGGCAACACTCCAAGTTCTAACAGGCTGGAGGAAAAAAGTCTTGTGGCATGTTTTGATTGCATTTGTGATCACTGAGCCAGTTAAGAGAGAAGACCTATGGCCAATTTGTTTAGCAAAGGAGATGTTGTGTCTGATAGGGTCAGCCAATCGAAATTGTATTAAGGGAATGTACTCCTACTGGAAATTACATTACAGATTTATTTTATTTAATTTCTGGAAAGAAATCAGAAAAAAATAACTTGGTTATTTATGCTTCTTTTCCCCATTAGTTTTTTTTTGTTTTTTATTTTTTGCTTTTCCAGCAACTTGTGTATATGTGTTCCTCTATGAAAGGATGAATCCTCAGTGAGTCTCCCTCAGGAGACGGCAAACTCTTCTTCCTTGGAGGTTTTCAAGCAGAGGCTGGATGGCCATGCGCCATGCATGCTTTAGCTGAGATTCCTGCATTGCAGGGGGTTGGACTAGATGACCCTTGGGTCCCTTCCAACTCTATGATTCTGTGTTTCTAGGGGTAGGTAGCTGGGGAGGACAGGGATCCAAATAAATGCCACATATCTGAATGTGTTTCAGTCTTGCTAACTCTAGTGATGCGATTTCTCCTTTCATTAGGAACCAGGAGAGGAAAGAAGGGGACTTTCTTCTGCTGCAAGGAATAACCTTGTGGTCCAGCTCAAGCTTAACAATATAAAATTTAAGTTGACAAGAATTAAACTTGGCTGGAAATCACACCCTTTGATCCAGCTGCCCTAATTTTCCTACTGTACAGGGGTAGATGGTGAAGAAGAAGCAAACTATCAGCTTGTAGACACTCTCTCCTGGGGGACTTTCTAGAATTGGTCTTAGTTAAGACCTACATGGATTCAAGCATAGGAACACATGGAAGTGCTATATGTCAATTCAGATTTGGTGGTTGTTTCTGTTGGGAAATTCCATTCCACCTTTAGTTGCAGACATGGAACTGTTACGTGTCACATGTCTGTTTACATACCAGCACAGTATGCTGGGAACTTCCGTTGTGTGTATAGCTTTTGCTTTAGACTGTCTCTCTCACCGAGAAGACAAAGAGAGAGACAACATGTTTCTTTGTCCTGATTTATGATTAATAAATCCGTAGTTGTAGTATGCTTCCACAAGCCTCACGCCTATGCTCTGCTGATATAGTGTGCCCTGGCTTTGAAGCCTGGGTCACTGATTTATGTCAGATCAGAGTCCAGTGGGTCTTTCCAGCGGAATGGCTGGAAGGAAACGACCCAGCTGGGGCTAGCCAGCTGGTCTTTTGACCCTCTGCATGCCGACAGTTTCCACAGTGATGGGAGGAGGGGCTCCCAAGGGTGGGCATCTGCCCATGGAAATCAGTAAGGTTCTATGATCCTTTATAACATGCCTTCCCTAGGGCTATAGGCCGTAAAAGCAACCCACAGGAAACAATGGGTTTAACTTGCAAAATTAAAATATTAAATTTAGGAATAGGAACCCCCAAAAGTTTCAATAGTCCACACAAGATGGACTGTTGCAGCTGTAACTGTGTCATCAGCAGCAGAAAGTGTGATAAAATGAGAGCTCCACGGAAAACACAGTACTGCAATGGTTTGACAAAGAACATTGCTCAGTCACTTTTTTCCTGAGCATCTATACAAAGGATGATCCTTGAGGAGATAGGGGCTGGTGTGGAAGCAACCAAAACCTCTGAAGAACTGGCCACACTATTCCTTTTCCATTCTCAAGAAACACAGCCCACTAAGAGATATCCCAAAAAATACTCAAGTGTTGTTGCTACTCTTTAATTACTCATAATATTTGTAGTGAAGCCATGGGATGTGGCAGTTGGTCCACATCATGAAGCCCAGATCCCTTAAGTTGTGAGATAGCTCAGATTTCTCTGTCCCGTATTTTGCATTAAGATAGCTTGGGAGAAGCATTGTGGCGTAACCTAATGAGGATTTTCCATACTGTCAGCACTTCAGAATGGAATGATTTCTTCTCTGAAGGGACACCCGTTCAGCGTTGCCTTAGCTGCATGCTAAATCCAGGCTTGGACACATACTTAACAATCCTGACTTAGGCAGATGATCAGAAGTTTCCGCACTTTATTTAGAGAGGTGAGCTGTGGCAGCGTCCCAGAGCTTGTCTCCTTCCATAATTTAAGCAACCCAGAGATTTGTAGTAAAAAAAAAGGGGGAATCCACCTGGCCTACACAAAGGTCAGATAAATCCACAACAGTGTCAAAATAGCATTTACGGCACTCTAAATGCTTATTTCGGTCAAATAAACAGGTAACTTTATCCTTATTGCTGTTCTGTTGAGCTTTTTGGTTTGATGGAATTCGTCTAATAGACTGTGGGCTGGAAAGTTGTTGTTGGGTGTCGATTTCAGTGTGATATACCTGAGCTCCTCTGATATTGAGTTACAGGGAAAGAATGGGAAATTGTGCCTTAGAGAAGACCCAGCAAGACCTAACCATGATAAATTGCTTCTCGGTTGCACGATGGAGACTAGATGCCAGCTGTTAAGCGAAAACCAAGTGGAAAACCATGACCTACTGGAAAATATTTGAGGCATGTCTAGTCTCTGAAGATGAGATACGAGCGGACAATATCAACCCTGAAAACAGATGCTAAATTAATTGGGGTAGGGTTGGCAGAAAGCCACAATCGGAGTGCTGGCGAAGACGAGAGGCAAAAGGGAAGGGGGGAAATATCCGCACGCTTTTCAAATCTATTTGCATCTGCACGTACCAATGGGTGGCAACCAAGTTCTACAATATGCTACTTTGAATTCTGTACCAAAGGCATTAATAAGAAAATGTTCCATTGCTTCGTCTGCTTCACCTAGTACTAGGCATAGGAATGGAGCTATTTGGGATCAGTGTAGTCCCTGACCATTGGTCTGTCCTGCTCAACATTGCCCATCCTGCACATTTATAGGATCCTAAGCTTTTCCACAAAAAGCGCCAGGCATATTGCCCACATATTGCCTAGGGGGAGACCTCTCCATCTTTGAACACATGTTGCATTGCCAAAAGCACAACCCAGTCAACTATTAAGGGGAGGGAACAAAAAACAGCCAAATAAGGACTGAGCAAGCACAGAATGCTGACTTTTGAGGGAGAGCGAAATCAGAAAACTGGAGAGGATAGCTTGAGAATAATGAACAGGACTGTGGCCGAAACCCTGAAAAGGAGTGCTCCACACCACAACATTTTGTTGCCAATGCCATTGGTTAGTTCCATAGCTGACTGAATGGCACTGGGGTCTCTCATCTAGAAATAACCCCATCCCTGATGCTCCAAGCGGTTAACAACATTGATTTAGTTCCTCAACACCCACGGGGCAATTTTCTAGATTATTTGGAAGAAACCACTTGCAAGACTAGTTTTGCGGAGTGCGGTTCTGCCTTGAACCAGATGTCTTCACTATTACTGCCGCTTAGTATTCTCTGTATTTTTCAAGCCACCATTCCCATCTAGCAGAAGAGATAGACACGCAATTCTGCATATCATCGTGAAATGAGCGTGCATCCGGATACACATCGAACCAGATGAGTCTCTTGCTGCAAGACTAGTTGTTTTACTGTTTAACTGGGCTCCTCTGAGAGGAATAGCTACTAGCCAAGAGGGCTATGTTCTACCTCCACTGTCAGAGGCAGTGGGAATCACAAGCAGGAAAGAATGATGCTAATAACACACAGAGACAGAGAGACAGGTTGATGTTTATTGTGTTATTAATACAGTTGTACCTTGGTTTTCGAACAGCTTAGTTCTCAAACGTTTTGGCTCTGAAGGCCGCAAACCCGGAAGTGACCGTTCCGGTTTGTGAACTATTTTGGGAAGCTGAATGTCCGACGGGGCTTCCGTTTGGCTGCAGGATTTTCCTGCAGCCAATCAGAAGCCGCGCTTTAGTTTCTAAGTGTTTTGGAAGTTGAATGGACTTCTGGAACAGATTCCGTTTGACTTGCAAGGTACCACTGTACTTTGTTGGGAGCCGCCTAGAGTGCCTGGGGCAACCCAGACAGATGGGCGGCATATGATGATGATTATTATTATGTTGAAACTGTGAACACATCTGCAAATTTATAACCCTAACTCTTCACTTATGGCTAAAGACAGAATTTAAGATGCCATCCACACACATTAATAGATCTTCCCCCCCTTTCCCCCTTATTCATCAGTGTCTGCTACTCCTACAGTTGGTGAAGACTGCCCCATAGTGAAAATGTCAGGGAACAGCACTATAACTATTTCCTGAAAAGGCAGGGACTAGTTGGGGGCTTCATTCCTAGCTGAAGTATCGCTAATGATGGACAAATCTGTCAGTTTTGGTTCTTTCCATTTCTCATTTTTCCCAATCTTAAGTTTAGTTCTCCACATTTCTGCAGCAAATTGCTTTAAAAAAAGAAACAAAAACCCCCCATCACAATTTGATATTTAGGTTGCTATTGGAGACATTATTTTGGTTTAAGAAGGCCTTCCCTAAAGTGTGACCTAATAATTTTATGGAATAAGTGTAGAAATGGTTTTAGTTTACTGAGTTTATTATACTGTACACCTTTTTGGTAACTTTTGGTTATGAAGCTATTTACAAAATAAATAAGAAAGATAGGAAGTCACACAGCAACTATAAACCACGCTTTGGTTTTGTCCATGCAGAAACGTTTTGTGTAAGAAAACCCTGCCATGCTTAAAGGCTAATCTCTTATTTCTGCCAGCATCCCACTCCAATAATCACTATATATATGTGAAGCTTCTTGAAGCCAGCAGTCTAAATAAATCTGCTGGTATGTTCGGGACCCATTTCGTTGCCCTTCTCTTATTGTTCCGCTGCTCTTATCAGCGCTTTCCAAGCAGCAAAGTCCATCTTTTCCCATTATACTGTCCCCAGCATAAGCCAGGGAGCACTAATCCTGAGCAGCCCCAGGACCTGTTAACTGAAGGCTTCAAAAGACAGTTTAATTTCACGGGGAATCTCCCTTTTTTCTGGCAGGGCATTTTTCAAAGACAACTGGAAAGTTTGTCACCGGTGCCTTCCCTTGCTAGCACTGCTTGTTGCAGAGCTTGGGGGCAAATTTCTCAGGCAACAAAAGGGCAAAATACAACCATTTAAAGCAACAGCTCCGGATACCTCGTGTTGTGTATCTAAGGTGCCTGATGAACCTTGGTTAGCCCAGACCTCTAATTCTAACAGTATTAGCGTAAAGCCTAGGAGGTGCTTCATTCTGTTACTAAAGCATTTCTAAGCATAAAGTCCCTGACAGAGCTTCCTGTGTGTGCCAGTGCTCAGATGAGGCTCTTGTGGAGGCAGGTTTAAGTTCAGTGGAGGGAGAGAAGTGAAATAAAATAAATTATTATTATTATTATTAATATGCCACCCATCTGACTGAGTTACCCCCGCCACTCTGGGTGACTTCCAACAAATTAAAACACGGCATCAAACATTAAAAACTTCCCCCTGAACAAAAGTCAGTTAAGTTGTTTATTTCCTTGACATCTGAGAGGAGGGAATTCCATAGCACGGGCGCTACTACAAAGAAATAACCATCGCAATTTAGACACAATAAAATCAAAGGAAATTTTATTGTCATCATCAAAGCATTGCGGAGTGCATTCCACACGTCAGTGTGGTCAATGGGGAAAAGCCCATGTGTTGTGGTTTTTGATATAAAAAAAATCTCTGGATTGTACCCCAATGCCTAGTAATTGCATAAGTGTTGACCATTTCCCAAGCCATGCAACATGTTCAAATGAAGGGAGTGGGAGTGGCAATAATAAATAGAATTGTATAGTTTTCCTACCATGACTTCTACTAGGATAAGTTATTCTCTCATATATATATTAAAGGAATATTTCTTTTAAGAACAAGACCCTTGCTGTGATCCATCAGTATAGCCAGTCTCAAAACATTTGCCATTTCAGTGTAACAAATCATGAGAATGTGATGATATATGCCACTACGTCCTTCAGGCTGCCTTTTGGTAACTACCTGTGTTTTCAAAAGGAAACATTACAAAATATCCAAATCAACACAGCACATACTGGGGACTCCTGTGGGGTGGGCGGTAACTCTAGTAAAACCTTTTGTCCTTCATTCAAACACAACAGGCATGTACTCTACTTTACAAAGATATACAGAGTGCAAGTCAAACATGCCAACAGCAGTTCACACGCAGTAGAGTTTTGGAAGCTTCTTATATCTTGTGCAAAAGTCCACCGTTCATACAGTTTAGAATAGAAATGCACTTTGCAGGAGGTCTCAACTGGTCTACAACATTATTTACATGAACAATCAGAGTCTTTAAAGACTACTGGGTTTTTGCCCTTGCTGCTCAAATCCCTGAGAATATGTATCTACCAGCCTTTTTTTTTTTTAAAGGGAATCAGATGACAGAAATGCACCAGGAAATAACATGCTACAGCAGCTAATTGCAATTCACTGTTGCTCATGTGTCACAAGTCAGTGACACATGTTAACCACTTAGCTGTCACTTGAAGCGTGCTTGTAGTTCAGCTGAAAGGGACACCTCATTATTCTTTTAAACCTCAAAACACTCCAGCTATCCTCTAAAATGCTCACACTTAGCAGAGTTAAGAGAACCAGCCATTTTGTCCGCTAGGCAGACGGCTGTGTTTATTTGCACAGTCTATATACAAAATGGCTTCCATACCGCCAACTGCTAGGCAACGTCATTTGACAAACAAAATAGCCATTCTAGAGGCCCGACGCTATAAAAAAGAACACTACGTTTCAGAATATCTCTTTGTGTGTTTGTTGGAAGAGAGAAACTGACCATTTGAGGAAGACCACCTGCTCAAGGGGTAGGGAGTGGGGAGCTGAAGATAAGGCGATGTTCTGAGGAAACAATGACAAAATGGAAACAAGCAAAATAAAATGCTGTTGGCACAAGTGCCTACTATAAAATGATGGGCAGCTGTTGGCGTAAGCAGATGCAGACTGGGTGCCACTTAATGCCAAAAACAAACAAACAAACTAGTTAATCTTGACCCACAGGGGAAGGGTTTTGTGCCTAGCTTTCAACTTGAAATTTACCACTTGTCAAACTACGGGAAGTGGTGAGAACGGTGGATATAAGAGAGGCAATGAGAGCAGAGTACATGGGGAAAACATCACATGATCATCTCTGCACAGGTCCTCTTAAGCTACCTAATTCGGTTTGGTCATTTGCTCTATAAACAAATTGCAAAAGATCCTCCATCTTGGATTTTCTCTTGGGAATGATGAAGAGATAACTGGAAACATGCCCTCTGCTACAGCTCAAATGTTATGACTTATCTAAAATAACATCCAATGCACGAAGTGAATTTAGAGGATTAGGGAATCTTTCCTTGAAATTATTGCATTGCTGCAGAGGAGATTTAGGTACGATGATGGCACAAGTGAGAAATTCCCTCACCCGGAATGTCAACAACAACATTTATAAAGTGCCTCAAAGATCTAGGTGCTGAGCATTCAAACAGAGAAATGCAAAGCTGGGTTCCTCTGCCTCAAATATGGCCTCATTGAAATTTCTTAAGTTGCAATAAGAATAAACTATCTTATCAACAAATATTCAAGACAACAGACATATAATAAATGATGGGAAATGATACATTGTGAGCACCAGAAGTTCAAAATAAAAATAGGGATATTGGCTGAACGTTTCTCTATTGCAGCCTTTCTTAACCTTGGGTCCCCAGATGCTATTAAACTACAGCTCCCATCATCCCTAACCTGCTGGCCATGTTGGCTAGGAATGATGGGAGTTGTAGTCCAACATCATCTGAGGACCCAAGGTGTAGAAAGTCTGCTCTGTTGAATCACACATTTATGACCCTGCTCGCCACCTTGGGTATTTATCAGAAAGTCAGGGTATAAATGCAGTAAGTGAATAAACAGGAGATTATATGCTCCACATGGATGAAAAGTTGCAGATGAAATATGACTGAGTTTGGAGTAATCCTGTTGACTTCTGTGCCAGTGGCTAAAAGCAGGGCTGTATTAATGGTAGCATTTGTGCCCAACAATACAATTTCCCTGAATTTTCCAGATTCCAGGTTATTTGAAATTTTATAGCCCAAGCAGATATTGTGGTGTCTAAATTCAAGTACCTAATTTTGTGCTTTAATTCTTTTAAAGCTTTCTTTTAAACTGCTGACTCAGTGATCCCCTGTTTCAATCCTAAAGGCAACAGAGGTCCATAGGTATGTTTCAATTATAATGTGGATTTATTTTTATTTATTTTTTTAAAAAGACTTGTTCTATGGGAATCCCATTGTGGAAAGTGTTTGAGGGTACTGGAACTGGTTCCTTCATGATTTTGCAGCCTAATTTCTCCTTAGTCTATCCGTACTAGTTTTTACCTAGAGACATTGAGGGTGTATTCAGATGACTGGAAGCTCTTAAGACTGGTACTCTAAGGTACCATGAGGTACCAATTGAACAAGTGCTACCTGTAACTTTGTGAGATTGTCACTGCAGCCTCCAAATATGTATTTTATGCTCAACATTATCACTTCTTCTGAATATCTTTGAAATCAGGGGACATGACATGACTGGCCACACAAATCTCCTTCCCGTATGGTTACAGACCACACAATAAGCTTTCAGGCCAGTTATCTGTTGGCTCCTGACAGCCTGAGTAATCATCTCCTTCAGAACAATTCACCCTGAGGCCTCCATGATCCTCCACATGAGATCAATGACCCCAAAGGATTTCAAGAAAACAAAGGTTCCATTTTGCGTGTGGGGAGAATGCTACACACAGGGAGGAAGAAGAATGAGACAGAAGAACTAGGGGAATGTGAAGAACCAACAGAAGGGACAAACAGAGAAACTGCAGTGGCAATTTTCTGGGAGGGGAACATTGAGCCAAAGACTGGTTTTGGCAATATATTGATATGTAGCCCTTAAGTCTGGGGAACACGACACACTACTTGTTCCTGCCCAAGTATCATGTAACATTTTGAATTCCCTTGTCTGTAAGAACTCAGAAGTAATTCCAGTAACACTACTAGTGCCTATATAAATACACATTTCATATACCAGCTTTCGTATACCAGAGATGAATTTTATATATAATCATAAGGAAAGCTGTTCACCCTCAACTCTGATTAGACAAACCTAGTAATTTTTTTAAAAAAACACATCAGCAGTGGAAACGCTCATGTATTCTAAAATTACATCTGGACCTTAAAAAAAAAGGCTTCCAATTTCTCTGAAGAAGACAGTTGTTTATGGATTGATTCACCATTCCACAGATTCTGCTCCAAATCCAGCCTTTTTGCAATCCAGAGTTGAGAATGATTCAAACACAGACACGGAATGCTTATGATTTGGTTTCAAATAGGACTCTAAAGCACAGGCTACAAAAGCTGCAATCCTAACTCGCAAAGAGTTCTACCGCTTCCAAAAGCAAGTGAACCTGGAAGTTAGAAAGCATCTGCAACCAGGGGGTGCTGGAGCAAAGTGGTGCATTCTTTCGTTCCCTCCACCTTCTGTTGGAGCAGAGACAGGCAGTGTGCAAGATACATGATCAATGTGGCACGAGGAATTTCCCTTAGCACAAGAACATCAGCTTGGAAGCAATGGAAGCATGTTGACAGCTTTAAGAGGTCAGCAGTCATCTGTCACCATGGTAAGAGAGCATGGGGCAGATCCTTTGTTTCAACTGATGTGGAGGGATGCTGCTAATTGCTTCAACATGATGAAAGTGGGTGGTTACTTGTGACCTGGTAACACCCTGGGGTTCTGGGTATGATTTAACCTGCAAGGAAGACTTGCACTAAAATGGGAAGTGTGGCTTTGCAAATCCTGGCTACGTTTTACAGCCACTAGACTGAACGCTACTATTGCTTTTGTTGATTCGACCTGCGGTCGTTTCACCGGTAAGGAAAAGCTCTGAACTATTCAGCCCAAAGTACCAAAGGCCGCGGCTACGGCTCTCGGAACCACCGCCATGTATGGCCTGCCACACAGCAAACATGGCGAGATCCAGCTGTCATCAGGACAGTCACAATCTCGCCTGAATGTATAGCACCTTTGCGTTTAAACATGAGCAAGCATTCAAATAGTAAATAGTAATAAAAGTGTATAAAAAAGGAAGCTTTGAGTCCCTTCCCAAGCCTGGAAAAACACAAAGAAACAGAATAGCTTTCTGGGGATAAAAAGCTATGTTAGCGGACACAATCCCTGAATTTGCGAGGCACCGCGTGGGGCTGGCGATCACACCACTTCGTCCGACTCCAGCCCGTGTTCGTCATACAGGGCGTCCAAGATGCAGAGCTGGTTCTCCATGGCCGGTAAGTAGATGTCGAGGTCCCTTTGCATTCCGTTGTAAAAAGCTTCTTCCTGGTTCTCGCACTCTCCGAGAGAGAGTGCAGCCACAAAGTCTGCGTAAGTCGGAGATGCCCTTAGCGCGAGCTGCAAGGAACAGAAGCGAAGGAGATCCACATGGTGTCTTGTGATTTTAACTATTGCGCACAAAGACTGGGAAGGGTGCAGCGGGAGATAAGCAAACTTTTAGGTGGGCGTGACTCTTTGAAAGGCAGCAAAGAGTCCTGCAAAATAATGAAGACCTAACAAATGAGTATGGTGGAGCAAGAGACTATGGATCCCTCCAGACAGGTGTTTTATTGAGGTTGCATTCTGCAACAAAATAAGTACCTCGGAAGTCGAACGCCTTGCAAGTCGAACGTTTTGGCTCCCCAACGCCGCAAACCGGTTTGTGAACATTCTTTGGAACCCAAATGTCTGATGGGGCTTCCGTGGCTTCTGATTGGCTGCAGGAGCTTCCTGCAGCCAATCAGAAGCCACAACCTGGTTCCTGAATGTTCTGGAAGTCAAACAGACTTCCGGAATGGATTCCGTTCGACTTCCAAGGTACGACTGTAGAGCATTGGTGGTGGATTTATTCCGCTTTATTTGTTGGTTCTGTGATGCTTCCCCAGCAGAGGGGGCTGCCAACTCAGACCCATTTACTCAGGAGGAAACTACAATGAATTAAATAGGGCTTATTCCTGTGTAGGCATGGATAAGGAAGAGAGGGAAGGAAGAAAAGAATTCTGTCCTCCATTCCCTGAAATATATATGCTTTTCTGTCATGTTTGGTGAGGAAATACCACACTCATAGCTGGTCAGTTAGAGAAATGACTCGGCATCACTTTTGGATGGCTCAGTTGGTTAGAGCGTGGTGTTGATAATGTCAAGGTTGCAGGTTCGATCCCTGTATGGGACAGCTGCCTATTCCTGCATTGCAGGGGGTTGGACTAGATGATCCTCAGGACCCATTCCAACTATAATTCTATGATTCTATCATTGAGTAGCCAGCCTCCTGCCCATAAAACAACTTTATTCTTGGTAAGCTCCTGAAATACCAGAGGTAAGTCAGTGGCATTACTGCTGACAGCAGGGGTGGAGGACCTGTGACTACAACTCCCATCATCTCTGACCAATGGGAAGGGCTGATTGGAGTTGGAGTCCAAGCCCCTGCTGGCTTACAGTGTCTGTGCGAACTAACAGTCAGATGTAAAGATCAGAAAACCAGTTCGTTGCAATACATGAATATATCCAGAGTGCGTGTATACGATCTGTAAAATAACAGAGTTTAAAGAAATCTACTCTTATGATCACCGTTAACTAAAAAAAGCTCACTCACCGCAAAAACTCCGCGGACAACCCAGCCGTGGTATTGTCGTAACGTTTTGCCGTAAGCATTATCTGTAATTCGACAGAAAGGGGGGCGGGAGTTAAACATTTTGTAAGATGCTGCTTTTGTAAGATGTTTTTGAGACAGTCTCAGGGGTTTGGCAAAATAATAAATCGAACAAAGATTCCTTCTTAAAGCAAACATGTTTAATTTCCAAGTATGATTTTCATTATATACACCGCTCTCGCTCAGTACATGTGATGATTTGAGTGAATTAAGCCAGTTTCCCCTCTGCCACCCTCCAGCTCCAAAATGTGGAGTTCCATAGTTTTCTGCAAAATAGTCTTCACTTACTCAGTGCTGTTTGAATATTCTTCTCTCCATTCTTTAGCTCTTTCAAAAACTCCTTCAGAAATTTTAAACCCCTGTTTGGAACAAGGGAACGAAGTTAGAGGACATACTGTTGCTTGAAATTGTTACTTTAAAATATATCTTTTAATAGAAAATATGGACAGTGGGATATTGGGTAGGGGGGGAACCCCATTCTGGTTGCCGGTGTGAACAGTGTTGCTCAAAAGGCAGTGACCAGAAAGGGTTTATTAAACTTTTATTTTTAAAAAATATCTTTAATGGATATTGTGCTAATAAAAAAAAGAGCAGCTGCCACTGCAAAAGTTATAAAACGCGCTGTTCAGGTGAATCACACCTTCTCCAGCCACAGCAGCTATGTCACACCCACAGGTGTGGATAAAGGACAGTGGTACCTCGGAAGTCAAACAGAATCTGTTCCGGAGGTCCGTTCAACTTCCAAAACGTTCAGAAACCAAGGCGCGGCTTCCGATTGGCTGCAGGAAGCTCCTGCAGCCAATTGGAAGCCACAGAAGTTGCGTCGGACATTTGGGTTCCAAAGAACGTTCACAAAGCGGAACAGTCACTTCCGGGTTTGTGGTATTCGGGAGCCAAAACGTCCGAGTCACAAGGCGTTCAGAATCCAAGGTATGGCTGTACAGCAGAATGGAGATACCGAAAAAGTGTAGCATCCACAATAGTGTGAAAAGTCAGTTGCAATTGTGGTGTGTGTGTTATTATTTTATTGGAAGAATTTCAATTATAAAGAAATAAATTGATACAAAGAAAAAAGGGGGGAGAGAAAAAAGAGCAAGAATGTGTAGAGAAATACACACACACACACACACACGTGTACGTACAATGTAGTATACTACCATACATTCTTATATAAGTTGACATTATGTTACTATCCTAATACATATGCAGATATTAATAGCCTGCTACGTCCTGTATAAACTCATTCCAAATGTTGTCATATTTATCCAAACAAAGTCTACGTCTGCAAGCAGTCCATTCATAAGCTGAAAGTGTGGTCATACTGTCAATCCACTGGTTAAAGGGTATCCTATCTTTATTCTTCCAATTCCTCAGTATCAGTCTCTTGGCCACCATTAGGGCTTCTCAGCCTTTGGGCTAAGACCAAGTGCAGTTGCAAATTCTGTTTGTAGTTTACAGGAAAAGAGACATGATCATTTCCAAATGGAGAAACCCACCTCCCCCTGTGTCTGCAATCAGCCTCGATATGCTTGAAGGCAGGCTGAGAGAACTTCTGAACAACTGATGTAAGTTCTGTTTATATCTAACACCCGTACTGAGCCTTTTTCAGTTCACTGAGGGTGGAGAATTCACTAGCCAGACGAAGGAAAGGGAGTCCACAGGAGGTAGGCCCCAGACCATGTTTACTGTCACCAGTGATCATTAAATGTGCCCTTTGCATTATTCTAGAATCCAAATTAAAAAGCAATAACTGGGTTATATCTAGTATTAGTCGTAGAGACGCGCTACGATAACCAACAAACTTAAGTCTGTTGCTTTCAATTGGTATGACTTAGCTGGATATTTGGTTTTGGCCCAAAATGGATCTTGGTTAGCAGTGCAACCAGCCTCACCCACGTCCCCAAAATTTGACAACCTACCTTTTCAGCCAGAGGAGGGCCTGTGTGGCAGAGTTTCTAAGTGCTGCCTCTTCAGAGCTCAGTTCGTGTAGGACAATTTTCTGAAGAGTGGTGAACTCCTCTTTGTTGGTTATGTATTTCTGATTTACTTTCTAGACGGGAGAGAGAACCAGATCACACACTTTGGCGTTCAGTATTTCTGGCAGGCCCATACCCAGAAATTATATAGTGAGGGGCATCCGACAGGGAAGGAACAGAAGACACTTGCCAGGTAAAGGTAAAGGGACCCCTGACCATTAGGTCCAGGTGTGACCGACTCTGGGGTTGCGGCGCTCATCTCGCTTTATTGGCTGAGGGAGCCGGCGTACAGCTTCCGGGTCATGTGGCCAGCATGACTAAGCGGCTTCTGGCGAACCAGAGCAGCGCACGGAAACGCCGTTTACCTTCCCGCCGGAGCGGTACCTATTTATCTACTTGCACTTTGACGTGCTTTCAAACTGTTGGCAGGAGCAGGGACTGAGCTCACCCCGTCGCAAGGATTCGAACTGCCGACCTTCTGATCGGCAAGCCCTAGGCTCTGTGGGCTCTGTGGTTTAACTCACAGCGCCACCCGTGTCCCCTAGGAACCACGTAGGTTGGTCCAATTAAATGGTTTCTTGGGGAAAGTAACATCTGGAAAAGAGCCACACGGTCCACCCTAAACAATGTGGTTCTTGGATTCAAATACTCAGCTGCAAGGCATCTCACCATGGCAAATGGCGGAGGGTAAGCAAGACCTAACAACTCATGGAAGAATGTTTATGAACTCATGGTTCAGAAGCATGGGCATAGCCAGGGGGTGCAGAGGGGGACAGCTGTTCCCTAAATCAAGTAAATAAATAAAAATACTTAACTAAAAGTAGAAATGATCAGAAGATCTGAAATGTTTTGAGAGATTTTTCTGAGCACTTGGGGTCAGAAGAAAGTCACTGAAAACAACTGTTGTTGAGAGATTTCGTTCAAAATCTGCTAGACAGAACCAGACAAAGGATGACAGGAGGTGTCCAGTCCCTCCCCCAATATAAATCCTGGTTGCGCCCATGTCTGAAGAAGCACATAAAGAACCATGCAAAGAGTGACTTCCCTTCTCTTTTCTGAACAGCACCTGCAAGATTATTTCAGCATCTTTTTTATTTTTAAAATACAGTACTTATCATTAAGAACTGAATGTTAAGCTGAAGCCATTACCTTGATGTTCCCTTCAAAATCCATTTTAACGGGAGCAAAGACTGTCGGCCCAAGTTTGTCTAGGAGAAAGAAGATGTGTTTTCAAGACCTCAAAGGTCAGCTTTAGCTTCCACCTACTCAACCTGGATAACAGGCAACAGGGCAGAAAGGACTGAGCACCTCTGATTTTTCTTGAAGGCATTCAAAGGCATGAAAGAAGCTGAAGGAGGAGCAGGGTTGAGAACGCAAGAGTATTTGCATCCCCTATAAAGCAGGGCTTCCCCTCCATTTTGTAACCAAAGGTTCTTGTCTAGGACGATGATTTGGGTAACTCAATGACTTTTCACTGGATCAAAGGCAAGCACAAAGTCCCAGACAGCTTAAAAGGGAAGCCATCAGGTACATTCACTGTAAAATAAGAGGTTTGTCCTGGTTATATTTATAAGATTTGTTTATTCATTTTTTTGTTCTTACATCCTACTTTCTTCCATCATGACACTCAAGGTGGTATGCATGTGGTTTATTCTCTCTTTGGGGGCAAGGATGCCCAAACAACACACTGCTCTGTTCACAATGGTTCCATTTCAACACTTCACTTATCATGTGAACAAGACTAGTCTCTTCCTGGGTTCACACATTCCACCACCCACTGTCTTCATCCAACATAGCTGGGTGTAGTACTTTGGAGGTTTTTGGTTAGCCACAGCTTGTTGTGTTGTCCAAATCCAGTAAACTGTGGTTAATATTAACTATGGTTTCTGAAGCTGGCATGTTTAAACTAACCTCAGTTAAGCTTAACTGCATTTCAGGGGGTCTGAATGACGTGGCAAGCTCTGGTTATCAAAAGCAAAAGCTTCTGAACTTATTGCTGCTGACCCCGAGGGAGGGGGAGAGGGGTTGGAGGAAGAGAGGTGAAAGGAAGAGCACACAAGCTTGGTAAAAATAGGCTGGATTCATTGATGTCTCACTAAGCCACACTCTATCATTACGTTCTTAATGGAACCACAAAGGCTTCAATAGCAAAGCAGGGATATTCACTGTGCAACATATGTCACGGAGAAAACAAGCAATCACATACCCAAGACTGGAACTATTTCATTACAAGATTGTAGGAATTCTTCTGTGGGTATACCTCCATCCTCAAAAAGCTTGATATCACTAAACCTTTGGGGAAGAACACAAAGAGCACATTAAGAATTCCAAGGTCACACTGCAGTCAGAGGTAATGGGCTAATTCCACTTTAATCCTATTTCAAAGCCATTTATGTTATTTGTCTTCACAACTGGGATAATGCTGAAATGATACAACTTGTGAAACCCACAGAGTGGAAAAGTGCTTTTCAGGTGGACCAAGAATTTGATTGCATGCATTTTATAAAAGAGATCAACATAAAGTTAATAATATCCATGTCCAGAAATGTATGCATTTGCATGTTCCTGTGTCACCTAGATATTCATATTTGTCTGCAACAGATAAAATTGATTTGTTGCCGTGTGACAGACACCCAAATATTACTGTAGACAATACGAAGCTAGAAGGACCAGTGGGCAGACTCAGTAGATGGCAGCTTCCTATGTCCCCAAAGCCTGCCCTCTCCTTCTGTACAGAAAACTGAGGACGTAGAGCAAATTCACCTCCTTAATGGGCCATTCCTTAAGGATCTCCATGCAATTTCTGTCCAGGTGGCCATAGCTGTCAACTTACAGATTCGAAAATAAGGGACCAGCAGCCTCGAAAATAAGGGATCAGCAGCCAGAATAAGGGATTTTCCTAGCACAGATATGTTCAACTTCTGAGCCCCTCCGAGCCAAAGGCAGAAAGCCCAGCCAGCAGCCAAACAAAGCCTCAAGCGGTGCTTCCCACAGCACAGCAACCCAGCAAAGGGGATACAGTAAGGACAACCACTGTCACCTCTCCGCTGGGAAGCGCTGAGCAAAGGCGAGTCCCCAGGCAACGCGGCCGATTTGATCGGCACAAGGCATGCAAGCTCCACCCCCCAGCCGTTCTTAGACTCCTTATTGGGTGAGCAACGTAGCCAAGCAACACAGTTGGAGCCTCCCTCCTCCCTGGCCGGCAGGGAGGGAGGGAGAGGAGCTGCTTCCTTTGAAATCCGGGAAATTTGAGGGACATCATCAATAAGGGACAGCAGCGGGACATGGTGCTGGGATAAGGGACTTTCCCGCCAAATAAGGGACGGTTGACAGCTATGCAGGTGGCACATTACCTAATGCTCATAGCGCTGAAAAAAGTAGGTAAAGCTTTGTCTGATTTCTCTTCTGACTGCAATGCTGTTGATCTCTTTGCTGATTCCACTACAGGCTTTAAAGATTTGTCGTCTTGATTGTCCTCTTTTGGCAGCAGCTTGTCCTCTCCATTGTCATTGCCACCACCTTGGGTTTAAAGTGAGAGACATCTTCAGAAAACAAAACTTGGTGACCTGGCTCTGAATGTAAACAAAAGGGGGGGGGGAAGACTGTGGTGGATTTTATATCTTCTGTATCGTTAAATGTCCTGTTTTGCAGGCATGCTTGCTTGCTCATCTGTGCAGCTTCTCACCCGTACAGAATCTGAACGGGAAAACTTTTTGAGATGGATGTAGCTGGCCGAAATCTGTCTCTAGATTTATGCATAGCCTGTGTGGTGTAGTGGTTAGAGTTTCAAGACTCAGAACAGGGAGACTTGGGTTCAAATCCCCCACTCAGTCTTGGGTCAGTCAGTATCTCTTGGCAGAACCTTACTTTAGCTGTGAGGTAACTTTGCTTCATGAGAATAAAAGGGGAGCGGGAGAGAGTTGTTTATACTGCCCTGCGATTCTCAGAAGAAGGGCAGGACAAACATGAAATAATACAGACTTCAGAATGACTGCCTCCACATCAGTGGCTTTCTCAATTTCTTTTTCGTCAAGAGTATACAGAAGTTTCAAATTACACACTTGTTTCATTAAATCACAATAATAATTGATATGCTCCATTTAGACGGACGCAACACTGGTAAAAAACCCGAAAAGTGGACGAGTCAACACCATTGCTTCTGAATAATAACCACTGATGAATTTACCTGCCAAATCATCCTTGATCGTGTTTGTGCAGTCCATCTTGCCAGTTTTCAGGGGGTCAGGGGTCAGTTTATCAATCAGGGATCGCTCATGAAGGTTGGTGTTTGCATACAGAGATCCGTTTTCACAGTTTTTTAATTCCATCTTCCTGGGAGGAACAAAAGAAAAGAACCCTGTTTGTTCAATAAAGTTTGTTGTTTTGAACAGAATTATCTGATCACAGTTTCTCCGAACTATCCAGAATGGGGTTGACGCTTACCTCTGTGGGTTTCGCTCAGAAGTGCGGAAGGCAGGACACAGCGGAGACGGCCTTGTGCTACTTCATGCCAGTCACAATTCCCAGAATGCTTTGGGAGTGATGTAATGCAATGCGGCTTCTCTCCCAAGGCATCCCAGTATTGGGGCAGGAAGTCACAAAATCGGTTTACTTTTTAAAAGGAGCTCTGTAGCCTCTAATATGTATTTTTAGTGTACATATTCAGTTTTTTAAAAAAATATATACTGTATTTTTCGCTCTGTAAGACGCACTTTTCCCCTCCTAAAAATTAAGGGGAAATGTGTGTGTGTCTTATGGAGCAAATGCAGGCGGGAGGCTCTGCTCAGCACTCCCTTTAACGAGCTGCTTGGAGTGTGTGTGCGGCTCTTGGGGGCTTTTCCCTGAGGAGGGAGAAGGGGAGCCGCACACACACTCCGTGCGCTCTTTAAAGGGAGCGCGGCTCTTGGGGGAACCTTAGCCGTGCGCAGCCTCTCCCGGGCAGGGGATTCAGAATTTATTTTTTCCTGTTTTCCTCTTCCAAAAACGAGATGCTTCTTATGGTCTGGTGCGTCTTATAGAGCGAAAAATACGGTAACCCAAGACTAGTAAAATAAGAGAACACAACTTAAAATGGTTCAGTAGCACTGCCTTAACAATAGACATCCATTAGGTTCTTGGAATTGATATGCATCCTATTTCAGGTGGTGAGACCTAGAGGATGGGCTCCTTCGGAACAGCTTAAAGAATGTATATTATATATTATATTATATATTGAACACACATACACACGCACACACCCCTCAACAGCATGCTTTTATGGTTCTTCTCTTTGTTATTTCTAACAGTGATGCGTAATTGGTTTCGTCCCAAAGAGACAGACCCTGAGAATTTCTACAACTGAATGAAGAAAAAAGTGCACCGTACCTTTCTGATATATCGCGGCTAAATAAGACGGAAGGTATTAGCTGTGGGGAGGAAAGAAAAAGAAAACTGTTTATGCTAGTATCATTAAACCTCAGAAACTTACTTTCCTTCAGAGTGCCACTGCGGCACCCCTCACATCTGGCCAGCAGACTCATTGCTCCTTAGCAGGAGGGGAACAGGTAGTGGCAAGGATGTTGGTACTGTGTGGGCATACCAGCAGCAGTGCCAGTTTGACTCCACAGTGCCAATGTCCCGACTGCCTCACCCCTCCTCCTCACAGGCAGCAGCAGCTATTCTGATGGCTAGGTTTGTGGCACTGCCACTTCCCACTGGCGGCTTCAGCTTTCCTTAGATACATCCAAAGAATATGGAAGGATTCAAGACACAAAGCTATGCATGTAGGGCCGGCCCTTCCATTAGGCAGGTGAAGCAATCATCTGATGTGGAAAATGCTGGATAGCCTTCCTGCCTCATCCCCCTCTCCTCCAAGTCCCCTAAGCTAGGTTGCCCTGAACCCTCTAAAGTAGCTGCTGCCCTCAAGTGGAAGAGGCTTCACATCGCCATTCTATACATGGAATGGGAAGGGCACCATCTTGTCCTTTTGCCTCAGGCAGCAAAATGTTTTGGACCAACCCTCTATATAGTAGTATGCTGCACTTCAGGGTCTCAGGGGTCAGTTTTCCTTTTTTCTTGTTTAAGCATTGTCCTTCTTATTACCAAATGGGTCTTACTGGATACTTCACCAATGACTATACTGCAAAATGTCTTCGACCCTCAGCTTGATTTATTGTATAGTCAAACCTAGGCTCCTGAACGGCTCTGTTTTGGAACGTTTTGGCTCCTGAACAACGAAAACCTGGAAGTAAATGCTCCGGTTTTTGAACGTTTTTTGGAAGCCGAATGTCCGATGCAGCTTCCACTTGACAGCAGGAAGCTCCTGCAACCAATCAGAAGCCGCGCCTCGGATGCCGAACATTTCAGAAGCCGAACGGGCTTCCAGAACGGATTACGTTCAGTAACCGAGGTTTGACTGTATGCTTTAACTTGTAAAGTTCCAAAACTGGTACAACTCAAACAGGCAAACTAGCACAGCAGCCTCCTAGTTAAATCCTGTGTTCTGAAGTTGCTAAATAAATGCAGTGCTGAACAATAGCGCAACCAAGGGAAGGGTGGATTGCCACTTTAGGATCAGAGGTTGTGCTTAAGCTTACCTTGTTTGGTTTGGAAACGCTGGGAGATTCAGACGGGAGCAGCTCCGAAGAGAAGGCTGCGTTTGCAATGTGCATGCAATCTTCAAGGGTCTTCAGAAAGGTGGTGCAGGTGGATTTCAACAGCGCTCCCATATCAATTCCATTCTGCAAAATGGGAAGATGACTTTACCTTCCAAGAACTACCTGGTTTCTAGGCTGTCGAGCCTGCCCCAAGCCAGGCTCCTAACGTTTGCTTTTTCCAGCACAGGTTGACACAATTTATTTAGTTAAAATTCCGGGGGGGGGGGGGGGGTTCACAAGGACATTAAAACACAACAATAAATCAACAGTATAAAAGGCACAGATAGAAGAAGTAGAGCAACACTCCAAGACAATGCTAACAGAATTTTAAAAACAAATTCTGGGCAAAAAGAAAGGTTTTTTGTTGCACAGTAATATTAGTGGCAGGTTAGACCTCCTAGAGGAGTGAGTTAGGTAACATCTCCTCCCTTTTGTTGACATCTGCCTCACTACTGATTGGGGAGACACGGGCAAGAGCATCTCAACAGAGGATACAGTGATATGGGGGGTTTCTTTCTCCCCAACACTTCAGACTCGGGTGTCCAGGGCATGCCATTCTTAATTAACAACCATAATAACATCCCGTTCTACTAAATGTTGATCTTTTCCAGTCTGCATCTGAACTGGAATTGTTTTAAAGATGTTTTGAAGATCCTCTTTGGAAGGGTGAGAGATAAATTTAATGAGTAAAAATAAATGCACCCAGAGCGGCATACGGCAGAACCATACAAGTTGTACTGATATGAACATAAAAAACACCCTCATTAAACAATTTCTAAATAATGAAAAGCATACAGTACAACCGACCCCCAACAGCAGCAGGCAAAGGCCAGCATCTTCAGACTGGCCAAAAGCTGAGGGGGTCTTGGGATGTGGCGTTAAGTGCTGCTCCACCTGTAACATATTATTGATGCTACAGCGAAGGGATGTGAAGTTCTCTTGCACCTTGGACATGGTCAGGTTTTATTTGATACCACATTACCTGAGCTGCTGAAACACCAGACATGCCGACTTCCTTCGTTTTAGCCACTTGCTCAACAAGGAGGTCACAATACAGCCGGAGCTCTGCCATTTTTGTTTTCAAAGTGTCCGTGTTTTCTGTAAACTCTGAATTAATAGCAGTAACACAGGTAAGTCAAACAGATGTGACCATAAACAACTTTATAAAGCTTCTAAATAGCTAAATCAGGCACAGGCAAACTCGGCCCTCCAGATGTTTTGGGACTACAACTCCCATCATCCCTGACCACTGGTCCTGTTAGCTAGGGATGACGGGAGTTGTAGTCCCAAAACATCTGGAGGGCTGAGTTTGCCTATGCAAATATCGTTCTGCCCGGACACTGAGGTCCAGTGCTGAGGGCCTTCTGGCGGTTCCCTCGCTGCGAGAAGCCAAGTTACAGGGAACCAGACAGAGGGCCTTCTTGGTAGTGGCGCCCGCCCTGTGGAACGCCCTCCCACCAAATGTCAAAGAGAAAAATAACTACCAAACTTCTAGAAGACATCTGAAGGCAGCCCTGCTTAGGGAAGCTTTTAATGTTTAATAGGTTATTGTATTTTAGTGTTTTGCTGGAAGCCACCCAGAGTGGCTCTAGAAACCCAGCCCATGGGCGGAGTATAAATAATAAATTATTATTATTATTACTATGCCTGAACTAAATACTTTTCAATGCTGCAAATAAATACCCATTATCACAATTCCCCCCCCCCATAGGTGGGTTATTTGGAGGGAGTACAAAATTTAATCAACAAACGGATAAAATTAGCAATTCTTTCTTTCTGTGCCCATATAATGCTGAATCAAACTAAATGTGTTGGAGCTAAATAAAGCCTCAAAGGCTGTGGTGTGGAAGGTCCCACAAAACACAAGACAAACTGTTCTAAATATTTCCTGACAGGAAAATAAAACTGGAAACACAAAGCAAGCAATGTTGTTTTCTGGGATGCTGGGAAGTAAGGTGGGGATAGAAGTCTCAGCTAAGAACGGCTTGCCTTTTTCTTTCTGTGTCCGGACATCCGTCAAGCAGGCCTTGGCAGTTCCTAGAGCAATCAGCCACTTTTGCCTCTCCGCCGCATTTCTGGCTTTCAGATAGAAGTACTGTTCTCCCGGGATGATCAAATCTACCCGCGTATTGTCTGCAGAATGAACTAAGATCAACAGAATTAGACTTGACTTAGCTTACTAAGCCAACACCATGCAAGAGCTCTGTGCCCATGAACGCTGCCAATTCCCTCTTCTGTTCTTAGCATGTTGTAACTGAAGATTTCCTAGGTCAGTTAACCACGGTTTCCCGTGATGACCAACAGGTCAAACTATGGTAATGAGGATTGGGCAGGGGGGAGAGACAGGATCTGAAACCAACTTCAAACCACGGTTTCAGGTGCTGGCTCGTTCTCTTCAAGGTAACCACGGTTTCCTGGATCATTTGGATAGTTAAGCAAGGAAGTATTCCGTTGTAGTGTGTCAAGGAAAGAGAGGGTGGCACAAATGGGGTGTGTGTGTTAAGCCTCAAGCATATCTTGGCTTGATAAACCAAGGTTTGTTACTTACAGTCAAATGAGGCTGCGTGTAGATGTTTGAATGGAACTGACGTGTTCTAGTTCACAATGGAAGTCCCACTGCAGATTCACGCCTCTTAGTTACCTTGAATTTCACATACGGCCATCTGGATGCTCCCCTTACAGCCTTTCCAAGCATCTTCCCGTGAATCGTAGTAGGATAACACACCTCCTGCGAGAATGAACCATCGAGGCTGCCAGCCTGGGAAGAAACATGTTTTTTTAATCACAGCCAGAAGGAATATACATGTAGCTAGTTCGTATTTGCAAAACTGTTGTTTGCATCCATCTGTCTTGAGAGAGAATGGGCTGCAGCCTTCAGGGTTGAAGTCAAACCACCGGGGAATCTGCAGCTACAGAACTGGCAACTCGTAACTGCTATGTCCTGCATTGTTTCATCTCCCTGGGGTCCAAGTCTGGACAGTGTGTTTGGAGGTCCTGGGCTGCCCAGACAACAAAACTCCCCTTCTCAGCCTTGTTGATGTGATCCAAAGGAAAGCAGAACTTTGGGGAATTATAGGGACAGAACTACCTAAACTGTATAGAAACTTATTCATGTATGCTATTACAGCAGCAAGAATTTTACCTGCCCAAAAATGGAAAGTAGCAACTCGGAAGCAGGATGAAATAATATCGTTTCACCTTGAAATCCAGCACGCGGGAGGCCACAAAAAATGTATAAGTGGCTTTATAATTTATGTGTGTGTGTATATGAATCTGAATTGTAATTTGAGATTGATAAAATGTGGTTTCTATTGGATTTAACTAATTGAAAATTAATACAAATTATTTACAAAAGAAAATTGGGGGAGGGAGAGGCAGGGTAGTGGGAAAAAAATAAGTAATCCAATATAAATATGCACGGAAACTCAGGCAACAGATAATGAAACGGTGTGTTCAGTAGCAGCTAATTGCCTTAGACCTCTCCGGGGCATAAAAATGACCGTGTAAGGAATACATAGCACTTCAGTCAATGTAATACTTTAATTCACGGTTGGGAGTCTGATCATAAATAATCTTAACTATGCTCTTTTGTATTGCTGCAGCGGCAGAACAGCTCCTCCAGCACATGGCCAATTTACAGTATTCTGTAACAAACTGTAAAATGTGTTTTAACCACTGTGCATAGGAGCTCCCGTTCCAGTCCACATTTGCGCAGTCGTGGGAACTTGCTGTGTTGTGAGAACCAGGCCACTGAAAGCTATATACAGATGTGGAGTGATCATTATATGGTACTTTTGAGAGTGCAAGTATTTGAACTTACATCTCCCGCAAAGCTTGGTTACGTAAGTAAGTCACACCCTTCTAATTTAATATTATCAGATAATTCCAATATAGATGCAGATTAATTTCTGGAGTTAGTACATGGAAACTTGCTTCGAACTGGGTTAATCCCAAAGCCATATTATGCTATTACGTCACATTTAATCTGAGCTAGCTCTCCAGCAAAGGCCACCAAGTTGCATACATTCCTAAATGATTTCACAAATGGGGATTTAAAAGAAAAAGTGTTGAGTAAAATTACTTAGGGTTAAAAATCCAGCTCAGAAACAGGCCCTAGCTATTGTCTTATAAGCCCTGTTCAAGACCAAATAATATTTTGAAATCTCCGTAATTTGTATTAACAAAATGTACCCCTTTTATTGACTTACATTTTAAGAACCCTACTGCAGGGAAGCTTTCAAAATGCTGGCAACAATGGGGTTCTATTTTTAGCGTAATAAGAAATCTAGGGGTAATCCTAGAAATGACAAGCTGGTTACTTTAACACAGGGATAGGCAAACTCAGCCCTCCAGACGTTTTGGGACTACAACTCCCATCATCCCTAGCTAACAGGACCAGTGGTCAGGGTTGATGGGAATTGTAGTCTCAAAACATCTGGAGGGCTGAGTTCTGGTTTTCAACATCATGATATATCACCGGCCTAACATCATGACATATTGATATATTGCAATGTTTGAAATAAGGATGGAGGTATGTAGAGGCATTGGCATTGGCTTCACGGTTTTTCTCACACTGTGATTTTTGCACAGCGCACACACACACATCATGATTCGCAATATATCACCAGGTCAAAAATTACGAAACGAATATCACGATATGGACTTCAAACTGGTTTGGAACAATATATCGCCCCGTCCTAACACACATCATGATTTGCGATACATTGCCAAGTCAACATTTATGAAATTGGTATCACAATATGGAATTACACCTGGTTTGGGAAGATATATGTCGCCCCAGCCCTACTTCTGAATTCTGGTTGTTGGGAGTTATCAGTTGGGAAAGTACTCTTGTGGTCGGATCCTGCTTTCAGGCTTCCCATAGGTATCTCGTTGGCCACTATGAGAACAGGATGCTAGATTAGATAGGCAATCGGCCTGATCCAGTAGGCTTATGTTCAGTTTTTGTTTTGTTTTATTGCACTGATTTTTTAACAAATCAAAAACATAAACTATATGGAGCCTCACCATAAGATCAGGTAGGGTGTTTTTTTTTTTTTAAAAAAAGGCGTAGCAACAAACACCAACAGAGAGCATGACTCACAGTGTAAAACTGTGTAAAAGAAACGACATGTGGTATGAGGTGATATGTGGCATAGGTCGGCCCTATCTCCCCACCCATTAACTACAAACATAAGAACCTGATTGTCAGCTGTCTCAACTCTAGCAAGGAAGACTCATCCATCCCCTCCCACCTGGGCATGGCAATGACTGAAGCACTCCTAAAGTAACTGACTGGCTCCTGGCCAACCAGCGTAATAGTGCAGTTCTGTGCAATGTTTATTTAGAAGCACATCTCACTGAACCTACTACGGACCAACTCCTACAAAATCTACCGCAAAGATTGCAGCCTAAATGGGCTTTGATCCTTTTAATACTTAAACTCAACTTATTTGTGGACATTTCTTTGGCACAGCCCTGCGTATGTTTACTTGAGAAGGAGTCCTACTGAATTCTGCAGAGTTTACTTCTGGGGAAAACATGGATAGAATCGGGCAGTTGCTCTGTACCTCCTCCCAAAAGAACCTTGTTGACGTGCTGGACAGCATAGCTGAAGTCAATTAACAGAACAGGGCAGTTTTGTTCTGGAAAGCAAATTCATACATCTCATGGCTACCGAAGAATGATAAATGTGCTAAAAGCCCAGGAACAGGAGAGGAAGACTTGGGAAGCACGTCAGTGACGGAAGAAGGAAGTCGCTCTTGTGATCTGTTGCCTGCCCACGCCCTAGCTCTTGATCTCCGTACAAATTTCCTTGTCCTATCACTGAACTGCTACCGCCCTTGTACAGCGCCAAGTCATCAGATATTGATGAGATGCTAAATACTGCAGCAAGATTCTGAACTCATTAAGCTAAAGCTAAAGTTTCACACTCTCGAGTCAAGCATCTGGATTCTAGTTTGTGAAAAGGGATCAATATATTTCCCCAGCATTGAGGACGACCCATTCCATTTAAATGTACCCTTTGTAAATCAAAGTATCATTCTTTGCTTATGCAACACTTCATTCTGATTCATCCTTGTACTTTTGTTGCTCCACAACGAAGAGTGACAGAAACTGTTACACTTTCCGATTTCTTTCACAGTGAGCTCCCGCCAATAATTCCATGCACCCGGCCATGGTTTGCTCCTCAAATATTTGTAGGGCAGAGGACGCAATTCTTGTAAATATTTGAAAGCGTGGCACTTCTCTGACATTATTTAGGTTTTAAGAGTGGGCAGGAGGGAATGAAGGCGCTGAAATCTGCTAAGCATGCCTGGTGGGTTTCGTTTTATTATTATTTATGTATTTTGTGTTTTGTTTAGTTATAGATTTTGCTCTGTAAACAGGAAACAGTTTGAAATTTGAATCTTCCTCAGGTAAAAAGCTGCAATCCTATAATACTTTCTTTGCAATCCTATAACACTTTCCCTTTACACCCAGTAAGATTTACTTCTGAGTGGACATGCATAACATTGTGCTGCTAAGTGGCTGAAGCACTTTTTTTTAAAGTCTATTTACCACTATTTGAGTTAGGCGTATTTAGTCCCAATGAAATCTTCTGGACAAAAGCTAATCGGCAGGTAAAAGCCCAGGTAACAACTCTCTGTGAGTGAGCTGACAGTTGCCGTGTGATACTTAGTTAATCCTTAGGCACAGCTGCCTTTTCTATATGTCTTTTCTATATGACCCATCCAGTGGTGAGGAATCTCTGGCTCAAGTGCCTAATTCGATCCACAAAGTCATTTTCTCTTAGCTATGCCCACTGGTCCTTCACTTGGCATCATATATGGGGCTTGCAGGAACTGCCAGTCAGTTGACCTTGGGTACCTACACATCATTGAACCTCTGCCCATGTGGTTTGGAATAATTCAGGGAAAGGAAATGGTGACATTAAGGTGTTGTCAGGTGACTGGCAGGTGGATGGCCCGACCCACCTGTCAAAATGGTGTGCAGGGGATGGTGAAGGTAAGGATCCTGCTCACTGGTTGGAAATGGCTCCCCACCCCTGAGTTGGTTTAAATCAAAACTATTATTATTATTATTACTTATTGAATTTATATACCGCCCTATACCTGGAGGTCTCACCCAGATTTGTATTACAACTTGATCTTCCAAAGGATAACTTCTCAAACAGAAGATATGCTTCGCAATACTTTGAGCACCACAATCAGGGCACAGGCACACTCTTAAGACACACACATATCAGGAAACTCAGACGTCAGTCAATTGACGAAGGCAACAACAACAGCCCACTGAACACAGACGTGAAAGAAACAAGACAAACATCAACTACATATACATATATGTGTATCATATGTATCACTCTGTTATCAATAAATTCCTCTAACTTTCTGTTCTTTCCCTCCAAAATACATAGAGGAGCTACGCTGGTGCCAGGTGTAGACTTGCAGAAACACACGATGCTGCACCCATCCCAAATCAGACTTATTCATCCATCTAGTCCCCTGCTGCCTTCTTCCTGAGAGGCAGCATTCGCTGTCCCAAGCAAAGTTCTCTTCCCCATCACCTTGCCAGCGCAGACCACGTCTAACTGGAGGTGTAGCCAGAGACAGAGCCTGCTGCTCTTCTCATGCACTCTGCTGCCCTTTAACCTGCAGCCGCTCCCTGCTTGATGGGTATTGGGAGGGGGGGGGCAAGGAAGCAGATCCTACACTCGCTGCGCCTCTGAAACTCTTTAGGGATGACACAATAGTCCCAAGGCACTTTAAAGATGTATGCGGTACTTTCGTGGTTGAGCCTGCCTATTGCAGCGCTTGGGACCAGGGATGTCAACTTGAATAAAATATTGGGGGGCGGGGCACAGATAAGCAGACTTGATCACATGACATGGCACATGCGAACCATTTGAATGACAATGCCCATCAACTTTTTTTATGAGATCCAGCGCTGAGGACCTTCTGGCGGTTCCCTCATTGCGAGATGTGAGGTTACAGGGAACCAGACAGAGGGCCTTCTCGGTAGTGGCGCCCGCCCTGTGGAACACCCTCCCTTCAGATGTGAAGGAAATAAGCAGCTATCTTCTCTTTAAGAGAGATCTGAAGGCAGCCCTGTTTAGGGGAGTTTTTAATATTTAATGCTGTATTGTCTTTAACACTTGATTGGAAGCCGCCCAGAGTGGCTGGGGAAACTCAGCCAGATGGGCGGGGTATAAATAATTATTATTATTCTTATTATTATGGGAGCAGCCCCCTCAAATATTTTATTGAGTAGGGGTGAAGGGACCCTAGGAGTTGGATCCTATGCCTGAGACCCACCGGGAGAGTCAGAATGGGGTGCGTGCGATGCTGCCCCCTTCCCTTCCCTTGGCACACAAAGACACGCGCTGTCTGCCTCTCCCTCCCAGCCTGGCGAGGAGAGAGGACAGGGCAGGACCGATCTACTCACCGCTCAGATAGTTGGTCCACTTGTACAGCACCCCCTCCATGGTGACAAGGGCCCCCCCATCCAGATCTGCCTGGGACAGGGGAAACCTCTCCCCCTGGCCTTCCCGCCCCCCCAGAAACTTTTAGGCGCTCAGCCCCACGGCTGAAGCACTGGCACCCAGGGCCATTCCGAGGCTGGCAGAAGCCCGGCCCGCCTCCCTGCCTTTCTCCCGCACCCGCCCACCCGATCCTCCCCTGGCCCTGCCCTGCCAACCAACTACGGGGCACTACGCCGGTAGCGTAGACGTCGCACCCGCAGGACTCGCTCCTTCTCCTCCTTCTTCCTTAAGGAGAGGCGTAAACGCGTTTCGGAATACGGGCTGCCCACGTGATCGCGGGGAACGGGCGTGGCCAAGAACGCCAGGGAAAGCGGCGAGCCAATGAGGCCGCTGCTCTCGCCGCCGCGCCGGCCAATGGCTGCGGCGCAGAAGCCGGTTGTATTGTGCTGAGGGATTCCGAGATGTACGCGCGGCGTTCTCTTCCTGGAATGTTGGGGCAGCCAATCGCCGCTCGCAGCGGCTCGGGAGGGTGTGTTTTGTTTGTTTCAGTGTATCGTTTTGAAAACGGGCAGGTCCGTGGCCCAATGGAACGGCGGCATTGCCTGGGTCCTGCCCCTCGGGGAGGAGGGTGGAGGGGGGAATGAATGGACGCGAAATCGTCGCGTTCTGGGGGCGAGTTTGCCACGTCTGCGGATTCGAGGAGCGGGGATGACGGGCCGGTGGGATGCGCGGGGCTGGCCGGAAACGGGAGCCCGCCTTCATTCGCGGAGAGCGCTGGGAAAAGCGTGGGCTTCCAAAGTTCGGGAAAGTTGCTGGGAAGCGGAGCTTGCATGGAGTGGCTGCTCCAGAAAATAAAAATTTAAAGAACCCAGTGCTCTGACAGCATTGAGAATCTCGCACTGAAAATAAGATAAAATCGCCTCTGCGAAATCTGCAAAGGCTTTTTTTATTTTTAAATTCAGCGTCCTGGGGCCATTTAGTATTGTGTCCGAATGTCTCCCCGTCTTCTTGTTTTTAAGGGAAATGCGCACGTTGCCTTTTAAACTGAAAGATTGCACACAAGCTGCACACACGGCGGTGAAAATGAAAGGTGCCTTTTGGACTCTGCTTGCCTTTGCGTTCGTGGCTTTGGGGGCTGCGGGTCTCATCCCAGAACCAGAAGTGGAGATCGAAGTGCTCCAGAAACCGTTCATTTGCAAGAGGAAGACGAAGCCGGGAGACATGATGTTGGTGCACTACGAAGGCTATTTGGAGAATGACGGCTCGCTCTTTCATTCTACGTGAGTATACCTCCCTCAACACACGTACACAGACTATGGTGTATGTGCAGTGGATGGTGGAAAACTACATCTGAATTCTTTTGTATTAGACTCTGTAAAACGGCAGGATGCATGAAATCCCATGGCAGGTACAGTGGTACCTCAGGTTACATACGCTTCAGGTTACAGACTCCGCTAACCCAGAAATAGTGCTTCAGGTTAAGAACTTTGCTTCAGGTTGAGAACAGAAATCGGGCTCCAGCAGCGCTGCGGCAGCAGGAGGCCCCATTAGCTAAAATGGTGCTTCAGGTTGAGAACAGTTTCAGGTTAAGTACGGACCTCCGGAACTTAACCTGAGGTACCACTGTAGTTGGGCCTGATGCTGTGGAACAGCAGTGGCTAACCTAGGGATTCCCCCTCCGAATGTTTGTTGAACTACAATTCCCATGCTCCCTGGCGATTCCTTAGCCTTGTGGGGTGGGGTGGATGGGAGTTGTAGTCCAACATGACTGGATTGTGCGGTCAGTTTTCAATGCAGCATCTGCAGGAAGATGCACAGATTAGCCTCCCCTGCTTTAGAAACCACATTCTTTTCACTAATAATTAATAATAATGATACATTTAAATTTCATCCTTTCCCAAGTAGCTCAGGTGTACATGGTTCTCTTGCTGCCTCTATTTTCATAACATCTGAACAGCTCAGTTGGTAGAGCATCAGACTCTTAATCTCAGGGCTGTGGGTTCAAATTCGATGTTGGGCGAAAGATTCCTGCATTTCAGGGTGTTGGACTAGATGACTCCTGGTCCTTTCTAACCCTACAGTTCTAATGAATCTATGAAACAACAAGCCTGTGAGGTAGGTTCTTAAAAGGGATTGGCCAAATTCATGGAGCATAGCACTAATGATAGCTGCTCACCACAATAGTCATATTCCTAATTTACTGCCGGGGTGTAGTATGCCTATATATACCAGTTGCTGGGAATCAAAAGTGGGTAGAGTGTTAGGTTTGTGTCCTGCTTAACTGGTTTCCTATAGACATCTGGTTGTTTATTGTGAGAAAGCGGTGCCAGACTAGAGAAGCTTTTGATTTGATCCATCAGAACTCTTTCTTACATAGGTGTGGCTGATAGATGCTGGTCCTAGTTTGCACAATGAACTTTGTGGCTGAGAACCCAGAATCTTCATGGTCCTAGTCCAAAAATCTAACCCATAGATGCAGAACCTGTGGCCATCCATTTGCTGTTGGACTAAAAATCCTACCATCCCTGACGGCTGGCTGGGACTGATGTAGGTTGATTCAACAGCATCTAGAGAGGCACAGGTTCTGCATACACACACACCCCCCCCCCGAACTAACCATGGTATAACATTTTCTTAATAAAAAGATTTCAAAATAAAATCAAATTTAGTTAGAACAGAAATGGGAAATCTAGCTCAATTTCACATTTGAGTTATTAACTTAAAAATAATAATCTTTGATTTGGAAAACTGTTAAAAGGATATGCATTGAAATTCAACCAGGGGGATGCGAGGAAGTCACTTAACAATGTTAATAAGATTAATTTTAATAAGGTTATGATTTATGTTTGTTTGTGTGTTTACAATTTTGTGAAAACCAGTAAAAAAAATTGGGGGGGGGGGAATCAGTGGCTTGCGAAAGGATGGGAAGGCGGCAGTTGCAATTAAAGAAGAAAAGGCACAGAAAGTTGGAACCGCCAACCGATTAAACAAAGTTAAAAAGTTGCACAATGCAGCTCTTCTTGATTTGATGAAATCTGTCTTATCTTAAAAAAATGAAATACAGTAATTCTAAAGACAATCTGATTACGTCGTTTTCAGATGGCGCACACATGTGCTTGTAACGGGCATCTTCTTAGAACATCTCCCCCCATCCTAATGCCCATTTAGTTATTTATTTGCAAGAATTTTTATTCACCCTCAGCGCAACATAAACCAGTAGATCAGATTAAAACATCACCATAGCTGGATCACCCATCAGGGAAGGCGTCATGAAGAGGTATGTTTTTAAAACAAGTGGCTACATGCCAATCCTGTATACACCTGCCTTATGTTTGTTGGATGCAGGTGTTCTTAGTAGATAAAAGACAAGCCTTGAGAGTATATAGCTGCACCAAGAGTGTCTCCTAGTACTTTCTGCCCCAGGCAAATTTTTAATTAAAGCACAATTTAATATGTAGAGTGATTCGTCCTTTGCAAGGCTACATCCATCTGGTTGCACAATGGACTATCTCTCTGTGTTAGTCCTTTAAAAGTCTTTGACCCCTGGATCTTAAGTAGGTCTTTTGGGCTTGCTTCCTAGAAATTATCCTGCTGATCAATGGCACCTGCAAAGGCCCTTTCCAACTGGCTTCTCAAGTGCCAACAATCAGCTTATCGTGACTATATGGCACCTGACTCAGTAATGTTTCCTGTGTGTCTGTTTCAGCTACAAGCATAACAATGCCCAGCCAACGTGGTTTACTCTCGGTATAAGGGAAGTTATCATAGGCTGGGATAAAGGTTTGAAACAGATGTGCATCGGAGAGAAACGCAAGCTAACCGTTCCTCCATCCCTGGCTTATGGAAAAGAAGGAAAAGGTAATAGTTCTGGAGAACTCTCTCCAGGTTCAAGGAATCCTTAACATTATTATTTCATGAAAAAACATTCTGAACATCTTGATCATAGCATGGAATGATTTAGAACATGGGTAGGAAAACTAAGGTCCAGCAATACCTAGAGGGCCACTGGTTCCCCATCCCTATCAGTGAGTTACCGGAATCCTAATGATCACGTTTTTTTCTACTATATTTTTCAATAACTGCACAAAACCCGCCAGAATAAAGGATAAAAAACAGGAATACTGTCCTTTGTGTGTCCTCACTAGCAAAACACTGTCAAGAGACTCTTCTACAATTTTGTTGACTTTATAACTTGTAGCAAAGACTTTAGGCACAACTGTGAAAAACAAAGTGGGACTCATTTTAGAGTAAACATGTACAGGTATATCTCGGGTTGAAGTAGCTTCGGGTTGAGCATTTTCGGGTTGCGCTCCGCAGCGACCCGGAAGTAACGCAACACGTTACTTCTGGGTTGCGCTGCTCACACATGCGCAGATGCTCAAAATAACGTCATGCGCATGTGCGGAAGTGGCGAATCGCGACTCGCAGACACGGGTTGCGTTCGCTTCAGGATGCGAATGGGGCTCCGGAACGGATCCCGTTCACATCCAGATGTACCACTGTACAGAATTGCACTTTTAGAGCACACTTGTATAGAATTACACTGTGAAATCTCTTCACAATGGATGCGAAGTTTGAAAAGAACTAAAGGAGAATAATGGAAACAGATCAAACCCCAAGCCTTTCTAAATGTTATCACATACTCATCCAACGTAATTCAACCAGATTTGTTCTTCACAAACACACACAAAAAACTAATGGAGCTTTTCACTTCAGGTTTTCTTGCTTCTATAATCAGCAATGAAGATTACTAGGTAACGGAAAATCAAAATACCTTTGAACAAGCCATGTATTTACCTAACTTGTACACCACTTTATATTTCAAAAAGCCTTTAAGCGGTTGCTTTATAATCTTGTGTATTCTAAATCAGGGATCAGCAAACTTTTTCAGCAGGGGGGGCTGGTCCACTGTCCCTCAGACTTTTCTGGGGGGCTGGACTATATTTTTTTTGGGGGGGGGGAGAACAAATTCCTATGCCCCATAAAAAACCCAGAGATGCATTTTAAATAAAAGCACACATTCTACTCATGTAAAAACATCAGGCAGGCCCCACAAATAACCCAGAGATGCATTTTAAATAAAAGGACACATTCTACTCATGTAAAAACACGCTGATTCCTGGACTGTCCGTGGGCCAGATATAGAAGGCAACTGGGCCGGATCTGGCCCCGGGCCTTAGTTTGCCTACCCATGCATTCCGCCATAAATTCATAGCCACTTACTGTATTTTTCGCTCTATAACACGCACCTGACCATAACACGCACATCGTTTTTAGAGGAGGAAAACAAGGGAAAAAACATTCTGAATGAAACAGTGGATGTATCATTTTTGTGCTTCATGCTGTGGCCACAGACATGTGATCTGATGGTGAATTTGGGGTGACCCAATGCAAAAATCCTGAGAATCCCTTTGGATCCATGCTTTGTAACCACGTTTTTGCAGCGTTGCAGCCCCAGGCAACAGTGGGTGCGTGATTTTTGGGGGGCAGGCTGTAGCCA
>JAXCMG010000017.1:32999041-33026876 GCA_034642415.1 Podarcis siculus | reverse complement strand
CTCTCTCTCTCTCTCTCTCTCTCTCTCTCTCTCTCTCTCTCTCTCTCTCTTTCTCTCCTGCATGTTTTCAGCAGCACCGGAGCACAGAGACGACACTCTGCTTTCCTCTCTGCTTGCCTGGAGGGGAGGGTCTTTCCCTGCTCTTTGTTCCGTTTGAGCAAACACAGCAAGGAAACAGAGGTGGGTGGGCAGTAAGACCCTGAGGCAGAATGCAGGAAAGCAGCCGCTTCCTCTTTTCAGGTTTCCCTTCTCCGAGACGCGCGATTTGATTTTTGCCTGATTTTTTTTGCCTCCCCTCGCGCCATTTGGCTCCAGGGACCACACATTCGCTCAATAACACGCACAGACATTTCCCCTTCCTTTTTAGGAGAAAAAATCTGCGTGTTATAGAGGGAAAAATACGGTATGTGGTTTTCTGTTCCTTTGAGCACAGTAGCTAATGAAACAAGACAAGCTGTAGGATGCAAATTCGCACTGACAATGCTTATCTTCTTGGTTACATTTGTAATCTTGTCTCAATGTTTATGTACCATGTTGGGTAGGAAAAATTCCACCTGAGAGCACTTTGATCTTCAACATCGAACTTCTAGAAATCAGGAATGGACCGCGGTCTCACGAGTCCTTTCAACAAATGGATCTTAATGATGATTGGAAGCTTTCCAGAGAAGAGGTGAAAAGGCTAATGCATTCTACAATTGTGTGTTAATGCATTTAACAGGAAAATAAAAAATTAGGTTTTGCTTCCCTTGAGGTTATGCTTTGCAACTGTGACATTTGTAAGTCTTTACTGTGGTGTTTTGAGCTAAGATTTTACAAATAACACTGCAGGGGGGGGGGGGGGAATCTTCTTCAGTAAATTAAGTCTGTTTTTGGAAATAATTTAAGCATTACTCCTTTACTGATTGCATCTTCTGGTTTTAGAGTTTCCAAACAAAATTGGAGTTTTCTTTGACAGCAGTAATCACAGTGAGGCTGAATTTTTTTGCTTCCATTTTCAGCTAACTACAGTTTCATTGACAAATGTCTGTGGTTGCTGCTACCTAGGTAGGGTTGTCACATATTCTCTTTTTTCCAGGATACTTTCTCTTTTTTTATGGGTAGAGTCGTCATAGCGATCCATAGTTAAAAATAGAAGTTGGGAAACACTAATGTCTTAACAAATGAAACTGACCTGTAGAAAATGTAACTTGAAAAAAGAGACATTGCACATACTTTTGTAAACCAAGAAATCTTTAATAAAAAATACATTTTTTAAAAAAAGGCAACCCTAACTATGGTTTGTATCTAGAAAGCATCTACCACAATTTGAAGTTCACATTGTTTCAGTCAACCATAGTTAGCACTAACCACTGTTTGTCCAAGTTTGGATGTAACAAGAAACTGTGGTTAATTGAAAACAGAGTCAAAAGCCTCTGATCTCCTTTGCAACCATATTAGGGAGAAGGAGTGTGCAAACCTGAGGCTCACACGTATAAGCTAAATCTCTTCTGTGGGCCCTTACCTATGAAGTTTGATCATGGAGAAAAGCTAAATAGGCACCTTCCCTGATTTTCTTTGAAAAACAACTTTGAAATGATATCTTTTTAGAATGCCTACAGAGTTTAAATTGAGATACTGACTAATGGGACTATTGCCCAGGGCTAGTTTTCCCCCAGGTTTATTAAAATCATAGAATTGTAGAGTTGGAATGGGGACCCTGAGGGTTGTCTAGTCAAACCCACAGCAGCGCAGGAATCTGTTGATTAAATGCAATGGTTTTAATATTTTTGTTGCTATATTAACTGATTTGATGGATCTTATGGATTGAACACTGCTTTGCGAGCAGAAAAAGAATAAAATAAAAATAAAATTGTGTTCAGTGTTTCCTGTGAACACAGCCAGTTCCATAGATTTACAATCCATTTGGGAATGCTATAGCTGTTGCTTTGCACAGAATATTATTACCTGTACTGAACTTACTAGAGAGGATGGGCCATTTTACATTGGCTTGCTTTCTCATATCCAACAGATACGTAATGATTAAAAGGTTTTTTGTTTTTTCTTGTCTTATTCCATAGATAAAAGTATACTTGAAGAAAGAATTTGAAAGGCATGGTGCACCAGTCAATGACAGCCACCATGATTCTTTAGTTGAAAACATATTTGAGAAGGAAGATGAAGACAGCGATGGATTTATATCTGCAAGGGAGTTTGTATATACACACGATGAGCTATAAAACATTTTGAAGCAATTCCCAATGAGAAAGTAATGACTGGCAACCTGATGCTTCAAAATTTATAATATACTGTATTTTTCGCTCTATAGGGCGCACCTAGTTTTTTGGGGGGGAAATAAAGAAAAAAAATTTATTCCCCCGACCCCAGCCCCCAGTACAGGCTGCTATCCGCAAGCCTTGGGAGCCCGGCAGGCACTCCCGCCGTGCTCCGAAGGCTTGTGGATAGCTTCCTGAAGCCTGGAGAGCTTCAGTGAAAGCCTGCATTCGCTCCATACACACATTTCCCCTTCATTTTTGGAGGGGAAAAAGTGCGTCCTATAGAGCGAAAAATACGGTATATATATATTTTCTATTTGGAGTTGCCTGTTACTCATGGGGGGGGGTGTTGCTCATTTTTCTACTTGAACTACTATTGATACAAAACATTGAGACTTGTTTTTATAAAGTGGGAGCATCTGTTCAAATGATACTTTAATAGGAAAGCTCTGTGCATTTATTTATTTAGAAAACTATGAAATAAAAAACAGCCTCTGTTTATTATTACTGCTTATAAGTACACTCCAACACTGTTCTCCCCCTGCCCGCTCTTAAATTCAAACTTTTCTAGCATTTAAGTATTTGGTCTATTTTCTTGTGTTCTGTCAAGAAGCTATTGATTTTTTTAAAAACAAAACAAAACAGTATTAATATTATAGTGCATCCCTATGCATGTCTGCTCAGGTAAACACCATTGAATTAAATCAAATGGGACTTATTTCTGGTTAAGTGTGCTCATTATGGCAATTGTAGTCACTTATGGTGAAGTGTGTCTCGCTATTTTAATTCTTCCAAATGGCTTGCCTTCCTAAGCCCCTTTGTGCTTAGGATGAAACACACTGACTATATCATTGCAATCTCTTTCCCATAAAGCAGCAAAAAAAGGACACTAGAGCAAGTAGCGATGCTTTGTTTTGGGTGTGGCAGCAGTTTGGAGCCCAACACCTAAATTGCCCATGAGAAATAACAAGCTTTCCCCCAATCCCTTTGATATAAGCACCAGTTGTTTGCTTGTCTTGTCAATAAGGCTATCCTTAGTTGATCTATCCCATGGGTAGGCAAGCTAAGGCCTGGGGGCCAGATCCGGCCCAATCGCCTTCTAAATCCGGCCTGCAGACGGTCTGGGAATCAGTGTGTTTTTACATGAGTAGAGTGTGTCCTTTTATTTAAAATGCATCTCTGGGTTATTTGTGGGGCATACGAATTCGTTCATATGTTTTTTTCCAAAATATAGCCCTTTGCTAACACCTGAGCCCTTTATTTGTGAAGCTCCTGTTCACAATATACTTGGCAAGTCTTTTAAATCCTGCCTTTCTGCTCCTTTTCACTGTGACCTTGTCAGTGTAGGATAGCACCTATGTTAAAATACATTCAGGTAATGTTTGAATTCTGTTTGACACAGGAGCTGGGAGATTCCCCCCAGCTTAAATGGATCTAGTTTTGCATCTTAAAAGGAGAAATTTTGACAACCCGAGCTACATTAAGTAGCAGTGCTTCTCTCCAAAACTGCCTACTGTATTTGACATACCCGCCTCCTGATACTATTTTTGTGTATGTTAGAAGAAAAATTACATGCAATCTTAGTGGCCTCATTTTCACATCACAATAGCTGATCTGTCACAAACATGGTTCCTGCTTGGCTCCCCTGCCCTCAAAACAAGTGATGTCTTCTTTTCTGAACATGGTCAATGGTTTGTTTCCAACAAGCCACGAGCAGCAAGCCAGAAATAAAAGCAAGAAAAAATGTTGGTTGGTTTCTGGTTTGTCACTTGTGGTTTGTGTGAGACGTACTATGGCTGGTTTGAGCTGTGTGCGCATAGCCACACAAGTGAACCATGGTTAAAATAAGACAAACTGATTGCGACATGCAACCATAGTCCTAAGAACCCTACTGTTGGCATAGGATTGTGTGGGGAACACTCTGGGCATGATGTAAGGTACTGTGACTGAAATCTTGGTTGTGCTTGCAGACCAAGATCCATTCCTTGGGGATGATGCAACAGGAATCATCACATGTGATTACTGTATGGTCCAAATTTCACTGAAGTAGCTCAGCTAGTCTGTCAGGCCACCTTCAATGCACCCTCCAGCTAGCATTTTTATTGTGCATTTGTGATTATCTGTGCTTGTGCTGTTGTTGCGGTCACACGTGATGCAGGTTTCAATGCTGTCCATGCCTGGAGAAGTTTTGAGTGGTCAGACTGCTCCATTTTCATTCAGCAGACATCCCATAGCTTCCTGCTGAAATCCTTTAACTTTACACCACAAATGTTTTGGTTTATCTTTGTTTTGTTGTACTGTAGCCCCTCCAGACAGCGATAGCCAGATGGCATTGGGGAAGCACAGCAGAACAAACCCACCAGCAATGCACTATTATCATGTCAAGAACATGTTGTGAAATAAACCTGCAGCAATAAAACACCACAGCTTAGAGGAGCCCACAGTGACTTAAGTGTTGGTTGAATGGAGCTCACTGTTATCATCAGGTGCATGGAAGCGTTTCCCTCTGGTAGATACAAAGGATCAAAGACCATGAAATGGAGGTCAGCCACCAGGGCGTGCAATTTTAGGGGGGGGGGGGCAAACTTGTGCACATTTCTTCAGTGAGGGGTCTTAAAAATGTGTTTTTGGTGTGAGGAGTTCAAACCTGCTATTCTTTGTGCAGCTGGATGACATTTAGCTTGGTAAATCTACGTTTGATTAAAAAAACATGTAAACTCTCGGAAAACCAAATGATACCTTCTGAAAAGGTCAGGTAATGCTATAAAAAATAGTTTCTCCTTACATGGGTGTGTTTTTAAATACGTATCTCCTCCCCCCCAGTTAATGCATCTGATGAAATGAGCTCTAATCCAAGCTTATCACAAGAAATGTGTTAGTCCTTAAAAGTGCCCTAAGACCGTTGCTCTTCATAGGAAACCCTTAAGAGAGGGATGCTTCATCATAGCTGTCAACGTTTTCCTTTTTTAAAGGAAAATTCCCTTATTCCGAATAGGATTCCTCGCAAGAAAAGGGAAAAGTTGACAGCTATGTGCTTCATGGCGGCTCCCGTCGTTCGTTGGTTTGAGGCTGCGGGGCTGTTTCCAATGGCCACATCGCTGCCGAACCGACTCTGGCATTGCAAGGAGCTAAGCAGCAGCTCGAGCTCCTCCTAGCCGTCACCTCAGTCGCGGGAAGTCGACGTCCCTCTGTGCATGCTCAGAGGCGCCCTTCTCGGGGTTCCATCACCCAGCTCTGCTTCCGCTAGCCGGACCCGAAGGGCTTCTTCCTCGCAGCCGTCCTTCCCCAGGCCAGCGGAGGGATACTCCAGACGCCCCTTTCCGGCCAGAAGACCCTCCCGCTTCCTTGTCTCGCCTATTCCCACGGCTGCAGCTGCACGCCCGCTAGGCGGAGCCCCGCGCAGACGCGACGGCGCTGAGGAGCGAGGAGGCAGCGGAGCCTGCTGGCTCCCTCCCTGCTGGCAGGCCGCTCACGTGAGCCGGAGCGCAGCTGTTACCTGGGAGGAGAGGCCGCCGCCTGCTCGCCCTCACGCAGACGGAGGGAAGCCCGAAGGGAGCAAGCAAGCAAGCAAGCGGCAAGGTGAGGTCTCTCTCTCTCTCTCGCTCCGGGGGTGTCTCTTTTGGGGGGTTTGCTCGTCTTCGGCAGCCACCGTTCGTCGACTGAGGGAGGCGGCGGCGGCAGCGGCGGCGGCGGCGCTTGCCAAGGTCTCTCCCATCGCAGCGAGGCGGCCTCAAGGGCGCACCTGGAGGTCCCGGCAGGTGCGCTGCTGCTGCCTCCGCCGTCTGCATGGGGAGCCGCGGCCAGGGCTCGCCGAGGATGCGCCTTTTCTTCTGCTCGCCGGCCTCTCTTTTTTCGCAGGTGCAGCCATCGGGGATTCTGCAAAGAGGCAGGTCACCTCCTAGCTTTCCCACCCTCCCCCTCTTGCACATGCACACAAACGCTTTCCCTCTCCTCCAACCCAGAAATCAGGAGAAGGAGCTCTAGCAGGGGTGCCAACTTGAATAAAATTGGGGGGGGGGCTCAGGTAAGCCCCACCCTGCATAATCGATTGCAAGATGCGGCTCGCACACCCTATTTAAATTGCAATGCCCATCCATTTTGCGGGGCCCATCAATATTTTACTGGGGGCCCAAAGGGACGTTGGCCCCTATGAGATTGAGGGCCAGGGCTTTGCCTCCCCCCCCCCCCAGGCAGAACTCACCAGAACTGAGTTTCGGCACCTCTCAGGTGAGTGCCCTTGCCATTTTAAGAGAATGAGGTGAGTTGCAGCACCTTTTCCTAAAAAAAAGCACTGTCTAGGGCTACTTCTCCCTTGTCCCTCCTTGATCTTTGCACTTGATGACTCATCCCTGGGCTCCTCCACTGCATGTGTTAGTGGCCTCCCCCTGGTCCACACAATCGTTGGATTGTTGCAATCTCTGCACTGGATGGGAAGAGTCTCCACCTCACCCCAGACCTCCCTTTCACCTTTTGCCCCTGGGTGTGTAGTTTCCTGCCTGGAGGAACAGAGTCTTAATTCGCTCAGGCTGTAGATACTGCATCTGAGATTTTTTGGAGAGGTGGAGGTCCTTGGATGCTGAGAGGCTTTGGGTGTATAACTGAAGGGCAGGTGCATATTGCTGAGATGCTGTAGTGTAGCGGAGCTGTATCTGTAGAGATGCTTGCAGGGTGGAAATGTAGGCTTGCTAGCTGTAGTAACTCCGTTGCTGCTAAGTTCCTGAGCTGTTTTAACTGCCCGTTGCCCCAGTGTCTTCCTGCCCTTCTGACATTTGCCATCCATCTTCTGTGACCTTAGATCAGTTCCACTGCTTCTTCCTGCGGTTTTCTGGCAATTCCTATCTCATTAACAAAGGTTTAACAGGTGATGTCTATCTAGAATCTAGTGTGAAGTATAATATGGCTGCCTGCTATATATAGTCTAGCCTTTGTGCTTCATCTGACTCATTGAAATCATTTCTACAAACTTGCTTTTCATTGTGGTCCCTGGCTCCTTCCTATTTAAATATGAGAGTGGGCACAGATTGCAAGAAGTAAAGTGAGATTTTCATGCGATCTGTTAATAATGCATGGTTTTCTTTTCTAAAATTGTGAATACTGGAACATGAACTGAAAGTAGGTTTATTACTGCCTGGTGGGTTTTTTTGTTTTTAATAATTGCAAGAAATGCACCTGCTCAGGTGGTCTCTTTGGGACTTTAATTCAAAAGTTCTTCAAGGCTAAAGTATTGGGCTTTACTGAAATGTTTTCTTCCTCTGTCCATTGTTTGATCTACTTACATAAAATAAGCTTTTAGCTCAAGGTTATGGTTTTGAAATGGCATTGTGGGTTTTGGAGATTCACGTGCATCTTCCTTTTCATAAAATGGGGTTTTCTGGTTATTTTTAGATCTTCATGATCTGTAGTTTAAAGCACTATTGGCCTTTGTGTAACTGTGCTGCCCTGTAAGGCATGACCTTGATATTTTAGTGGGTTTCTAGACTGACCCCTGAACTACTCAGGTGCATAGGCCCAGTGGGCTACCTCTGTATAAGTGCCTGCAGTAGTGGCCATTATAGTTTCCTTCTCAGTTAGATTCTATGAGTGTTTTTGCCTGGATGGAATGTGTCCTTGACCTCTGATAGTCATAGTGCCCTTTGCTTGCCTGGATAGAGGACAAGAGGTGGGGGGTGTAGAAGCTACCCTACTAGCTCCACCCACTTTTGCCTCTGGCCCCGCCCACCACTGGCATGTAAAATAAGGGAATGTGGCTTTCAGTATACAGTGGTACCTTGGTTTAAGAACAGCTTAGTTTATGAACAACTTGGATTAAGAACGCTGCAAACCCGGAAGTAGGTGTTTTGGTTTGTGAACTTTGCCTTGGAATAAGAACATGTTTCACTTCCTGTTGAGTGTGTTCCATTTGTAAATTGAGGCCCCCGCTGCTATGGGAAAGCACGCCTTGTTTAAGAACGCTTTGGTTTAAGAACAGACTTCCAGAACAGATTAAGTGCGTAAACCAAGGTACCACTGTAATTATTTCTGGTGGCTCATATGGAGAAGATCCTTTCTGGAATCGGCACCAGATTTAAGGAGGTGTGGGTGGTTTCTGTGCTCAGAGTGCTGAGCCAAGGGGGATCATCATCATCATCATCATCATAAAAATAATAAAAATGTAAAAACCTGATATTTATGCAGGTACCCACTGAGAAGAGACATAAAAAAGCAAGTGTGCCAAAATGAAGTTTTTTTGTGTGTTTGTGTGAAAATAAGAAATATTTAAAGGGGAGGGGTGCCAAATTTTGTCCTTGCTTAGGGCACCATATTACCAAAGTCCACCCCGCTAGAATTATTGCAGAGCTGCTGCTAGATTCTTTCCACACTGTATTTTTATCAGGAGGGTAATAATGCTTATATTCTATAAACGCCTTTCACTAATGTATCCAAAAATTGTTCCTCCTGCCTTTTTTTTTGCAGCAGTGGCTTTTATGCAACTTGAGATAGAGGAATCGCCCCATGTATTTTTTCCATAGCCACAATTTTTCAGCTAAATTACAGTTAATAAATGTTGTTTGGTACCACAGTAATCAAGGTTTTGCAGGTGTTCATCCTATCGCATGTGTTGCGTTGTTATCATGCAGTTGCATCGCTCCACGGAGGTCTCATTGAGACAAAATCTGCTGAAGGCTACTGAGGTATAGCATTCTGGTAGAGGTTATTGCCAGACCCCTGGTGAGTTGGTTATGCATGAGAAAACTTTGTTTCTACTTTACAAGAACTCACGAGGGTTCACCAACTCCTGGCTGTGTGAACCTCTTGTTTGAGCCAGTGGCATCATGGGAGGTGAGGGGGTGAAGACAATTTATCCAAAGCATTTTTACCACCCCCACCCCCAAAAAATGCCTCTCGGAACATCTTATGTATGTTTAACAAGGGGGGGGGGAATAGTGGTGGGGATAGAAAAGAGTAGAGGTAAACCCAGGCACCAGTTATTAAATAGTAGTCCTTCTAATGGCCAGCTAGAAGGGGATGGGGGAGCCAATTATAGCTGTCTCCCAGCAGAGCCAATGGGGTGACCCTGATTCCCATCACTTCCTCTGTTGCAGTCTGGCGGAATTGCTTCCTGCACTTTGTGAGTCATACACTGGGATGACTGGCCTATATATGCAAATAAAAATCTGCAGCTGAATTGTTGAACATCTGGAATTTGAACAGATTATTTTTAAAAGCCTTTTTGTTGTTGCTCCTCATGTATAAAATAAAATGCCATATTTTTTCCTCTATAAGACATGTATAAGACGCTTCCTATTTTGGGAGACTCATATTTAAGAAAATGGGGGGAGATATATCTGTATAAGAGCCCCCCCTTAATTTTTGACATTATTTTAGGGGGGGGACCTAGTCTTATACACGGAAAAATACGGTAAGATTAGAAGTCAGACTCTTCTTGTCCGCTGCAGGTCATCTAGTGATCTAGCAAACAAATGTAAATTATCTTTTTCTAAAGAATAGTGAGAACTCCCATGTCTGACCACACTATCACAGAGCATTGCAACCCCCTTGAACTCAGACCATTGGGAACTATAGAAGCATTTGGTTGCCCAGCAACATCTCTTTAGCAGTTCAAATGTAGCATTTCAAAGCGTGTAAGACTGAGACAAGCCATGGCTTAGCACAGATGTACGGGCTCTTGGAATGGAGATAACAGCCATTTTGCTCTTGCGAGCTAGGTCTGTCTTAGCTAACATGTCTTCTGAACGCAGGCTTGTGATTAGCCTTGAACTTTAAACAAAGAGCAGACATTGGTTACAGCTCATTATTTATCTGGAGCAAAACAAACCATGAGCCCAGGTTCATAAAGCATGCTAAGCCAAACCATGGTTTAGCTTGCCACAACACACCAGAGGTGGAGCAGAGCTCCCAGGGAGACTCACCTGACACCTTCACTGCTTATCTTCTGGCAGAAACCTTCCTCTTTATCTCAGGCCTGTGGCTAATTAAACAATCTACAGTGGTACCTGGGGTTACATACGCTTCAGGTTACAGACTCCGCTAACCCAGAAATAGTACCTCGGGTTAAGAACTTTGCTTCATGATGAGAACAGAAATCGTGCTCCGGCAGCACGGCAGCAGCAGGAGGCCTCATTAGCTAAAGTGTTGCTTCAGGTTAAGAACAGTTTCAGGTTAAGAACGGACCTCCAGAACGAATTAAGTACTTAACCCGAGGTACCGCTGTATAGCCTTTTAAACTGGTGTGTGTGTTGTTGTTTGTTGTTATGTTACGTATTTTTGTGTTTTTATACTGTAAACTACCCTGTGATCCTCAAATGAAGGGTGGTATATAAATTTAATGAAGAAATAAAATAAATAATAACAAAAGTGGGTGTGGCTTAGCGCAGACGTGGGCAGAGAGGAAGTTTCAGCCACTGTGCAATATTATTTGTGTGACGTTCATTTATTAGAGCAGAGTCTTGTTTTGCATATGGTAGCAAATCCTGATGCAGTTTGATAGATACGAATGTGATTAATGTGACTGCCATCCTGCTGGTACAAAATGTTTTTTTTGTTGTTGTTGTTGTTTGTGCAAAAAGTTGCAGAATCCGGTCGGCTCCTACTCCTCTGCAGATCTCAACGGCTGATGTGTCGCATGAAATAGCAATTACCGCTGCAAAATATACTAGCTATATTTTCCGCCTTGAGGGGTGAACTAAACTAATTGGAATACAGATTTGAAATAAATTAACAATATATATCTCACTCTCCAGTCTCCTGATTTCATTTTGCTCACCTATTTATTTCATTTGTAGCCTGCATCGTCCCAGAGGCATCAATACAAGTTTCTGAATTACCATGAGTGCTGCTGCATATTTCCATTACCATGGCACTCCTCCACTGGCATAAGTGGAATAAACAAACCAAGATGCAAAGGCGCAAACTTGAACAAAATATTTTGGGGGGGCTGCTCCCTGCACTTCTGCCCTCCCCACTGCACTTCTGTGAATCACACCTTCCTCTGCTGCACAAAACTGGGCACAGGCCTCCGCTTCCTCCCACCCACTTGCCTCTCACCCCCCCCAAGAAGTTTATGCCCCCCTCCTTGCCTGCTCACCTCTCCTACCGGTCTGCCTGCCTGCCTGCCTGCCCACGTCTCTCCCCAGCTGCCCTGGCTCAGACGTGTTCAGAAATGGTGCTGAAAGCTGGGAGGCAAGCTGGCAAAAGAGGGTGGTGCCCCCTTAAATATTTTATTGGGGGGCGAAGGGCCCTATAGCATTGGCGCCTATGCCAGGAAGGATATTGTATATGAACTGAGGACTGTGGTATATTGCTACTTAACAAGCCCATGATCTGATATGTAAGCGACATGAGGTTGGGTAATAGCCATGGCTTCTAAAGGAGAAATGGACTGCAAAACCCTGTCTTGGGTATAACGGGAAGCCAAGGCTACCTGGTTTGTTGATCCAACTTATACCAGAAGAGAATTGGCAGTGCTTAGGCAGCATGAGTATGCTATTGATTGGTTCACAGGAAGTCAGAAATCCTTGACTTACCATTAGTGTGTGAGCATCATCGGAACTACAGTGGTACCTCTGGTTACAAACACTTTGAGTTACAGACTCTGCTAACCCAGAAGTAGTACCTCGGGTTAAGAACTTTACCTCAGGATGAGAACAGAATTCACGCGGCAGTGGCACAGCGGCAGCAGGAAGCCCCATTAGCTAAAGTGGTACCTCAGGTTAAGAACAGTCCTCCGGTACGAATTAAGTTCGTAACCAGAGGTACTACTGTAGAATGCTGTAACCTAAGATTCTGTAGCCTTTTTTCTTCCTCTCTCCCACTTCCTTTTCCCTTTGTGTTATGTCCTTTTAGCATGAGGTCAGGGGCTGTTTTATAGCTGACATTTGTAAGCTGTTCTGTAGGTCCTTTTGACTGAAAAGGTAAAAATCCCCCCTTCCTTAAATTATACTTGGTGAGACTGTAGCCCCATCCAAAGTTTTGCGCTGGAAGATGCTCGGGTATAGGGGCTGTAGTGCATTTGCAGGAGAACGTCAGTGTACTGCTGAAGAGCTGCCACATTTCTGTGTGGCCTTGAAATTCAAAGATGGTGCAGCTGCTTGATATTGGAAGTAAGGTAAAGGTAAAGGGACCCCTGACCTTTAGGTCCAATCGCAGACGACTCTGGGGTTGCGGCGCTCATCTCACTTTATTGGCCGAGGGAGCCGGCGTACAGCTTCTGGGTCATGTGGCCAGCATGACTAAGCCGCATCTGGCGAACCAGAGCAGGGCATGGAAATGCCGTTTACCTTCCCGCTGCAGCGGTGCCTATTTATCTACTTGCACTTTGACATGCTTTCGAACTGCTAGGTGGGCAGGAGCTAGGACCGATCAATGGGAGCTCACCCCATCTCAGGGATTTGAACCGCCGACCTTCTGATCGGCAAGTCCTAGGCTCTGTGGTTTAGACCACAGCACCTTTTTATGTAGTTCCCAGAGGATTCCTGACTTACCTCTTCATTGGGTCACCCTATAGTGAGAGTGGGGCTGAAGGATGGTGAACGTGGCAGAGTTGGTAGAGCATGAGATTCTTAACCCTAGGGTCATTGGTTTGAGCCCCGTGTTGGACAAAAGATTGCAGGGACTAGATGTATTGCAGGGACTAGATGACCCTTGTGGTCCCTTCCAACTCTACAGTTCTGTGATTCTGTCTGAATCAGGGCCTGTGTATTTACAAAGATAGTCGGTATGTATTACTGTGCACAAGAAGATCCCTTTAGAATGTGGAGGTTCTGAATCTCTCTTTTAGAGCATTTGGGGTTGGCAACCATAGATGCATTAAGAATTCAAGTCACTTTGAAATATTCATATTTAATAAAGAAAATGGTAATCCAGTCGTACTATTTATACTTGCATTTTGCCTGAAGGGGAATGTAAGAGGTAGCAGAGCTGTGATTTATTGTTTCATCATGCAGGCTTTTCTCCCAGCAGAAATGCCCCCACCTGCCTGAAGTTCTTTTAATAGGAAAAAATGAGTCTCCTTTGAACAAATGCTTTCCTGCAAAGCTTATGCCTTTTGCTACTGCTCAAGAAACATGAACAGAGGATACTGATCGGGGGGCGGGGGGAGCCTTCCATATAACCCAAGCCATTTATACCAGCATATGGTTCTTAACTAATTAGTCTAGGTTTGTTTTTAATATGCATGCCTGAATGTTCCCCAACGTGTAGCAGGTAGTAAGGAGCATCTCGAGGTTGTTTCATGGAAACAAAGGGCACCAAATTAGAAAAGCATGTGGAAAAAGTGTTTAAAGACCACCCTCCCATTCAGTCCAGTAAGCAATTGTTCAGATTGCAAAGCAAGACTGGCTTTTCCCACACTTGGTTAGGCTTTTTGTGGGCTGTTTCCTAGTGACTGTATTTGCACCAGAAGCTAATGGCTCTAGCCATCTGAAACAAAAGGCAATTTGGTAGACAAAACCCCAGCTCTCCCACCCACCTCCTCCGCTTGCAATCTCATTGTTTCGGCGCAAACCATTGCAAAGTATTGACCTATTTCCCGGGCTAAAAATGTGTGCTGATTTTACCAGCCCTGCCTGCACATCTTTCAGCGTATAATGGAAGCAGACTAAACACACTCTAATTAAAAGTCATTAGAGCTGAGAATTAGGCACTTTTAATATACATATGAACAACCTGAGAAGCGGCACGAGGGGTTGTCGACTTGCCACGTCTCACAGCGTACCTTGTGCTTGTCACAAGTCACAGAATGCAGCCTTGCATTCATGCAGATATATGCATAAAGGAAAGAAAGAAAAATAAAAGTTTGCTTCCCACAATAGCAGTCCTCAGTTCATGCTATGGCTGGCAAGTCACAAGTCCCGGAGACAGCCCTGAGTATCTGTACAGATGAGCTCTTGACGGCGGTTCTTATTTTAATAAATAAATAATTCCCCCCCATTTAGGCTCACTGAAATGTCTTACAAAGAATTCATTTTACATGTTAATCAAAGCTATTTACTCTTCGGCATGCCAGCCTATTTTAAGCACATTGGCATAGTAACTGAAAAGGCATTAGCTGCACAAACAGCAGCAGCAAAAATAGCAGCACACAGCCAAATAATTCCCTTGAGATTAATTTTCATCAAGAAGCACTAGACGGTGAGAAATCACTTGAAAGTTGTCACTTCAGGTAGTCGCAAGGGAATTGGATATTGCATTCTGACCATTGTCTTGTCTGATAAGATCTATATCAAAGCAACCTGCTAAAATTGTGTCTTGGAGCTAATTAACTGTGCATGAATAATACAGTTCGGCTCTCCTGGGATTTTTGAAAGATGTATCAGTCTCCTCATTCTGTGGATTTATGCCTTTTGAGACAAGGGATATAATTGCAAGCAGCATACCCATCAAGCTTTTAAAAAGTGAGTGATGCTTTGTATTGTACACAATGAGCAATTTGTGGCTGGGGAAACACAGCTTCTCTAACACTAGAGGAATCAGCATCCATCCCAGTGGTGAATGTCATAGTCCGCATCCTTGCTGTGTGAGCTGAGGCCATTTTTATGTATGTTGGATCAGAGGCTGGAAACTTGCTCTGTGATGGCAGTAGCTCATAGGGCAAATTCTTTTAAATGGCATGGCCAACGCAAGGAAGTTGGTAAGGCTTTCCCCCCCGCCCCTACTTAGCGTGTCACTGAAATGTAAAAGTGCATCAAATAATTGGTGATGTTGGAATATAGTTAAACAGTGAATTGTGCGTAGGGTTGTGTTTGTGTGAAGACAATGAAGAGGCCAACCTATTTGCTCAAAGGCCCACTTTGAATATCATGCCAGGCTAAACTTAGAGCCCCCAAAATGTGTTTTTTGCTAAAAGACACGAGCGAATAAGGTGGAACTCCATTTCTGCTTTCAGATTCTTTCTGCTCAGCATTCTGAGTACAGTCATACCTCGGGATAAATATGCTTCAGGATAAGTATTTTCGGGTTGCGCTCTGCGGCAACCCGGAAGTAACGGAGCGCGTTACTTCCAGGTTTTACTGCTTGCGCATACGCAGGCTGTCAAAATGACGTCATGCACATGCTCGGAAGCGGCAAAACGCGACAAGCACAGACGCTCAGTCACGTCTTATGTTCTATTCAGGATGCAAATGGGGCTCCGGAACGGATCCCGTTCGCACCCCGAGGTACCACTGTATAGCGTAGTAACCTTCAGAGGCAGAGATTGGACAGAATTATGTTTCTGGCCCACCTGCTAAACATTAAGATCTGCCTTAAAGGCTGCCTCTCAGATGCCGCCATCTGAGGCAAGGCAGGACACCCTCTGTGGTGGCACCCCATCTTTTGAATCTTCTCCTCAGGGATGCTTGCCTTACAGTTCATATGATATCTTTTTTGACTACTGGTGAATACATCTTTATTCACTCAGGCTTTTATTGATTTTCTAAAACATGGCTTTTATTTTGCTTGCTTTGCTTTTGTTTCGTTTTTAATTGTATTAGTACCAATTTGAATATTGGTTCAAATTAATGTAAATCGCTCTGAGATGCTTTGAAGTGTGATAGTTAAATAACCGGTTGCCATTTCAGACATTATACCAAACTATGGTTTGCAGCCCACTTTGACCCAAAGTCTCTTATTATTATTGTCTTTTATTTACTATTAAAGACATTGTTATAAACCAACTTTCTGGGACACAGCCTATTCAAGGTAGCTTCCAACAATACATAAGGCATAATAAATTTAAAACACAAAAACACAAGCATTAATAAATAATAGTATCCAGTGATAAAATCAAAACACAGCCCAGAAAAATCCTAAAACTTCAGGAACAGTTAAAGATAGAACGCCATCAAAGATACCAACACCCCAATTGCAGTCTTTAAATCATGAGAACACAGCAATAAATGGGTATGTTTTGAGGACTTCAATCATTAAGCATGATTATTGCCACATACTTGGGAGTTCTCAGGTTCCAGCACCAATGGCAGCTGGTTGTAAATCATGATTTGATGTGATGTGTGAACTAAGCCAAAATATTGGTCCAGAGTTTTGTGGCAGTTGGTCACTAATAGCACAAGATGTGCCAGGTATTCTCCAATTCTTTAAGACAATTCTCTGTTGAGGAAGTTAAGACAGTAAAAGAACTAACACACAGCTTTCTGCTAATGTATATCCAATTAGGGCTGCAGACATTAATTAATGGAAACAAGTAGACTTAAGTGCACTAAAGCTTCAGTCAGTTAATTGGTGGGGCTGAGATTATAAGGGAGCACCAGTTATTTTTCCAAATAACCTTGTCTCAGATGTGGCATGTTTGTGGTACTTAAAAATCCTTGCCTATCTCTCTGCTAAAACATTTGAGTTAGGAAGTACATTTTACCTGGCTATACTGTACCTGGCTATAGTTGTTTGTAAGAGAAAATAATCTATTTTAATTATTAAAGCAGATCCCACTATTCTCTCCACTAATTCTTCCATCATTCTCCTTTCACACTCAAAGGACTTTGTTTACTAAGCTGCAGTAAGTCTATTTTGGATGACTTTCTTTCATTAAAATGGGATTATTTAGCTGGTGAGACAAGAATAGCAACCAGTTTGGTCAAGTTAACCAATTTGGGGAGAGTCTGTAGCTCAGTGGGAGAGCAAATCCTTTGTGTATCTTGGAGATCCCATGTTTAATCCTGGCATCACCACTTAAAAGATTCAGGGGATGGGAAAGGCCTTTTTCTGCCTAATACCCCAAAGAGCTGCTTGTCAGACAGCAAATGCAATACTGGGGTAGCTGTACGGCCGGCCCTATCATTAGGCATGGTGAAGAGATACTGTGTCTTGTAAAGAGGCTGAAAATTGTTCTTTCTTCTTCTGTTTTTGCTGCCAGCTAGAGGGGCGATTGTGGGATTTTCTGCCTCAGGGGTTAAAATAACTTGATCAACCTTGGGTACAATGCCCTGTGAGAAAGGCTCGATTTTACTGCATTGCTTCAGGCAGCAAAACGTTTTGGACCAGCCCTGGCTAAATGGAGAAATAAAATGGCCTGGAATAAGGCAGTTTCTTATGATCCTAAAATGTCCCTTTTTCTCTAGGATGGCTCTGGCACCTCCCAGTTACTGTTTTGTTGCGTTCCCACCACACACTAAAGATGGCCTTGTAGTCATTGGGAAGAATTCTGCACGGCCCAGGGACGAGGTACAGGAAATAGTATATTTTGCCGCTGCTACTCATGATCCAGGATGCAAAGTTGAGGTAAACGGAACAGCTTTATTTTGTACTTAATTTGTGTGTTTGACAAAGGGCATGTTTGTCAGATGTGACATATAGACTCTCACGGTCAATATTGTAAAATGGATCCATTTACCTGATAGTGAAAATTTATATATCAGTTGAAAACAGGAATCTTAAAATGAGCCTGCTATCTTTGGCTCACAAATACCTTGGAGTTATCCAAGTCACTTTCCTTTTGTTTTCATAATGAAGAGCACTGACCATTCTCTTTTTTTTCTGTATTTTGAACCCAGGCACTGCCAGTCTAACAGCAGCTGGGTCAAATTGCAGTTTATACAACAAAGACTTTAGTCAGAAAAATGGCATATTCTGCTTTCTGATGAAAGATTATTCCAGAATCTACAGAAACAGAGATACACATACTCTTGCTTTTCTCCTCCCCTTATGAAGTCCTTTTTTTTTTTAAAGGACTTACATACTTTTGAACATACAGTATATGCTTTTATTAGAGAGAGAACCTGCTTATCATAACCAGCTGCGTATTTGATATAAAACATCTCCCATAAAATCAAATGAATTATTCTCTGTCATTGCGCTAGAAATTCATGCATCGCTCCTCTACCAGTACAACATGTTGAAATCCAATGGAAAGTGACATGTTTGGTCTTTAAAAATATTTAATATCAACTTCCTGTATTTTATTTTTGTCCGGTATCTTTTGTGTATTCATGGTCCATTTTGCAGCTAGAATTGGGTAACTTTTGGGGCTGGTGAGAGATCCTTTAGGATACACTCTCTAAAACGAGTTTGTAAGTTGCCACTTACCTGTGGCAAGTAAAAATCTTTCTGTGGTGACATGTCAATATGATAACACTGTACTTTCTATGGAGAAATATAATCTGATTCAGTGAGGTCTTGTCTCCCTCTCCCCCACTGTAGTGCACATACATTGAAATTGACCAGGTGCCCAAGACCAACGCTGTTGCTCTGAGCAGACCTTCCTGGCTTTGGGGGGCAGAAATGGGGGCAAATGAACATGGAGTCTTCATTACCAATGAAGCCATTGTCACCAAAGAACCAGCCTCAGAAACTGAAGCTCTCCTAGGAATGGATCTTGTCAGGTGGGTGATCAGGGTGGATGAAAATCAATGCTTTTTATGATTTTTAAAATTTAAATCAGTTTCTTTTTAGATTTAAATTGAATTTTTAAAATAAAATTCTTTTGGAGGAAAAATCTTTCTAAATATAGTTTTCTGTTTAAGTTACATTATAGTCCACTTAAACAGAAAACTATATTATTTTTTCCTGATGAAGAGCCTTTGGACTAAGTTACATTATAGTCCAAAGGCTCTTCATCAGGAAATAAGAATTTGTTTTAAGTTTTTCATGTGTGCTAAAACTCAGTCTAAGTTTTTTTTAAAAAATTGTTTAACCACATCAGTTGACACACATGGATACATATGCTATAATGTTATTGTTTTAGTTAAATACATTTCTATTAAGGAAATGATTGTTTTTCTCCTTCCAATAAAGTACAGCAGAAAAGTTGTCCAAATATAAACAGTTAACTTATTAAACCTCACAACAATTTCATAATTATCTTTCTATATGTATTTCTGATAGTATGACCAAATCAGTAATTTTTGATATAACTGTAAAAACTACTCTGAACATTTATTATTCCAAAAATGAAACCTTCATCTGGTTGTAAGTATTAAGGTTATACCAGCAAGAATGAGTCTTTTAAATCAAGTCTTACCGACTAGTGATTTAAATCGATTTGATTTAAATCAAATCCACCCTGTTGGTGATTAACAACCACATTGTGGCTGGGTTGTGTAGCCTGATAAGTGTTCTGAGCAATGAATCAGCTGTATATCAGCTGAAAATATCAGCAGAAAATCAAACCCTCCTCTTGGTAACATCACCATTTTGGTCCACATATGGAAAACACTGTGCGCTTTTACACATGAAGTACAATGCAAGTGTTTCTTTTTATCTTTAATACATGAACTGCCATGTTTCTGTGCATTTTAGCATTGTATGTGATGTATTCTTTGGGCTTGAAACTCTGCGAATGGCGACGTTAAAGTAATAATTGGGCACTCCTATTTTAAAAAATGGATCTGCCAAGATGCAAAAAGTCGGAATACAACCTAATGTGCTTTTAAAAGCAGCAGTTGCTTTGTAAATCTGCACAGCCCATGAGCTTCTTTTTGGTCTTCATTTTCAAAACAGCCTACTGTGACTTAGAATTCTTGCTTGTGTGCTTCAAGGCGGGGAGGTGGGGGAACGGGGACTCTGGAATAATTAAATCATTGTCAGGCATACTGCATCTCATGCATTCCAATGGAAAACCGTTTGCCATTCACTCAAGTGCTGACGAATGAGCTCCAGAAAATCGTTTTATTCTAGCCCAGCTTGATTGACATGGTTCCTCTGGCCAGTCTTGTTTGTATAGTACAGCGAGATTAGCTTAATGTCAGTAAGAACTATTATGGCTGGAAAAGAGATACTAAGAAGGAAAGGGTGGAAAAGAAATGAGATTGGCTTCCATGCTAGAAATTGCAATAGGGCTATAGGTTGTTGGAGATAACAACAACAACAACAACAACAACAACAATTTTATTATTTATATGCCGCCCATCTATTTGGGTTGCCCCAGTCACTCTGGGCAGTTCCCGACAAAATATTAAAAACACAGTAAACCATCAGCCATTAAAAACTTCCCAGACATAGCTGTCAAGTGTCCCTTATTTGAAGGGATATTCCCTTATTCCAGTGCCATGTCCCGCTGCTGTCCCTTATTAATCGATGTCCCTTAAATGTCCCTTAAATGATGTCCCTTAAATTTCAAAGGAAGCAGCTCCTCTCCCTCCCTCCCTCCCTGCCGGCCAGGGAGGAGGAAGGCTCCAACTGTGTTGCTTGGCTGTGTTGCTCACCCAATAAGAAGTCTAAGAACGACTGGGGTGGAGCTTGCATGCCTTGTGTGTGGCTAGTTAATGCAAGCTGAGGGGTTTTTTGAATGCTGGATGCCATTTTGTTGCACGTGCTGCTGCAAACTTTGCAGTGCAAAGCCAGGCCGGGGAGCCATCTTGAGGCTGCATAGGCCTTGTGGTGCATGTGATTCAGATTCTATTAAGTTGAACCTCTGGTTACAAAGTTGGTTGGACAGTGTTCTCAAAGCTACCCAGCATGAGTTTGACCAGACTGCAGGAGGGCAGGAAGACTGGAGTGCCTGGAACAGGTGAGGCTGCAGGTCCCTTATTTTGGCTGCTGGTCCCTTATTTTCAAATCTGTAAGTTGACAGCTATGTTCCCAGAACAGGGCTGCCTTCAGATGTCTTCTGTTGTTTTTTTTTAAATAAATTTTTATTGATTTTCCAACATAAATTTTAAACAATACACAACACAATACATAAACAAACAAACATATAAAACACGTATAATTTCATACCCTTTTTTTCATTAACCCTCTTTCACCGACTTCCCCATGCCTCCCTTTTCTGCATCTCTAATTAGTAATTTTTTCAGCAACCCCTCACTTCTATTATCATTTACAGCTGGAATCTAGATTTTTTACATTACCCCTGACATTTTAGCATTCATTAATTTTATAATAATTTTTAAGATAAGCTTTAAATTTCTTCCAATCTTCATCCACCGTCTCTCTTCCTTGGTCACGGATTCTGCCAGTCATCTCAGCCAGTCCCATATAGTCGATCACCTTCGTTTGCCATTCTTCCAGTGTGGGTAGTTCTTGTGTCTTCCAATACTTTGCTAAAAGAACTCTTGCTGCTGTTGTAGCGTACATAAAGAATGTCTTATCCTTCCTTAATAACATTTGGCTGACCATGCCCAAGAGAAAGGCCTCTGGTTTCTTGTGAAAGGTGCACTTAAGAACCTTCTTAATTTCATTATAGATCATTTCCCAGAAGACCTTAATCTTTGGGCACGTCAGGCTACACACCAAAGATGATAAAAAGTACCTTCAGCTTCATTACATTTCCAACATTTATTATTGGGCGTATGATATATTTTTGCAAGCTTGACTGGGGTCATGTACCACCTGTAGATCATTTTCATAATATTCTCTCTTAGGGCATTACATGCCGTAAATTTAATACCGGTGGTCCATAACTGTTCCCAGTCAGCAAACATAATATCATGACCAATGTCTTGCGCCCACTTAATCATAGCTGATTTAACTGTTTCATCTTGTGTGTTCCACTTCAACAGCAAATTGTACATTCTTGACAAATTCTTAGTATTGGGTTCTAACAATTCAGTTTCTAATTTTGATCTCTCCACCTGGAAGCCAATTTTCCTGTCTTGTTTGAACACCTCATTTATCTGAAAATAATGAAGCCAATCTCTTACTTTGGACTTCAGTTTCTCATAACTTTGTAATTTCACTTTTCCACCCTCTTGCTTCAGATGTCTTCTGAAAGTCAAATAGTTGTTTATCTGTTTGACATCCGACAAGCTGTCAAGCAAGACTGCTAAGCAAGCTGATTGGATCTGCCAGATTCTCTCTTTTTGCATGAACTCTCTCCGTTGCAATCAGTTCTCAAGCATGCAGGTCTTATAACTGTCCTTGCAAGATTTGAATCCTCCTTTGGGAAAACACAGTTGTATCCTGTTCAGTTTAGTTAGAAGATCAATTCATCACATGACTGATTAGAAGTATATTTAATAAGCTTTTTTTTTTTTACATTAAGCTCCTCTTTCCCATTCTTCAATCAATGCAGATTTCTACGCTGGAATCTTCTTTTATCTGCCCACTTTGTTATGAACAGGAGGCACTTTTATAATTCACAAATCCATTTTGCTTTTCGAACTTAAAAACAGCAGGAGTCTGGCAGTCACTGACTTTAATGGGAATAAATCGGCTTATATCCAAATACTACAGCATGAATGGGTTCTGGGATTAATTCCCTAATGGCAACAGCAGGCCAATATTAATCAAAATTATGGATGTTTGAAATGTAACTTTCTAATAAGAGTTTGCTTTGGTCCTTACTAAAGGAGCTAATTTTAATTAGGTTATAGAAGGGTGAGGTATAATAATAATAATAATAATAATAATAATAATTTATACCCCACCCATCTGCCTGGGTTTCCCCAGCTACTCTGGGTGGCTTCCAACCAAATATTAAAAACACAATACAGCATTGGTCCCCTGTAACTTCACTTCTCGCAGGGAGGGAACCGCCAAAAGGCCCTCGGCGCTGGACCTCAGTGTCCGGGCTGAACAATGGGGGTGGAGACACTCCTTCGGGTATATAGGACCAAGGTTAAGTTATGACCATCAGAAGGTCCAGTTCCCTTATTTCACCCTGTGACAATTTCTCTGCATTTTCCCAGCTATGTAGGAATGTTATCTGCTAACATTCTGTTTTGATTTAGTAAATTGGTGGTGGGGCAGGGCAAAATGGAGCACATAGACATCTTAAGTCCCATTTCCTGCACTAAAGAATATACAGGTACAATTAAAAAACCAACTATACCCCACAAGAGTTTATATTCAAAGAAAAGTGGACCACTGGTTCATTTTGAACCAAAAAATCCTGTTTCATGTCACAGCAGGACGCTATGATGAAAATGAAAACTATTGCCCATTTCAAACCATTTTAATGGTACAGTTGTGACAACTGTCCTCAAGCTACTACAAAATAAATCTTCCCTAATAGCCTGCAGAGCCAACAGGACGACCCTGTCAAAGGCTTAGTCCACTGAATACTACTACTACTACTACTACTACTACTAAATAAATAAATAAATAAAACAGTGTAGTATGTTCTTGTATGTTAGTGCTTTACTACATATCTTAGTGTTCGTGAACTAAGTGTGGTAATGGGATGCAAATATTTTAAACTAAATTGATTGTTGCGGTACGAATAATGAGGACGCGGGTGGCGCTGTAGTCTAAACCACTGAGCCTCTTGAACTTGCCAATCAGAAGGTTGGCAGTTTGAATCCCTGCGATGGGGTGAGCTCCTGTTGCTCTGTCCTGCCAACCTAGCAGTTCGAAAGCACGCCAGTGCAAGTAGATAAATAGGTACCACTGCGGTGGGAAGGTAAACGGCGTTTCTGTGCACTCTGGTTTCCATCACAGTGTCCCGTTGCACCAGAAGCAGTTTAGTCATGCTGGCCACATGGCCCAGAAACTGTGGACAAACGCCAGCTCCCTTGGCCTGAAAGCAAGAGGAGTGCCGCACCCCATAGTTGCCTTTGACTGGACTTAACTGTCCAGGGGTCCTTTACCTTTACCTTTTAATGGGGCTTTGGGAGTTGGGTTCATGATCGCTTAACCAAATGATGATCTTGTTCTAGATTTTGTTTTATCGTTTGGCAGGCTGGTAAGCTTGCTTTGACATGGCCTTCCATTGTTGCTGTAGTTGAGTTGCTTCTTCCCCACCTCCTTTGGTTCCTTCCCCAGGCTTGGTCTAGAAAGGGGTGGAACAGCTAAAGAAGCCTTGGATGTCATTGTCTCTCTGTTGGAAGAGCATGGCCAAGGAGGCAATTATTATGAAGATGGGAGTGTATGCCATGCTTTCCAGACTGCGTATCTGATAGTGGACAGAAAAGAAGCTTGGGTCTTGGAGACTGTTGGGAAACACTGGGCAGCAGAGAACATTACAGGTCCGTTGTAATTTTTATCCCAACCTGCTATTTATGAGGAAATGATTGAGTACATGAACATTTGCCAAGGCGATGATGACTTGTTCATGAATGAATTTCCTATTTCCATTTAATGTTTGTTCCTGCTTTCCAGATTGTAATGATAGTATGCCATTTAAAGCAGGTTTTGTGTTGTTGTTTTTAATTGTCAACCTTAAGGACAGTTTCTGGAAGTTTCTAACATATTGACTTGGTTGAATTTTATGTCAGGATTCAGAAAGCTTTTTCTGCATTAGGAAATCTGTTTCTGCCTGTGTGGCGTTTTGTTTTTCTCACTCAAGCAGAAATAACAGTTGATTGACCAAAGATCTTTTCTATCTGCAGGTCTTGTTCTCCCATTCAAGGTTAATTGTGCACATTACTTTCACATCTGTCCCTTGAAATTGTGGCTCTCTGACTTGCTGACATTTTCATGTCAGCTTCAGATTGTCGCTGACATTCACTGAACCTTTAAAATGGTGCACCATCAAATTTAAGTCTCCCACGCGCAAATTTGTTCCGGCTTGTAAGTGTACATAGAAATCATTTTTAAGTTTTAAGACAAATTGTGCAACTGGCCTTATCCAAACCCGTTTTTGCTCAGTTCTTTGTATGCTCTCATGCTCATATGGAGCCTCTACAGCAGGCTTCCTCAAACTCAGCCCTCCAGATGTTTTGAGACTACAGTTCCCATCATCCCTGACCACTGGTCCTACTAGCTAGGGATCATGGGAGTTGTAGGTCAAAAACATCTGGAGGGCTGAGTTTGAGGAAGCCTGCTCTACAGGAATGGTATATGTTCTCTAGTTTGTTTCAATGCAGGCATCCCCAACCTTCGGCCCTCCAGATGTTTTGGACTACAGTTCCCATCATCCCTGACCACTGGTTCTGTTAGCTAGGGGTCATGGGATTTGTAGGCCAAAACATCTGGAGAGCCACAAGTTGGGGTGCCTGTTTTTAAGGATGGCACTTTTTTGCACACACAGTAATGTGAGCACTTCCACTGAAAGGAAGATGGACTTGCTCTGTTTGCACATAGGACTGTATCTGATTGTGGTCCTTGGCCAGCATGCTAACAGGGCAGTCCTCATCATGCCTACTCAGAAACAAGTCTTGTGGAATTTAGTGGGGCTCACTCATAGGTAAGTGTGGATAGGATTGCTGCATTGATCTCCACTTTAAAATGATCGTGTGGCAGCTGTTGGGAAAGTCCTCTAGTTGAGACCCTTGGAGAGCTACCTCCAGTCAGAGTAGACAATACTTAGCTTGATGGACAAATACTCTGACTTCCTATAAATAAGGCAGCTTTCTGCATTCCTATGACACCACAGGTGTAAGGTAGACTTCATGCTTTGCTCTCGAGTCCGTTCCCCAGCCACTCTGGGCAGCTTCCAACCAAATATTAAAATACAGTAATACATCAAATATTAAAAGCTTCCCTGAACAGGGCTGCCTTCAGATGTCTTCTAAAAGTTTGGTGGTAGTTGTTCTTGTTGACATCTGGTGGGAAGGCGTTCCACAGGACGGGCGCCACTACCGAGCAGGCCCTCTGCCTGGTTCCCTGTAACTTGGCTCCTCGCAGTGAGGGAACCGCCAGAAGGCCCTCGGCGCTGGACCTCAGTGTCCGGGTAGAACGATGGGGCTGGAGATGCTCCTTCAGATATACTGGACCGAGGCCATTTAGGGTTTTAAAGGTCAGCACCAACACTTTGAATTGTGCTCGGAAATGTACCGGGAGCCAATTTAGGTCTTTCAAGACCGGCGTTATGTGGTCTCAGCAGCCACCTTCTGGATTAGTTGTAGTTTCCGGGTCACCTTCAAAGGCAGCCACACGTAGTCCAAGCGGGAGATAACCAGAGCATGCGCTACTCTGGCGAGGCAGTCTGCGGGCAGATAGGGTCTCAGCCTGCGTACCAGATGGAGCTGGTAAACAGCTGCCCTGGACACAGAATTTACCTGTGCCTCAACCCTAAGATATGTCTTAGAAAAGCGATATGCACCAATTATTTGGACTGCACCAACACAGATACATGTTGGTAATTATTTCTGTACGTTTCCCTTGTGAGTTTGTTGCACAGAGGTGGTCCTTGTCTCTTTTAAGATCCCTTTGGGGGCGGTTGGGAAGATAACTACTGCACTTTGCTGCTCCATTGGGGTAGAAGGAAGTGTGTTGGTTCACAGAGCTAATGGGCTTACGGATGGAGAGGAGCTGCTACTTTCCTGCTCTTGTCCCCTACATTAGCATATTGCATTTGAAGCGAACTATGTTAGTTCCAGTTGAAATAAATAAAACTTCAGCTCAACTAAGTCATGACTAACTTGGCTCATTGACTTAGTCTGGATCCAGGCCTCTGTCTTTTGTAAGACTAACGATCAGGTGTGATGATGCCTGGTTCACTCTGCACGTTATTTACAAATAATCCTCAAAAGTATTCGACTCTGAGAATGGTGATCCCATCACAGTACCACGGAAATGAATTTTGCCACCCGCTTTTTGTGATCTCTGCATGCCTAATTGATTGATATTGCACGATGTAAAATAGATTCAGCTTAAATTTGCATTTAATGAACCACAATAGAATATATGTTTTTTTTTTTCATAGAGGGAGTCAAGTGCATTTGCAACCAGCTTTCCTTAACTACAAAGATCGATGCAGAGCATCCGGAGCTTAGAAGTTATGCGGAAAGTCAAGGGTGGTGGACTGCAGATACAGAGTTCAACTTTTCTCAAGTATTTTCTCAGGCTGATAACCATTCAGATTGTTGTTTGGCGAAGGAGAGCCTAGAGAAGAAAGAAGGTACGTAGAAAATCCACCACTCACTACTCCACTTTTGATAAACAAGTTTGTAGCCAAAAGCGTGAACTGAGTTTTGAAAATTTCACTTCTGTTGGTAAGATTATGCATTTCCTTTTTTGGAAGGAAAACGTTGTATAGACCTTGAGTGTATTCTGTGTATAAGTGATACTTTAGAGATGCATGTTCTTGTAAGCGAGAGAGACTTGGAGATCTTTGGCTGCCTTCCAGCCAATAGACCTATGGAAGCATCAGTGCCTCTGATGGTGTAAATGTTAGAAAAACATTGATCACTTATTAACAATTAGAGACACCCCCCCCCCCTTTATGGGATTAACCAGTTTGAGTTACAGACTAGGAAGGGACCCAACCATTGAACCCAACCCTCTGCCCAGTGCGGGAGTGGCAGTGTAGGAGAGACCTAAATTTATTACCCTGTTAATGCCTCTATTTTGATATTTTTCCAGGTGCTATCACTGTGGAAATGATGATTGACATCTTGCGGGATAAGTCTGGCGGTATATGTGAGGATTCAGAGTCTTTTCTTACTACATCAAGCATGGTGTCCGTATTACCTCAGAATCTTAGTTCCCCGTGCATCCATTATTTTACCGGCACACCAGATCCATCAAGGTACATTGGAGAAAGTGCCTGGCAGGCTGCCAGTACTTTTTAAAGCATCAAAAATTAATTTCTAGTTTTGCATTTTAAAAACTTATTTATCGGGCTAATTCCCCGTTGTTTACTGATGCAAAGTTAATTGATGCAGGGAAGCAATCAAAGGGTCTCTTCTTTGCTTAAACTCATTTCTGCAATCACTGCCCTCAGTCTAGATGCATAAGACAGGTTGGGAAGGCAAAACGGCAAGTGAGTCAGCTGATATAATAATAATAATAATAATAATAATAATAATAATAATAATAATAATAATAAT
>JAXCMG010000017.1:32874592-32999031 GCA_034642415.1 Podarcis siculus | reverse complement strand
ATAATAATAATAATAATAATAATAATAATAATAATAATAATAATAATTTATTTATTTATTTATTTATTTATTTTTTATACCCTGCCCATCTGGCTGGGTTTCCCCAGCCACTCTGGGCGGCTTCCAACAAAACACTAAAATACAATAATCTATTAAACATTAAAAGCTTCCCTAAACAGGGGTGCCTTTAGATGTCTTCTAAAAGTTTGGTAGTTGTTTTTCTATTTGACATCTGATGGGAGGGCGTTCCACAGGGCGGGTGCCACTACCTAGAAGGCCATCTGACCTACGGCAGAACCTACTTCAGTTTTAACATGGCAACCCTATTAGCTTGTTTCATCCTGCCTTTGACTAAGTACGTAGAAGCTACGTTGACTCAGCAGAAATTCCTACAGTGGCTCCTGCTGCATTGGGGCTATTTATTGTTTTCCTATCTACCATTCTGAGCCTGAGAGCTAGAGCTGCATTGTGTTTTTAACTGCATCAGCATTTATTCACACTCTGCTAATCCATTTGCTGTAAACTGCATGCAAAATAGTTCATCAAGGTCTTTCTTCTGCCAGAGTCCTTCCCTACTTCTCCCCTCCATCGGAATATTTGCACTGAGATATCTTTGAATGTTTACTTCTGCTGCATAGAGAGCTTTACCTAATAATCTATAGGTCATAAGGCTTGTTCCTTAAGTGTGGATAAGACCTCTAACAGGAGAGAATATTGGATCATATGTTGAATAGATTGGTAAGTTTCCCTAAGAAAGCAAGTGTGAATGTAGTGGATCATTTTTGGTTATGCACCTAACTTCACTCGACACTGTTTAAGAGCATCGGTGTAAAGTGAAGCACTTTTGAGTTGCCATATCCTTTGTTTTCTGTCAATGCAATTCTTTGGATCATTCTTGTCATTTTCAGGACAAGGGTTTACAGCTCTTCTACTGACTGCAGTTGATGAGAACCTCAATTTACTCTCTAAAGTATTTGGGGGAAATAGCAGCCATTTTGCAATTCCTGATGAAAAGATCAATAGTTCTTCATTAGCATTCCATACAGTAGGTCTTACCCTTTAATCCTCCTTGTGGCATTTATTGCTTGTTCAAAGTCCCACCTTCAATAATGGAAGGGAGATTCTGAGTAGAAGCAAACCCCTTTAATGTGATATCTTCCATAAATGAAAGGGATGATAAGCAGAAAGCAGTACAGTTAATTTAACTTGCTTGCTTTCCTTCTCAAGGAAAGCTGCATTTTATTATTCGGAAGGAGATTTGCTGTTATTCCAGTTTCCTGGTCTTCCCTTTTTGGTGCAATTTATTCGTATTAAAAAAATTCTCAGAGCTAGAGAAGTGAAAATGTATGCAAATCTGCCTAAAAAGTTTTAGCACTTCGAAAGAAAACGTCAGTGAACCACAAATGCTGGTTCTTCCCTGTTTACTGAAAGCGTGTTACAGATCTCATCTAAAATATCTTAATGGAGCCCCAGAGTAAAGGAGACAAAGAAGATTTGAACATACCAATTTGTACAGGCATTTCTTAAAAACAGCTTCATTGTCTTGTAAATGTTGCTAAACACATTGTGCATCTATTCTAATTTTTAAGAACAGCTCTGTGCAGAATATTTCAGGATTAAAATAACATATATTTGCTGAGCTATTCTTCATGGCAGAGACTGGCTTATTCCCTAACAATCAAAGGAAAGGGAACTCCTAATCTGCAAACAATTAGAAGGAACTGATTTAGTATATATGTTTAAAAGTAAGTGTAGTCTGTTTTATGGCTTTTGTCTCTGTGTTACTGTTAATGCCTCTTTTCAGATGGCCCAGTTATTTTGTGCAGCACATCAAAGTTTGTGTGATAATTTTTCTTTTCTTTCTGTTTTTAAAACAAGCTGAGCAAACTGCTAGGTGATGGTATAAAATGTAGCCTTAGCTAACAATTAGTGATTCCTCTGGTCTCTTTCAGGTCCATATTTAAACCTTTTATCTTCGTCGATAATGTGAAATTAGTATCAAAAGTACAGTCACCCATTTTTGGTAGTGATGATCCTGTGAAAAAAATCCCCCGGTTCCAGGAGAAACCAGACCGTAGACACGAATTGTACAAAGCACACGAGTGGGCGCGATCCGTCATGGAGAATGAGCAGGTAAACCAGCACTCTGAAAATACATCAGTGAAAAATAAAAAAATGAAGATCTGGGGAAATTACATTTTGTGCTCTGTTTCGTTCCTCCTGAGCCCTTGAAATTCAGTCAAAGACAGTGACTTTTAGGTCACTGTAAAAAGAGAGGATATTTCATATCTGAGCAACATGTACAAAATCTCCATCACCTCAAAATAACCTTGCATGTGAAAATCCACACCTGGAATATTTTTAACCTTCTTTCCTTCCTAAAGTGCTAGTTTTGTGTGCGCAGAATTCTCCCCCTCCCGCCCCCTGCACACAGATGCACTTAAAGGCATCATTCAGTCCTCTTGCATTTTGTAGTACTACAGTTCAGGAACTGCTGTGGCATGTGCTCTTTCTGAAAACGTAGTTCAGCTCTAAATTTATTGCATTGACTTATTATCACGTTGCTCAGCTGTATAAAAACATGTAGTAGTCAAATTGCATACTAGAAAGCAACAACTCCTAATGCAATGTAAGCAGCAGAGCTGATGAAATTCAGGATTAGATACATCTAAAAACCTGGACATGTAAGAAATACTTGGCTCCAAGAACTGCATGAGGAAGACCCCGCCTGATATTTGTCCCTTCAGATGTTGCATCACCCCTAAACAGTGGCCATGTTGGTAGGGCTTGATGGGAGTTGAAAGCCAACAATATCTGAGGCTCCCAATCCCTGCCCTAGGGGAAGGAATTTCAAAAATAGGGCTATGTATGTGGTCACCACCCTCCTTACCTCTGATGAAGGCAGGGCAGAGCAATCCCTTAGGAATGACATGATGCTTGGGCAGGTTCATGCAAGAGGAGGTGGACTTTTTGACATTTCAGTTCTTTAATGCTTGCATTCGAATTTCCAGATGCCCCAGTGATCTGGCACCTCTTGGATTTCTCCAAATAAGTTAAAGGGGGGTCCCAAAGGAATGGTGCAGATGTTGCAATGAGATATTTTGTTGAAAGGCCCGTTGGCTGTTGGAAAATAAGTTTCTTCAGGAAGTATTTAGGAGGAGATACTTGTATCTTAGGTCCGGAAGACAGCCAGTGCAGTAGTCTTGAGGGTTAAGCCATTATCTGTTGAAAACTGAAATTGATAATCTGCCAGTTTGACAAAGTGTACAGTATAAGTGAATGAGTTTCCTTTCCAGCAATACATAAATTAGTTGTAATGGATCCAGCAAGAAAGTCATATGAGGAAGCTTTATTCCATATCTCATTCCAGCTATCTGGCAAGCTCATTTTCCAAGTATAGATCCTTAATATGGGTGAAATGGCAGCATCCATACCCAAGTAGGCATTGGTGAGGGGGACCAATGAGTACAAAAGATGCTTCGGAAAAAATAAATCCGAAAAAGGGAAGGAAAGCCCCAAACAGCCAGAGTGTGGAAGGCAGACTGGACATTGTGGCGGGGCAAGTATCGTGCAAGAAAGGCCCTGTTGTCTGACAAGGAATCCTCTACACCGCAACATTTTGTTGCAGTCCCACTTGTTGTATGACGCACAAATGGCCTCTAAGCTATTTTTAAAGTCCAGTAAATGTACCATTCTTCTTAAGGCACATTCTTGTTCATCCTTTCCCCCTCAGTACTAATAAAAATTTGAGGGTGATAAACATAAGAGTCTGTGGCTCTCTCCCACAGAATTGGCTGTGATAAGCCTCGCCTACATGGTTGAGGGACATTAAACATTTACCCTAGTGCTGCGGGACTGACCCACAGAAAAAAACACCACCTAGAGTTATAGTGTAATGTTTAAAGATCTCCTTCCTTGAATCTTAAATTCACATACTCCACTCTTCATAGCAGAGAGAAAGGAATATGTAAACTTGGCTGTTTGTTTTTATTTCAACATGATCTCTGGGCGATAGCATCCTTTTTTTCTGGAACTGGTATTTCTAAACTCAACAGAGGTACTGCTGTGGTTTGACTGTTGTGCTATGTTTGTGCAACGGCACAGCAGATAAAGCCCCTAGGTTCTCCCTGAACTTAACACATAGATGCACATACAAATTTTGAGACGATTCTGTTAGATCAAGCTTTCAGACACTTCATAGGCGTTTCATGCTGGCCATTGATTTTTGTAGGAAAAAGGAGAGAAGTTGAGAAGAACCATGTTAGACCTCGAAAAGCAAGGCTTGGACGCAATGGAGAGCATCATTACCAGCTCGGAAGTTCTTGATCCTTCTGAAGTAGAGGACCTTTTCTATGACTGTGTTGATACAGAAATTAAGTTCTTCAAGTGAAGTGAGTCCTTTTTATATCCTCATACCAATAACTACCTTTTTTTTAAAGAAATATTAGTTGGCTTAAGTGTTTGGTCCAGTCTCTTTGTATCCCACTCCCAAATCTGCAATTGCGAATAAGAACCTGACGTTTTATAAGTTGTGGTTATTTTGCAAAGTCTCCTAATGGATTTGGATATTCCCACCCTGCATTTAAACTAGCATTTGTAATTAACAGTGAATATTAAAGCTTTGCTTTTTCTCATTGCAGTGACCATAGACACCTTTAGCCTTCACATAAGAAGACCATAAAGCTCTTCAGGCCTTGAAAGATATTCTCGCCATATTGCCGAATTTTTGGAGGAAATTTCCCTCTTTTTAGAGAAAAGTTCCTTAGTAGCTGTATCCAATTAACACATTCCTTTCCCCCCTTTTATTTTCCTCCTGTGTGTGTTATGGAAAGAGGGCCTTCACTGATGGTGTGCATGCTGGCTAATGTAATGCAGAATGTTTTTTCATTCATCTGGGCAACCGAAACTAAGAACGACAAATAGCCACAGTCCATGTAGTTCTCAGTATTGCAAATCAAAATAAGCCTGCAAAGTTTTGCCTGAAAAGTTTGATCCACATGTAAAAGGAAAAAATACAGCTGGTACATGCGTGCTCCTAAAGAGTTTTGCCACAAAGAAATGATGAGCTGAAAAATGGGCCTTGTTAATGGTATAAATGTCAACAGTGGAATAAGCTTCTCACTTGTTCTAGTTCTGGTGATTTAGAGTTGGGTCTATTGAGCTGTGTGCTGCCTCACCTATGCACATATTGGGCTAGTAGCTTTTCCTTTTCTTGCTTCTCTCACCTATCGTTCCATATTACTGCATATCAGGCTGCGAAGATTACATTTAAATAATCAATTTCTCCCCAAAATAGAGTTCTGAACAGTGTGAATTGGCCTAAGCATTTAGAGAGAGAGAAGCAAGCTTACAGCTGAAGGTAAGATCAAGAACCTTAATTTGGTTGTGGGAACTGTACCATAGCTGCTTAGGAAAGGCAATTGCTCCAGCGAAATGACCAGAATTTGTTCAGATAATTTGCTTCCACCAAGGATGGGGAACTTATGGCTCTCCATATGTAGTTGGAAACACAATTCTGATCATTCTTGCCTGCTGGTCATGCTGGCTGGGACTGATGGTAGGCAGTAGATTTCATTGTTCCTTTGTGCTGTCTTTGGGACTTAGTTGAAAAATATACAGAGGTGTACCTAGGGGGTGGTGAAACTGGCCCCTGCCAGGGTGCAGGACCGGGGAGGTGGGGACATGCAAAAATCAGCATGGGAGAGGAAGGGATGCTAGGCCCCTTTTGGATGTTGCAGCACCCAACAAGAGAGAGGGCTTTCAAAATATTGAGTCTACCCTCCTGGCAGGCTGGAAGCACCAGTGCTCTCTTCCCTCCCCCGCCATCTGTCAGTCAAAGTTAGCGAGTCGGGAAAGGCTGCTGCGGCAATGAGCTTGAGCAACAGTCACTTCCTCTAGTTCGCAAGCATTTTGGGAAGAGCCAGAGGCAGGGGGGCTGGACATGCCAACTCTGGAGAAGGGTGCCGTCTCTCACAGCCTGGCACTCTCGCTAGAAGCACAGGACCAGGCAGACGAGAGAGCAAGTGCGTTTGCAGAAGCCCAGAGAGGGTGCTGGTGCTGTCCAGGATGGGAGTTCTGAAGGCTGCCTTGCTGCCCGTGAGGTTCCTCTCCAAACTAGGAGGAGGAGGAGCACCCAGGCAACTTGGCTTCTTCTTCTCTTTCCTGCCAGGAGGAGCAACTCCTCAGCAAGGGTGCCTGGAGGTGGAAGTCCTCCATTTCCAAACTCACCCTGCCAGTTCCTCACTCAGATAAGATGGTCCTTCTCCTCCCCCTTGATGTTTGTTAGATGATCATTCAAATCACTAATTACAGCAACTGTTTTCTGTTCAATTACATTTCATAGGCAATGCAAAATAGATCACTGTACATCTATTTATAGTTAAAAAGCTAATTGTGAGGTCTTATACATTTTCCTGATGAGCTCTGAGGCTGTAGCCCTGTGAAATTTTTGCGTGAGTAAAAGCCATTCTAGGGCTGGGCAATATCTGGCTTTCAACAATGTGATGTACCACCAGCTAAATATCGCAATATACTGATACATCTCAATGTCTGAAGTATATGGAGCTGTCTAGAGGGATTGGCTGGCTTCGTGGTTTTCCCCCACAGTGTGATTTTGGCATAGCGTGCACACACATCATGATTTGTGATATATTGCCTAGTCAAAATTTATGAAACGGATATAATGATATGGATTTCAAGCCTGTTTCGGCCAATATATTGCCCAGCCCTATGCCATACCTGTTGAAATGTTCTCTTAACACAACTATTAAAAGGTTCGGGAGTCCTCAGTGATGCCAATCAGGATAGGGCTTTGGGGGCAGAGATACTAGAGACCCACTCAGCAGGGTGTTCTGGAGGGGCCCCAGATGTAGCAGGGTTGGCTTACAACAAGGGTCGCCAACCTAAGGCCCACGGGGGTTGTTTAACAGGCCCACGAACTGCCCACTTGGTGTAGTGCAGCACGGGGACTCGCTTCTGTGGCACAGGAAATTGCGAGTGGGCGCGCTCACACTCGTGATCCAGCCCACGGAGGGCTCTCCGCTGGAGTGAACCGGCCCAAGTGAGGTAAACCTTGCCAACCCCTGGCTTACAACATTTTGAGGCAATATGCAGGCCACTATAGCTCCTTGCCAAGGGATCCTAGGTACGCCTCTGATCCCATAATTGTAGCAAAACAAAGCTAATGTACAATGTGAATCTCTCTTTTCCTCCCATGGGGAATCTAAATTATTGGCATCGTGAAATTGTGTGAAATGGCTGAGGATAAACATGATACTCTTCCCTGATTGTTATGTTCATGTTGAATCTGTCTTCCTTTGTGTGGTTTGCTTTGTTGTCAGTGTTGTGTAGATTAACATCAGACATGGTTAAAGTGGAAATCAAACTCGGCTTGCCATTAGTTGAAATGTATGTAAGCCTTTGCTCCGGATCATTGCTTCTGTTCTTAAAAAAAGGACGAGAGCAATCATACACCTGTAAGTATCAAGCAAACGTGATTAAATTCTAGAAATTATGGTGCTAGTCCTGTAGATTAAAATGTCAGGGCTCTGATTCTGCACAGTAAAATTTCCTACTACCAAGTGAGCTGTGTGTGTTCACAACCCTTAATTTTTTTTTAAGAGGGGAAAACTCAGACATAGTCCATTGCTGAACAACACGCAGATCTTGAACTTTCAGCGTAAGTGTAGTTTCTGGAAGAACCTGGCAACTGAGGAGGAGATAGATAGAAGCAAGTGCCAGAGTTGTGGGATGGCTCTTCTCTTTGTTCTTCCTTTCAGAAACTAGCGTGAGACTCAGCCTATTTACCTCCTCCTTGGTTGCTCTGTTGCATCTTTGTGGAGCCCATGTAAATCCCTCTTTGCTCAAATACTATGTCAGAAGTGCATGTGCGCGCACAGTTTCTAAATAAAATGCCTAAAATATAAAGTTGACACGTTACTGCTTATTTCAATCCACAGAAGAGGCAACAAAAAGCAGTTGGAAATTATAGGGCTTGGTGAATCTTAGACAGACTAGAAGGCAATAAAAGTGCATTTGGTTTCTGTAGTTTCCTCTATAGCAGATGGAGGGAACCTTTGGCCCACCAGTTGTTGCTGAACTACAACTCCCATCATCCCTGCACATTGGCCATGCTTGCTAGGGACAATGGGAGTTGGAGTGCAGCTGGAGGGCCATATGTTCTCCATTCCTGCGTTACACGCTAACCAAAGGCTTGGGGTACGTTGAGAAAAAATGGCCCTGCTGCCTCACCCAAGATATGTTGGCATGAACAGCATCCAATTGAGTCAGAATCTGTAAATCTTTGTTTACATATTTTTCGTGGGAACTAATATGTATGGGTTTGCAATCATCTGGGATTCGTGTATTAGACAATGCTGATTGACAAAACTAATAAAATGGTTTCTGCACAGAGTAATCTCGAGTGGCTAAATACTTCTGTACACGTTCCTCCTGGTTTTTCTTTCAGTGAAGAATAAAATCCTAAGGATAAAAATTACTACAGAATTAGACACTGTCTCTTGGTTACCAATGCAAGCTTAGTTTTAACTCTGGCCCTCAGCGTTTTCTACCAAATCTAGTAAGTTTTTATATACAGGGGGAATCTGAAATAGATCTCAGCATCCGTTGTAAAATATTAGTAAGCAAAACATGTATTTGATGGCAATTTAATATATGCAGATCTAAATGAAAGCACTTTTCAACCATTGACTTGACTTAACAGGCTCCAAGAGAAGAAAAAAGATGAAGTTACATTTCGCATGGCATTTTAAAATGAAATCACATGGTATTTTTCATACTATTGAGAACACTTCTTTGTTTTTAAATATCCAATTCACAGAAATACTTTGCTGCTATTTTGCTAGGTGCATACGGACTCCCATTTTGCATTTCTTTCTCCCTGCTAGAGACAAAATGGGCAGAGTTCAGTTAGTCAAGGAGACCAATATGGATGCTTGCTCCCTTACAGTGGTGCCTCGCAAGACGAAATTAATTCGTTCCCCGAGTTTTTTCTTCTTGCGAGTTTTTCGTCTTGCGAAGCACGGTTTCCCATAGGAATGCATTGAAAATCAATTAATGCGTTCCTATGGAGACCGCCTTCAGAGCAGGTCCGGGGACAGCGGGGAAGACGTGCTGCGCTTCCCCACTGTCCCCGGAGCTTGCGGGGCTGGCAACGGGGAGAAGCGATCTTCTCCCCGCCGCCAGCCTTCAGAAAAGGTCCGGGGACAGAGGGGAAGGCGCGCTGCACTTCCCCGCTATCCCTGGAGCTTGTGGGGCAAGCTTCATCTTGCGAAGCAAGCCCATAGGGAAATGCGTCTTGCGAAGCGGCTAAGAAAATGAAAAACTCTTTCGTCTAGCGAGTTTTTTTGTCTTCCGAGGCGTTCGTCTTGCGGGGTACCACTGTATTTCAAAATGAAGAATCATTTAAGCCCCCACAACCTGCTCATCTTTATTCCCTAATGCAGACTGATGTCCCCGTTTTCTGGTTGCTGCTGTCTCATAAGCGCACTAGCAACTTGTGTGTTAAAGCTAGCCAAAAGAATAGGTGTTACGTTGCTCTTTCCCACCTCTGAAACAACATTTAAGTAGAACTTTGTTGCTAAAATCAGAGGTGCTAGTAGCCTACTCTCAGGAGCCAAGCTGAATATCACAGAGCACACACACATGTAAAAAAGAGCACCTGCTACTCTTCTTACATATTTTTGCTATATGGTACCTAGCATGGCCCCTACGAGTAAGATAATGGCATCTCTTTTCTCCCTCTTTTTAATGCAAAGCAACCAGAGGACACTAACAGTTTAAAAGCAGGAGCAGCAGAGGAGGTATCAAACCCTATTTTTCCTTATTCAAAATGTTTCCTCTGCCGCATTTCCTCCAGCTTTCTGTACACTGCTCTTCACCTGGAGCAACATTGTTCAGAAACGGTTAGAGCCATATAACCATCTAGTTTGGTCCTTCAGATTTGCTGGGGATGTTAACATCATAAATATGCTATGCCAGGAGGCACTGTTGTGTAGTGATGTAGCCTCAATGCTCATTAGTCAGTATACATTCTGTTATTCTTTGCCTCATTTCAATAGTCAGCTGTCAGGTTTTCCTCCACTTCCTAATCAAAGGGATGGATGGGACAAAAGCATCTAGGAGGGATGTTGGTGATGTGTGAAAGGCAGCAATATGGCAAAATTCAGGAGAAGGTTTTCCATGCTTGCTAATCAGCTGGAGCTTGTGCATTTTCCAGTGAACACCTGGTACCATCCTCTGCTGTGCTAAGGAAGGTTAGTGCCGATCACCTACGCACTTGAATATACATATATGCACACATGCTGCGTTCCACTGGCAATCCACCACTGCATTAACTGGAAAGCCATTTTAGTGTAACTACCGAGAGGCAAAGAAGGGGATTTACAGTGGTGCCTCGCAAGACGAAATTAATCCGTTCCATGAGGCTCTTCGTATAGCGGTTTTTTCGTCTTGCGAAGCAAGCCCATTGACAGCTTAGCGGATTAGCGCTATTAGCGGTTTAGCGGCTTTTAGCGGCTTATCAGCTTAGCTGATCAGCTGATAAGCGGCTTAGCTGCTTAGAAAAAGGGGGGAAAGGGGGGAAAAACCCGCAGGAACTCGCAATACATTTTCGTCTTGCGAAGCAAGCCCATAGGGAAATTCGTTTTGCGAAGCGCCTCCAAAATGGAAAACCCTTTCGTCTAGCGGGTTTTCCGTCTTGCGAGGCGTTCGTCTTGCGGGGCACCACTGTATATATATATAAAGTTACAATGCATAGAATTCCTAAGAGGGGGTGGTTGGGAACTTGCATACATTTAAATATAGCAAACCTAGTTTGAAAGCATGATTTACGTGGTCAAATAAATTATATCCAGCAGATACTACAGGCAGGAATTTCAACCATTGTTGTCTATGCAAACTCGTTTGCATTTTGAACAGGGTGAACACTCATGCTAAAATAAAGTATGGCCCACACAGGTGGGCTACTATTTTATGTTTTATATGTATATATATACTGAGTATTCCACAAAATTAAAAACAAATCTCAGCCCAGGTTTAAAGCAACTGAAACGGAATTATACAACAATAGTTTCCAACTGCATCCTAGTCCAGCCAATCCCACCGTTTACCACGTATGAGCTTGGATGTAGTGCCAGTTTTGCCTGCATGTACTGTGTGGTCATCAAAACAGGGTCCTAACGTTGCTCAATGCTCCGTTGATCCTTCCAGCGATGCTCCTGCTACCGAGATCTCTCATCTGACTTGCGTCCTTAATGGAGGGTTGTTGGTGGTATCTGTAAAAATTGAAAGGCGGCTAGCTAGAAAACCAAAATGACAAAAAGCCATGGCCGAACAACCAAGTCCGTAGATTTCAGGCATGTTTCTGACATGCAAGGAGAAGCCACTTTAGCTTTCAGTGCCTTCAAATCCAACCAGGCAGGCGTCTGAGTCTTGTGGCTTCTTCTGGTAACAGAATCATGAGTTTCATAGGTGGACTCAAGTTCAGAATGCTGAAGGAGATTCTGCAGTGAGGAGTCAAGCCAGGTGACCCAAGCCAATGGCTTCCTAGCACATAGAAACAAGTCCTTTAATGCTAGCTGCAAAACTCTTGCAGATTATTTTTATCTACATGATCTGATCAAGCAGACTTCTGTCTAGTGAGCCTCTCCTCTTTTCTGACCAGGCCACTGTTTCTTGAAAATTTCTAAGGAGTCATAATCACGCAACCGTTTCTAGTCTTTAAGCAAGAGGAGTAGAACAATTTAACTATCCTGAAGTGATCAGACCGTAACAGAACTTTCTGACTTACCTCTAGCTTCCTGGCTAGGATAAATTTTCTGGCATGGCTTAAACTCATCAGGAGGAGGGAATTCTTCCACGGAATGGAAAGTAAATTTAGATTCAAAGTCATCTGGAGAATTAAATGGAAAACACCCCTTTGAGTTACAACAATTCAAGGAACTGTAGAAAAACAATAAAGGAATGGTCTAAGACAGTTCTTGGAATAAAGTCGTTTGAGGCAACAAAGTTTACTGCACCGGTTCAAAAATCTCTGAACTACACCCAAAGTAGTTCCCATCATTGCCAACTGAACTGAGTGTGAATTAGGTTCATTTTGGGGTAGAACTTTGAATGATTTCTAGTGAATCTTCAACTCCATTACCTTACACACACACACACACGTCTTCAAACTCGTTGGGCCATTAAGCTTAAAGTTCACAATCGTTGAGAAAGATAAAACCATTCACATCCCACTATGTGCATGTTTTGATGTTTCCTTAGTCTTCTCAAGTGTATTTTATACTTGAAGCAAATAGCTTATAATATTCTGAATGCTGGGGAAAAAATTAGCTGGGATTCCTGCATTGCAGAGGTTTGGACTAGTTGATCCTTCCAAACCTACAATTCTATGATGATTTGGATGAACTTGAATTCACCTGTGAACTGTATGTGAAAGGAACTAGTTTGTTTTGTAAAAGAACCCCAGGAAATTGAATTAGTTCCTTTAGGAGCATGTTGAACCTGAAAATGGTTTGCATGTTTTGTTTGCATGCTTTTGGGGTGGAGGGTGTTCCATGTTACTTGTGGTGTTTGAAATTATTTTTTAATAAAACAACAAGAGCCAGAATGTTCATGCTCAGACATTAAGCGATTTGGCAAACTTATCGCATGGCAGAATTTTTACAACATCAGTAAAGATACTTATAGTATAATAAAACTGTTTCACCTTTCAAAGAGTTTGAGGGTGCATGTAAACAGCTTTCAGTTTTTAGATAGCTGCTAAACATTATTGATATTATTCTCCCTCTGTTTCTAAAAAAAGTTTCCACCCAGTTATTTCAGCAAATATCCATTTCTTAACCTCAAAACAACATGAAGTTACATTTGTATCTGAAATCTACAGCAAAAGAAGCTCAATGCTACATACTTAAAATTTAATTTGCTTTTTTTCTGTAATATCATTGTTTAGGTTCTTCTCTTGCCATTCCTTAGTAAATTAGTAAACACCTTATTTGAACAAGCTTTCATGGGTGAATACCCCATCGTTTTGGGGGAAGACAAGTTCCTGCATGCTTTAAGCTTGCCATTTTTATCTTTGGGCAGGGCAGAGATGCAAGTTTATCAACGTTACCCATTATGTGGACTGCCCCATTCTTAATTGCTGAGCAGAGGTCTGGGCTAGGCAGCCAGGAAGATACTTGAGCATATTGGCATTTGCTTGAGAGTTCAGTTGTCGGAGACCTTGCAGGAGGCGCTGGGGGTGGCATCAGCTTTCCTAAGAGAAAATACACATTAGAAAAAAGCTCAGAGAAGATAAGCAAACATTGCATCAGACATACTTGTTTTTTACTACAGTTACATCTTATCCTCCGCCCAAGGAGCTCAGGCTAGCATAAATAACCTGTACACCATCCCTGTGAAGTAGACTACAGGCAAAGAGGAGGTCTAAATATTCAGAAAACCCCAATGTTGCGGCCGTATTGGCACAAGACCACTTTAAACTATAGGCTAGTAAATGTAAAGGGACCCCTGACCATTAGGTCTAGTCGTGGCTGACTCTGGGGTTGCGGCGCTCATCTCGCTTTATTGGCTGAGGGAGCCGGCGTACAGCTGGTCATGTAGCCAGCATAAACAAGCCACTTCTGGTGAACCAGAGCAGCGCACGGAAACGCCATTTACCTTCCCGCCGGAGCAGTACCTATTTATCTACTTGCACTTTGAGGTGCTTCCGAACTGCTAGGTTGGCAGGAGCAGGGACCGAGCAGTGGGAGCTCACCCCGTTACGGGGTTTCGAACCACCGACCTTCTGATTGGCAAGTCCTAGGCTCTGTGGTTTAACCCACAGCGCCACCTGCATCCCAAACTACAGGCTAGTTAGCATGAAACCTACGTAAAACAACAATAGTAGCCCCTTTTTGCAGTATGCACAGGAGAAATGCAGTACTGCTGATTCTAACATCACGAGAACATATCTAGTCCAACAACCTGCTTTTACAGCGGTCAGCCAGACACCCATGGAAAGCAAGACCTAAGCACAAACAGGACTCTCATTGTGAAATAAATTTCTAATCTTACCCACTTTCCAATGTGCTTGCTTATTCATCCAATGTGCTTATCTTATTCATTATTATTTATTAAATTTGTATACCAACCTATACCCTGAGGTCTCAGGGTGGTGACAACATAAAACCGCAATATAAAAACACAAAATACGTAATAAAAATAAACAACAACAACCCAGTAAGCCCCACCCCGTCCCTAACACATTTTTTAAAAAGGTATTTGTTGTTGTTATTGAAGGAACAGGTGAACATTCAATTTGTCCTAAAGCAGTGCATTCCCCAGTAGAGCTGTACAATGGCAAGTGTTCTGAATGTGCAGTTAAAAGAGTTCAAATGGCCCCATGATTATCCCTCTTTCTATGCATCCCATTCATTTGTTGCTGCTATTTATACTTGTCCGCAAACCTGCCTGTTCACTAGATTTCAGTAAGGCTGCATACACACCATATATTTAAAGCAAACAACTCTTCCACCTCCAGAATCCCGGGAGCACTAGCTTCTTAAAGCTAGTGTAATTTGTAGCTCTTTTTGTGGGGGGTAAACTACAGTTCCCAAGATTCTTTGGGACAACCAGTGTGCTTCAAATGTAAAGAGAGACCTTTTAAAACATACGCTTTCGCTTCCTCTGATTTTTACATATGCCCATCAATTCTGCAGTTGCGTACAAAGATGCCTTCTGCACGGCCAGCCCCATGCTTAGTTTAGATTTTGCTCTCCTCTGCAAATCAAAGCATATACAAAAGAAACACATGCCTGGCTGAACTCAGGTCTGGCATGATTTAGTACAGGCATAGGCAACCTTCGGGCCTCCAGATGTTTTGGCCCACAACTCCCATGATCCCTAGCTAACAGGACCAGTGGTCAGGGATGATGGGAATTGTAGTCCAAACATCTAGAGGGCCGAAGGTTGCCAATGCCTGATTTAGCACTATACGGGCAACTCCTCACATTTATGTGTGGGGGTTATGTTCCAAGGCACCATGCGTTTAAAATGAAATTGCATATACAGTTGTACCTCAGAAGTCAAACAGAATCCGTTCTGGAAGTCCATTCGACTTCCAAAACGTTTGGAAACCAAAGTGCGGCTTCTGATTGGCTTCAGGAAGTTCCTGCAGCCAATCAGAAGCCGTGGAAACCCCGTCGAATATTTGGGTTCCAAAGAATGTTCGCAAACTGGAACACTCACTTCCGGGTTTGTGGCGTTCAGGAGCCAAAATGTTTGAGTCACAAGGCGTTCGTCAACCAAGGTGCAACTGTACATACAGTGGTACCTCGGGTTAAGTACTTAATTCGTTCCGGAGGTCCGTTCTTAACCTGAAACTGTTCTTAACCTGAAGCATCACTTTAGCTAATGGGGCCTCTTGCTGCCGCCGCACCGCCAGAGAATGATTTCTGTTCTCATCCTGAAGTAAAGTTCTTAACCCGAGGTGCTATTTCTGGGTTAGCGGAGTCTGTAATCTGAAGCGTATGTAACCTGAAGCTTATGTAACCTGAGGTACCACTGTATTAGGAACGCTATAGAAAAAGCCTGAAAACACCAAAATCACTCCTTCCTCTTTGCTCAAACTCTCCACAGGCCTCAACAGTCGGTGCAAGGGCTTGTGGGATTGCCATTTTCACATTCCTTTAGGGCAGTTTTTGCCCCTTTCCGTGCCACTTCCAGGTTCGCAGCGATACACAGTCGTGGCAAAGACTACACCTCCCTCCAACACCAGCCAGTGTAGCCAATGTTAGGGGATGCTGGAAGCTGTGGGCCACGGCCCTGGCCTAACCCTGCATTTTGGACTATGGTACGTTGAAATGGACCAGCGGTGATGCAGCTATAAAGAGTGCCATTCCTACCTCCGCCTCTGCCTTGTCTCCTCTTGTGTGTCACAGCCACCTGCTGTGTGCTTGGAGGGGCTGGGGGAAGAGGCAGCGACTGAATGCTGGGCTTCTGCATCTGGGCCTGCACAAACGGCGACTTGGGGGGCAGCGGAGGCGGGGCTTCGCCACTGCCGCTCGAGGCACTGAGAGAAGTTGGCGAAGGGGGCAGCGGCAAAGACGTCCTGTGTGAGGAAAAGGTGGACATAGAAGGCACTGGAGGTGGCGGCGGTGGCGGAGGGGGCACGGAAGGGGAACTGAGCTTTAGGTCAGGCTGGGAGGCCGATGGGCTGGGGCCCTCGCTGGTTTTGCCTGGGAGTGAAGTAGGGGGCCCTGAAGGCAAGGGAGGGGGAGGAGGAGGCATTGGCGGTGCCGGCATGTGTGAAGGGGATGCTGGGGTTTTGCGGGGAGAAGGAGCAGCAGCGCTTGGGGAGTGGAGGCTCTCGGGATTTTCAAGCAGAGGAGGGGGAAGAGAGGGAGGAGGCGGAAAGATAAGCGAAGGTTTGCTGGAGGAAGGCGATAGCGGCAGCGGCGGCGGCGGTGGAGGAGCAGGGATGTTGGGACGAGCCGGAATCGCTTGCTGGGCCTTGGATGCTTCCGATGGACTTGCTGGTTTGGGGCTGTCAGACGCAGTTTGAAGGCTGCCGCTGGCCTTCCCATTATTGTTCGGTGGGTCTGGACTCTTTGCAGGAGGAGATGTCCTCACAGCACTTGGCTGACCCGCCCGACCACCTGAGGAAACCAAAGAAAAGTTTTAGGAAGCAGCGAATAAACCAAGGTAACAGTGGCGCGGGCCACTCACTTTGAGCGACAACCAAAAAAAAAAAAAAAAAAAAGAGATGTGAATTTGTCCTGCTCAGCCTCTTCACAAATCTCGTTTCCCTTTGCCACAAATCCCCATTGCCTGCCTGCCATTCCAATCCTACAGACTAGCTGTCAGACGCTGCAATATCAACAGTGACTCGGCCGTTTCCCAGGAGGCAGAGCAGAGGTGGCTGAAACCCCGACACATTTTGCTCCGACGTGAACGACAGAAATTCACAGCCTCCTACTCAACAGGGATGAGCAATCATTCCTGTATATCTTAGTTATGCTGCACCAAGGGAAGACAGAAGCCCTGGGGCAGATGCTACATTTGTGGTACGGACAGATCTGGGTGTTTTTTGCCCTTTCCACCCAGCTTATTAAGCCTGCCGTGTCCGATGCACATTTCCCCAAGAAACTGGTTGCTTTAATTAGATTTCTCTCGTCGGAATGAGAGCATATATATAGAGAGATAAACCTGGCCATGGTTCTCAGTGGCACTTGTCAACGTCGCTTTTTAGACTGCTGCAGTGTGTTGCTGGTGGGGCTGCCTTCTGAAGACTGGGAACTGCAGCGAACGCAAGAGGCAGCATTGGGGTTGTTAACTGGGCATATGGAACATCTCATCACCAGAAAACGCTACACTTAACTGCTAGTCAATGGACTAGCACAAGTCAAACGACCAGTTTTCACTCAATGGCTTGGGACCAGGGGAACCTGCCCTGCCTCAGAGGCCTTGTTCCGTGGCTGCTGCCTTCTCCCTCCCTCCTTCCCTCCCTCGTCTGACGTGTGATGGGTGATGACCAGAGACAGGGCCTATTCTGTGGTGGCACTCCATCTTTGAAATGTCCTTCCAAGAGAGGTTCTCCTGGTGCCATCTTGGTGTTATTGTCAGCTCCAGCCAAAGGGCCTGAATATGAAAGGACAAACTCAGAGGCAGTGCTGCTGCTTTTCATACAACCCCAACATCTCCAGGGAAGGCTGGAGAGAGTCTCCTGCCTGAAACCCTGTCAGTGCAGACAAGAGAAAGCTAGATGGCCAATGGTTCGACTTGATATTACCTCAGGTTCCCCAATTGCCTTGCACTTGCCCAACTCCTTTCGTTCTGTGTTTTGTTTCTGCTTTTTATGCCAGATTGCCTCCCACAACATAACAGAATAGAATAGAAGCCTAGAGTTGGAAGGGACCCTGAGGATCATCTCATCCAACCCCCCCTGCAATGCAGGAATTTGCAGCTGTCCCATACGGGGATCGAACCTGCAACCTTGGGATTATCAGCACCATGCTCTAACCAACTGAGCTATCCAGTTTTTCCATATGGTTTTTTTTGTTGCATTTGTTTTTATGGGCCTATCCGAAAACTGCTCTTGCGAGCCATGGCTGAAGAGTGGTTCATGGTGGCTTTTAAATATACAAAAATACTGTTTTGATGGTTTTCCTATCCTGGGCCAAAATATTGTTGCTAGGGAAACTGAGTGTAAAGGGAGAGTCAAAGAAGCTTGCCCTACAATGTTTTACTGAAACAGATTCTTTATATATATAGATAGAAAAGTGTTTATTGTTTCTGAAGAATAAATTAGTGTCTCTTTCAAACATATCATAAGAAAAAAACATCGTGTTCTGTTTACCCAGGCTCTAGTTGCTGCAAGAGGACGATGTATTTAAATAGAAAAATGCTTATTTTACCTGTCAGATCCCTTTGGCCTACTGGTCTCAGAACAGGAAAACCCTCTGCAAAGAGGTTCCCCAATGCCTGAGGGATGTCACCTCTGCCGGTTCCTGAGGTTCCTCCATCTCTGCTGGCCCTCCTCCTAGAGTCTGTGACAAAAGAATAAAATAAAAATTAAATCTGTGTTATTCTATCAAGCTTTCTGAGTTACTGGCCCTTTTTATTTTTACCCTCTGTGTCTTTCCCTGCAGCGTATAATGAATAAGAAAGCGTCTTGATGCAACGGCCACATACACATTTCTCCATGTCCTGAAACACAGCACCCTCTGGTGTGTGAATGAAGGCAGGGACCTTCTTCCTAATCTAGCCATCTTGACAGCAAGATTCTGAGACCATACAGATCCAATATTTAATAAAGAGTGGAATATTTACAGAGAATAGCTAAAAGAACACTGTAATAATCCAAATTCTTTGGCAGGCCTGGATTGACTTCTGTGTGAAAAAAGAGAACTTTACAAAATTAACACGACTGAACACGCCTCTCCAGCAACATAATTAACTTTTCAAACTGGGGTTAGGGAGTCTTAAGAAAGAATCCACAACACGTTTCCTCTCCTGGGCTGGTCAGAAAAAAAAGATATAGGCTGTCCACCCCCTTGCTATATATACAAAGAAGTTGTACATTAATACAGACCAAAAGGCAGGAGGCTTATAGTGGGAGGCTTGGTCCTTGCAGGGCGGGGTGTGGAACTGGACAGGCCAAACCTCAAGAAATGTGGCCAGTATAAGCAGCTTTCAGCTCATAAGTAGAAGAGGCTTATCTACGTGGTGCTTTTCCAGGGTTTGGTAACCAAGCAAAACAAAAACAAAAAGCCCACAGGGACTTTCAGCCTGGGAAAAAACAGCTCTGTGACCACTGCTTTGGAGAAGTTCTGGAAGCCAAAGACTCACTTTCAATCTGCGGTGCACTTCGGTCATTGGTCTGCGATACTTTCCTCAGCCGGGTCCCTCTCTGGATCTCGTGTAGCAAAGCACTGCGGCTTTTCGAGTCCTCCCTCCTCTGCTTGGGCGGTTCGGAGTTTGCCTGTCAAGTAGAGCAGACAGTGAGGGCTCGCTGAAGAACAAATAAGCACAAGGAGGAGAGGAGAAGAAGGTAGGTTGGTCCATTCAGGCAAATGGGGCCCAGAGGTGACTGATGCCCATTGATAGGATAGATGGGAGGGAAGAACAACATAACAGTAGGCGAAGCCAGAACCTATGACAGGTGGAGCCACCGCCCCTGACTTCTTGTAAGAAAAGAGGCAGTTTGGTGAAGGCTGGCTGGGAGCAGGCTGAAATTGGTGGGGCAGTGCTCCCCCCTTCACCCTAATGGACCAGCCTCAACTGGTCCTTTGCCAGCCTCCACCTGTCATTGGCTCTGCTTCTGGCTCCGCCTCCTGCTGGTCTCCCTGCCTTCTGCCCCTCTAGCCCCAATAAGCATCAGTCGCCACACAGTGGAGGTGAGCAAAACCACCTGGTCTTTGATCACCACCTGCTATGTTTATGCTAGCTATTCAGTACACAACATGGTCCCTTCTAGATGTTATTCGCCTCCTTCCCCAAGCAGCTCCAGCCAAGCATGGCCACTGATCAGGGCCAATCTGAGTCCAGCAATCTTTGGAGAGCACCGTGTTGGCTACCTCTGTGATATGCAACGAATGTGTCTTGCAATGCCTGCTTTAGGAAACGGCTCTTTGCAATATATTTGCATCACAGGGGGTTGGACTAGATGACTTTCAGAATTCCTTCCAACGCTACAATTCTATGAATCTATTATTTATTTTTTGGCTCTGTTTCTTCAGACATTTCTCTCTCCCCCCCACCCCCCCGGACAATAATCACAATCCCACTGTGATACTGGTACAATCCCACCACTAGATCCTGTATTTACAGCGTACTGACACTCACTGAACATGTCAATCCGTTTCTCACTGTTGCAAAGACAGCGGAAACCAGATCGGTGCAACTGGAAGCTGGTGAAACTGAAAACAATGGGTTTTACTTTTTTCCATGCATAATTTTTATTAATTTGTAAAAATCAAAATACAAATCAAACTATATCAATACTCTTATTGCTTTACAAAGAAAATAAAAAGGACTTCCTTCTGCCATTCCACGAATCGTCCATAATAACAAAAAAATAAATCCGCATTCCTTTGTATGTAGTGCCGTGAGTCGTTCTCATTCTTCCATTTTCTATAGGCATTACCCTTAGCTTCTTACAGAGCACCTTTGAAACCCACTAGTGTTATCTGTTCATCGGTTAAGCTTTCCAGATATTCCGTAAAACTTTCCCAATCTTTGACAAACCTCTGATCTTTTTTGTATCTAACTTTTCCTGACATCCTGTCCATCTCCACATAGTCTAGTAGTTTGGCTCTCCATTCCTCTATAGTCGGCAAACTCTCTTGTTTCCAGTTTTTGGCTATCAACACCCTTGCTGCCGTTATAGCGTATTGGAACAGTTTGTAATCCTTCTTTTTTATCTCCTTTCCTACCAAACCTAGTAAGAACGCCTCTGGTCTTTTGGTAAAGGTGTATCTTAACATTTTCTTTATTTCATTATATATGCTTTCCCAGAACTCTTTGACCTTTTGGCATTCCCACCACATGTGGTAGAAAGTCCCTTCCCTTTCTTTGCACTTCCAACATTTGTTGCAAGATCCGTACATTCTGGCTAATTTTACCGGGGTCAGATACCAGCGGTAGAACATTTTCATTAGGTTCTCTTTTAGTGACACACAGGCCGTAAAATTAAGGTGATGTTTCCAAAGTTTTTCCCACTCTTCAAAATAAATGTTACGACCAAAATCTTTAGCCCAGTGTGTCATTACCGCCTTAACCTCCTCGTCACCTAAATTCCAATCTAGTAGTTGTTTATACATTTTGGATAGAGTTTTTATGTTATTCTCCAAAATCTCAGATTGGAATCTAGACTTTTTGTCAGCATATCCTTTGTCTCTAACGTCTTTCTTAAACATATCGTTTATCTGATGATAATGTAGCCAGTCATGTACTTGGGATTTGACCTGCTCAAACGGCCTCATTTTCCACTTTCCTTCCGCCTTCATTAGGAGTTGTTCGTAAGTTGCCCAGTTGGCTCTCATATTGGTCTTTTTTACCGACATAACCTCTAGTGGAGACAGCCATTGGGGTGTTTTGGGTTCTAGCACATCCTTATATCTTTCCCAAACCTCCATCAGGGGACCTCTAAATATATGATTCCCGAATCCCTTATGTCTTTTCTTCCACCCATGCCACAAATAGGCATGCCACCCTGATCGATTATCGTGGCCCTCTAGGTCTAACACTTCCGTATCTTCCAGTTTTATCCATGTTTTGACCCAGCATAGGCAGGATGCCTCGTAATATAATTTTAGGTCTGGGAGAGCGAAGCCTCCCCTCTCTTTTATGTCCGTTAATAATTTGAATTTTACTCTCGGCTTCCTCCCCTGCCAGATGTATCTAGAAATTTCTTTGTGCCAGGTTTTAAATATCTTTGTACCTTTGATGATCGGGATATTTTGAAAAAGAAATAGGATTCTTGGCAGTACCGACATTTTAATTGTAGCTATTCTTCCCCAGAATAGCAATTTGAGCCGCCCCCACGTTTCTATATCCTTCTTGACCCCTTTCCATACAGTTTCATAGTTGTTTTTGAATAAGTCTATATTTTTTGGTGTTATCCATACCCCTAAATATTTCAGTTTTTTTGTCACTTACTTTCACTTCACCTGCTTACGACCAGGGCAAAAGACAGGTGTGGCTTAGGACTGCTGAAGTGTAGGGACTGCCAAACGTATCTTATGCAAGTTGAATGCTGTTTTCTTGCTTTTTTCTACTCATCCTTCCTTTAATGGACATGGGAAATTCTCTTGATGAAGTCACACAATATAGGACCACTTTCGATCGGCTTGTGCGGTTTATTCCATTGACCATAAGCGAGCTGGGACAAAGGCAAGTCTGGAGGAAGTGAGTCAACATACCAAACTCTGCAACTCTTGGGCTATATACACATTAGCCAGGGGTCAGCAAACTTACCGCACCTCGGTCCGGTGTCCCCAGTGCCGATCGCGCGGCGAGCCAGAGGGCAGGGGAGCGCGTGCCCATACACGTGCGCACACGCTATTCCCAGCGCAATTCCAGGTTGGAGGAGCACTAGAAAAAGCTTGTGTGCATGTGCATGGGCCTCGTCCGACCCGGATGTGCACCAGAAATAACGCTTGCCCATGTGCAAATAATGCACATGCGCACAAGCTATTTCCAGAAGTGGGCAGCCGCGCAGTGCAGCACTGGAAAGAGCGGGCGGCAGGGGTCGCTGTGGGCTGGATAAATGAGTCCCTCAGGCCTTATCCGGCCTGCGGGCCTTAGTTTGGGGACCCCTGCATTAGCGGCTTAAAGTGCAGCAAGTTGGTTTCCCCTCCCGCTGCTTTTCAAGTTGCATCTGTGTGCTGGAGAGGAGGCCAGAATCTCTCTCCCCCCCCCCATGCGCATTTCCTATTTGGTTTCCCTGCCCTGGCAAGCATCCTCCAGCTCCTATTCATGAAGCTGTCATCTGTGCACATGCTGTCATTGGCGCATGCGCAATGGCTGTCTCCAATGTACACACCTCAGCTTAACTGCATAGTGAGTGCGGCTTAAGTTTTCCTGGCATACTGAAGATGGTCTGAGGGTGGGGGACAGACACCCAACAGCAACATTTCTTTAGAAACGACAGTTGCATCGTTGAGGGACACTATGTAAATAGATTCAAGAGCCAGTGGCAGGAAAGCACAGGAGTCAAGAGTAAAAGGAAATCTGTACACAACTTTAGTCATGTGACAGAGAGGTTTGCCTCTAACCACAGCTGTCATGAGTGATCTCGTTCTGCAGAAAAGGCAGCTCCACTACCTGAAATAACCCCCAAGATCCATTTGACGGCTAAGCTTAATACACTTTTATTCTTCCCATAGCCAGTCTTTATTATAGCATTCCTGACATTGTCAAATAAGCTTATCTAGAAATTACCTACTCCCTTCTCTGGCAGAGTTAGACTGACCTGGGCATTCATTCACAGTCAATAAAAGGGGGCAAACGTAAGGAACAACACATTATCTCCATGGCAATACTCCGCTAGGACACAAAAGCGAAACACTTTCCCAGAGTGAAAGGAGCTGACGAAGGACACAGACAGATCTGTAAACAGCATTTCCTTCAAAAAATAAAATTAAATTGTGCTGCTGTGCTTGTGTCTTTCTTGTGAGATTTCAACAAGGTTTTTGTTGTTGTTGCCACCACTGTAGAAACAGTGCTGAATCTTTGGTTTGATCCAGCAGGTCCTTATCTGAACGTATGATATGTTATTGCTTTTTTATTCTGTTGGGAGTCGCCCAGAGTGGCTGAGGAAACCCAGCCAGATGGGTGGGGTATAAATTTATTAATTATTATTATTATTATTATTATGTGAGGGTAGGACATCCAGGTGTGACATCCAGACAAGACTAAGCTGCAGCAGTGGCCAACCAGATGCCAATGAGATTTCCCCCCTGGGGGGACCCTTTCCCCACACCAAAAATAATTTTATACACCTTTATCATCATATCCCTGCTTTACTCTCCTAAAGCTCTGGATGTTGTCACCTGTCCTCATAGCATCCTCTAGGCTGCCCTTTTCTGAATATTTTTTTCAGCTCCATAATATCCTTGTTGAGGTGTGGTGTGGTATGGGTGTGTGGTGTGGTGTGTGGTGATGACAAACAGAATAAAGACAAGAGAGAACTTTTAAAATACAGTGGTACCTTGGTTCTCAAACTTAATCCATTCTGGAAGTCCATTCCAAAACCAAGGCGCACTTTCCCATAGAAAGTAATGCAAAATGGATTAATCCAGACTTTTAAAAACCCCTAAAACAGCAATTTAACATGAATTTTACTATCTAATGAGACCATTGATCCATAAAATGAAAGCAATAAACAATATACTGTGGTCACACAATCAGTCAGTAGCTGATCTGGGTTCCACACAGTCACAAAAACAAAACAAAAATCAGAAGTGTAACACCCAAAATGGAGTATGTTTGGCTTCCAAAAAAAGTTCACAAACTGGAACACTTACTTCTTGGTTTGCAGTGTTTGGGTTCCAAGTTGTTTGAGTACCAAGGCGTTTGAGAACCAAGGTACCACTGTACAGAGAATAAACAATTGCAGCAGCAGCAGCATTGCAGTAGCATTTTGCTCACATTAGAATGTGTTTGATGCCACTAAGTAAACACCCGAAATGCTCAAAGGACAAGCTATTATTTGTCTGAAAGAGATACCCAATATAACACAAGTAGCACAAACCTACCTCCTAATGATAAGCTAAGAACTGCCAGTCTATATATTAGCATTTTAAACAGCAGGTTCCTCATTTTCCTTTTCTTCTAAACGTGCATAAGCTCCTCTAGATGGCACACGTGGGTACTGTCCTGTTAGAAACATTCCCTGGGGGGATGATGTAAAATCCCTTTAATAGCTTGTATTCTTTATGGCTACATTTGTTGCAAAAAATAAATAAATGCATGGATGAATATATTGCTTTAAAAATTAGCTTCCATAACTCAGTCCTCAAGTGCCTTTAGAAATTTCACAGAGAGACAATGTTATTTACCAGCGCGACCAAAAACCTGAATGAGTCATATAATTAGCAAATGCTACAGCACACGCAACAGTGGAATTTACAACCAATTTCTCCTATATCCTCTGGAAGAATAAGCAATACGTACTGTGAAAAACTGAAGAAACATCTCTGGAACAAATTAACTCCTTGCTTCTTGTTTTCCAGTGCTGTTACAAATAATTTATCTCAGCAACTCCCACAAACGGTTTTGCCATAGCTCTGCTGCTTGGGTGAGATAGCAGGACCTCGTAGGTTTAAATTTAGAACCAACAGCTGTGGTTTTGTTCCTGGGTTCATATATCTACAGTTTGTGTCATCTCTGCATGCTAAATACTAGCTTTCTCCCCTCCCTTTCCAAAATAAGTAGATAATTTTGGGGGGAGGACTGGACAGAGTAGTAAACTCTGAACATACACAATACTTATATTCAAGAATGCATTGTGCATTTTGGTGGATTAGGGGAGAAATTGGTCACTTTAGGGCATTCAATCTTCCTTCCCTGGTACTTCAGATGCCAATAAACCTTTGACCATTGTGGAAATGGCTAGGAATGCCCAGGAACGGCAAAAGCTTACAACATTTTGGTTGGCCTAATAGTGGCATTGCCCTAATATGGATTTCAATTTGCCCAACACAGCTATATTTACTTTTTGTAGGAATAGCAAAGCAATACAGTCATACCTTGCAAGTCAAACGGAATCCGTTCCAGAAGTCCATTCGACTTCCAAAACCAAAGCGTGGCTTCTGATTGGCTGCAGGAAGCTCCTGCAGCCAATCGGAAGCCGTGGAAGCCCCATCAGATGTTCAGTTTCCAAAAACAGTTCACAAACCAGAACACTCACTTCTGGGTTTGTGGTGTTCTTGACCCAAAACATTCGAGAACTAAGCTTTTCGAAAACCAAGGTACGACTGTATATTGTCCTGTGTTTAGGGTGGAATAGGCTGTTTGCCAAGACCCTTCTAAGACCTAATCCAGCAAGTGTTAAAATCTAAAGGAGGACTCAAATTCCTGGAAAAGCTACCCTCCAACATTTCTCCAATGAAAATAAGGATGTCCTATTTAATAATAATAATAATAATAATAATAATAATAATAATAATAATAATATCTCTCCATCTGACTGGGTTGCCCCAGCCACTCAGGACAGCTTCCAACATATATAAAAACATAGTAAAATGTTAAACATTTTAAAAAAACACCTTCCTAATACAGGGCTGCCTTCGGATGTCTTCTAAAGGCTGTATAGTTACTTATCTCCTTGGCTTGGAGGTTGCATAACCATACCCTCCAATGCTTCACCAATGGAAATAGAGGGAAAGCGGGACATTCCAGGATCAAATCAGAATGGCTTCTATAAATCCGGGACTGTGCCTGGAAAATAGGACACTTGGAGTGTCTGCTAGCTTCCTGGTGTGGTCATGGGTGATTAAGGTAACAAAGGAACTGGATATGTGCTGGATAGAAAATGGGTGGGCCCCTCTCCACTGACTGCTAGTTAGAAAAACAAAGGTCAGAGTGGAGAGTTGGAGTTATGTGTGCTAGAAGCTGGAAGCGAGACAGCAGGCTGGGAAGGCATGGGGGGGTCAGAGCCATGCTTGATTTCTGCTGGAATCTAAGGCTGTGGCTACGGGAGAAGAAAGACCCTCTTGGGGTCTAAATGCTGCAAACCCCTCCATCGTAGGCCCAGGTTGTATATATGTGCAAATAAACCATATACCATGAAAGACACCACAGTCATCTCTGTGCCTCATTCCAAAGAAAACCCTGGAAAAGCTCCTGGAATCTCACACCACTTGGAGATCGGGGTGCAATGCCACAATACATTGGGTTGTACCCAATCATACTCAAAGTAAGCCCACTTAAATTAATGAACATGACCAATTTATGTCCATTAATTTCAGTAGGTCTACTCTGAGTATGGCCAATATTGGATACATCCCCTTTTTGCTTAAAAAAAATTAGATTAGCCCTTTGAAACTCTGGCAATGAATGGAAAATTGATTTTCTTCCAAGGCTGCAGAATTTGTAAGCAGAGAGACAGTGAGAAAGGTATCAGTCTTGTTCAGCCTTTTATGTTATTATTAGAAAAGCAAAGGGCACACCATTAGAAAGAAAAACATTTGGGCCTTTTGCCAAGGCTCTGAAGACGACAGAAACTGGAAGACAGTGTTTTTTACTGAATCCCTCAAATTGCTCCGGTAGATCAGGATAACATTAATTTCTGTGACCCAGGCTTATTAAATTAGAACGTGTTCACTTGGCTCTACGTTTACCTTGTCAAGCTAGGAGAATTTCTACTCTTCCACATATAAGAAATGTCAGGTTAGATAAGGAGTGTTGCACCTCCCTCTTTCCTTTCCTTTTTAAAATGAGATGGAATGAGTCATATATTTAATAGGCTGACTGTTCAGTAGAGAGGGTTATTCTATTTTTTACCACTCAGTATCTTTGCTCCCAAAAATGTGTGTGTGTGTGTTTAAAAAAATAGAAGATTCAAGTGGGAAGCTATGAAAAACTTACATAACTTTTTGGGCAGAGGGGGAGTAAGGCCACTGTTGGATTGCTGAGGGAATGCTTCGCATATGTTTGCATTCATTTGCATTGATAACACGCTAATTGGCTTGGTTTGATGTTACCCTTATCTGTGGGGCTTGGGGTGCTGGGCTCTGAGCCCAGAAAAGGGAGCTATCTGTAAGACCTGGGTATAGGCCACCTATGTCCTCTTCTGGGCAGGTGAAGTGATGGGAAGTCCTAGACAAAATCACACATGATGCTTTGTGCATAGAGAACATCTGTACACCCAGACGTGTGGGTGCAGACAAGCCATCTCCTTGCTGCAGTGTCCATCCTGCTTCTGCAAAGGCTAGGAGAACTGGTGGGATGCTTTGCCGCAAGTCTACGCCTTCTTGAATAAAGCACTAGAACGGGCCATTCTCATGTTGTTGGCACCCTCCTTTGGTATCCCTGCACCCAACCATCCCTACAAGCCCTCCTGCAGGCCAGTAGATCAGAACAGCCACCCAACACATTCTAACTCCATTTGAGTGTTCATGCTCTTGTATTCATCAATGGGTATGAGAAGGAAACAACCCCCCCCCCGGTTTTCAAGCGAAGAGTGTGACTGCTAAGGCTGAGCGATATCTGGTTTTCAACATTGCAATATACCGATACCAGCTAAACATCACAACGTATCACAATGTCTGAAATAAGGATGGAACTATGTAAAAGCGAACAGTAGGGCTGGACAATATCTGGTTTTCAACTTCATAATATATCACCAGCTTTTAACATCAACTTCGGTCATGTTGTGCGGATGCCTGATTATGGTCTTCCAAAGCAACTACTCTATTCCGAACTTTAAAATGGTAAGCGTAATGTTGGTGGTCAACAAAAGAGGTTCAAAGACTCTCTCAAGGCAAATCTTTAAAAATGTAGTATAAACACCGACAACTGGGAAACACTGGCCTGCAAGCACTCCAGCTGGAGAACAGCCTTTACCAAAGGTGTCGTGGGCTTTGAAGACGCTCAAACTCAGGACAAAAGGGAGAAACGCGCTAAGAGGAAGGCACACTTTGCAAACCCTCACCGTGATTAACTCCCGCCTGGAAACCTATGTCCTCACTGTGGAAGGACATATGGATCCAGAATTGGCCTCCACAGTCACTTATGGACAAATCGCTAAGACCGTGTTCATGGAAGACAATCTTACTCAGCTACAAGTGATTGACGAAGAAGGAGGAGGAGGATATCACCAGCTAAATATTGCGATATACTAATATATCACAATGTCTGAAATAAGCACGGAGCTACGTAGAGGCATTGGCTGGCTTCACAAATTGTTCCACATTGTGATTTTTTTGCATAGCACACACACATGCAACATGATTCAAGCTGTATTGCCACGTCAAAAATGATGAAACTGATATACGGTAATACGGACTGGTTTTTGGATAAGGTATCAATATATCGCCCAACCCTGGTGATGGATGGACACTTCTGTGTGACCGAGAACTATGCACCATCAGGATTCCAGGTTCCAAGGAGGATTTTGTGGGAACAGGTGGCTGTACAAAGGCTCCCTTGTTTCCAATAAAAGCTTTAAAAAAATTGCTTGCCATTTCACTTGGCAGGGCTCAGCTCTTGCCCAAATGGACTAGCCTCCAAATGGACCAGTTGAATCTTACTTCAGCATTGGAGACGGGACAGTCTTTTCCATGGACAGCAGGTTAGCACAGGGCAGTGCCACTTGGCACAATGACTCATCTTGCCAAGGCTCCCCACTGCATCTGCCACCTTGGATGGCTGCCTCATTTTGATGGCCTTCTCCATCCAAAATCTTTCCCTTTAAAAGTAGGAATTGCATTGGGGCGGGGGGCTCCCCTATAATTTAAACTGTGGGCTCAACTACAGGAAGTTGAAAATGCTTGGTGTCAGGGAAGTCTCAAACTGGGGCTCTTAGAAGTCAGGTTCTTGTACCTTCCCTCCGGAACATGGCAGCTGGGATGGCTCAGTCAGTAAAGAGCGTGAGACTCTTAATCTCAAGGTCATGGGTTCGAGCCTCATGTTGAGCAAAAGATTCCTGCATTTCAGGATGACACCCACACCCACCCTGGCCCCTTCCAACTCTACAATTCTATCTTTCCGCTGCAAGCCCAGCACATTGAGCACAGTGCTCTGAGTGTGCTATCTAGGCTTGTAATGGCGCTGTGAGTTGAACCACAGAGCCAGGGCTTGCAGATCAGAATATCGAAGGTTCGAATCCCCGCGACAGGGTGAGCTCCCGTTGCTCGGTCACTGCTCCTGGCAACCTAGCAGTTTGAAAGCACATCAAAGTGCAAGTAGATAAATAGGTACCGCTCCGGTGGGAAGGTAAACGGTGTTTCCGTGCGCTGCTCTGGTTCGCCAGAAGTGGCTGAGTCATGCTGGCCACATGACCCGGAAGCTGTACGCCTGTTCCCTCGGCCAATAAAGTGAGATGAGTGTTGCAACCCCAGAGTCGTCTGCAACTGGACCTAATGGTCAGGGGTCCCTTTACCTTTAATACCTGAGCATACCTGACCCAAGGGCCAGTCACCACCCACCAATCCCTTGAATCAGATATCACTCCTCAGTCTGCATGAGCATCTTGCTCCTTATGTGAAGACTCTCCCTAGGCACCTGCTTTGGTTGCTGTTTTGGATTTAGACCTCTACCTGCTTTCAATTATGTACATACTTCCAGCCCACTTTATCATCTGCCTTGTAACTTAAGTTTTCAGACCACACCTGCCTCTTTCAGATTTCACTCCCAGAACCCCACTGCTTAGAGAAGGGGGGGAGGGGGGAACCTGTAGCTTCCAGATGTTGATAGACTCCAGCTCCCAAAGACTTCAGCCAGCATGGTCTGTGGTCAGGGATAATGGCCGTTGTTGTCCAACGAGCTCCGCACCCCTGGGCCTAGAGCCTAACTTTTACCTAGACCTCAGGTCTAGAGCCACGCTTTGGCAATTATGTTCTGCCCAGGTCAGCCACTCAGGTGTTATCTAAAAGAGGCAAGATGTTGTTGTTGTTTTTAACTTTGACTGTTTTAATTAACTCATGTTGCATTTTTTTGTGCTGCTGTAAACTGCCCTGGTGTCTTTTGTCAAAGGACAGGCTATTAATTAACTTGCTTTCATTAATTAAAAGGTAAAGGTAAAGGTACCCCTGCCCGTACGGGCCAGTCTTGACAGACTCTGGGGTTGGTGCGCCCATCTCACTCTATAGGCCGGGGGCCAGCGCTGTCCGGAGACACTTCCGGGTCACGTGGCCAGTGTGACATCGCTGCTCTGGTGAGCCAGAGCCGCACACGGAAACGCTGTTTACCTTCCCGCTAGAAAGCGGTCCCTATTTATCTACTTGCACCCGGGGGTGCTTTCGAACTGCTAGGTTGGCAGGCGCTGGGACCGAGCAACGGGAGCGCACCCCGCCGCGGGGATTCGAACCGCCGACCTTTCGATCGGCAAGCCCTAGGTGCTGAGGCTTTTACCCACAGCGCCACCCGCGTCCCGTTAATTCATTCACCCGCGTTAGTTAATTCATTAATTAACTAACAGTAAATAATGCAGTAATGGAGTGTAAAGAGCAGCAGACATTCACACATTTCGTGAGCTTGCATCAGTCTGTAGACAAAATAAATTGAGATTGCTTCAAATTTGTCTGCGTTTTCCACTCAGCACGATGCTGACTCAGAAGTAAGCCCTATTGCATTCAACCAGGTTTACTCCCAAGCACATGGAGATAGGGATAAAGGTTGTGATATTATTTTTCTTCTTAAAAGAGGATTCTGTTTCAGCACTAACAGCAATGTGAATGGGTTGTTATTCGAGAAAAGCATTAATTATTTTGGATTTGTCAAAGAAGCATCTTCTAGGGTTTGAAACAGTGCAGTCGCAGGAAGTTCATAAATAAGTATCTCCCCCCTTATTTACATCGTTGCCACCATCTGCCTGCAAGGATACCTTCAAGAAAATTGTTTCTCATTGCAATAGTATCAGACAGAATAACAGAACACCTGCTTCAAATGCAGGAGCTTGCAGTAATTTTCCAGACAGCTTAGTGTATTGAAATTCAATGCTACCTCCTCCCAGTGAAAAATAAAGTGTTAAAGGTTTTTTTAAAAATCCACAAAGCAATTTATGTAATATCCTTCGTGATACCCAATACAATTTTCTCTTTTATTCTCACTCCTACCTACATCAGATTCCAGACTCCATGTTAAATTCCCACAACCCTAGTTAAGCCCAGAGAGATGTTTTTATTTAAAGGTGACAACAATTAAGCAAGAACAGTCCTATTGAACTCACTAAGGTGATTTAATATATGTCGGATTTAATACAATCTAGTGAAGTATCCTAAGAAAAACATTAATGGCTTAGTAGAAAGGCAGAATAAATTTGGCTGTTTAAAAAAAAACCCAGAATGTTCTGCTTTGAAAAGCTATATTCTGTGAACAGTCATATGTGCAAATTATTCAAGTGGGCTTCTATTCAAATTCTAATTCTACTAATCACAGAAAGCAGGAAGGCACCAATCTCCTAATCCCCAGTTAAAGAAAATGGGACTCAGTTTTTATGATTATGTCATTCAATTTAAAAAGTGTTAGATGGTTTATCATATGAGTCTTAGTCCATTAATCCCTCAATCAGTAGTCTGATCCTATAAATGTTTGTTTATAAAGAAGTCCCACTGTATCCAATTACTCTCTAGGAAGTGTGCGTATGTGTGCATATTCACAATTTGCGCATGTGTGCGTATTCACAATTTGCTGTATTTGTATCATTTGTAGTATTAAAAGGCCTAACGTGAGTCTCTAACTGGAAGTGGTAGAAATGGCTTTGTCAAAAAAGAATACTGTATTCAGGTAAACTTTTTTTTAACAAATAGCATCCACAATACTGGGGGGAAATACTGTTTCCAATAGGTGGAGGTGATCACACGATGCAGAAAACAGAATGGACAATATGCAAACATCTTGGACGGTTGCTACAACTGCAGGACAGGAAGTGCATATGTGAGGACTCGTTCCATTTACATTCCTTAAGCTTCATTCCAGTTTCCTCAGAAAACCTAGCAGCTGCAGTAACAGCTGGGTAATCTTCGCAGGTGCGTGATACAGACACCAAGGCCTATAAATTCTCTGTGCAAATGAAGAAATAAAAACCTCCTAGGGGTTGCCATATTTCAAAAAGTGAAAATCTGGACACAAAAGTTTTTGAGGAGTTTTTGAGCTATTTTAAAGGAGGGAAATTAGCGCTTTTTAAAGGAAAAAAGAAACACTTCCGACATATGTTGCCCCAAACGTTTTCACTGATTTTCAGAAATTCCGGCAATGTCCGGGAAGTTGCAGATGTATTTCAGCGCTACAGCCTCTGAAGTTAGGATATTAAGAAGCACAATGATTGACTACGTGCCTTGCAAGCAGAAGATGCCTGGGAACTCCAGGTCGGGTTGGGAGACACCCAACCTGAAACTGCCCTATGATCCTTGGATGAAAGGTGGTACAGTGGTACCTCAGGTTAAGTACTTAATTTGTTCCGGAGGTCTATTCTTAACCTGAAACTGTTCTTAACCTGAGGCACCACTTTAGCTAATGGGGCCTCCCGCTGCTGCCGTGCCACCAGAGCACAATTTCTGTTCTCACCCTGAAGCAAAGTTCTTAACCTGAAGCACAATTTCTGGGTTAGCGGAGTCTCTAACCTGAAGCATATGCAACCTGAGGTATCACCGTATAGAAATTTAATAAATAATAATCACAGCTACCAGTCGGTTTATATAAACAATACTGAGCTAGATGGATTAGTGGTCTGTCACAATATAAAGAATCTTCCTGTGTTTCTCTGCCTTCGCAACCATGTTTTCACAGAAGCACAGACTTGTGGAGTTGAGGGTCATCTAGTCCAACCCCCTGCAATGCAGGAATCTTTCACCCAACACGGGCTTCAAACCCATGACTCTGAGATTAAGAGTCTCATGCTCTACCGACTAAGCTACGGATTATGTCAACAGACTCATTGTAACATTGGGAATGGTGACAACCAAGTGGATGGAGAAATCTGCAATAAACAGAAGCATGTCTAGGCATTCAAGACTAGTTAATTTTTCTCATTAAAAAAGCAACAACTTGTATTTGAATAACATCTACTGATAAGACATTTTAAACCTAGGACTTTGTAGCTAAGTTTCTAAGTCCAAAACAAAATTTTAATTGTGAGACCGCAATGTTGGTTATACTCTTCACAATCAAGGCAAAAAAATTGAAAGATGAGCCTTACCAAAGGGCATGAAGATGGCAGTGATGGTGGGCCTCCAGAAGATGATGAAAAAGAGGCAGGAGGTGGTGGTGGTGGTGGTGGACATCCAGAAGAAGGTGATGGAAGGGGAGGTGGAGGCGGGGCAGGTGGTGGACCTCCAGAACAAGAAGGTAGAGGAGGAGGAGGAGGAGGTGGTGGTGGAGCTGCAGAGAAAGATGGCGGAAGAGGAGGAGGAGGAGGAGGAGGTGCTGGTGGTGGGGCTCCTCCAGAAAGAGATGGTGGAAGAGGAGGAGCAGGTGGTGGCAGTGGAACAGGCATCTGTCAAGTTTCTATTTTCAGTCAGTCCGCTCTCAAAGATCACAGACAAAATGATCTAGGGAAAGAAAAAAGAAAACTGAATTTACATCCTACATCCACCAAAGAAGCCTCCAGGTTGGTCATTCATAAAGCCAAAGACTTTTAATAAAACCTTAGTTCTGGGTGGAATCCATAGGTTCTTCACTCCTTTCCCATGCACATGAATAACAGACGTCTAAGCAGGGGCACCCACACCACAGGGCCCTCTCGCAAGGCCTCGGACAGCATTTCCATGGCATCAGAGATGCTTCCTGAGGTCTTCTAAGACCTCGGAACCCGACTTCCAGTACCATGCTGGGCACCCATAAGCTGGGGCCCAAATTGGCTCCCCTGAGTCTAAGTTGCTGATCAAGATGAAGGTAGTATTATTATTACAGTGGAACCTCGGTTTCCAAAGGCCTTGGGAGCCAAACGTTCCGGCTCCCAAACGATCGAAAACTGGAAGTGATTGTTCCAGTTTTCAAACATTCTTTGGGAGCCGAACATCTGGTGTGGCTCTTGTGGCATCCGATTGGCTGCAGGAAGCTCCTGCAGCCAATCAGAAGCCATGCCTTGGTTTTGGGAGTCAAACAGACTTCCAGAACGGATTAACTTTGGGAACCAAAGTTCTACTGTATTAGCTTGAGCATGGAACATGCCCGTGTTGGGACACAACTAAATTTCCATTGACATCTAATTTTCTATGTAAAGACTTTTAAACTTTTTTGAAGAAAGAAAGCGCATTCAGATATGATCCCTCATGGGACAATCTGACCTGATACAGTCCACACACACATAATACACTTCAGTGAGAATTAGGCATTATTTATTCCCTCTTGCCTCAGACTCTTATTCCTCACTAGGCCAACTGAGACTTCCCCTCTTCCCCTCTTCTACCTTCACCATTCTCACGCTCCATAATTTCTTACTCATGGCAGGCGATGACGTTCCAGCTTCTCTACAATAGTGAATAACTCTCGGCCCGCATCAACCTTTCTAGCACTTGCACTTTTATTTTATTCTGCCCACTGCCTGACTCAAACACTCTTCCCCTGGAACAATATGCCTCAAGTTTCTGAGCACACCACTGTTTGCAATTACTGCACTCATTCGGCGGCGACCTTCGCCTTAAACGCCAGCTTTGCAAATGGAAGCTCGTCCATGAATGTTAAAGCCGCACTTGTTGATCCATCTTGCTATTATTCCTTACAGCAGAGTGTGCCCTTGAAAGGAAAGCTGAGAAATAAGTATAGCGTTTACACAGTGCTCTGCTAACAACCACTTTCCTCCCAGATGGAATTTTCCTTTATGTGTGAGGCGAGGAACCTATGGTGGTTGGAGTCTAGCTTCCATCAGCACAGCCAATGGTCAAGGATAATGGGAGCTGTGCTGCAGCAACATCCCCTCCCTGCTTTGAACAAAGGCTCTTTCCCCAGTTGTCAGCTCAAACTGGGAGCAGGCAATGTGTGGACTCTGGGAATCCCAACCAGGCACTTTTTGTCTGGCATACAAGCAGGGCTGGCCTGTTGCAGATATTAATATTGCACAGTTTAAAGCGACTGGAAGCATAAGAACTGACTCCTTTTGGAATAAATCATTGCCCCGACCCATAAAAAACACTATTCAAACTTTTAGGGCAGAGCTTTCTTCGTTAAAACATCAAATGTACTTTTAAAAAATACCCATATAATGTTTTGTGTGCTGTCCAGCACAGGCTCAGCGTCTTAGAAAATAGGAAGTAATCCCAAAATCAAAATGGTGTCTCTCCCTGCCCCCCATCCCAGCCTGCCTAAGGCTAAGCAGCTCTTTTTGGAGAGCTATTATCACATGCTTTTGTTCTCTGCTGTGTTCGGAGAAAGACTAACAGCCGCCACCTTTCAAGATGGCAAATTTGCAACCCAATACTTGCCGATCAGAAGGTCAGCAGTTCAAATGCCTGCAACAGGGTGAGCTCCCGTTGCTCGGTCCCTGCTCCTGCCAACCTAGCAGTTTGAAAGCACGTCAAAGTGCAAGTAGATAAATAGGTACCGCTATGGCGGGAAGGTAAACGGCGTTTCTGTGCGCTGCTCTGGTTCGCCAGAAGCGGCTTAGTCATGCCGGCCACATGACCCGGAAGCTGTACGCCGGCTCCCTCGGCCAATAAAGGCAGATGAGCGCCGCAACCCCAGAGTCGGTCAGGACTGGACCTAACGGTCAGGGGTCCCTTTACCTTCACTCTCAGCACAGAGTAGAGAAACAACCAACGGGGCATCCTTAGAAACTTATTGTTTGGGGGGAAACCAATGTTAGCAATAGAATTTCCCCATTTTAAACCATTATTAATGCATATACATTTTCCATTTCTGTGTGAATTAAACCCATTACACTTAACGTGACCACCTTATTAGGCAGAATGAATGCCCCAGGAGGCAGATGCTGGTGTGTGTGGATGAACTAATAGCAAAAGCCTCTCAGCTTTCCCTCCTCAGCTGTTCCTCTCTGTTGCACAAGAGCACTGCATGAGTCACCTGAGTCACCTAAGCTAGTCTTGGCTGCAGCAGAGGACACCTTCCCCTCACCAATGTTGCCGTAAGATTCATCTGGCAGTACAGTCAGCTTCTGACACACTTGTCTCAGGCAGCAACCTGTTTGGGGCTGACCTTGCATCAGTTAGAATAATAATGTTTCTAACACTGCATTCATGGAGAGCAGCTCAAAGAGGAAACAAGAATAAAAATGCCATGTATGCAGTCTATGCTTTGCTTGGTTGCCCTCCAGAATTCCCACGCCCTCCCACAGCACAGAATGCAATTATTAAATCCAATTAAGTAACTTGGAAGAACAGACTCCAATAAGGTTTTTTGTCGTGAAAAATAAAAGCTTCAGCTTAAGACTGGTACCATGGTGATATGAGAAATTATCTAAAAACCAATTTAAATTTCTAGCTCTTCACCTCCACAGAGATTCCTACTTATTCCACATTTATAGAGGTTTTTACTTATTCCACAAGGAGCAACTCTCCCCATGCGAACTGACCTGGAACCATCATCTGAGGCCCTTCTTTGTGTGCCCCAAGAAGAGAGACCTGGAAGATGGGAAGATGAGAATAGGCCTTTTCTGTGGTGGCTCCCCGTTTGTGGAATGCTTTCCCCAGGGAGGCTCACCTAGTGCCTTAATTACATGCCTTTAGGTCCCAGGCGAAAATATGGCCTTAGGCGGATTAAACGTGTTTGTGAAAGGGGAGTTATTCGTTTGTTGATTTATTATGCGTTTTGTGTTCTCATTTTGCACTTTTACGTTGTGAATTACCCCTGTGATCTTCGGATGAAGGGTAGTACACAAATTTAACAAATACAGTCATACCTCGGGTTAAAGACGCTTCAGGTTGAGCATTTTCGTCCCATGGCGACCCGGAAGTAACGGAACGGGTTACTTCCGGGTTTCACCGCTCGCGCATGCGCAGATGCTCAAAATGACGTCACGTGCATGCACAGAAGCAGCGAATCGTGATCCACAGACGCGGGTTATGTTCTGCTCAGGTTGCGAACGGGGCTCCGGAACGGATCCCATTCACAACCAAAGGTACCACTGTAGTAAAAATAAATTATTGACCTCTTGGCCAAAGAATCACAGCTAATCTTCCTGAGAAACCCCAGGAGTCTCTGGAATATATTATGAATCTACAGTTCAACCATTTCCTAATGGCCTACAGCACCACAAACCTGCATCTTCGTCTGAATAATGTTCCCAAGAGTGTTTATAATAACAGCAGCACTGCTAGCTTATCTGCTTCCATCAAATTCCCCTTCATGCATGGAAATGTCACGAGTGATTCCACCCGTAGCCACAGCTTGTTTTCCTCCCTCAAGACATCGCGAGCACACGTTCACCCTTTGTCCTTGGCTCTGTGAGTCACAGGAACCAGCAGCAGCTGTAGGTTCCCTAGTGATATTTAGTCTTGTACAATCTGATCCCGCTATGCACACCCTTAAGACCTCGCTCAAAATGTTCCCCCATCTCGCCGTTTCCACGGTTTCCACTTCTGCCCTATTTGCATCACAGCAATCTCACATCGGTGCACTAGATCCACCTTTCCGATGAGGTACATTTTTGCAAAGCTTTCCTTGTCACTGAGCAAGCAATCCCCCCCACAGGACATTGCATTTACATTTTGAGTTTTGCACAAACAAGCTTATTGGCCAATATCCATTTGCTAGGATCTTCAGGGCAACCTGTTACTAGTGCACCAACCCCCCTGAACAATATCAGGATATGGAACTCGAGAATGTTATTTAAGAAGCAGGTATTTTAAGCGCTGTAGCCTTAGGGAAAAGAAAGCAAGAGGCACTCTTGTTTTTCCAAGTCAATACTGTAAATTAAAATGCAATACAATTCATCCAGGCAGTTGTTGTTTGACTTTTTTAAAGAAAAAAATATCTTTGTTAGTTTCTTCCATCTGTACATTTCGTCTACCTAAAGCTTGAAGTGGGCATGCTGAAGGTCACAGAGGTGTGATCCCAAATATAAGACAGGTTCATCTTGATAGCAGCTAGATCTGCTATTGCCTAGACTACAATAGTCATTAGAAATCTGATTCATACCAAGTCGGACTACTTGCTCATTTAACCCACTATTTCCTGCTCCAGGGGTACCCTATGCGCTGCCTTCTGGGTGCTGTTAGACTACAACTCCCATCAGTCTCGGTGAGCGTTGACAATTGTCAGGAATGATGGGAGCTGCAGTTCAAAAACATCTGGAGGGCGCCATGCTGTCTGTGGCCTATTCAGACGGACAGCAGCTCTCCAAGAACTCAAGCAGGCCTCTCCTATGACCTCCTTTCCATTGGCGATGCCTAATATCTTCTGTATGCAAAGCATCTTCTCTGTTCCCAAGCTGCAGTCCCACCCCAGGTTTATAGGGTTAATGAGTAACCAGAGTTAGAAGGGACCACGACATCATCTAGCCCAGCCCCTGCAATGCAGGAATCTTTTGCCCAATGTGGGACTCGAACCTAGAACCCCTGAGGATCCAGCATCCCATGGGGCTATAATCAGAAGCTTCCTGGCCATGTCACCCCACAAGCTTGTTCCCTCTTCTGTGTGACATCCCTTGAGTTATTTGAAGATGGCTACCATATCACTTCTCAGGGTGGATCTACACACAGGGAAAAAAACACTGTAAGTCAGAAATTAAATCGCTATAACAAAAGGGAAAAAAACCACTATGTTAAAATTGCATTGATTTTCTTTTGCTCTCTCTTCTGCCATCTGGTGTTGCATGTTTATAACATAGCCAAAACTTTTTTTTACTATTGTAGCTGAGGCCTCAGTCTCCTCTTTTTTAGGTTAAACTCCCCTCGATCCCTCAACCGTTCTTCATAAGCCTTGGTTTTATTGTGTTTTTAATATTCTGTTGGGAACCGCCCAGAATGGCTGGGGAAACCCAACCAGATGGGTGGGATATAAATAATAAATTATTATTATTATCTTGGTTTCCAGATCCTTGATCATCTTGGCCACCCTGCTCTGCAGCTTATCAATACCCTTATCTCCAGCTTATCAATATCCTTCTTAAATGGTAGTGCCCAGAACTGGACATAGTATTCCAGGTGGGATCAAAGTTATATAGAAAACCAGGATTGTATAATGACAGGAAAAAGGAGGAGGAAAAGAAAAAAAGAAAACCAGCATTGGACATCTGTTCAAGTCATCTTTCATATCTGGAGAGGAAGATTAAAAGATTTACTGGGTCTACCACTTGCTGCTGCCAGCTGGCTCTAAATAACAGCTGAAGTTATTGGTGCAGGTGTGCTACAAAAGAGGCTGTGTTGGGCGGATGGAATAAAATATTAGTAAACTAAAGGCAGGTTTTGAATACATAGGGTTGCCATACATTTAGAATATTCTGGACATAGCCAGGATTCGGCCTTTGGAAACTGTGTCTGGGCGGAAATCGCTAAAAGTCCAGGAAAATCTGGACATACAGCAGTGTAGATTTTGGAGAATTTGATTAAAAACAGCTCAAAAACTTATTTTTTAAAAAAACTAGAACAAAGCTCAATAACTTCGGCAAAAAAGAAGACATCAACAACTTTTTGTGTCCAGATTTTCACCTTTTGAAATATGGTAACTCTAGAATACATTAAGCAGCAAGAGTGTTTTTTCATAACCTAAAAAAACAGCCTTGCTTATCAGGCAAATAAACAATCATTTTAAATGCTTACAAAACTTCAGATGGCGATTCTTAGAAGAGGTATTCCCCCTCTCCTCTCATACAGGAAATGATTTCTCTTCTAAGATGGCACCGGGCATGATTTTCATTTCCTCCTTTTCTTCTTCATCAGAGTTACAGTGGTACCTCGGGTTACATACGCTTCAGCTTACATGTTTCAGGTTACAGACTCTGCTAACCCAGAAATATTACCTCAGGTTAAGAACTTTGCTTCAGGATGAGAACAGAAATCATACTCTGGCGGCGCGGCGGCAGCGGGAGGCCTCATTAGCTAAAGTGGTGCTTCAGGTTAAGAACAGTTTCAGGTTAAGAACGGACCTCCGGAACGAATTAAGTACTTAACCCAAGGTACCACTGTATTTCTTTAAGCATAAGCACATTTATCCTCATGCCTATTCAAAGGTAGCTTTCTCTGAGATGCTGGCAGAGATGGAGGCCAGCTATGTAGCTGAAGCTATGCACAGGTGAGTGTCTGGGTGAAAGTGAAACCTGACTTTTGACATTTAGTATCAAAAAGGCTCAGCAGTAGCAGCTTTTAAACTGACCCCTGGGGAAACACTAGCAAGGAACATCCAATTTGGGATCATTTCAGTGGTGCTTTGTTTCCAAACATCTAATCATTCTGGTCTTTTATCATGTCTCTAAAGGTAGGTCTTTATCCCCAGGTGAGCATCTCAGACATGCTGTGCTCAAATACTGTGTTTGTCTAACTATCACCAGATCACTACCATCACAGAAAAGTGACCCAGTTTTATGTTCTTTTTATATTTTTACCTTTGATTTTTTATTTACTATGTATATTGCTTTGAGAAGATTTTCTCCTCCTTGGTTTAGCAGCACAGAAATTTATGCAGATATAAAGAAAAGCAAATTACCCGACCCAGAATAGTGAGTTGTGTTTTGTATAGTGATGCCTGACATCTTGTGTTACGTGGGAGGACGTGAGGAAATTCAAGTGTTTGCATTTATTTTGGACATTAAACTAGTCTGTTATGCTGGTCATTACGTAAGTAGACTCATCAAAGCCCATCCACACGTCTACTTAACTTGGATTGTGCAGCTTTTAATTCCTCCTGGTCTAGCAGCTGCTTTCACTTTCTCCCCTATAAATCCAGATCTTCCTCTATCTACAGTGGTACCTCGGGTTAAGAACTTAATTCATTCTGGAGGTCCGTTCTTAACTTGAAACTGTTCTTAACTTGAGGTACCACTTTAGCTAATGGGGCCTCCTGCTACCAGTGCGCTGCAGCTGCGCAATTTCTGTTCTAATCCTGAAGCAAAGTTCTTAACCTGAGGTACTATTTCTGGGTTAGCGGAGTCTGTAACCTGAAGTGTCTGTAACCCGAGGTACCACTGTACAGTGGATGCTCGGGTTGTGAACGTGATCCGTGCTGAAAGCATGTTCACAACCTGCAGCGTCTGCAACCCGCAGCACCGCATCTGTGCACGTGTGGTTTGAGATTTCAGCGCTTCTGTGCGTGCGCAAGCGCCAGAACCCAGAAGTAACCCGTTCCGGTAGTTCCGGGTTCGGCGTGGTGTGCAACCTGAAATTGTGTAACCCGGAGCATCTGTAACCAGAGGTATGCCTGTACAGTGGTACCTTGGGTTAAGTACTTAATTCGTTCTGGAGGTCCGTTCTTAACCTGAAACTGTTCTTAACCTGAAGCACCACTTTAGCTAATGGGGCCTCCTGCTGCTGCCACTGTGCCACCAGAGCACTATTTCTGTTCACATCCTGAAGCAAAGTTCTTAACCCGAGGTACTATTTCTGGGTTAGCGGAGTCTGTAACCTGAAGCGTATGTAACCTGAAGCGTATGTAATCCGAGGTACCACTGTAGTTGGTTTTAAAACCACTGCACGCTTATGCCTTTCTCATTTTTTTTCCATTGTAGACAGTTAATCCACAAGGATTGGGGTTGGGCATTGCTGGAAAGAATGAATAATGGAAAACCTGGGAGCAGAACAAGAAACACCACATTCTGAAAACCACATACCAGAGCACAAGGAGCTCAGGTATGGACCTCAAGGTGACAAACAGAATACAGAAACTCTGGGCTTTGCAGGCAAGTGCGGATGGGCTCTCAAGATCTGCACCAATCTCCTGTTGAAGGCATCCAATTCATGTGACCCGACAATGCCACCTCCAACAGAAACATTTTTGCCCATGCACTTTCTTTCTTTTTTTTTAAAATAAGTTTTTATTGATTTTCCATAAATAAAAAGAAACAAAGCAAAAACATAAACAAACACAAAATCGACTTCCCCGTACCACCCCTTTTCTGCATCCTTGTTTCAAGATTTTTCAGCAACTCTTTCGTCATAAACTTGTTTTAAGTTTCATAAATTTAACTTCCTTAAGTTATTAAAACAGCTGTAGTTCTTTATCTCTTATTTCCCTGATCTTCTAGTTTTCATCCAAATTACAACAATTTTTAAGATAAACTTTAAATTTGCTCCAATCTTCATCCACCGCCTCTTTTCCCCGGTCTCGAATTCTGCCAGTCATCTCTGCCAGTCCCATATAGTCGATCACCTTCGTCTGCCATTCTTCCAACGTGGGTAGTTCTTGTGTCTTCCAATACTTTGCTAGAAGGATTCTTGCTGCTGTTGTGGCATACATAAAAAATGTCTTATCCTTCTTTGGCACCATTTGGCCCACCATACCCAAGAGAAAGGCTTCTGGTTTCTTAATAAAGGTTCTCTTCAGAACTTTCTTAATTTCATTATAGATCATTTCCCAGAAAACCTTAATCTTCGGGCAGGTCCACCAAAGGTGATAGAAGGTTCCCTCCGTTTCATTACATTTCCAACATTTATTATTGGGCAAATGATAGATCCTCGCTAACTTAGCAGGAGTCATGTACCACCTATAGATCATTTTCATAATGTTTTCTCTTAAGGCATTACATGCCGTGAATTTAACACCGGTGGTCCATAACTGCTCCCAGTCAGCAAGCTCAATGTCATGTCCAATATCCTGTGCCCATTTGATCATACTAGATTTCACCACTTCATCTTGAGTATTCCACTTCAACAGCAAATTGTACATTCTTGACAAGTTTTTAGTATTGGGTTCTAACAATTCTGTTTCTAATTTTGACCTCTCCACTTGGAAGCCTTTCTTTCTGTCCTGTTTAAATACTTCATTTATCTGTCGATAATGTAACCAATCTCTCACTTTATCCTTCAGTTCCTCATAACTTTTCAATTTCACTTTTTCACCATCCTGTTCTGTAATTTCAAAATATTTAGGCCATTTTACGCCCATGTTCAATTTTTTCACCTCTTTAGCTTCCATAGGTGACAGCCACCTGGGGGTTTTACTTTCAAGCAAATCTTTATACCGTATCCAGACATTATACAGTGCTTTCCTGACCATATGGTTCTTAAAGCCTTTATGCAGTTTTACCTTGTCATACCATATATATGCATGCCAACCAAATCTATTGTCAAATCCTTCAAGGTCCAAAATGTCTGTGTTCTCAAGGAGCAGCCAATCTTTCAACCAGCAAAACGCTGCTGATTCATAGTAAAGTCTTAAGTCTGGCAGGGCAAAGCCTCCTCTATCTTTTGCATCTGTTAGTGTCTTAAATTTTATTCTTGGCTTTTTGCCCTGCCAGACAAATTTAGATATGTCTTTCTGCCACCTCTTGAAACAGTCCATCTTGTCTATTATTTGTAAGGTCTGAAACAAAAATAGCATTCTAGGCAGTACATTCATTTTTATAACAGCAATTCTTCCTAACAAGGAAAGTTTCAGCCTTGACCATATGTCTAGATCTTTCTTAACTTCTGTCCAACATTTATCATAATTGTCTTTAAATAAATTCACGTTTTTCGATGTCAGGTTCACCCCCAGGTACTTCACTTTTTTTGCTAACCCCAAACCTGTTTCCTTCTGAAATGTCTCTTTTTCCTCATTTGTTAGATTTTTCTCCAACACTTTAGTTTTTTGTTTGTTCAATTTGAATCCTGCGACTTGACCAAATATTTCAATCAGTTCTAAAACTCTTTTTGTACTAGTGTTTGGCTGCTGTAGTGTCAAAACTAGGTCATCTGCAAATGCCCTTAATTTATACTCTTTCACTCCGACCTGAATTCCTTTAACCAACTGGTCCTTTCTAATCATATTTAACAAAACCTCCAGGACCGATATAAAAAGTAGAGGGGAGATAGGGCATCCTTGTCGTGTTCCTTTCTCTATAGCTATCTCTTCTGTTACCACATTGTTCACAATTAGTTTTGCTTTCTGCTCAAAGTATATCGCACCTATACCATTTTCAAAACCTTGGCCTACCCCCATCCCTTGGAGATTCTTTTTCATAAAACTCCAACAAATGTTGTCGAAGGCTTTCTCCGCGTCCACAAAAATCAAAACCGCTTTTCTATTAATGTTCATTTCCAATAGTTCCACAATGTCTATTATATTCCTTACATTGTCCGACATGTGTCTTCCCGGAAGAAAGCCAGCTTGGTCCTTGTGAATCTCACCTATCAGCACTTTCTTAAATCTTTTTGCTAAAATGTCTGCAAATATTTTGCAAAGCAATCCACAGAAAATACAAAGAAATTGACAGAACTGACAGTAAGATTGGACTTTAACACTACGTCAGTGACGTCTAATACAGAATCCATAAACAGACTGATTCAGGAATCCACAGAAACCAGGAAAATTGCAGAGAGTGCGAGAGCTATTGCAGATGAGACACAGGGAAAACTTGCGCCAATAGAGAAAAAAGTGAATGAGCATGAGGCAGCCCTCTCCTTATTGGAACTTCAGAGGAAAGAATGGAATTTGAAACTAAGGCAGGTTCCAGAGAACGAAGGGGACAACCTGACGGAATTTCTCACACAGGCAATTTTGGAAAATTGGCAAGAAGACTTGGAGGATGATGAAGTAGAAATAACAACGGCTTTTAGACTTGGCAGAAAGCAAAGCAAGAAGGCAAGGGATTGTCTGATTACCTTAAGAACCAAAGAGGAAAGAGACAAGATATTGAACCTGCACTATCAAAAAGCTTTGGTAATTGAAAATATTCAAGTTCAAATCTTCAAGGACATCCCTAGATACATTTTGGAAGTGAGGACTTTTTACAGAGACTTGGCCAATTTGTTGAGGAAAAACTACATACTTTTCAGGTGGGAATTCCCACAGGGGTTGTCCTTCAACTATAAAGGGAAGAAGGTAAGAATAAGAACAGTACAGGAAAAAGAACACTTTTTGGAGAGAAACTTGGAGGACTTGCAGAAAGGTACAGCACAAGGATCAACACCAGAAGGAGGAGAGCCAGTGGACATTGCAAATTTATCATACGGCTTACCACAACCACCAACTGAAGAAGAAGAAAAACTTGGGGCAGTCGGAGGGACAAACGCTTAACAATCAAAATGTCACTGCAACTTCTTAGCTGGAACTGCAATGGTTTGAACCTTCCCCGAAAAAGACGCCAAGTTTTCCATATTTTGAAAAGAGAGCAATTGGATTTGACATGCACTTTCATACCAACCCAGGAGATCCAGCGACTGCACTCTGGTGCCAAACAGTCTCCCTGAGCAAATTTAGCACAAAGGCATACATTAAAGCCGATCCTTGGCAGAGTCCCTAGATTATAGTAAAGCCTTGACCATCATCAATCATTTCCTACAAAGGATTAAGATAAACAGGCAGACAATATTTTCTCCCTTGCAAATATGCATAGGACTATGGTCTTAAATTCATTGCCTGAATCAACATGATGACAGATTAGGGGGGGGAAAGAATGCAAACAATAAAGGTATGTTCACTGAGGGTGAAATTCCACTTCTTGAAACTGAGTTAAATCAACCGTAAAGGTAAAGGGACCCCTGACTGTTAGCTCCAGTCGTGGCCGACTCTGGGATTGCAGCACTCATCTCGCTTTATTGGCCGAGGAAGCCGGCGTACAGCTTCCGGGTCATGTGGCCAGCATGACTAAGCCGCTTCTGGCAAACCAGAGCAGCGCACGGAAACACCTTTTACCTTCCCGCCAGAGTGGTACCTATTTATCTACTTGTACTTTGATGTGCTTTCAAACTGCTAGGTTGGCAGGAGCAGGGACCGAGCAACGGGAGCTCACCCCGTCGCGGGGATTCGAACCACTGACCTTCTGATTGGCAAGTCCTAGGCTCTGTGGTTTAACCCACAGCACCACCCGCATCCCTAAATCAACCATAGTAATACATTTAATGTTTTTTAGTTCTAAATTTTCTGTGATGTTATTTTTAAACAGAAACATAGATTTTACCCATTGTTGAAAAACAAGATTGAAGGAGGGAAGAGAGAGAGAGAGAGAGAGAGAGAGACCCAAGAGCCATAGTATTGCAATAAGTTTGGGTTGGATTAACTGGGTTTTTGATTCATAGAATCATAGAGTTGGAAGGGACCCAAGAGTCATCTAGTCCGACCCCCTGCAATGCAGGAATTCCTCTCCCAGCCTGTGATTTTATAGCTAAAAGATGGGATTTCTGCAAAAAAAGGAAAGGTAAAATAATAAAAAACCAGGTCTGCTAAATAACTGCTTTGTAATGTGAGCTAGGGCAAGAAGCCATCACAAATTATCTATCTGGGGTTGATAGGGCTGGTGGTTCAAAACACGTGGAGGGCAGCAGAGTGGGGAAAGCTGTCTTAAAATATGTAATTCTGTGTCAAATGCATGTCAGATACCACTTCCTAGGTCCCCTGTCTGAAACCCTGGAAAGCTGCGGCCAGTCTGTGTAGGGAATACTGAACTAGACTAACCAATGATCTTACTCGGTATAAGGCAGCTTCCTAGGCTCAGTTTTGCTGGCCACTGGTAAGGTGAGGGCAAGCAAAATCAATGCAGCGGAAAGGCTTTTCAGGTGGGCCCAACACTTAATGGGCACTGTAGGAAACAGGAAGTTGAGTGCAGACTAGCCTTCTCCAACCTGGTGCCCCCCAGATGTTTTAGACCACAACTCTCCCATCATGCAATAGCGAACATGCTGGTTGGGGCTAGTGGGAGCAGTTGTCCAAAATATGAGGGCACCAGGTTGGGTAAGGCTGGGCTAGACGGACCTTTGTTCTCATCCATTGGGGGCTATAGTATATTATATTCCATCTTTCCTCCCAAAGGAGCCCAGGGCTGCAAACACACACATGGGGGAAAACCCTCTGAAAACAATTCTAATACAGAAGCAGGCTGGGAAAGATATTTACTTCCCCAGTGCTGTCAAGGCCACCTATAGGTTTCCAACTTCTTTCCATCTCTGGGCAAAAACCATTTCTAGTTACAGTTGTAGCATACATAAAGATTTATTTATTTTTTGGTATCTCAGTATCTATGAGCTGAACCTTCAGATTAGCTAAACTACAAGCACCACTGATTCTAATGGTTGCAGATCATTGCACTATAGAGTCGGCGTCAATCCATCAGAGCTGTCCACTAGGAGGAATGTTGTCTGTATATATCTCTTTAGCAGATTGCGCTATCAAGGGGTGAGAGGGCATAGCCATCTTTTCTCCTAAGAACCCATCACATATGACAGTAAAGTTGTTTAGCTTCTGAACTCAGTTCATTTTTTTTTTAATTGCAAGCCAGCATGAAGCTACTTAAGTTGATGCAGCCGTAGAAGCATAGGAAAACTTTAGAATCCTTGACTGTAACATTCCTTTTTACTATTTCAGCCAGAAAAGTATTGATTATAACTGCCAGGAGGAAGATAATACAGCAAGAAAATCCCCTGTGTTGCAAACAGAACACTCTGAACAACATGTCGCCTAATAATATACTGACAATATTTTTATAACACTATAAAGGTAAAGGTAAAGGGACCCTGACCATTAGGTCCAGTCGTGACCAACTCTGGGGTTGCGGCGCTCATCTCGCTTTATTAGCTGAGGGAGCCGGCGTACAGCTTCCAGGTCATGTGGCCAGAATGACTAAGCCGCTTCTGGCGAACCAGAGTAGCGCACGGAAACGCCGTTTACCTTCCCGCCAGAGCGGTACCTATTTATCTACTTGCACTTTGACGTGCTTTCGAACTGCTAGGTGGGCAGGAGCAGGGACCGAACAACGGGAACTCACCCTGTCGCGGGGATTCGAACCGCCGACCTTCTGATCGGCAAGTCCTAGGCTCTGTGGTTTAACCCACAGCGCCACCCGCATCCCTTATAGCACTATATTATTTCAAAATTCATAAACAGAAGACATATAATATGTGCATGGAGTCACAAACTAATAAGCATCAAATTAATGTTCCATGAACAGGAATGGTAGGTGTGGTAAGTCACTGTTAAAGATCACTGAAATGGAGGCAGAATGCCTTTCCAAAGTCCATTTCCTACAAACGTGAGGTGATGGGTGCTCCAAACATAGCAAACATAGCATAGGGTGCTGCAAGCACAGCAGCAGACAGAACAGTTCTTCCAGGACAATGAACTGTTTCAATGATAATTTTTCATCAGCAAATTGATTGTCCCCAAAGGTACGTCAAGTGGCCATGGATCAGCAATCACTTAAAAGTGTAAGCTTAGGAGGGAAGATAAAGCAGATACTGCTAAGTATGACAAGAGAGATTTTCTTAGGGTGCATCTGGACATGCATAGTTTCATGGCAAGCCTCACAACATATCAAGGTACAGATCAAGATACGGAGATCTTCCCCGCAACTAAAGTTCAGGAGCAGCCTGTTCTCTCCCCAGTTTGCAAGAGAAAAATGAATCTGCAGGACAGTGTGGTCCGATTAGAGTGCTGGACTAGGACCTGGGAGACCAGAGTTCAAATCAGCCATGAAACCCACTTGGTGACTAGGGGCCAGTCGCTGTCCCTCAACCTAAACCACCTCAGAGGGTTGTTGTTGCAAGGATAAAATGGGGAGGGGCAGAACTATGTGCTCAGTGTTAACCAGCCACAACAACAACAACAGAGAGCAAGCAACACATTTAAGGTAACATGTAGTTCAACCAAATAGATGGCACCTGCTGCAACATCTACTATCTAAAAACAAAGCCTGCATATTTCCTCCCAAAAAAAAATACTTTTAAAAACCATATGCAAATGAATTCAGATGGTCAGAGCAATCCTAAGGGGGGGAGGGAGTGGCACAGCAGAACCATTGCCACATCCTAAGCCCAGCCACCTTGTGTCAGTTGAGGTGGAAAGTGGGTGGTTGATGTCCTGTCTTCAACTTCACCAGTTCCTGGCTGGTGTAGCTGAGGGGTTCAATGACTGGACCCCCTGAAGGACCCATGGAGCTCTGGATACAATGGACCCCAAACCACTGGTGCCCTACCCCTGAAACACCCCATTTGAGAGCTATTTGCTACCATTTGGTAGGAGAACTGCCAACCATAGTTTTCCATCTCCTTGGGCATAGAGCAGCGGTCAGCAAGGTTTACCTCGCCTGGGCCAGTTCACTCCAGCAGAGATCCCTCTGTGGGCCAGATTGCGTGTGCACATGAGTGCACGCAGCTGCGATTTCTGGCATCTGCACAGACACAATTTTTGGCATCTGAGCATGCGCAGACGCGATTTCCGGCACCGCAGAAGCGAGTCCCCATGCCTCGCTGCGCCGGTGGGGACTTGCCAAGTGGGCGGCTTGGTTCGGGGGCGGCTCATGGGCCAGTTAAACGGCCCCCGTGGGCTGCTTGTGGCCCATGGGCCTTATGTTGCCTACCCCTGGCATAGTGGGAGGGTGTCTCTGCTGCAGAAAAGCCACACACACCCCTTGCCTGGGGGGAGCAGTGTTCTCATGTCCCAGCAGAGAGGTATCCTAACCACCACCCCATGGCCAGCAGAGACTCATCTACAGGGCATCCATACCATCATCCTATAGCCATCAACACTTGGGGGCCCGGAGGTAGGACCGCACTCTTAATTAAATCTGTTTTGTTTAATTCATTAAGATTTATCCAGTTGGATGGCAGCCCTAATAACAGCAGTAATACACCAGTGCATCATCCTTAATTAATGAAATGAATATTCCTGTTCAAGGACAGGCATAAAGCTCAATAAAATATGTATATGCAATTACATCTATTGAATCCGGCACGCTTCAATGGGAGAGAGATACTAGTACCAAATCATTACAAACATCCAAGTCATTCAAATGCCGGCAGAACGTCACAGCCCTAGAACTAATTGACTTTTCTTCTTTTCGGTGACTAGGGCCATCAAGCTTATTGGAACAAGTTTTGCACACTGCCTAGAAAATGGAGGTCAGAGACTGACTGGGGTGGTGGAATGTGGATAGAAGTAAAATGGAGAATGCTTAATACTTCGCATACACACTGTTTCTGTTAGATATAACTTTATAGGCAGCTTGTCTTATATAATCATGTATTCTGAGCAGCTCTCAGTGCAATCTGGTACATGTCTACCCAGCAGCAAGTTCTTCTGAGTCCAATGGGGCTTACTCCCAGGTAAGTGGGGATGGGATTGCAGCATATCCCCAAGTTTCGGAAGATGGGCACCTCAATATTTAATGTGCTTCTTGCAGAAAACACCAGCGTACCTGAAACAAATCCAGTTGCTGCAGACGAGCATCCTTTTGCCAAACACCTGATTCCCCCCCCAACCTTTTTTTAAAATAACTCCCTCCAGGCTACTGAGAAGTATGAGGGTTGCTCCCCCCCCCCTTTCCAGATGCGAAATTTGCAATTCTGGGTATTAGATTGCCTGCTGGCCTGCCTGCCCCCCACCTCCCCCCAGGGAAAACCCACCACAAAGTGACTGCTGTCCACAGCATTTCAATCAGAGATGTTCTGTCCACTATTTAAGCCTTAGTTTTTAAAGCATTAGGCTGCAGCTGCAGCCAACCTGACCCTAGTCTGAAACAGGTGCTCTTACTTACAACAGACGATACACCTTCTTTCCATCTATTCGTTTGGCTCTGCAATTATCATGCATCCCTCCCATTCAGGGTCTAGTATTTATAGCCCCCTATTTTCAATATAGAGACCTTTCTTATAAGAAAATAACTTCACGAAGGGGGGAAAACAACTCTAGGACTTGCTTGATGGGAATATATAGAAGAAAATGGAGCAAAAACTATTATATGCAAAGCTCTGAAAGTCATTATCAAGCAATATATATGCAGCATAAAGAAATAATGAAAATAAAAAAGTCCAATGGAACTTATTTTCAAGAAAGCACACTGAGCAGAAGCAGAAAGAGAGAGAAAGAATGTGCTACATAATTACAGCTACTATAAACAGGTAATCATTAAACTTGCCGGCTCAAAGGAAGCACGTTTCCATATACAGATCCACCTCCAGAAGCAAACCTCCCCCAAACCTCCAGGAAAATCCTCCAGTCTCCCAAGAGCTTGGCAATTTCACCTGCAAATTCCCATTTCCGAGTATTTTATAAGCAAAAGCAAACATGGCTCCTGTTTGGCAGCCTTTCATAAATAATACAATGATCTATTTCAAGCCCTTGTAATGGACCCACTTTGACAACTGACCAAGCCTATACTTTTTCCAGGGCTGTAAGCAGTGGAGTAGCGTGGGTTGTCAGCACCCGGGGCAAGGCAAGTAATTTGCGCCCCCTAACCCGTGGATTTGCGCCCCCTAACCCGTGGATTTGCCCTAACCCCAGATGTTGCGCCCGGTGCGGCCGGCCCCCCTTGCACCCCCCACGCTACGCCACTGGCTGTAAGGCCAGGGCAGCTTGAGGCTTTGTCTTTAAGAAATAAACAGCCCAAACCCAGAGAGCCAGACACAAAAGTCATACATTCAGAAGCAATTCTTCTGAATCTTCCCACGTTTTCCACACCAGGTTCTGAAGCGGTCCGATAACTCCCTAATGCTGAAAACCAAGTGGGCACTTTAGTAACACTGGCAAAAGAACCCCTTTTGGGGAGATACCTGGTTGCTGCGGAATCGGGGAACTTTTCAACAGAGGTGAGCTGAAGAAGAGAGATCTGGAATTGCAAAGGATCTCTGGTCCCCAATGGTCTGACCACCACCAGCAGCAGCATGCCTCCTACTCGCCCGCCTACCTCCTAAAAATTATACTGCTGAAATCAACAAGGCGTCGAGGAACCAGGTGTGGAGTTTTTTAATGTGTGTGCGCGTAAGGAAAAGCAGAGTCCCTTTCTGTTCCCCAAAACAATCCGCCGATTAGCAGCGCAAAGCCTAGGCGCGTTTACTCGGAAGGAAGCCCCGCTTTGTTCAACGAGCCTTACTCCCTGGCAAGTGCGGTTTTTTTAAGGACCTTGGGATCGGGGCGCAGCTCTCGGCTCCATCCCAGGTAGAGACTTGGAGCGGACAACCGCGCTTCTCTGGTGCGCCCACCTGGACGGCAGGAGAGGCAGGTGCGCGCATGACTCTCTCCCTCTCGGGTCCCTTTCCCCGCTGAGCCACGACCCAAAAGCGGGGCGACGGGGGCGCCGCCGGGTCCCCAGCACTCACCTGCCCTGCACCGACAAGAGGAGCTGCCGCCGCCGCCGCCTTCTTCCCAGGTCTGGAGTCCGGCGAGAGCGCGGCACCACTGCCCCCGGGGAAGGAAGGTGGTGGGAAGGGGGCGGAGCGCCGAGCGCGCCTTGCCCACGAGTTCTTGCCGGGCCTGGAGAAGCCGCTTAGCTCACACTCCGCCCCGCGGCTTGGCTTCGCTGTCCGGGGTTCCTGGAAGGGCTCGACGGCGCTTGGGGGAGGAGGGAGGGAGAACACACACAGGTGAAACAGATGGACCAGATGCCGGACAGGTGAGCCTTGTTTCCCCGCCCCCTAGAGCTCAGTGAAGACCACCGAGCAGCGCTCAGCTCCGGAACCTTTTTCAGCAGCCGAGGTGGAACCAAGAACAACGAGGTGGCTTCTGAGCGTGTGCAGAGCGTGGGCGCAATTGCGTCTGGAGTCAGTGGGAGGGCTCCGATCTGCCGGGGTGGTTTTATACCACCTACTTGTTTTCAAATCACAAAATCGCAGAGTTGGAAAGGGACCCTGAGATTCATCTAGTCTGACCCCCCCACCCCCCCGCAATGCGGGACTATGCAGCTGCCCATGCAGGGATCGAACCGGCAACCTTGGCATTATCAGCACCGCGCTCTGACCAGCTGAGACATCTAGTTGCTATGTACAGGTAGGTGACCAGAAGGAGGGCACGCTTGGATCCACTAGGAGCGTTTCAGTTTAAAGCGTCGTAAAATTAAACAGGGAAAACAGGTAGAGAAAAACGGGGCTCCACGTCGCCGTCTGGTGGCACAATGTTATATCGCGCATATAAATCGCTTTTTTCTTTACCAGTCTGGGGAATCAGCTAGACTGGAAAAGAAAAAGTGATTTATATGCATTGTATGTGTGATATAACATTGTGCCACCAGATAGACTCAGCTAGACTGGTAATGAGCTTAGTTGAGTCCTAGCTCAACATGGATAGTCAGACTAGGCTTGTTAAATCTACTTTGTATTTTGTACTTTGTATTTTTTACTAGAACCCAAAATCTACAAACCCGCTGAGGAGGCAATGTTCAGCTTGTGTCTCTGGGTCGGCCTTTTTGTTTTGGTCGTACAGCTCAAGTGAGCTCACAATCCTTTTGTCCCAGAGTCTTAGCTAGCTTAATTTCAGCAGCCTAATTTAGGTGGGGAAAACTCATTGTTGGCCATGCTGTGGTGTGGCTCGACAACATAGGAGCTGACTCCTAGGTGCCAAGGTACCTTTGGCACCCCCCAATAAAATATTTGAGGCGTCCAGGCCCCCTCCCAAGTGACGGGCATTGCCATTCAAGTGGTGTGCATGCGGCGCATCGTATGATCAATTAGGCACGGCGGGGCTTACCTGCCCCCCCCATATTTTATTCACGTTGACACCCCTGCTAGACGATTGGAGGGCATCTGTTGCAAATCACCCAGAGATCTACCAGTAGATCCTGATCTGCCTTAGGTGGCTTTGAAAGAACAGCAGACAATTTCATGGAGGAGAAGGCCATGCTCTGTGTCCCCACTCTCGGAGGCAGGTATGCTTCTTAAGACCAGTTGGTGAGAATCTCAGGTGGTGGCGAGAGGGCTGTTGCACCCAGGTTCTGCCCATGGGCTTCTCCCAGGCATAAAGATGGCTACTATGAGAACAGGGTGCTTGGACCAGATGGGCTTTTTGAGCAATCCAGCAAGGGCTGTTCTTAAATTCACATGCCTCCTGCCCACTCCTCCTGCCATAATCTATATATAATCACCCATACGATCAGCATTTTGAATGCAAGGCCAATTCCACCCAGAAACTTGTTTTTGAAAGCAGCTTCTCTTTCACTGGAGGGAGGCATTATGGGTAGTTTTGCCTTCACTCTTGCCCACCATGCCTTCTTGATTCTTCAGAGCACCTGCATTAATTACCAATTTTTGTGCGTGTTTCATGCCCGTATAAACCCTCTGGCAATCCAGACGAGCTGCTTCCTTGAATCCAGTACTTGTCAGCTGCAGAATAAATTGCTTTCGGCTATGGCCAAAGCAAAGGAAATATCATTTTTAAATGGAGGATTTGGCATGGTGAGAAGCGGTTCCCAAAATCCTACCCCACGGCCCTCAACTAATGGCACAGATTCCTGTCTCCTTTTGTAAACAGCTTTCTAAAGAAGATGCTTTGTTTGTCCCAGTCACTTTCTTTGTTTGTCCCAGTCACTTTCTTTCACCACAAATTTAAATTCATTGGTTCAATGCATTATTATTAATAATTATTGATTGTTAAATTTGTATACTGTCCTATACCTGTAGGTCTCAGGGCGCGTCACAGACAACACAACATAAAAAAATCACAACATAAAAAACCCCCACAAAGGGCACAATAAAAACAAAAACGAAAACAACCCAAGCAAATCTGAAGGGGAGCTTTATATGCAAAATGTTTTTACTATGCAAAGTAATGCTTCCACCCCCTTTTGACAAACTGATGTGACAAAGAGAAGAAAGGAACTTAAGAGTGGGAAAGAGCAGGGTGGCAGGAGTGTAAAAAAGAGAAACTGAAATTGAGGAACCAAGGGCCATGTTTCCTTCTGCACAACCACCCGGGGGCCGCATAACAGTGGTGGGTGTGGCCAGAGGCAAAAGGGGGCGGGGCAATACATACAAATTCTACTTTTGTACAGCTTCTTCACACTCACACATCCCGCTCCTCACCTCCAGCCAGGCAGGCAAAAAAGCTTTATTAGAGTTCCAGGCACATTTTAACCAGGCAAAAAACTGAGCGAGGGGACAAAGCAGGACTGGCGAGAGGTGTGGCTTGAGAGGGGGTGTGCCCTCGGCAGAGTTCTGAGGGGCAGGGAAAGAGCCCCCCCCCCAGGCCTGAGGCAAAGTCGGATCTATAGGAGCAGGTTCAGTGCAGTTGCATCGGGCACAGAGCTTCTGGAGCACTGCAGCTATGACATCCAACGGAAGGCGAGAGGCAGGGACGGATTTTGGCGTTGCACCGGGTGCCACTGAAATTTGAGACACCAATTTGAGACGCTGCCTGAGGTTCCCCAACCCTGGTCCGTCCTTTGCTGTCCTGGGCCTGTTTCCTTCCTTCTTGTTCTCACAGATGACAACACAGCTGCAGTTGCTACTGCAATCAATCTGCCAAATACAGTGGTACCTCGGGTTACAGACGCTTCAGGTTACAGACTCCGCTAACCCAGAAATAGTACCTCGGGTTAAGAACTTTACCTCAGGATGAGAACAGAAATCGCACGGTGGTGGCAAGGCGGCAGCAGGAGGCCCCATTAGCTAAAGTGGTGCTTTAGGTTAAGAACAGTTTCAGGTTAAGAACGGACCTCCAGAACAAATTAAGTTCTTAACCCGAGGTACCACTGTACTTCCAAGAACTGTGCCTAGCTCTAGCTGCCTACTGTACCTTAGCTGCAATTTTCACTATTAGCCTTGAACAGCAGTGACATTTGAGCAAACTCTGCTTCGCATTTTATTTTTTGCTTGCTTTAATTGTGCCCCAAATTCCTACATGGGGTTCTGCAGAATATCTTTTCAGGAATGAAACACAACAAAATGCGCTACCTTTGACTGTTCAGAGGTGGATGGTGGGGATGTTGTTGTTTGCACAAAGCGCCGCTCTTTAATGCTGTTTAAAAGCAGCAGCATAAGTATCGCTCCTCCATCTTTCATTTCTTAAGGATCTGTGTGTGCAAGCCGTGCTGTTTTTCTTCCCTGCGATACTTTGCCTGCTTATGGCCACGCTGTAACCTGAATAACCTCTAAAGAGAAGCCACAATTAGCTTTTCAAGGCTCTTGTCACTGTGCGGGAGAGGGGACTTCCCTCCCTCCCCCTCAGTCCCTTTCACAGGCTGTCAATTACCGACTAAAGTAGTTCTAATTGCACCGTATTCTGCCACTTTTCACAGTACGGAAATATCATGCAATCACACCATGTTATTTAGCAGTCGGCACAAATGCAACCCTGCAAGCTAAGGGACACAGTTGTGTTAGCAGCACACAAGTGTATATCATCTGTGCAAGCATCCTTTATCCCCTTTGCTCCCAGGGACTCTTTTCTCTCTCGCCGCAAGGAATGCAAGGGCAAACAGTTATGCTGCTAATGAAGATTATTTTTAATTCCCTTGACAGCTTGCTACCCCGATGTGGCTTTTCCTCCAAGAAGACTATGCACCGAGAATGAAAGTCCTAACAGCAGGTGATTACGCTGGCCTGTTTGGTACCAACAGCGAGGGGAAGGAAGCAGGAAAAAACCTTGATGTTGTGGATGGAATTACACAAAGCTCATAAGAGAATGTCAGGTAAACATACTGGAACGCTACCCAGGCATATGAATGACATCTACAGTGCCAAGGATGGACAAGACACTCTCCTCACTGTTACTGTCCCTCAATTCCCCACTATTTTTTTCTTTGAGAAGCAACACACTCCACCTGATCACACTCCCCTGGCAGAGAATTACTGAGCCTACATTGTTCAGGTAAATAAATGTTTGGAGGTGAAAGGAACAGTCCTGAAAAACCAGTACAGTGGTACCTCGGGTTAAGTACTTAATTCATTCTGGAGGTCCGTTCTTAATCTGAAACTGTTCTTAACCTGAAGCACCACTTTAGCTAATGGGGCCTCCTGCTGCTGCCACGCTGCCGGACCATGATTTCTGTTCTCATCCTGAAGCAAAGTTCTTAACCTGAAGCACTATTTCTCCCAATCCAGAGTTTTTCATACCCTTTCCTTTTTGAAATATACCTAGCATGCCCCCCAACATTTCTCTGATGAAAATAGGGATGCCCCATTCCATAATGATAATTTTATTCTTTATACCCCACACATCTGACTGGGTTGCCCCAACCACTCTGGGTGGCATCCAACATATATAAAAAGATAAGAAAACATTAAACGTTTCAAAAAACCCTTCACTGTACAGGATTGCCTTCAGACGGCTCGAGAGTCAGAAAACTCCATACTCCATTGAAAATAGGGGCACCCTAAGGAAAAGAGATTAACAGTAATCCTTCTGGTTGGTTTATTGGTTTGGCTACAAGTTGGTTCATTGGTGAGAGTCAGATGCCTTGTCAATCAAAGAATGCCTTGTCAACCAATCAGAGGCAGCTTTGTCAATCCCAGCAGCAGGCCTGCCGAGGCCATAGGATCTATGATCCCTGACCACTGGTCCTGTTAGCTAGGGATGATGAGAGTTGTAGTCCCAAACATCTGGAGGGCCGAGTTTGCCTATGCCTGCTTTAGAAAGCTGGCGACTATGTGCTCTGTTAGTATTTCTGCATACTTAAAACAGCTTAGTGATTCCTTATTTTCTCCATACAGCATATAAGTCATTTGTGAACCATATGGGTAAGTTAACAAGGGGCTGTGGAACTTGTCTGCATTTTTATTTCCACTAGAGGGAGTGCTTGCTATGCCACATGGTTTCTTGTTCCAAGTTACTGCTCTCGCATAGTGTCCTAACTTCCTTTGGCTCCTTGTCACCCAGAGTATAGTCCTCTGGGGGCTTGCAGTGTTCTGAAGTAGGCAACCTTTGGAAATAATGGGCACCCTTTAGGATAAAGAATACCTGACAGCTGGACCTACATCAGGAGAAATGATGGTGGCAGTGGTTCTGTTGGCTGGTTAAGCCCGGACGTAAATCTTTGCAGGAGAGAGCTACATCACTGCGGTGGCGTGGCTGTTCATCTTCCAGCACACTGTCTTCCTGAGGTCTCTGTTTTAGCTGACTTGCCTCATGGCATTAAAATGCTTCTGTCTGAATAAGCAGCACTGAGGCAACCTGGTGCAAAGGACAACTGGTGCAAAGAGTTGCATAAAAAGGGGCATTGCAGCAGGTGCCGCCTCTTGTCAGAATGATCTCCCCCACAACTCTTAAAGCAACCCTCCTTTCCATGAGCAAGACCCTTTGGAGGGTTCTAAGCAGAGGCTGGATGTTCATCTGTCATGGATGCTTTAGTTGAGATCCCTGCATTGCAGGGGGGTGGACTAGATGGCCCTTGGGGCAGCTCCCTTCCAACTCTACAATTCCATGACCGCAGTACCTTCACCATCCCATCAAACATAGCAAATCATCGAAAGGGCTCCTTACCCACCCCCCCATCCCTTTTGCTGTATGCACATCCAACTCCCACCTGGGCGATTTAAAACATACCTGAGGTTCATCAGTAGGTCGAGCAGGGCAGCAGCTGTGGAAGCACACTTGCCTTTCACTGATCAGATTTAGGGGCTCTTGACCCCAAATTACACTGGGTGCAGAGCCTAGAGCGTGCTGCAACTATTTTGTACAATTTTATTATTATTATTATTAATAATAATAATATATGCCCCACCCATCTGGCTGGGTTTCCCCAGCCACTCTGGGTGGCTTCCAGCAAAATACTATAATACAATAATTCATCAGATATTAAAAACTTCCCTAAACAGGGCTGCCTTCAGGTGCCTTCCGAAAGTCAGCTAGTTGTTTATTTCCTTGACATCTGATGGGAGGGCGTTCCACAGGGCGGGCACCACTACCAAGAAGGCCCTTGCCTGGTTTCCTGTAACCTCACTTCTCACAGTGAGGGAACCACCAGAAGGCCCTCGGAGCTGGACCTCAGTGTCCCGACTGAACAATGGGGGTGGAGACTCTCCTTCAGGTATACTGGGCCAAGGCCGTTTAGGGCTTTCAAGGTCAGCACCAACACTTTGAATTGTGCTCAGAAACGTACTGGGAGCCCGTGTAGGTCTTTCAGGACCGGTGTTATGTGGTCTCGGCGGCCACTCCCAGTCACCAGTCTAGCTGCTGCCTTCTGGGTTAGTTGTAGTTTCCAGGTCACCTTCAAAGGTAGTCCGACGTAGAACGCATTGCAGTAGTCCAAGCGGGAGATAACCAGAGCATGCACCACTCTGGCAAGACAGTCCACAGAAGGTGAGGAGGGTGCCAGATTCTGGTGCCACACAAGGTGCTGCTGAAATTTGAGATCCCAACAGCAACAGCTGTGATGTGCATCTTGGAGGATAGATCTGCCACCTGCCGCCTCCTAGGCAGCACTGCCATCCCACCTGTACAGTGGCCTCTTGACAAATAGGAGGCACTGCTGGTCTCTCCTCCTTCCTGTTCTCAAAGTAGATCTTTATCTCCTCCTTGTTCCTGATGTAGATCTTCACTCATCCCTTTTTCCCTGGTGGCAGGGTGAGGGGGGTGTCATTCTGTGATTTGCCTCAGGTGCCAAAATGTCTTGGGCAGGCTCTGCTCTTATGGGACAAAGATCTAGACAGAGGCAAGTACTTGCAGACCGATCAAGCATTTTGGATAGATCTGGGTAGCCTTTGCTATGGCCTGAGAGAGCCTAGCATTTCCTTCTTGTCTTTGGCTGCTCATGACAAATTGACACAGCAGGTCTTGGGAATCAGCCATCGCTATGGAAACAGCCTTGATTTGGAGAGATAATTTCAAATTGCCACTGTTAATCTGCAGTGTGCTAATTAAAGCCAAATTTTAGAATGCAGTTTACGTTTCATTTTCAAGCATCCCCCCCACCCCCGAGCATTCAAATTACTTCCACATTTCAGACATCTTCCAACAAGGAATGCATGCATTTAGTATATGACATAAAGAAATAAGGCAGTCCATTTAAGGGGGGAGAATGCATTTCTAGCAGTCAGTTATACATAGGTTTGTGACACTGTGCATTGAATTAAATATGAGACTCTATAGCAGTTAGCGGAGGTGCTTATTGAAATACATACCGTATTTTTTGCTCTATAAGACTCACTTTTTTCCTCCTAAAAGTAAGGGGAAATCTGTGTGCGTCTTATGGAGCGAATGCAGGGTGCACAGCTATCTCAGAAGCCAGAACAACAAGAGGGATTGCTGCTTTCACCTCTTGCTGTTCTGGTTTCTGAGATTCAAAATATTTTTTTTCTTGTTTTCCTCCTCCAAAAACTAGGTGCATCTTGTGGTCTGGTGCATCTTATAGAGCGGAAAATACAGTACTTTTCATGTGAATGGACTCCTCTCCATCAATATCCACTTTGGTTATCTTCCATGTTGCCACCTGCAAAAGAAATGTTTATGTTAATTTATATTTCAGTCCATATGCATGTTTATGTAATTGTTTTCTTACATTATCTGTTCTGTCCGTACTTAGTTGAAAACCTCAATAAACAATTTTTTTAAAAAAAAACAGGTAGCAGAGGTACTCCAGTGCAATGGCCCCAAACCCTTATGGTCTTAACCATTCCTCCTTTACTTGTTACTCATAGGAAAATGACACCTGACCTCTGGATTCACCCAGGCTGAACCTTGTAGCCTGAAACCATTCCAAAGTTGCAATCATACTATAAAGTCAGGATTTTGTAATGGCGTTCACTGCAGTTGCCTCCAAAGATTGATGCCTTACTTACATATCCTTTCTTTGCAGGAGCAGCTGCTAGCCTTTCTGGTTCCTTAACGCCCCTTCAGAGTCTGGTCTTCTCCAGTTGATTTCCATTCATCATGATCCATGGATAAACATCTGATAGAAGGAAAAGATGCAGCACACTAGAGCAGGAAAGAGTTAGTAGGCCTACAGGCATTCCACAGATCAGATCCAATGGCTCAGGAAGAAATTATAAACTGGGGTGTGCTAGGCTCTGGATTGGTCCCTTTCGCTACAGAAGGTAGAAAGGGGACCCGGAATGTGGTGCTCCCTACAACGTTGTCCTCTCCTGTTCATCTTGGTCCTCAAATCTATGGGCATTGCTGTCATTTTCTTCACACAGCTGCCGTGTAAAACAGCCTTGGGCTGTTATGTTTCCACACTACAGGCATTTAGAAGCTGCTTTGCAATTTTGTGCAGTACTTTCAACACAGTAATGGTGCCAGTGGGAAAAAGATTTCTGCCTTATGGAAAGGATAAGGCAGGGTACTGAGAAAGTGACACAAACGGACACCAATTTTGGAATCTTTTCGGCAGCTGAGCCTGTCTCAATTTATGTATATATTAGAATTGTTATTGCTGCATGCGTCCCCGAGTGATGCAAATGCATCAGAAGGGCGGGAGATAGGTTTTCTGAAATAAATAAACTAAATAGGAGCTCTGCAGCAGCTGCTCCTGATTTGGAGATAAGGATTAGGATGAAAGACCCTAATTTGGGCCCTTGTAGGCAGCCAAATCCGTGATTTCAAGAGGATCAGTAATCAGGAGTTGCCAGATTCTTTCTTCTATAACCCTGTCTTTCCATTGCCGTTCTTCCAGCATAATTCTGCCAGTACTAAATCAAATGTGCAACGTAAAGCTGCAGCAACAAAATGTTAAATCAAGCTGGGTGAGTGGATGCTTATCCAGTGGAAACAGCTGCCAAAAACGTGGTATTTCATCTCGTTTTTCATGCATAGTAATGAAGGCTGCACTAATCCCTGAAATCAGATATTTCACGAATACCTTTTAAAGATGCACACAAAAGAGTTAAACAGAACTCAAAGCCACAGATTTTGTTTAAAAAAATTCTAATTTCTATAATAAAGGGATATCACAAACCGCCATTGCTACTGTGAAAAAGACCGAAAGGTCATTTTTTATAGCATTAAGTCTTTTGGGTTACCGATCCTGAAACAAAAGTATGAATATGCATTTATAATCTTGCTTCCCTGTGCATATTTTATGTAGATCTAGAACAATTGCAGAAATAAGCCTTTCCTCCAGGTAGATGCTTTCATCCAAGCGAATTAGCAACCTGGACATTTTATGGTAACATGCATTATGGATAGCGGAAGACGTTTGAAAAGGGGCTCTTTGTTTAAGTGGCTTGGTAAGGAGCCACACTGCTGGTTCACAGCAGGTTGAGTTTCTGGGTTTGCTTTTATTGTGGAATTGATGTGAAATTTGAGTTTGGCCAGCCTGGCTGAAAAGGAAAGGGGAATCAGATAGGCGTCGCAATGCAGGGAAGCTGTACTGTAACCTTTGCCTGTGTCTCCGTGTTATAATGTGAATGCTGGCTTTGAGAGGCTCAGTGCAGTCTCCTGCAAACTTTAAATGTTGTCCAGCCCTGACAAGGACAGACTTCAGTGGAAATGAGAAGTAGCTCGTTGGATAGCATGCACAGGCAGTGCACATGTAGAATAATGTGTGCACATGGAATTCTTGGGCACCTCTTTCATGCCTCTTCTTCTCTGTACTAAACATAATCATCATTTCATTTAATTTTTATTCATACCTTTTCCATTCCCTTGAAGGAGGAGAGCCAGGAGCACCCAAAATCCTGTGTATATCACTGTGTACATGGGTTCTGCATTGGGGCAAACTGTGAACTGAATGTGATATTTCCAAAAAAATTGCAACTTACATACAAAGTTTATTGGGAAGGAATCCTGCAGTTACTTTTCTCTGATTTGCAAGTGAATTAACCACAATAACAAGCCAATCACTTTTAAGCAATAGCCCATTTATTCCCTTGGACTACCTAATTAAAAACCAAACGCCATCGGTTCACAATAATGGTGAATTCTCCCATGCATCTTTTCCTTATACACCGGAACTGCTTTGCCTTCAAAAGCGTCGCTCTAGCAGCAACAGCCCCTAGGTGGCGCTCCATCTTAAAACAATTAATTTGCTGACATGAATCAGGTATAGAGTAGAGGAGCTATACAGTTCTCTTAACATGGGAGAATTCAGCATTTGGGGGCGGGGAGGGGAAGAAAACAGCTGACAAAACATATCAATAAATGCAAATGAGACAAAAACCAACAAGTTACTAAACAGATGATAAATTTGGTATGGCAAAAGAAATAAGGTAAAGGTAAAGGACCCCTGGGCGGTTAAGTCCAGTCAAAGGCGACTATGGGGTTGTGGTGCTCATCTCGATTTCAGGCCAGGGGAGCCGGCATTTGTCCACAGACAGCTTTCCAGGCCAGCATGACTAAACTGCTTCTGGTGCAATGGGACACTGTGACAGAAGCCAGAGCACACGGAAACACTGTTTACTTTCCCGCCACAGTGGTGCCTATCTATCTACTTGCAGTGACATGCTTTCGAACTGCTAAGTTGGCAGGAGCTGGGACAGAGAAACGGGAGCTCACCCCGTCGCACGGATTCAAACCACCAACCTTCTGATCGGCAAGCCCAAGAGGCTCATTAATTTAGACAATAGTGCCACCTGCATCCCACTCGCAAAAGAAATAATCTAGACTTAAATACATATAAATACAGAGCAAGAGGAAAGTTAACAGACAATATAATTCCAGATGCACAGAGACTCAGCAGCCTGGCTTAAATGTACTGCAGAGCCTGTTCAGGAGTCTAGAAATCACCTAGGACTCAGCTACATTGGCAAAGAAAAAGTGCTTTATATGCGTTATATCACAGTGGAGTCCCGTCTTTCGCCAACGTGATTTCCTTTTATAAAGTTTAGAACGAGTTTTCCTGAAACGCTTGTTTGATGTGTCTAGATCTAGCCCTAGACTCATCATTTCTCCGAAGGAGACTAACAGCAGTAAAGGGGAAATTGCTGGGGAGGGCAAGTCCTCTTTCCCCCCAGGCTCCTGGAAGTTCCAGCTGCTGGTGGTTGTGGCCTTGTTGCTATGGATCACCAGATTACGAGTCTACCGCTCTTAACCACTACACCACACTGCAGATAGCTGCATCTTCTCCCAATAGCACCCATCTCATCATACAGGTGCCTACCCCAAAGGGATCAGACACAGGGCTGGTCCAATCATTGAACAGAGTGAGGCAGCCGCCTCAGGCAGCCGATTTGGATGGTCATGGAAGGGCAGCAAGGTGCTAGCTGTTTAATTCATCATCATTATTCATTGTGTCTGTGCTTAGGCACTTGTGGGCTTTTCTGCCAAAAGAACTTGACTAGGCTTGGGTACAATCCACCTGGCTTGACAAGGAAGGAGTGCCATTTGCTGCACCGAAATTTCTTGACTGGTCCTCAGCAGAAGACATCAAAGTTCTTGAACTCCTAGTGCAGAATTAAAGGTTAAAATCCTTTAAAAGGGACCCTTTCCCAAGGAGTGTGATGACCTTAGTATTACAGCCTTAGATTTAGAGTCGGCTCATTTTTGCCTTCCTTCACTCTTGTTCTTGCATAGAACAAATGGTGTAATACAATACAGACCATGAAAAATATATTCCTTAAAAAAACACACACATCAACAATGAACCCGTTGTATAGCCTGATTAATGCAGGCCCATACTGTAGCTCTAGGCTGCTTTAACATTTTGTTCCGTGAATGAATTTACCTACATGGGAGCCATGGGTAAGATGGTAAGGGGGGGGGGGGAATGAGCGAGAACTTCCCTAAACATGGTGCTAACAATTAATAGCCTTTTCCCATTTTTGAGATGCTCCACTGACCGAAATACCTTGGCAGACAAATATAGGTCAACAATGTGAAAAGGTCTTAAATGCCAACGTTATATAAAATCAAAGAGTGGCATTTGTGAAGATTAGATGAACAAATATGGGAGACTGATGTAAGGATGTGAAATATTTTAATGAGTGCCACAGATCCAGCAAAACAGCAGTATGGAGGGAGATACAGGAATAATTTTAATAGCTTTATTTCTGTGTTAACGTGATACGGTTCAGCCTGTGTATTCTTTAATACTCCATCCCTAGAGGTATTACACAGAACTAAGTCCCGTTACTCTCGGCCAGATTTACTTCCAAGCAAGCTTATGTAAGGTTGCCTGATTTAATACTAGATGAATGTTGCTTCTTCATAACCAAATTGTGTGCCCACTTCCTTGTGACCACAATTAAGTATTAGGACCAGGAACATAAAATCCCATCCAATCCAACATCTGACTCTCACAGTGGCCCACCATGTCTATGGGAAACTTGCATGCATGGTTTTTACAAAGCAGGTAAACCGTCTTGTCCTTGACAAACTGCAAACATTAAGTACTGTGAGCAAAGGTTAGCAAGGTATTTGGACACCACACCCAGTTACCAATATATTAGCCACCCGTAATTCCACACAAACACACTGCCGTGCTAGTTATAGTTGAGCAGTTCATTGTCCTCCCCCTTCAGAATCTTCAGAATTATAATCTTATCATAGTACACGCTGAAAAGGCTGATAAGCATGGCTTACACCGTTTTCCTTGGAAGTGGACGCCGTGACTGTCTGGTTGCTGAGCCAACTGATATGAAGGCTCAGCAAGAAGCTGCTGTCCCCTTGAGAGATATACGGTACAGTGCTAAAACAAAATCAAGATCCTACACCAACAGTGAGAAAATGCTTGATTTTGTATCACAGATGCAAGCCAATTTGTCTCTGCATTGCATGATCTGTCACAAACTATTGTGAAATAATTTTGTTTTGTTTTTTTGTCTACTGTCTTCCCTCTTAGCAATAAATAGGCTCATTGGTTTTATATGTGCCATCCATTAAAAGAAAAACCCAAGTCTCTGGATAACATGAAGATAACAAGCAGATTAGATACCCAGGAACATAGGAGACAGTCTTAAGACTAAATCAAGCCAGAATTGTGGAGCCAAACTGGCAGGACCTGTCAAAGGTTCCCAACTCTAGAGTTTCCCAACCTGACCTGGAGATTTCAAGAATTGAACTTGGAGATCATCTGCATGCACAAGAAAAGCACTAAAAGTGAGCTGTGGTACTTATGTGTCTTGGGCATATCATGATAAAAACAGAGGAGCGGAATGACTGTGCTGATTATTTACACGTAGTACTTGAAAGTCTCAGAAAAGGTATGGTGGGAATGCAAGAAGGATAAAGAATATTGGGAAATGATATATAATGAATTGAAAAAAATGTTGAAAAAAACTTGTTAAAAAACCAGAATCTTTCCTGCTTGGAATTTTAGATCATGATATAAGAGAGGAAAATTGGAGATTGTTTGTTTATGCGACAATAGCAGCAAGAATTTTATTAACACAAGTATGGAAAACAGAGAAAACGCCAACAAAGGAAGAATGGCAAGCTAAGCTTATGGACTACGCGGAACTGGCTAACCTGACAGAGGATACATGAGAGAGACATCGATTTCAAAAAAAAAAAGAGTGGGAACCATTTATAAATTATATAAAATGATAGTATAAAGATTTGAACTCACTAGCAGGTTTAGACTAAACTTTCACAACTATATAAGAGGCAAAATCAGCAGGATTTAGAATTTGTTTAATAAACCAATACGGAAATACGGGGGAAGGAAAGATGGGGGAGGGGATATATATATATAAATTATTCAATTAAGATTTGTGGGAAATTATTTGTTATAATTTGAAAATTAAATAAAATTTTTTTTAAAAAAAGTATCAGAAAAGACTGCAAGAATCAAACACATTAGTCCCAAGCAGATGTTGAACGTAGTTCCATTGATTTCACAGCTCTAAGCCCTGCTATGCTACAAACCCAAGCTTATTTTCAAAAGCACTTCAGTGGCTTTGGTCAAATAATAATTTATTATTTATACCCCGCCCATCTGGCTGGGTTTCCCCAGCCACTCTGGGTAGCTTCCAACAAAATATTAATAATACAATATAACAAAAAACATTAAAAGCTTCCCTAAACAGGGCTGCCTTCAGATGTCTTGTAAAAGGAAGATAGTTGTTTCTTTCCTTGACATCTGATGGGAGGGCATTCCACAGGGTGGGTGCCACTACCGAGAAGGCCCTCTGCCTGATTTCCTGTAATCTCACTTCTCACAGTGAGGGAACCACCAGAAGGCCCTCGGTGCTGGACCTCAGTGTCTGGGCATGATGGCTTTCTAACTGCATTGTGAATTCTCTGCTGGAGTCTTCTGGCCCCCTCGCACGACTCTGAAAAGGACTGCAGCCCACTTGACATTTGCACTATTGGAAGTTTTGCTTCCCAAGCAAATAGGTGTTGGGAGCAGGGAGAGGAGTCTAGAGCAGGTCTGCAATGCGAGGCCAAAGCCCCCTACTCATCCCTACATCAGGATCTGGGAAGGGCCGTAAGTCAGCGGTGGAGAATCTGTGTTGCCTGCAGATGGCAAGAACATCAGTCTCCAAGACTGAGAGAAACCCCTCCCTGAAACTCCAGACAGCTGCTGCCAGTCAGTGTAGCCAATACTGAGGTGGACCAGTGGTCTGACTGGGTATAAGGCAGCTTCCTAGATCTGTGTCTGCCAACTGCTAATTTGTACAGTCAGTATCTATCAACTCATTACATTCACTCCTTCACACTCCGTCATCTGATCCAAAAAAACTATGTCCTATAAATATACAGGTGATAAAAGGGTTCAGTGAATCTTCTTGCTTTTCTAACTTGGCTGCAGGGGTATCTTTTCATAGGGAGGAGACCCACAAGTGATTAGTAGCTTGAGATCTGGGTTTAGCTGTGGGACACAGGCATGTCTGGAAGTAAAACTGCAAAAGTTCAAATCACTGCTTGTCCATGCAGCTAACTCTGCCACCAGATACGATTTATTTGCTTGAATAGCTGCTTGAACTGGGGACTCTACAATACCTGCTGGTTCTCTTCGGGTTCCAAACAGTGCCAGGCCTACCATTAGGCAAAGTGAGGCAGCTGCCTCAGGTTGCAGATTCTAGATGTTATATGGGGCCATAGCTCCCTGAGCTAGCCTGCTCCCCTCAAGAGTGGGGAAGAGGCTGTCCCTCTGGTGGGAATGAAAAGGGTCATCTTGTCCTTTGCCTTAGGCAGCACAATGTCTTTATCCTGCCCTGCTTCTGTATCTCTGCCCTGCCTTTGCAAACGGGCACCTCGCCAGTTGCATTCAGCTTTTGTCAGTCCCATTCTCTCTGGTTATCTTGATAAATTTATTTATTCCTAACCCTGCAGCCAACATAATGAGACAGAGCAATGCATATCAAATGTACTGTCAGTAAGAGAAAAAAACACCCATAAAAAAATAGTAATCCTGCATTCATTATGGAGATAGCCTTGTTGGGAAATTACAGTAATCCTTAATTTTCCAGAGTGCTGGTTGGGGCCATTTCTATGATGCAACATTGTCATTTCATATGCAGCTGATTCTAGCCATGCAAGCTAACCTGTCCACTCACTAATATATTCAAACATCTTACCCAGCTTTCTGCAAGGAATCAAATTGCACACAACATAGTCAGTGTGGATCTATATACACACTGCAAAGCTTCAGACATCAAGTTTTTATTTTCTGTTTTAATTTGCTTTGTTTTTTTCCTTTATAAGTTGCTTTGAGACATGTGAATAAGCAGGCTTATTCACATGTAAATAAGTAAGCTTTTTAAGCAAACATCTGGAATGGCATGATGTTTCTTGTTTTAAAAGCTCAGTCCTATTTCGTACTGCTATTTAAAATAAGACCCTGTAAAGGAAGTGTCCTTATTTCCACACTCAGTTCCAGAACCCACTTTTTCAATATGCTTGCCAAGGTCTGAATTTTTTCATTCTCCAGTCCCTTTAAAATGTTATTTTCAGGGCTTGCTAGGCCAGGCTGAAGTTGCTATGAGGCAGCTAAGCTATTTTTATTGATGGTATTCATATTTTAATTGGTTACTTTGAGGCATGGACCTTGTTAGAGTTATGTCATTGGATAGGAAGCGTTAGAAATGAAAATAAGTAATTGAGGGCACAGTCCACTCACTTGGGAGTAGCTCCACTGAACACAGTAGGATGTTCTAAATATAAAGGGTTGCATGGCACATTGTAAAATGTAGTGTTTTGTATCTATTTCAGCTCCTACAAATGGAGGCCTCTGCAGTTGCACAGCTGAATGTGATTTTCACACTGCACATTAGCACAGTGTGTGTGTTTGTGCGTGAGAAACAGATTTGTTCTTTTTAATTGATTTTCTGATCCAAAAAAGCTGAGATTAAGAGAAGCCTATGTTGGTTCCTCTTTAAACAAAATGGATATGAATATGAAAACACAGGGGGGAAAACAATCTGATGTACAAAGCCAAGAATAGCCGTCCTTTCCTAACTGAAGCTCAGGGGAACTGCAGTAAGTTGCAGGCAATTATAAAAAATGGAACAGGAGCACAGGGCCCAGCAGTTTATTATGCCTTTCCAGGAAGCAGCAACCCGGGATCATTAATGACTACAAGTTAGATGATAAAGTCATTCAGATCAACAAATGATTGAGAGTAGCCTGTTGGTCTCAAAGTCTAAGCATAAAACGAACCCTATGGCAGTGCTATGCCTGAATGCAGGCTTCCACAGGTCTTACTCAAAATATTGCTTTCAATTATGATGATCTTAGTGCCCTCTGAAATAATTATAGAATACCATTGAAGACTGCTGAGCAATCTATTCAGTTGGCACTGGGGATTTCAAATAACATGGTGTGACTGCCATCAGGCCTCTCAATTTTTGTTATATAAATTAACCCGTGTGTTATAGGGACGCTGCCATCAGGCATTAGTAGTTAATGCATTTGTTACGGTACTTTAAACCACATGAGAGCACTGTTTGTCTAGTGACCCAGCCACCCTGTTTGAAGCTTCTTTGTCTAAGTTAACTCCACCCATAAAAGCTGAGCCATTTTTCGTTTGCTGTTCTCTCCAGACAAGATGTTTGCTATTTCTCTTTCTTAGCTCCACACATCCTATGAACAGTTCCTGCATGAATAAAGCCTTTGAACTCCAGAAACTAAGTTGAAACAATAGAACATGCCTTTTTTTTTTAACTGCCAATACTATACAGATATACAAGCTAGGTTCATCTTGCCTGTAGTACATAAATTCCCAGGTCGCACAGAACTTTATGCCTCCCTGCTACTTCAAGATGAAAACCCAGATGTTACATACTCAGTTGCTAGATTCTGCACTGCCGTGATGGATATTCACCGAAGGATGGTTTGTGCCACAAACTAGGTCCAAAATGCAAGACCTTTTAACTGTGCCTGTTTCTATCTTTTTAAGTATGTATGATATAATCACCTTTTAATTGCTAGTTTTTATTCCTTACCTGTTTTAAGTCTCATGTGTTCAGTTTATCCATATGCTTTATCCTATGTTGGTCTGTGACCGAAATAAAAGTTTGATAGCGATACAGTAAGTGATTACTCCAATCTAATCCACCCAACCTGCAAGGTCTGCTAACAGCCTATTACACTTAATATCAAATTGCTGTGGAGATGGATGCCAGTGCCTGAAGGCCAGTTCAGAACCCCTTGTATGCTTCCATGCATATGCAGAACACCTACATGTCAGGGCAGTGCCATGCAGTTCAATAAAGGGGCAGAGAATATCACGCCCTCTGCTTTTCATCAGATGAAAATAGGCAGACATGCCAACTGATGCTGATAAATGTGCTTGTGTATAAATTCCCTAGCACACTCTTTAATAGCGGAGACATTTGCTTTAGGTATGCTGCCAACTTCCTACAATTTAATGTTGGTGGGCCACACCAATGGCAGTGTGATGAGAGAAAAGCGGCAAGTGAGGAAGAGGTGCAGGTGGGGGGGGGCAGCCCAGGCAACCTGCTGAGGAAGGTGTCTTTGAAGGAGGGTGGGATGCACTTGAGTGAGTGGTTTGGCGAAGAACTCTGTGAGGCACCACGTTAAATGTCACTTCAGAGAGGATAGTAATAATAATATTATAATAATTTATTATTTATACCCTGCCCATCTGGCTGGGTTTCCCCAGCCACTCTGGGCGGCTTCCAACAAAACATTAAAATACAATAACCTATTAAACATTAAAAGCTTCCCTAAACAGGGCTGCCTTCAGATGTCTTCTAAAAGTTTGGTAGTTATTTTTCTCTTTGACATCTGGTGGGAGGGCGTTCCACAGGGTGGGTGCCACTACCAAGAAGGCCCTCTGCCTGGTTCCCTGTAACTTGGCTTCTCGCAGCAAGGGAACCGCCAGAAGGCCCTCGGCGCTGGACCTCAGTGTCCGGGCAGAACGATGGAGGTGGAGACGCTCCTTCAGGTATACTGGACCGAGACTGTTTAGGGCTTTAAAAGTCAGCACCAACACTTTGAATTGTGCTCGGAAACGTACTGGGAGCAAGTGTAGGTCTTTCAAGACCAGTGTTATATGGTCTCGGCGGCTACTCCCAGTCACCAGTCTAGCTGCCGCATTCTGGATTAGTTGTAGTTTCTGGGTCACCTTCAAAGGTAGCCCCACATAGAGCACATTGCAGTAGTCCAAGCGAGAGATAATCAGAGCATGCACCACTCTGGCGAGACAGTCTGCAGGCAGGTAGGGTCTCAGCCTGCATACCAGATGGAGCTGATAAACAGCTGCCTGGACACAGAATTGACCTGCGCCTCCACGGACAGCTGTGAGTCCAGAATGACTCCCAGGCTGTGCACCTGGTCCTTCATGGGCACAGTTACCCCATTCAGGACCTCCACACCCACCCGCCTCCTGTCCCCCCAAAACAGTACTTCTGTCTTATCAGGATTCAACCTCAATCTGTTAGCCGCCATCCATCCTCCAACCAAGAGTTCACCCACTCCCCTGACGTTGCATTGAAAAATTAGCAGAGAAGAGCTGTTTGGCTGAGTTGTGAGGGAAGGAGGTGGGATTTGGGGTGAGCTGTGGGTGGCAGAGGCGGGGAGAGGAAAGGGGGGGAAGGAAGGGGATAACAAAGGAGTGAGGGTTGGTGAGAGAACCAGCAGGGGTGGCAGCCCCTAGTAAAACACAATAAAAAGAAATCATTTAAGCTGCCTGTGACATTTCCTAGATACGCTCAAGCCAGTTAGCACACAAATAGTTTGATGTCAATTCGTGTTCAAATAATGTAAGCCAAAATTATATATTAGTAAAAAAAAAAGCTTACAAATGTTACACTGGTAACTACAGAATCACCCAATATTGTGTTTATATGGGTTTGGTTGGGATCACTCATCGTAAACATACATACTTTCCTTTGACTTCCTTACATAAATATTTGAATATTTTATCTTCGTAACACCAGCCAACATCCTGTTCTGATTCTCAAGTGAGATTGCTCTTTTCTCGGTTTCACCATGAAACATGATAATGATGTTAAAATCCTCAACAACTGCCTCAGTTTTAAAAACAACGGAATTATAGGATCCATGTGTGTCCTAAAAGCCAGTATTTATTATCAGTTTCTAAGAAGATTTGTGCATGATAAATGCTTGGTCAGCGCAAGAGACAGTTCTGATGAAGACTAAACAGACTTCCTAAGACTAGTGGAATAGCACAGGAGCTCAAAACTCTTGCAGTGTGTTGTCTACAGAGTTGTTATGAAGGCAGCGCAACAAAAATTCAGGCCTACCTCACTTGAAAACAGAGTGGCACAGAAACTGCATCTGTGTGACAGATGCACCCTGTGGCCAGCCATTTGTATGCAGCAGCTTAGCACACAAATGGGATGTCACCATACTAGAGGCTTCTGTGGAGCCGCCATTTTGATTTGCCACAACCTCAGGGGACATTGCAGCTGCTACCTAGGGCAGTCTCCTTGAGGGAATTTCATACTGAAAAGCTAAGGCTATCCCTTCCACTGTGGTTTTTGCTGATGCACATGTTAAAGTCTGTCAGTAAATGTGTGGCCTGTGTAATTGTAATACTATTTACAGTGGTACCTCGCAAGACGAATGCCTCGCAAGACGAAAAACTCGTAAGACGAAAGAGTTTTCCGTTTTTTGAGTCGCTTCGCAAGACGAAGTTCCCTATGGGCTTGCTTTGCAAGACGAAAACGTCTTGCGAGTTCTTGCGAGTTTGTTTCCTTTTTCTTAAAGCCGCTAAGTACCGTTAATAGCCGTGCTTCGCAAGATGATAAATCCACAAGACGAAGAAACTCGCAGAACGAATTAATTTCATCTTGCAAGGCACCACTGTAGTGGTGTCTCTCTTCCTCCTAGGACCTAGGGCTGCCATATTTCAAGTAAAAACCAGGACACCCCAAAAGTTGTTGAGCTTTTTTTAAGGAACACCCCCCCCCAAATTTAGCTTTTTAAAGGAAAACCTGAAAGTTGTTGAACAAAAACGAAACAACAAAACCCAAGAAAAGCACAATTTTACGTCTTGTCTAAGATCCAGGACAAAGTGCTGCCTCTTGCAACCTCCCCCCCGCCCCACATCAATTCCACCTTTGAAATCCAAGTGAAGGAAAATCTGGATGTATGGCAGGCCTAATTCCTCCACTTTCCTCTTTAGCTGCATTGTAAGCGTCAATCTGTATGGGAGCCATGGTGGGTCTCACCCGGCCTCAGCCAGCCTCGCCAGGCCTACTCACAGCTATGGCAGGCAGTCCCATGGCTACAACGGGCTTCACCAGGCACACATATAATTTACTTACTTATAATCTTGCATTAGGGTGGCGCTGTGGGTTAAACCACAGAGCCTAGGACTTGCGGATCAGAAGGTCGGTGGTTCGAATCCCTGAGACGGGGTGAGCTCCTGTTGTTCGGTCCCAGCTCCTGCCAACAGTTTGAAAGCATGTCAAAGTGCAGGTAGATAAATAGGTACCACTCCAGCGGGAAGGTAAACAGCATTTCCATGCGCTGCTCTGGTTCACCAGAAGCAGCTTAGTGATGCTGGCCACATGACCCAGAAGCTGTCTGTGGACAAATGCTGGTTCCCTCGGCCAGTAAAGCGAGATGAGTGCCACAACCCCAGAGTCGGCCACGACTGGACCTAATGGTCAGGGGTCCCTTTACCTTTACCTAATCTTGCATTGGTTCACAACAAAGGCAGCAGCAAAAATTGGGCAGGCAAAATACAGTGGTACCTTGGGTTAAGAACTTAATTCATTCTGGAGGTCTGTTCTTAATCTGAAACTGTTCTTAACCTGAGGTACCACTTTAGCTAATGGGGCCTCCCACTGCCACCGCACCGTGGTCGCACGATTTATGTTCTCATCCTGAAGTAAAGTTCTTAACCTGAGGTACTATTTCTGGGTTAGCAGAGTCTGTAACCTGAAGTGTCTGTAACCCGAGGTACCACTGTACATACATTGTATAACAAGCTTCAGGCATGCGCCTGGAGCAAGTGGAGGCATGTCTCCATCCATCTCTGGTCAAAGGAAGAGATAGAGAGGAACAGGAAGTACTATATGCTCCTTTCTCTCTGGGAGAGGAGGGGAAGTGACATCACACAGAGCCCTCTCTACCAATTCTATTTCTGTGGTCTGAGTGTCAGCAATGCAGCTCTGTGGTCGTAGCCCCTTCTCATGCTAACAAGCAATAATATGCATTTGTTAGTTCGGGCTGCTAATCCCTCACAGACTTGACCTTTGTTAATATTATAGCTTAATTGTGGTTCAAAAACAGATAACATCCTACTTTATGATAGCAATACTTTTGCAATGCCGTGATATCCCTGCAGAGGAACTTTTATAGAATTGTCATAAATGTTGCCTAGGAACATAAATTACCTTGCGAATCTCAGTTTGCCAAGCAGCCAGAAGAATCATGCTTGCTGTGCATGTCACTGCTACCTTGTGCATTGAGTGCATGCATGGGGCGAATATGTCCCTTGATGCTGCCCTAAACAAGCACAACCGAGGCAAGCTATCTCTTTGAGGAAAAACAAAACGTGGATTATTTTTACATATTTAAAACCTTCCACTACACTGATTGCCTGGAATAGCAGGAATGGAAAAAGAAACCCAGGCAAAGTTGTAGACCAGTGCCATTTGGGCTTTACATTAAGATTTCCTGCATATTCAAATAGAGAAGTAGTCTTCCGCTGTCTCATAACTGGGACCTACCTTTAACTCAAACACACATCTGTTTGTATGATGATAGTGCTGCTGTTGAAACCGACCTTAGAGCCGACTGTGAACCAGTTCTGGGTCCTGGCTCTCCAGCTGAAAACCAGTGATCTATCACTCATAGCATGGTCACAACAAGTGTTTAAGCATGTGCAGAGCAAGAACCAAGTGTGGTGAGCAAGCTAGAGCAGCCTTTCTCAACCTTGGGTTCCTAGATGTTGTTGGATTACAACTCCCATTATCCCTAGCCAGCAGGCCCAGTGGTCAGGCACAGGGGCAGACTTTGGTATTCTTTCAAAATATGGTGCCCTTTGCGAGGCCGGAATTTGGCACCCCCAAATAGATCTTCTCAATTATGGGTCTTCTACATTTTGTGCTTGTTCAGCTCAGCGCCATGTGCGGCAGAACCGGCCACGCTGCCCGAAATCCAGTGCTGTCAGGGATGATGCGAGTTGTAGCCCAAAACTTGTGGAGGGCACCTTGTTGGCAATCCCTGAATTAGAATCTTAGAAAGCTGATTATCAAATTCTCCGAGTGAAGGCTGTGCCATAAAATATCATCGAAAGTGTAACCGTATAGGGATATTTGTGCTTTGGAGAGTTACTAGAACCAGCATGCATGCAAACACAAAGGTGTTATCTGAAAAAAACACAAGAAAATCCCTAAAAGCTAACAACCTTTCAAATCTCCATTGGGAAGGACCTTGCAGGGCGTGATTCATCATGATGGGTGTGACCCCAATAAATTATCAGTTCATTTGACCTCAGGGGTGTGGAACTTATTTTACTGCTTTATAATTGCTTGTGTTTATGATTGCATGGACATTGCCCATTCTTAATAGCTGCATAGCATGACCCTGGTCCATTTTTTTCTGCTTGTTTCAGGCTTCTTTATCAAATATCAAGGAATTAAAGTTGAATCTAACTGAGGATATATGAGTATGCATTTCTAGAATCATTCCTATGCCTTCCCAAGATACTGCTTTGCCACAAATTTCAACTGAGAACAATGTGGTCAAAAAGCAACATTGCACCATCCTGCTTCTCATAATCATTCATGGCCAGTATGATGTTCATATATTTTAGCCTCTCCATCTCTCTCTCTTGCAAGTAATTGCTCTGAAAAGTACCCAAGTCCTCTGTGGCCATATACAGTGGTACCTCGGGTTACATACGCTTCAGGTTACATATGCTTCAGGTTACAGACTCCGCTAACCCAGAAATAGTACCTCGGGTTAAGAACTTTGCTTCAGGATGAGAACAGAAATTGTGCTACAGCGGCAGCAGGAGGCCCCATTAGCTAAAGTGGTGCTTCAGGTTAAGAACAGTTTCAGGTTAAGAACGGACCTCCGGAACGAATTAAGTACTTAACCCGAGGTACCACTTTATCAGCTATCTAATATGTAACATTAACTTTGTTGTGAGCCCCAGTGCTATATACATTTTTTTTGGGGGGGGTGTCCCAATTTATAAACTGATATCCAATTACACACCTCCTTACTGGAGATCAAATATAATAAATTTCTTTAATTAAATATGAAGTGCATACCTTCAGAAAGCATATGAATTACAGCTGCAACTTTATACATAATATTCATTGACATATCAACATTATGTTAGCATATTATTGCCCTGAACCACGGGGTACCTGGTGGCAAGTGCCACTGGAGTGCACAATCCCATAGTAGATGCCTAGTATGCAGTCCAGCAGGCCAACAGGTCTGGAGTCTAGTCAGGCCAGGATCCCTCCTCTGCAGGCAATTCAGGGGTCAGGTCACCTGGAGGTCAGCCCTGAAGTTCTCCCTTGACCATCCAAGCCATGGGAATGGTGGGAAGTTGAGCAGACACAGCACCTCATCTCTGCTGCCCTTTTATACTTTGCGTGCTGATTGCAGCATCTGGGCTTGATGAGGCAGGTGACCCTCACCTGTTCCAAGCTGACTCCAGCAGAGGAATCACACACTTCCTCCCAGAGCTAGCAACTCCCACCTGACCACTGGTCTTGCTAGCTAGGGATGATGGGAGTTGTAGTCCAAAAACAGCTGGAGACCCAAGTTTGGGAAACCATGTCCTAGAGAGCCCGCTGTGGAGACAGGGCCCCCTCTACCTCTGGTGAGGAGCCCTGCTGCTCTGGTTCCTGTGCCCTGACACCCATCCCCTCGCCATCCTCTGTCATTCCATGGGCGCTTCCTACACCAACCTCTCCTTTCTCATCTCCAGCCCTGGTGTCCCAGTCCTGGCTACACCCCTCATCAAGATCCACTTCCTCCTCCCCGTTGTCCTGTAAGCTCATGACAATTACAATGGTAATTGGGTTAAGAACTTAATTCGTTCTGGAGGTCCATTCTTAACCTGAAACCTGAGGTACCACTTTAGCTAATGGGGCCTCCTGCTGCCGCTGCGCCGTCGTCGTGCAATTTCTGTTCTCATCCTGAAGCAAAGTTCTTAACAACCCCAGGTACTATTTCTGGGTTAGCGGAGTCTGTAACCTGAAGCATCTGTAACCCAAGATACCACTGTATATTACAACAATGTTTTATTTCTTCGCATTAGTAACTTTTAAAAAATCTGATAAATAAAAAGCTGTAATCTGTGTATTATGGGACGCGGGTGGCGCTGCGGGTTAAACCAGAGCCTAGGACTTGCCGATCAGAAGGTTGGCAGTTCGAATCCCCGCGACGGGGTGAGCTCCCATTTCTCGGTCCCTGCTCCTGCCAACCTAGCAGTTCGAAAGCATGTCAAAGTGCAAGTAGATAAATAGGTACCACTCCTGCAGGAAGGTAAATGGCATTTCCGTGTGCTGCTCTGGTTCGCCAGAAGCGGTTTAGTCATGCTGGCCATATGACCCAGAAGCTGTACGCCGGCTCCCTCGGCCAATAAAGCGAGATGAGCACCGCAATCCCAGAGTTGGCCACAACTGGACCTAATGGTCAGGGGTCCCTTTACCTTTACCTTTTAATCTGTGTATTATTGTGGGATTTGGTGGGCCTCCTAGAACCTGGGGTGTGGGTGTGTGTCTTTGTCCACTGCGCCCCTAATATGGCAGTCCATGTGACCCAGGAATCCTGGGTTCAAAGGCCCAAATCAGCCATTAACTCAATTCATGAGAACTCTCACGTAATGCATTGGCAAAATTCCCACTGACTTATTTGGAAGTCCAAGAGAGCACTGAGAATGCTTTTGTTCTAGCCAAGATCCTACAAACAGTGATCCAGATGAGTGCCTTATGCACACATAGATTCAGAATGTGATCACTGAAACTGGAGATGTAAGATGGACCCAGAAATGCCTACTGTCATAGCTACTTGGTGGAGACAAACAGTATGTCTGCAAATATGAATTTATGAGGCAACTAATTCCTCTGCACTATTTGCTCTCCTGTTGTTTTCCAATAACTTTGTAACTGTGATTTTACAATTCTGCGATAGTTCATTGTTTTATATGTAAGTGTTGTGTCCAAGAACTGAGGCAGGGGTAAATAATGAGGATTTTATTCTAAGAAAAGAAGCAGCAATCATAGCAAGACTAAACAAGTATGCTTAGGCCTAGCAATTCCCTGGTGTTACTTCCAATCTTTTTAATGAGCTGAATCTCTTCAGTTGGCTATTACACGCAGCTGTTTTTAAAAGGAGAATTAAAGGGGGAAACCCTGACTAAATTACCACCATAACCCAAGAGGGGGGGGGATATATATTTAAAAATTAAGCATAAATAAATCCCATCACAGATGTGGACACATTACTGGCATTGAGCCTGAGGGAAAGGAAAGCAGAGCTCTGGTGTTGCTTCAGGTCTGTCCTGCTTGCAAGCTTCACATTCACTGAAAAGTGCCTCAGATTGCTCCAATAGCCATTTACTCCAAGAAAGCACTATAGATTCTGGTTGTACTGGGAGTTCTGCGATGGAAGCCAGAGGGCAACAATGTAACACCCTTGGGCCAGAGAGGAACTGGCACTTCAGTCATGTCTGGTGGAAGTGTTTCTGGGATTGACCCTGCACACAATTCTGTTTCTGAATCCAAATTTTTAACCTCATTCCCCAAAGAAGGAGATTCCGACCCCAGGGTTATGATATGTGCCCTGAGTCCTTTTAAGTACCTAGGAATGTCCTTGCTATAAAGCCTGGAGGGCATCATGGTCTTCAAGTCTAAATTCTCAACTTGTGTTGGCAGCAGTGAATAGTTCTGTGGCACCTAAAAGTCTAACAAATGTTATTCTTTCATAGGCTAGAGTGCAGTTCATTAGATGCATCCAGTGAAGTGCACTATAGTCCCTGAAAGCTGATATCTTAATAAAATGTGTTCTTCTTTCAGGTGCCACAACCCAAGACTCTTTGTTGTCGCTCTAGTAGGCTCACATAGTTACCCTTCTGGGAATTTTTTTGTAATTAGCCTTGCCAAACTTACAGAAAGGTTATATAGTTCAGCAAGGAATATCACTCAAGTACATTTTGGATTAAAGTATGGTATCTTTATTAACCACATAACAAATGTTCGTTGAATTACGATGTAAATAATGTTGATTACTATACTACTCTGCTGGCTTCACAATGTGAACTGGAATCTTTGCCAACTTAGAAGGAGGGATTCCTTCTTTGAAAATGCACCACCACAAAAGCTGTTTACATATGGAAACTGGGTATTATGGTAGCATGCTTTGCACATGTGTTTCCAACAAGTGATCCACCATTTGCTCTCATACAGTTGAGAGCCAGTGTGGTGTAGTGGTTAAGAGCGATAGACTCGTAATCTGGGGAACTGGGTTCGCCACCCCGCTCCTCCATATGCAGCTGCTGGGTGAGCTTGGGCTAGTCACACTTCTTTGAAGTCTCTCAGCCCCACTCACCTCACAGAGTGTTTGTTGTGGGGGAGGAAGGAAAAGGAGAATGTTAGCCGCTTTGAGACTCCTTCGGGTAGTGATAAAGCGGGATATCAAATCCAAACTCTTCTACAGACCTGAGAAGGTTATAGCACACATTTGAATTCCCTCTGATTTCCATCTGGCAGCTCAGAGAACGTTTAGTCTTTTGACCTAGATCAGGGTGACTGCATGTGTTTTACCCAACATCACATGATGTGTTTCATATCAAAGCATCAATTTGAACTGCCTTCCTTATTCAAGGCAAAATTGATGTATGTTTGCAAGGGCACACCCATAACCATTTTAATTCTAACGCTGTCGTGTGTATGAAGTTCAGGGATCTGAGCCACGACAGGACAGCTGTCTCCCTCCTCGTGGCTTAAAGGACCATTGCAGGCTTGCATAGTGGGTTACACTGACTTCCAACTGAACATGTTCTGCTGCATCAATGATGCCTGGTTTTTCACCGCTGAAATTCCTGTCTAGGAGAATAATTGCTGGGCCCTAAATCAGGAATGGGGAACTGAATGCATCCCTTCGCAAGTGTCATGAACTGGCTAGATGCAGAAGAGTGATGGGAGGCACCAGGTGGGGGAACCCCCAAGGGAACCCCCAGGGGAAGAAAGCTCAGAGCCAGGGGATTGGTGGTGGGGTGATGATGCATGGTCAGAGGGAAAAAACTGGGAGGAGGAAGTGTCAGAAGCTGAAGAGGCAACAGGGTTTAGTGAGCAGGAAGAGGCTGTGGCAGAGAGCAGTCCAGACTCAAATGCAGGAGAAGAGGGGAGCCAGGGGACAAAGGCGAGACAGGCTGTGGAAGAAGCCAGGGAGTCTCTGCCTCCTGCTGCAACCAATTCCCTTCCCCGCTGGTCTCCCAGAACATGCAGAGAAATGAAGAGGGTGGAGCAACATGAGACAGGATGACAGAGCCTTAGGGTGCTGGGAAAGGAACTAGGGCAGGAGCCTTAGAGAGCAGTGGGAAGGCGGGACCTTCAGTCCTCGCAACGGCCTCATTGGGGCAAGACCTACTGAGAAGGCTTGCTGTGATCACTAAGACTGAGCTGTTTTGTTTCTTTAAAGGAATAAGGTGCTTAGCCTGAAAAAGATGCCCCACCCCTGCCCTAGGTATTTTCTGTTTTTCACAGAAACACTGCACCAGTTCCTAGCATGATGGATAGTTAGGCATAATCAAGCCGGTACCCCCTGCAAGTTACCGGACAGAATTTCAGCAACTTGTTTCTTTAAAAGCTTGCTGGTTAAGCTGGTACATTTTCATGCATTGTTAAGTACTCAATGAAAGCAGAGAGAACTAGGAGCTGCTGTGGTTTATTTAGGCAACAGGGAGGTGTTCTTTCTGGTGAAGGAACAGATCAAGATTGGCGAAAGGGTGTGTTCGCAGATGGCCAAGGGGGGAGTGAGTCATAGCACGGAAAAGTTTGGCTTCTGAGAAACATTCAGAAACAACGTCTTATGTCACAATATCGGCAGCATTGTGTGTGCTTAACAGTCAGTCGGACAAACAGAAAGACCCTTAGACACACAAAAACCTGGTTTGTACAGAAAATGTGTTGCGAACAGGGGGTTAAAGTCTACGTTCCACCTCCGACAAATGTGTTTTTTTTTTGTTCCACTAATTTCTTCCTGTTGCATAACTTTATGAGAAGATAAATAAAGGATTTAAATGCCAAATACTTTGCTCAGTGTTATTGACCACTCTCATTTGTTTAGAGCTTTACACCACACCTCAGTCCTTAGCGACACTCGCTTCTAGCTGTGTTGGAAATACAACTTCCTCCAAAGGAGGCCGGTGGGGGGGAGGGCATCTGTCTGCTTTCAATATATTAACGAAGAGCTGAACACCAATTGATTCATTAAAATGGCTGAATACAAATTCATCCACAAGCATCACGCCTTACCTGCATTTGCACGGTCGCTGACAAACCCACCTGCAACGGCTTCAGAAGAGCTGGCTATGCAGATTGTTATTTGGGTTAGATTGCAAGTGTGTAAGGATGTCCTATCCTTCGGAGCAGCTGTGGGCAGCAACTTGAGCCTCAGCTCAAAGTGAATCCTGTCTCCCTTTGGGCAATTGCACTAGAAATGGTGCCAGCGAGACTTTTTCTTCTTCTTATCGTATGCTGGTGGTTTTGCTTATATCAGAAGCTTCTTTCTTTGAAAGAATTAGAACTGCTTATTTTCTAGGGACACTTCCTATTTAGAGTTTAATTTTCCAAAGGATGAAACGTAATAAATAGCCACCGTTCTCTTTTCCACCTTTAAATATGTAAAAAAATAAAAATAAAAGAGAAGGGGCGAGAAGATAGGAGAATCCTTTAAGACAGCATTTACAACAAAGGACTGGATAGCATTTGCATTACTGCCCAAATTGGATTAACAGGATCGAAAAGGCATCTCTAGAGTCTCCAAGGATGGATATTTCTGACATTTTAAAATAATGAACTAAAATACTATGGGAGAGTGGGTATCACAGCTTGTATTAAATGTTGCTTTTGTTTTCCTGCTGCAGAAAAAGGATTTTTTACCCTCAACTTAAAAGGAAGAAAGCTAACAGCGCAATCAGAAGTAAGTCCCACTGAATTCAATGATAAGTATGTATGGCATCATGGCTCCGCACAACCTTCACTGGTGTGTGGCCCCTGGAAGGTTCCACAAAAGGGAATGCGGCCCTTAGGCTGAGAAAGGTTCCTCACTCCTGTTCTACATACAGGCTGGCTGGAGCCTTCATGAAGAATTACCAAGGGTGTGTATTGAGAAGCATGTTGAATTGAAAGCTATGAGACACAGGGCTACAAAAAGCGCGTCTGCTTCCTACAAACACATCCAGTGCAATGCCAGAAAACATATGAGGATTTGTGCTATTGTCTCCACGGCAGCATGTCTGGCACGGAGACTTTCCAACACACTAGCACACCTGTAACAGTTCTGTGGCGAGCTTTGACACAGCAAGAATTATTTGAAAGCAGCCACACTACAGCTGTGAAATAGAAAGTGGGTCTTACTTTTTTTAAAAAAAGTTAGGTCTCCAAATTTTAAATTGCAGGTGTCCAGTTAATATGTAGTTCACATAAAAGGTAAAAACAAAAGGTAAAGGACCCCTGGATGGTTAAGTCCAGTCAAAGATGACTATGGGGTTGTGGCACTCATCTCACTTTCAGGCCGAGGGAACCGGCGTTTGTCCACAGACAGCTTTCCAGATCATGTGGCCAGCATGACTAAACCATTTCTGGCACAATGGAACGCCATGATGGAAACCAGAGTGCACAGAAAGACTGTTTACCTTCCCACTGCAGTGGTACCTATTTATCTACTAGCACAGGGGTGCTTTTAACTGCTAGGTTGGCAGGAGCTGGGACAGAGCAATGGGAGCTCACTCCGTCACGGGGATTCAAACCACCAACTTTCTGATTGGCAAGCCCAAGAAGCTCAGTGGTTTAGACCACAGTGCCAGTAGAGTGCTCTACCAAATAAAATTTCAATAATTTTTCTTTCTTTCTAATTCCCATCAAAATCTCAAAGCCCACACACTTTCCTATCCTACAGATAACACATATCTTTCCATCTGAACTTAGAGAAACTCCTGGAGATATTTCTGTCAGTCTCCTATGGTCTGGCACCAGGAGGCATTGGGGGATTTCGAGCTGCGGGGTTATTGGCACTGCACTGAGCAGACAGCCCAGCTCTGTTCTCCTCCAGCAGTCCTTTTACCCAGAGGTATTTAGGCTGGGTCCCTTTTGTTCAACTTCTCCAGAGGAGGTATCGGTTACTTGAGAACCATAGTACTAAAATGTATCATGTTCGTCCCTTAACAACGAGAATGACAAATATTACTCCCTTATTGCATTCCAGTTGAAGCAGCTGCTTCTAATTACCAGAAACAAAATGAAATGTTGTTTCCTTTTTCTCCTTCTTTGTAGAGAATAAATTTGGGAGCAAGAAGTGTAGTACTTCCCCAACTATAATCTCCCTCCCTTCCCTTTATAATCCTCTGAATAGCAGACAGATTCGTTTACTGACATTTCCACCAACAGGAATACAATTGTTAAGAATCTCCAGGTGCCACTAGAAGGTTTTGGCCTTGAAATAAGATAAGATGGAACATTTCCAACTCCCTCTCTTCCCAAAAGGAGGCTATTAAATGCATACTAGACTCACAAAAAGCCTCCTTGGCATAAAGGAAGAGAACCATAGGTTGTTTTTCCCTGTGTCTTTTTATTAAAATGAAGTTATTCATTTGGGACTGTAGTAATTAGTTCTTTGTAAAAAAATACAGCATGGCCTCTTTTATTGCGGGAGCAGCTGAAAATGGATAAAATTATGAAAATCCACATTTTCATTTTTAATTTTGTTTCTCAGGAGCAGCTAATGCAGGAGATTGGAATTCCGAATCCATTTGCATGACAGTGACTTGCAAGAGCAGACAACTGGGGTCTCTATTGCAGGTCACCTTCAAAAACAAGTTTTTAACATGTGTTCTGAAATCTCATAAACAAGGCACCTAGGAACCCCCTCAACTTATTTTAAACCTCAGCATTTTGGTGTGCCTTTTAAAAATATACATACAGATGTTCCACTTGACTTTATCAGCACGAGGTCTCTCTGCCACTCCAACTCGTCCCTCCTGGCATCTTCAGGGAAAACTGACATTACTGTACTGTACTTGCTTAATGGACCTCATGTTGTTTGGGCAACAGCAAGACATCTTCATCTGACCCAGAGCAGCAGTTAAGTTTTATCAATGCTGCACATTGATATAGATCACCAGTGGGCTATTTGCCATGTTTGTGTGTTTGTTTCCGATTTGGGACATCTACTGCAATACCTGAACATAGGACTAAGTTGGGGCTGCATGCTAGAATTCTTATTCTCCATCATCATCATCATTATTCTATATAGCAGCATATTGTACACTGGCGGTTTTCTGCAAAAGGTGGTGGGCGTGAAATAAACCACAATGACGATTTCGTTGGGGACACTGCCCGCTAAACACACTTTAATTTCATGACCGGAAAGGGCAGCTGAACTTCAGCGGGTCTCTTCCTTATTGCATATTCCTATTGTTCCAGAGTTGTGCGGCCCTCCCCGTGAAACAGGAGACCCCCGCGGTCGACTAAGGCGGACGTCTCCCCATCATCTGTCCCCTCGGCGAGGGCGAAAGAGGCTTTGCAAACTCGCGCGCAAGATCCTCAAGGCTACAGTTCCCCAAAAGCGCAGCCGGGCGCGCGCGCACACACACACACGCTTCCCCTTGGCCGGAGACGAGGCGGCAACCAGGCCGCCTTTCCCCCAGATCAGACAGGCAGCTCCTCCTCTGGGCCTGGAAGGGGCCGGCGGGGAGGCGTGGTCACTGGCACGGCGTCTCTTCGGCGGGGCGCGCCGGGGCGGGGTTCCCGGCTGCGGCTCCCGGCGCCCCTTCGAAGAGCTGCTGGGGACTGTCCGCCAGCAGCGTGGCGCGCACTTTCCGCTTCTCCTTGAAGCGGCCCGAGCGGGAGATCTTAAGGTTCCGGCGGCTGCCCGAGTTGGGCTGCTGGGTCTCTTGAGAGTCCGAGGGGCTGGGCGCGGCGGGGAGCATCTCCGAGGGCTCAGGCACCTGCCGAGGAGGCCACGCAGCCGGAGCCGCAGCCGCTGGCGATTCCTTGGTCTTTTTCCTGCTGGTCAGCGATTTCCACCAGGCGCCCGAGGAGCCGCCTTTGGCCGCGGGCCCCGTCGAGGGGGCGGCCGTGCCGGCGCTCTCGGCCATCTTCCGGAGGGCAGGAGGCGCCCCTTCCCGGTCAGGGGGTCCTGGGCGATGCGCTGCACTCGGGTCCGGTGGCCTGGAGGGGAGGACAGAGAGGAGGGAGGTTTGTTTAGTTGCTTAGCAGCAGGAACTGGAACCCTCACCGACTTGGGGTCCGCGGTAGGGAGGAGACATTTAAGGGGGTGCGGGAGACATCGGATGCACGGAGCGCGATTAGTAGGCTCCGTTGGAGGAACCGTCTAAGAGGGTCATCGTAACCATACGCAGAGACTCCACTTCCATCTTATTTTATTTTATTATTTACTCGCTTCCAAATTGTGACGCCAGGGCTTTCTTGAGGCCTAGCGCCCCCTTTCCCCCCCCGAAAGGCTGCGCCAAAAACGTTTTGGTTCATAGAGGTCCTGAAGGATAGCTCCTTTGTTGAGCCTGAGACTCTTAATCTCAGGGTTGTGGGCGAAAGGTGCCTGCACTGCAAGGAGTTGGACTAGATGATCCTTGTGGTCCCTTCCAACTCTACAGTTCTATATAATCCTACTCAGAGTAGGACTAACATTGAATATAACCCTCCCCCTCCAAACAAGAGGGAGATACCATTGCATAAATAGGAAGCGCCCAGCTTGGGGGGTATAATGGGGCTGATGAAAGCACTATGTTAGGAATGTGGGGGCTGGGCCCTCCTGGTGATGTTGGAGTGTATCTCCCACCACCACTGACCACTGGCCCTGGTGGGGACTGATATGGCCCTCCAGTTACTGTTGGACTCCCAGGTACCCCAACCCTTTCAGCCCAATAGTATGAAGTGAAGATTTGTATCATTTCCTTGTAAACCTATTAAAAACAAACAAAAAACAAACACATAAAACAGTTTTCCAAATATGTAGCACCCCTAAATGTGCTAGCAGCAGCCTTCCTGCAGGATGCCAAAAGGAAGAAAAGCACTCCTGTTTTCTGCCCAGAAGAGTTAATAAATGAATAAAAACCCTGAAGAAACAAGCTTGTGAAAAATGACGTCATCACACTAACCGAATCTCCTGCTAATAAATATGTATTATATTATTTATTATATTTATATTATATACAGAAGAACCACCAGCATTGGTGCTTCAAGTCGTCTCACAGTTCTTTGAGAGTGTCAATAAACAGTTATTTGAAGACTTTTGGCCTGCTCCTTATTAAGAATCCCAGACTGGGCCACAACAATATCTTAAACCAGAAGCAGCCATAAAATATCAAAATTATATACGGTCCAGTGAGGAAGAGTGAATTCTCAATGTTCTCAACCAAACTCCAGGGTAAATAAGTTTTCAAAAAGTGTCCAAAGGACCAGTGGGAGGGCGACTGCATTTCTGAGGTGTCTGAATTGAGAATATAGGCGGGATTCAGTAGACATTATGTACTTAAATTTCAAAAAACTTACAATAAAGTCCCTCGTCAAAGACTCCCGAGCAAACTAGCAGTCATGGAATAAGGTCATGGATCAGTAACTGGTCCCAGAACAGGAAGCAGAGAGTTGGAATGAATGGACCGTTCTCAAATAGGAGGGATGTAAGAAGTGGAATCCCTCAAGGATCTGTACTGTGTCACTTCATAAATGATATGAAGTTAGGAGAAAGTACTGAGACGTCCAAGTCTTCTGATAGCACACAACTGTTGAGGATGGCTAAAACAAAAAGGGTTTGAGAAGAGTTCCAAACAGAACTCTCCCGAATTGGCAGAATAGGCATTAAAATCCCAAATATGACTCAATGTAAGCAAGTATAAAGCGATGCACATTGGGTCAAAAACAAAACAACATCCCAAACTTCATATATGCCAATGGTGTCTGATCTGACAGTGACTATCTGGAAAAGAGATCTTAGGAATCGTAGTTAATAGGTCAGTGAAAATGTCAACTCCATGTGTGCAGCTGTGAAAAAAAATCAAAACCCATGTCTACTAAGATCATAAGGAAGGGAATTGAAAACTGCGTAATTCAGTTGTACAAATCTATGGTGTGATAACACTTGAAATGCTTTGTATAGTTCTGGATGTCATACCTCAAAGGGAATATTCCAGAGCTGGAAGAAGTGCAGAAAAGGTGCATCCCAAATGATCAAGGGACTGGAGCCACTTCCCTATGAGGAAATCTACATTTGGGACTTTAAAGTTTCAGGGGGAAGTAAGGGGAGACAGGATAGAGATGTTAAAAAGAGAGATGCATAGTGTGAAGAAAGTGGATTAGAGGTATTTTATCCCTCCTCATACTAGAAAAGGGGCAAGCAAGCATTTTTTCCAGCCCAATGGCTGCACTTACCGATGGCCAACCTTCTGAGGATTGCATGCAAAAGTGGGTGTGGCCAAAGTGTATAAGTGGGTGTGGCCTTTTTTAAAACACACACACACTTGGAGATATCACAAGTACCTTCTGGCATTCCATAATCACAACAGGGGGTCTTGAAGGAGTGGTCCATACAAGAATGTGTGTGTGTGTGTGTATAATTTTTTACTTTTAGAAATTTAGGAAACCTTTCTGCATGGATCCTTAGGAATGGTCATTGAAATGCATCACACAGTACATAGCTAAATAGTGTACAGTAAGCCTGTAACTAAAGGGATGCGGGTGGCACTGTGGGTTAAACCACAGAGCCTAGGACTTGCCAATCAGAAGGCTGGCGGTTCGAATCCCCACGACAGGGTGAGCTCCCATTGCTCGGTCCCTGCTCTAGCGCTGCTCTGGTTTGCCAGAAGCTGCTTAGTCATGCTGGCCACATGACCCGGAAGCTGTATGCCGGCTCCCTCGGCCAATAAAGCGAGATGAGCACCGCAACCCCAGAGTCGGTCACAACTGGACCTAATGGTCAGGGGTCCCTAACCATAACCCTAACCCTAACCTTTACCTTAGCCTGTAACTTAAGTGGGTGTTATGTTTTGAGGATTGTGCCTAAAGCCAGAATCACACACAGTCAAAGCACTTTGGGTGCAATGGCAGGTGAGATTACCAATGTCTTTTTTCCTGGATGTCCACCCCCTTTCCGCTCCCTTAATATATTGTGAAGTACATAAAGCTGAATGTGCCCAAGTTAAATGCAGATAAGTTGTGGGCTTATTGCAATTCTCTACTACTATATGTAGTAATGGCCACAAACTTGGATGGTTTTAGAAGGGAATTCGACAAATAATGAAGGATAAGGCTCTCAAAGGCTTATTGAGGATGTGTGTACCACCACTATGAAAGACAGCGTGCTGGGCACACAAATGCTGTTAAACTTGTGTCCTGCTTGTGAGTTCCCCATAGGCATCTAATTGGCTACTCTGAAAATAGGATGTGGGACTAGATGGTCCTTTGGTCTCGCTCAGTAGGCCACTTCTTATGTCTTGCTTACGATGTTTTTGAACTCTGCTTCTTGGTCTAATGTTCACTGGGAAGGCTTGGGGTTGCAGTTTATTAATGGCAAAGTGCAAGCTAATGGTCTTGCAAATCAAGAGGTCTAATGTCCACAGAACTGGGCAACGTTTTGCATTAAGACAATTTGTCGGTGTCTTATCTTTGCTTCTAACAGCAGTAGCCTACGCATGTCTACTCACAAGTAAGTTCTATTGAATTTAATGGGACTTACTCCCAGATAAAGACAGAGGATTGAGCGGGACTCAGCTGCTCTCAACCTGCCACTGTTGATTTCATAGGATAGGAACTGTGTCCATTCCTAAGGACATTGGTGAGGAAACTATGCAAACTTTAATTCATCTAGAATGCTTTGGAGAGTTAAAACCTTTCCACACTGCATAACCTTCTTTTGTACTAATGAAGTCATTAGCAGTAGTTAAACCTTTCCAAGACTGGCTAAGCAACCAAGAATTCAGTTGCTTAGCACAATTCATCAAAAGCTTCTTTGGTTTGAAGATTTAAACAGACTTGTGGTATTTCCAGTACACTGGGTTTCTGATCCAGCAGTACCTCCTGACAAGTCCAGCTATAGTTGAACATTTGCAGCAAAGTTCAGCACCATCAGCTTACAAAAATTTGCTAAGTGGGATTGAAATGTTAACTTTTCAGGTTTGTGAATTTTGCATTGGTATGTTGTTCACAGCAAACAATGGGAACAAAATGATTTGGTCTTAGGCCAAAACCACCCAAACTGAGTGAGCAGAAAACTGCAGTTCAGCATAAGTTTCACTGAACTCAGTACCTCAACTTCCAAGTAAACATGGATAAGGATGGATTGTGAGCCAGTTGAGACGTAGCCATCTCGTGCAGAGCAAAATTTGATTCAAAGTAGAAGAGACAGAATTAAAAATGTATTCTATATTCTAGTTTCAGCATATCTGCATAATCAGATATACTCAATTATCAGTGTTTTGTCTTGGTTGGGATCGTTTCTCCTCCGCTCCATTCCCTTTGAACGCATGGCACAAATATAGCTCATTTTTCTGCACTTTCGGAATTTCTTTTTAATGCATTCCTTGAAGGCATACAGACACCAGATAGATATACTGTAGATCTCATTTTCTCCCTAATTGTGGCCTGATCAGACATAAATGCAGTTGTCCATCAAGTTCCAATAATTGACAGGCAGATACCTTAAGGAAATATTCAAGCAAATCACAATAGTAATGGCTACTCCCTTTTTTCCTTCCAGGACCTGGAAGTCAGACATATATATATATACCCACCCTGGGGGTATCTTATGACAAAGGGTGAGATGTTAATAAATAATAGTACACTGTCTCTGAACATGGAGGTTCAATTTAGCTATCATGGCTCTGTGACATGGAGACTGAGGATTAATTTCCTAGGACTACTTCACCTGGGAGTTGAACTGCTAGGAGGAGACAGTCACATGCGTGCCCCTTCCGTTCTGCAAACTTAACTCACTGGTTTTCTATTTTGTGCACACATCGGCTGAGTCACTACATAAGTGGTTCTTCTCCATGCAGCTGCACAAACCAACTATAAATGTTTCTGTAAAAGTTCGCTGGTGTTGTTCCTTCAGCTTGATAAGGAAATGGAAGGCAAACCTTGCTCCTTCCTACAAGGGAGCTTTCAGATTTTGCACAGCCTTATCACACAAACAGTGCTATGGTTTGTCATCATAAACTGATGATCATGACAGGTAGGGCCAGGCACTTTACAAACTCTCTCCTAAATCTTCAACATGCTTTCATTTCTGAGAAGTTTCCTGCTTGCTTGTGAAGCAAAAAAACATTCTTGCTCTGTTGAATGATGGAACATTCACACTGGCTGCACTGGGGCCAGGATTTCACCCACAGCGTGTAGTATTTTGTACAAGTAGAATCCATCGAGCAGAATGCAACTCACTGAATTGCTGCAAAGACCAGAATGAGGCAGGTTCCTTCGAACAGCAGGTAAAAGTGATAAACTAAGCTTTTTTTTTTTTGGAACGGTTAATTGCAACATTTATCTAATAGTGGCGGCTCTCTTTCCAGCAGGACTTGGATACTGAGGTAGCAGCTCTTTGTTGCGTTTGTTAATTAAGCTTGTTGCAAGTCATAGCTGGAGGGCCCAAGTTGCACCTGTACTGTGCAAGGAAACAACTCAGCAGGTGCAACTGAGGACACAGCAGAAAAATGCACTTTATAACTGGGGTTATTTTTTATGGCTAGATAACCCTTAGCTGTCAACATTTTGCTCATTTGAAAGGTGGGGTGAAACTGGGGAATTTTTTTATAGTAGAGCTATAATCCCCAAACTGCATTGCCCGCTATACACATGCTTCTTTAGGATTGTCCTTTACCGGTTGCTTAATTCAGAGCTACTGGAGGAAAAACAAAGCCTGTTGGATTTCTGTCTATTATGCAGAAAGGGAGGGGAGGGGTGTGTGCATGTGTAAATAGCAACCCTCCCTTCCAGAGCCCTTCAGAGATTACAGTAGTGTACTGGGACCCGCAGACATAGTTGCCGTTAAGTTCATTCAGTGGGATTATAAAACTGACCCCATGCACCTTTAATCAGAAGAAATCCCAGATGTGTTCAGTGGGGCTTGCTGCCAAGTACATGACCCAGGATTGCAGCCTTGGACTGCAATCTTGTACACACTTAGCTAGCAACAAGTCCCACTGAAATCAACGGGGCTTTCCTGAGAACAAACATGTACAGGACGGCACTGTTAGTTCACGGCACGTGTCTTTAGGATTGAATCGTAGAACCATAGGGCTGCAAGGGACCCAAGGGGTCATCTAGTCCAACCCCCTGCAACGCAGGAATAAATTAAGAGTGTTGGACTATCCTTGGGAGGCCAGAGTTCAAATCCCCACTCAGCCATGAAGCTCACTGGGTGACCTTGGGGCCAGTCATCATCCCTTAGCCTAACCTACCTCACAGGGTTTTTTGTGAGGATGAAATGAGGAGGGAGAACCATGGACACCATCTTGAGATCCTTGGAAGATAAAGGTAATAAATCTGTAAATAGTACAGTGGTACCTCGGGTTAAGTACTTAATTCGTTCTGGAGGTTCGTACTTAACCTGAAACTGTTCTTAACCTGAAGCACCACTTTAGCTAATGGGGTCTCCCACTGCCGCCGCTCCGCCGGAGCACGATTTCTGTTCTCATCCTGAAGCAAAGTTCTTAACCTGAAGCACTATTTCTGGGTTAGCGGAGTCTGTAACCTGAAGAGTCTGTAACCTGAGGTACCACTGTAATAAATCTATAAACCAGATAGACAGACAGACAGACAGATAGATAGATGATAGATAGATAGATAGATAGATAGATAGATAGATAGAATCCCATGCACTCTTCTTGGGGAATAAGTCCCACTCAACTCACCGTGCTAAGGCACGAAAATCCCCAATTGCTCCGCCTCAGCCACGCTGAAGCGCCCTTGCGTCCACACTTAGGGCAGCTGACAGGAAGGAGGTGGCAGCCCAGCTCCGCGCCCGCCCACGCAGCATCTTTTGCCGGCTGCTCCCCCTCCCCCTGACCAGGCTGAGGAAGCCCCCCTCCCTCCCTCCTCTCAGGCGCGCCCCTCCCCCTTGCCTTTCGTGCTGCATGCAAGGTGCGCTCGGGCAAGGTGAGCTGCGCGACAGGTGGGCGCCTCTGGGCAGATTCCCACCCCCCGCCCCCCACTCCAGGTCGGGAGCGCGCGAGACGCAGGCGGAGGGGGCTCTTGCCGGGCACCTGTTGAAGAGAGCACCTGCCGGCTGAGGAGAAAGCAAGCGAAGGCGCGTTCTCGTGGGCTCTCACCTGTGCGCCGGAGGAGCGTCTTTTCTTCGTCCTCCTCTTCTTTTTCTTCTCCCCCCTGAGAGCAGGCGCGGTGCTGGAGGGAGTCAGTCCATCCTCTCGCCGAGAGCGTCGTTACCTGGGCTTCCTTCTCTGAGGGAACTACTCGCTGCCTCAGCAACAGGCTGACTCTTGAGAGCCAGCGAGCGAGCCAGGGAACTTGGCCTCCTTCCGGCGCCCGCCCGCTCCGAAAGGGAGCGCCAACTTTCGCAGGTGAAGAACAATCCGCCGTCGGAAGCCGGCCTTTCAGCTAGCCGTCTCTAGGGACGACCGCGAGCAGCTTGGGCGGGGGGCGCTTGGGAAAGAGCGGCCGCGCTGTAAGGGAGCCAGATCTCTCTCTCTCTCGCGCGCGCTTTTCGTGGCGAGGGAATCCCACCCGCCCGACTCACTTTCCTCGAAAGGTCTGAGCGGTGCACCTGATGCTCAGGCAACAAGGAAGCAGGTGCAGGTGAGCCCTCGAGAAGGGACCCCGCCCCTTCTCCTCCTCCCTAAACGGGATTGGTCCCTCTCGCAGTGGCAGCTGGACAACGATTGGCCTGGGAAGAAGAAGGAGTAGGAGCACGGTATAAATCAAGAGGCAAAGGGAGTTACAGGGCACAACTTTGATCTCTTTTGGAAGCTGGCCATGGCGGCAGCACACAACTTGGCTCTCTTCCTCAGCCCTGCGCTGATTTCCTTGTAATGCTGTCATGAGTTCTCCCCGCTTCTGGCACACTTGGTGCCCATGTGACCATTTGGCTAGGAGCAGGGGTGAGAGAGCGCCAGGCACAACCGTTCTCTTAAGGCCTCGTAAAACCCTGCTTGTTTCGCAGAGTGCTTTCCGTTGCCCACATTTTGTGCGGTGTCTTAGGCCGTGTGTTCCCAAGCTGTAATAAGTCTTAGGATGTGTCTGTAGGGGGTTGTTGTCTGGGCTCTGGAGGGGCTGAACTAGTGTGCCTGATTCACCCAGGAAACCCTAAGCAATCCCAGCAAAACTGGAGCAGTTGCAGAGTCCACGTCCCACAAAACACGGTATAACCCAGCAGTTCCTGTTAAAGGGCACTTCTGCAACCAGGATGCTCCTGTGCAGAGCTAGCTGGGGTTTTTTTTGCCCCGGGTGAAGCTTTCAGAGGGGCACCATTGAGGCTCCCCACTGTATGTATTTGAAACTGCGTGGGGTGGTACCAAACTGGGTCTTTGATCCAGGTGACATAAAGCCTAGTTTCACCGCTGAAGGGTGGCACGCTTTCTTTGTATGAAGTTTCAACAAAGTTGAGAGCATTTCCAAGTAAACTTGTGTAAGATCTGGCTGTATATTCATGGGAGTGTTTTTTAAGTGAAGCAGGCCATGTGCAGTGGCTTCAGGCAGTAGTGTGAAGGCAGTGTTGTCCAATAGTCGAATGCTGGCCTTGGACATTTGAGATTTGAGTTAACAATTAGATAGTTTTGGGCAAGTCATTAATTTTCACAACCTGTATCTTATCTATAAAAACTCTCCTCATTCTAGAGAGGTCACCATTTATCTATCCTGCCTCCTAAATCTCAAAATAATTTGAGAATTTCTTTCTCCACAACAGATTCCAGCCCTCAGGAATTTAAGGATGGTGTGTACAAGCAGCAATTGTTTCAGGCGCGTCAGATATTTGTGCAACTGAACCCGGGAAGTGACCCAAAAACATCACAAAAGGGGCAGAATGGGACAGGGGCGGAGATGGAATGGGGGCTTTTTCAATGGTGTTTCACATATATACAATTTCACTTAAACACATGGTGCCGTGGAATGTAATCGCCATGTAAATTGGGAGTTGCCTGTATGATAAAATAAGCAGGTTCTTTGACCTTCTCTGAAGTTGTTTTAGGAAGGGAGCCTTGTTAGGTACCTGAGACAGGGAACAGGTGGGCACATAGAGTTAGCATGATGGATACAAAGAACATTGGAGGGCTTTCTGAACTTGTTGAAAGTTATCAGTACAAAACAGTCGCAAGATTTCACACGGACTTCAGAAGACCTTTCTGCACTTCTGTGTTTATATAGTAGCAGTTTAGTTGGAAATGAAGACACTATGTCCTGTTACTGACCCCTTTAAAGGCCTTGATTCATTTGCCCTCAGTCTACAGGCTCGCAGTGTACTTAAGAGTTTGGAGATGCATCAGAGAGCACATGAGATGCTGGGGAATGTGTGTCAGGGATGTTTGTTTGTGAAGCTCAAGGCACGCGAAGTACCCTTCCGCAAATAAATTGCAGAAGCCCACCAGTGAAATGATGGCTTTTTAAGGCAGAGATCAGTTTTACCTCTTGAGACATCATTGCCAGATTTCAGTACGGACTTTGGGCACAGCCCTGGGATGTATTATGTAGTCATTGTATTATGTACAATGTATCTTGAGCTCAAAAAACAAACTGGCAAAACCAGTTTCCATAAAATAGTACAAGAAGAAACTTCTGTAATATAGTTCAGCGTGTTTTCTCATTCAAGCACTTAATAAGCCTTTGAATAATGTGATTCAACATACTGAGAGCCATGTAGAAGTAAAGGAAATAATAAAAGGGAGTACATTTCTTGGATAACATAATGTAGCTTTCTTCCATACTTGAGTTTTGTATAAAATTGGTAAGATAATGATAGGTGACTGTAGCACTTAATACCAGGAAACTAAAACGTAAAATATAGTATCTTCTATCTTGTTAAAGATAGACAAAGGGAAGAGTAACATGTTCAGGTTAAATGTAGGAAGTTGTATGAATCTTAGAACACCTGATAAGTCTATATATTATTTGAATTACTTTTATATTAGTTCTATCAGCAAAATCATTTTTAAACAATTTGTTGCATGTAAACTGTATGAAAAATGTGCAGATCTTTAAACCAATTTTTTTTTAAAAAAAAATGCATAGAGAAACCAAGTGTTTTCGCTTGCAGTGAAAATTACAGACAGGGACTCAACACATTTAATGGGATATTTCCCCCCCTTTCCATTTACACTATCATAAATTACAAAGCATATTTCACTTCACAAAATAAAACCATTTCCATACCATTTTATGACAGTATTTAGTACATAAACCTACAACAATTGAAATCTGTACAACTTAGGAGAATCCCTTCTAGCATTGTACCAGCAAAGCAGACCTCACTTACATCTGGCCTGCAGCCTGGGTCTGTCTGCTTAGCCCTTGGTGACCTATGTAAAGGATAACTCATATACATTATTTCATGTGCCTCCTTTCGTCTTTACTCTTTCTTCATTATCCATGTTGCACACTCCCCACCCCAATTTTAATAGAAACCTATGCTCCCTGAAATAATTCAGAAAACAGCATAATTGGGTTTTGAAACTTAGGATTTGTACAAATCAAGAGCAAAGCTCAATAGAGTCTTTCGTATTGCAAATTCAGTTTTGTAATAAACTATGCTACCTTTGTGTTCGAAATATTTGTACAAAAAAATCTCACGATGAGAAAATTCCATGTGAGAAAAAAGTCTAATATTAGGATGAATTTCATTATATTGCATTGAGAGGTCAACCTTTTGAAAGATACCCCCCCCCCCCATGAGATTTGGTAATATACCAATTCTCTATCCTTCACCTCTCTTTCCTTTATTAACAAATTTGTCAGAAGACACTGAAGAAAAGTGTGTAATTTTACAGATGTTTTACTTTTATAAATACAGAAGCAAAGTAATGCAACTCGATTTTTAGAAATAATAATAAAAAATTAACTCTAAATAAGTGCTAACTTTTAAGCAAGGCCAGGTAATATCCAATATTCTGGCATCACTTATTTTAAACATTACTGTACTCCAAAAAATGTGTTACGTGTAGTAGTTGATGCTAGTGTCTGTTTATAAACCATTGTTGCTCCTCTTTTTGGAAGGAGGTGGATAAATAGAATACTGTATTTGTATACCTCTAAAAGCAAAGAACATGAATTGCTAGAACATAACAAATCAAATAATATTAAGATGAGCATGAGAAATGAAGTCTCATTAAAAGCATTTGCAATGAAAGAGGTATGTCAGGGTAATACTGCACTAGTGGTAAATGTTTTCAATATCCATAGCAATAATGCTTAAGAGAACTATACGGAAAGTCATCAATGCACCGCATTGAATTATATCTTGCTAAAATAAAACGACATTCCTGCAGCTAACTAAAGTAAAAATATACTTTAAATACATGTTTGTTTCCATTTAGACATAGTATAATTATGTCTTAATTAGAAAGAAATCGTATACCCCTATAAAAACTAATACTGACAAACAACCTGATCCTTAAGATATTGGACAGGATAAAATATCCTGAATGTAGGGTCTTCCTTTTCTCCTGTGTGAATAGAAATGCTACCCATGTACCTTGGAAGTCGAATGGAATCCATTCCGGAAGTCCGTTTGACTTCCAAAGCGTTCAAAAACCAAAGTGTGGCTTCTGATTGGCTGCAGGAAGCTCCTGCAGCCAATTGGAAGTCGCGGAAGCCCCGTTGGATGTTCGGCTTCCAAAAGAACGTTCGAAAACCAGAACAGTCACTTCCAGGTTTCGATCGTTTGGGAGCCAAAACATTCGAGAACTAGGCTGTTCGAAAACCAAGGTATGACTGTATACAGAAATTCTTTGTTCTGTATACAGGGCATTATACAGTTCATAGAAAAGAACCAGGAAGACCCTGCCTGTACAGAAGCTCTGCTTGGCATCAGATCATGGACATTGTTACAATCCTACTACTTAATTTTCCATTATTTTCAGTAAGAGGAACACAACTGAAATAGTAGAGAGCATGTCTTGAGCGCTACATTATGGTTGTCATGGGGAAAATAAATCCCATCAAGTCCAATTCCACTTATTTCCACATAACTACCATGATCTAGAAATCATTGCATGCCAAAACGGGATGCAAGAAACCTGTCCCCCCCCGATATATGGTTTACCCTCCTTGAATCAGGGTTTACAACTACAATCAATCCTACGAGTCTGCTATGCTGACCCAGTTCTTTTCAATAGGAACTGTGCCAGCATAGTACTTTGAGCATCAGGTTGAAAGTACCTTTTTGCTTCAATGATCTAAATAAAATACAAAGTTTGTGTCCTTTAATAAGTTACAGTAGAACAGTCTGTAACCTTTCTACATCGTTAACACTGGAAGCAAGGCAAAAGATACAAGGCAAGATGCTTTTCTTCTGACCTTTGTTCTTTCTTAAATAATCAAAAAAGAGGCATATGTCTATAAGACATACCCTTTTAACTAAATGTTTTGGTGTTCATCTGCAACACTGCAGAAAATAATGTGCTACCCTTTTTTTTTCTTGTGGGAATTTGTTTTCCCTTTGAACTTGTATTTTCATAGCAGATGGCCATGAGTTTGCAGCTTTGTTCATTTAAAACAAAACATCTTCATTTTCTATCAATATTTGCACAATGAGTTTCTGGTACCGCATGTCATTGAGTGTCGCAAGAGTGCTGTCTTCTGGGGGTCTCATTAAAGTAGGTCCAAACACTATTCCCAAATTTTCAGCGTTCATAAAATTGTCTTTTTCATTCATGGTAATCCTAAAGGTGAAAGAAAAGTGATATCTCTGTTAAACTGTTTTCCCACCCTTTCTTTATACCCAGAACTGATTGGGAATTCTAGGAAAACACAAAAAAGTGCAGTTTCGAAAAGCTCAGTTCAGGCATAGGCAAACTCAGCCCTCCAGATGTTTTGAGACTACAATTCCCACCATCCCTGACCACTGGTCCTGTTAGCTAGGGATCATGGGAGTTGTAGGCCAAAAACATCTGTAGGGCTGAGTTTGCCTATGCCTGGCTTAGTTAGCAATCTAGAATCCCTGCCCCTTGATCTTAGGAACCATCATGCAAATTTTCCATATAATATCTTAAGAGGTGTCCAAATGCATAGGGCACAGAGAAACTACTTTTCAAAATATATAGTAGATGTTTGCTTCACATGCTGAATAATGGTTGTTTCTGCACTGCAATAGTGGCCTGGGGGGGAGGGGGAGCTGGAGCCACCTTTCTAACATTGACTTTTTGGCAACCTGGAGCGACTTTTTGGCAACCTGGAACTATTGCAGGACAAGGCAGGAATAAGGTTGGGCCTGTACCATAATGGCTCTGTTGGTTCACCCACAGGCCTATACCATATTGGCTCCAGCTCCCACCGCAGTGTCAATTTGTTGTGCAACTGTTCTGTCCAAGAAAGCTGCAGTGACATCAGTGTTGGCAGGCTGGTAAGTTACGCCGTGCACTTAAATGGAGACAGGAGATCAGTGCAGCACACTCACCTTTTCTGAATGGGGGGCACAATTACAAGTGGGCAGGAGAGTTCCATGTGAAGGGCCCCCGTGGACAAACTGGTGGTCAATTTTCTTTCTACACTTTTAGTAATAAATTAAACTTTTGTGTGTGTGTGTGTGTGTGAACCCACCTGGAAACAAAATTTTGAATTAACTGTGATCTCTATGATGACTGATTGTACTCTCAGGTATCTTTCTACGTGTCTAACATTTTTGGTTTACTTATATGGCTGTGACTTGCTGATTGGTAAAACTGGTTAAAATTTGAAGATACTACTACTACTACTAAAATTACTCATAATAATTTTATTATTTATACCCCACCCATCTGGCTGTGTTGCCAGAAATTTCTTCTGCAGTGACGGTTTAAAATGTTTTTTAAAGAATATTTCTTTATGAAGAAAGAAAGATGATCAAGCCTCAAATTTGCTTACTTTTTGAGATGAATCATCAGGTATCTAAGAGTCTCGTAGTGTGCTGCAGGAAGTAGCATCAACACTTCGTGGACAGCTTCTAGTCTTTCATCAGCATTGGAGAGCTCTACGTGATACAAAACAAGATTCTTGTAAGCTTTATCAGATGCAGATTTCAATAAAAAAATACACTTAAAGAAATCCAGTATTCCTGCTGCTGCAGGAGTTTTATAATTGTAGAGTTAAGGTTATGACAAAACTATATAAATAAATGAAATGCTTCAGTACTTACTTGCTGCATCTATAAACTTGGAATACGTATCATAGGTGATAACCGGGATAGGCAGATCTCTGAAATACAGCTTCAGTGCTCCAGCAATAATATTTATGTCTGGATATATGTTGGCAGAGACATCTGCCTTGTCACCATCTAGAAAAGAATGAGATGGTTTAAAGGCCCTACTTTTGCTTTTGCCAAAGACATTCTTGAGTTATCTTGTCAAACATTGCTCATGATTGGGTTTTGAATCACTGGAAAATGAAGGAGAAGTTTCATAACCTGGACACCATATAGGATACCTTTTCACACATCCCTACCAACGATACCTCAGATGGAGCTGGGATGTGCCTTTGGGTCTTCCAATGTCACCTCTGTGGATGGACATATGACCATATGGGAAGACATGTTCCCTTATGAATGTTTGTCCCAAACTCTTATAAGGCTTCAAAGTGAATGCCTTGAGTTATATACCCCTGAGTTTATTCATCTAGTGAAGCTAAAATAATCAAGAAGTTGCACGTTCCCATACACTGGCTCCAGCAAACACATTTGCTGGATCAATTTGTACTAGCTGAAATGTTTTTCTGAAGGCATTTCAAAGACAGTCCCTTGAACAGTGTACTGTAGTAGACCAATCTCATTTTATTTAAAAGATCTAAGGATACCTTTTGGTGAAGCTATCAGTACAGCAGATAATGAACTATTATAAAACCATGAGTATAAAATCTTATTTGTGTGGTGGTGGGGGGGGGGGCGGGGCGGGGAGAGAGAGTGTTTTAGGAAGAGTTTACTAAGTAGTTCAGTCTTCAGGCACAAAGTTTAAATCTGTTCAGAAGTAATCCACTCTTCTGTTCCTTTAGAAAACAAGTGATAAACCTGCTTTCTCAGGTCTTGTTTTAAAATAAGTCCTTGTACCTATTCCTTCCTCTACGTCACGGTACTTTGTTTTGCTTATGAAAAGCCCTGCAATAAAGTTTTTAAATACATTTGTATTTAGCAGAATAAATAATCGTTTTGTGAAGAAACCTGTGGCATTAAACTTGAAGCGACATGAAATATTATCCACAAACATTTCCTTTAGAGAAGATGTATAGCTGAGTCACTCGTGAAGGCCAAATTGTAAGTTTAACACCTCAGCAATAACCACACTTATTAGGAAGGAGCTAAATTGTAACTGAATGAATCTTCAAGTGTAATTATAAATGTGTTTGTGACTGGGGAGCAAGTTTTTAAAACAAACAGTCTATGTATCTGATACAGCAGAGTGAACCCGCATATTAGCATTTACTCTAATACAGCACCAGTACTTCCATCACAGTGTTTATTCTGCACCAGCCAGACTCATATTTATCCTCATATACTTGGTACGGTAGCGCTAGTATTATAAAACGTTGTTTGGACAGCTCTATTTAATTGCAGTACAATGAGATCTAACGTGCTACAGTAAAAGCAAATGCTTTGGGGGGGAAATACTGCAGCTGCCTCTATATCCATCCAGATATGGTAAAGCAGAATGCCATATCCCTTTTCCAGGCTATCTGCAAGTTTACAAAATAAAAGTGACATTCATAGGTTATCATAGCAAGTCATATCATGGAGGAGTTTTACCTGGAAGTTGATAAGTATCTCTCTGCCTGTAACTTGTTATAAGCTAAACAGATGGGGAAAGACTGAAGGTCACTTAAAAGGCAGGAATGTGTGCACCCTAGAACATGGGTAGGCAAACTAAGGCCCGGGGACCGGATCTGGCCCAATTGCCTTCTCAATCCGGCCCGCGGACGGTCCGGGAATCAGTGTGTTTTTACATGAGTAGAATATGTCCTTTTATTTAAAATGCATCTCTGGGTTATTTGTAGGGCCTGCCTGGTGTTTTTCCATGAGTAGAATCTGTGCCTTTATTTAAAATGCATCTCTGGGATATTTGTGGGGCATAGGAATTCGTTCATTTCCCCCCAAAAAATATAGTCCGCCCCTCCCCACAAGGTCTGAGGGATAGTGGACTGGCCCCCTGCTGAAAAAGTTTGTTGACCCCTGCTCCAGACACACAGCAAATAAAAAAATTAATTCTAATGGAAAGCACTGCTCAAACTGGAATTGCTCTAAGAATCTATGGTACCTATGGATTCCATCACTGTATTTTTACTTTTCAAACATTCAAAAGGCACTCTAGAAAACAAATGTACTATTTGTGAACTGTAATATGCCACAAACTGCAGGCGTGAAAACGATTGCTCATTCTGAAAATTGGTGTTATTGGATGCTAATAAGAATCAGCCAGCTGGAGAAAATAAGTAGTTTTAGAGAGCAATGGTACTGATAAAGGAAGCTGCAGTACTTTGAAGGCGTTTGAGCATAATTCGGTCAAGGGATCTATCACAAACAAGCCACATGCAGCCATCTTTGTTTGTTTGCCTGTTTAGCAACTTTGTCCTCAACAGCTCACTGTCCTGAATAGATTTTTTTTTAAAAAAGTAACATTTTGAAAGCAACCTGGTTGGTCATGTGGAAAATACCAATGAGGAATGAACCAGATAAATAACATCTTAGTCTACACATAACTATCTCCGCAACTGTTGAATTTCTAGGGTACAATTCTTGCAAATTTAGCAAATTCATACAACTTATAGGCTATTTTAAATCCAAACACAGGGAAGCTGTTTGGCGCGATGAGCTGTTGGTGTGCAGCTGTTTACGAAGTGGAACTGCTTTGATTTATTTTATTTATTTTTTATTAAAATAGCATTTTAATAAATTCCTATGTTAATTATGCCACCACAGACCACCAAACAAGTTATGGTGGCATGTTGAGGAACAGGTTACTTCTGTAGTCTCCTTCTGGTTCGAATCATATGCATCTCAAAGTTCAGTGGCCATATTTTAAACAAGCTGACAAGAGAAATTGTGTCTGCCCATAGTTTATAACACACACTAAAGGTGAATCTACCCACAATGCTTAATGCATAACAGGGATTACAACTCTTATTTCTCTTAAATTAATTGCAGTTATGAAGGGCAGAACAAAAGAGGGGATGAGGTTTATCTCTTCAGTCGCTCGCCATGTCTCCCTGAATATCAACCCCCTCATGTGCCCATGAGGCTTAGTAAAAAAGTTCCCATTAGTGCCAATGAGGCTAATGCCTCTTTGCAAAAGAAACCAAATAAAGCAGAAAAAAATAGTGATGTAGATCCTTCTTTAGTAACAACCCTCAAATATGAGATGTGTGGTGCCAAGCAGGACAAACAACCAACTAAAGCTCAGAATGCACTTGTTACAATGAGAACTCTATGAACAAGCTGTACAATGAATGTTTTATATGCTAGCAGGAACAGAACTGGTCAACAATGCCAGCACAGTGAGCGACTGTTGCTGTACAGCATCCATATTCATTCCGTGGAAGAATAAATAAACATTATTCCTATCAAGCTTACTCAGTGGAATTAACAGTCACAAATATACTGACCTGATTTTTACTCTAAAGCTCATCTGTCCTTACAGTATAGTGATCATGTAATTTAGACCCTCATTATTTTAGAGATGGTGCGGCAGAATTTAATATGCAGAAACAGAATGTGGTATCGTCCTTCCTGAAACGAAGCAGTTCAAATAGGTGTGTTTTGTAACTCGCTCTATGTGGGGCTGCCCTTGAGACTGACCCAGAAACTCCAGCGGGTGCAGAATGCCGCGGCGAGACTCCTTACGGGGTCTTCACTGCGAGATCACATTCACCCGGTGCTATACCAGCTGCACTGGCTCCCGGTGGAGTACAGGATCAGCTTTAAGGTGCTGGTTTTAACCTTTAAAGCCCTATACGGCCTACGACCCTCGTACCTACGGGACCGCCTCTCCTGGTATGTCCCACAGAGGAACTTACGGTCTTCAAATAAAAACATCCTGAAGGTCCCAGGCCACAGAGAGGTTAGGCTGGCCGCAACTAGAGCCAGGGCTTTTTCGGCTGCGGCTCCGATCTGGTGGAACGCTCTGTCACAAGAGACTAGGGCCCTGCGGGACTTGACATCTTTCCGCAGGGCCTGCAAGACAGAGCTGTTCCACCAGGCCTTTGGTCAGGGCGCAGCCTGACTCCCTCCTTTGGCAATCTTCACAGAACTTTAGCTTAATGGTTGCCATCAATTTGATTTTAATTAATTCTTATAATGAAATGTTTTTAGAATGTTGTACTGTTTTATTGTTGTTAGCCGCCCTGAGCCCGGCTTCGGCTGGGGACATGTTTTAACATACGTGGTAAATGCCAATAGAAACCAGTACATAATAAAATAGCCTGAAAGTATTGTGGGCCTCTCATTATTACACCATCAAAACATGTGCAACGCCAATGAACACAGGGTATGTACAAGCTTTCCAAAGCTAAAATATCGCCGACAGGCTTTCCACAGCTAAAATGTACTGTACCTCGATCAAAGGCCATTTTGACATCTTCAATGTGTTCAGTGAACCCCGAGACTCTGTAAATCCCTTCTGACTTCAAACCTGCAGGCAAAAGTTTCATCAGCTGCTATTTAGTCTAGGGATACATTTTCACACTCCAGTTATTTTTTACTTCTTTTCACAAGTTAGATTCTGCCACCCGAATTCTCGGAACAAGAGAAATTACTCATCATATTGCCATCTTTTGAGAGAACTCTCACAGCTGGTTAGTTACGGTATGCCCCCTTTAGGCCCATAACAGCAATCATTAGCTTTTAAAGAATGAGGGTTTTTTTCCACACACACCATGTGTGTAGGGGAGAAAATTGGAGGATCGGTTTGAGGATCTATAACAGATAACTTGAAATCACTATGTTGGAAAGGGAGGCTGACACTATTTAAGCACAAGGGTGCAATTCATCTTGTAACAACTGAGCGTCGCAAGGAAGTAGAGAGATGCTTCAAGTGATGAATGTGACCATGGAAGGGCCTTGAACCTTCTATCCTAGCAACCGCTCTCCAAGGTCTCAGGCAGAGAGCCTTCCAAGGCTTGCTAGCCCTTTCTCTCTTATTTAAAACAGGAATTTAATACAGGGTCTCCTGCATGCAAACCATTAGTTCTCTTACTGAGCTGTATGACCTTTCCCACATAAGGATGATGACTTAATTTAAGCTAATGGCTTGGATTGTAGCGGAAATCAATTTGAGGAAGTGCATGGAAGGAAAGTTTCCCATCCTCTCCTTGTCCCTGCAGCCATCTGAAATCCTCCAAAAGATGGCTCTTTCATTCTCTGAACTTCAACGCTCCTCTTCCAGGAGCCTTAGATGCCACATTCCACATTGTTCAGAAGGGTGGATACTTGGGGGTGGGGGCGCAGGCGGCTTCAGGTGGGAAGAGGGCACCAAAAACTGCTGTAAAATCCCTAAATTTCACTTCTCTTGGGATCCACACAGGGCCGGATTTAGGTTTGATGAGGCCCTAAGCTACTGAAGGTAATTGGGCCCTTTATATATCCAGCTGTCCTTTGTCAACAACAAATTGTCGCTGTTTTTTGTGTTGAATATATGCTGTATGGTAATTTATGGACCTAATGGGTATCTAAAGCCATTTGCACATGCAGAATGCAGGCACCCTATATATTTTAGGGAAAAGGCTAGCAGGCGGGCCCATTACTTACATCATAGGAACCTACACAACACAAAACACTGTTGCTGTATGTAGGTTTTATTTTATTTATTTTTTATCTTATATTTTGGAAATGTACATCCAGTTTTTTTCCCTTTAAATTTTTTTGGGGGCCCCAGGAGACTGGGGCCCTAACCTATAGCTTATACAGTGGTACCTCGGGCTACAGACACTTCAGGTTACAGACGCTTCAGGTTACAGACTCTGGTTAGTACCTTGGGTTAAGAACTTTGCTTCAGGATGAGAACAGAAATCGCGCGGCCGCGGCGGCGTGGGAGACCCTATTAGGTAAAGTGGTACCTCAGGTTAAGAACAGTTTCAGGTTAAGAATGGACCTCCAGAACTAATTAAGTTCTTAACCCGAGGTACCACCGTACGTAAATCTGGCACTAGATCCACACCATTGTCTTCTAATATCGATACTCACTCAGCTACTAAGACTATGTGGGTAAACTGGAAATAACTAACTTTGGTCTACTAACTTAATTAAATATATTCCAGTGTGTTTTACACTGTGTAGAACTTAACTGGACACAACCCCAGTGGCACAACCAAGAGATTTAAATTTCCTATAACAGTTCTAGGTTTGATTTATGATATACACATTGACATTGATTGACTGAATTTATATATCACCCTATAAGTATTTTCTTCTATTATTATAAGCTAAGAGTTTATTTTACATTAATATATTAACATGCATTTGTTCATTTTACATTAGTTTCTGCGACATAGGCTTGGTTATCATTTTGAAAGCAATTGGACTTTACTATAGCTCCCAACAGTTTTAATTAGAAAGTGCAATATTTACTGAAAAAATTAAATGTGAGGGGGCATAGTTTTTTACATTGAAAAATGTAGCTAAATATATTAAATAATTAAAACAATGAACATTGTTTGTGTGGTGGCAGTAGTGAACTATAATTCGCTTCCTCAACCAAATGAGGTTAAGTTGTTCTTCAAAGTAAATGCTTTAAACAATTTGTTCATAAAACTTTTCCCCACAAAGGAATATAAAGAAACCAGATTTTATATAAAACATGTAATTTAAAATTACTTAGTTTTCTGTAATATAATATCTGATTACGTTTGTCAGTCAGTGATATTATATTAGCGTTTTAGTAACCCAGTGAAGGAAATCCTATTTCATCAGTAAGTAAATACCTCTTGCTTCGATTTCTCGAATACATATGTCCACTACCATGGGTCTCTGTGAATTGTGGGCCTTCACTAGTGTGGTGAGGTCACAGCAGTAGACTCGTTTGATTCTCTTGAGGTCTGGTTGGCAGTCATTGGGGACGTATTTTGAACACTGTTTGTGTACGTTCAATCCACAGTCTGTAAAGAAAGTATCAGTGTTACTTTGAGTTTTTTCTATTTTACTCTCAGAAAGAATGAAAACATTCTACATGTTAACATCTTAGCTCTCAATTACTCTTACTTTTAAGGAAGTCACCACACACAGTAAATTATAGGGCAATAGTTCAATTTGTAAATATGACAAAGGTTGGCAGGCAAAAATATGCGAAGGAATGAAATTCTATGAGTATAGGGTTGCCATATTTCAAAAAGTGAACAACTGGACACAAAAGTTGTTGAGCTTCTGATATGGGCTGCCATATGGCTGGGTTTCCCCAGAAATTTTAACCAATTTTTGAGAATTCTGTTCCGATGAATGAATCCCAGATGTATGGCAGGTACATGAAGCACATATGAGCAACTGTTAAGGCTGAAACAAAAATTTTTGGCCACCATGTGGAGAATGTGGGAAATGCTTCCAAGTGCCTGTGGCACAAATATATAACCCATATATTTGAAATATATATAACCCATATATTTGAAATGGGTTGACAAGATGTTCAGATCATTTCAGTGCTAACTGAAACAAAGACAGGTAACTGTAACAACAACAACAACAACAACAACAAATTATGTGTATGCTGTCCATCTGACTAGGTTGTCCCAGCCTCTCTGGGTGGCTTCCAACAAATTAAAACAAATTTTAAGGACCAAGACTGTAATGAAGACTGTAATGGATACAGGAGCTCTTCAAGAAATCCAGGCCAACCCATGTGGTAAATATTACATTTATAGTAAAATTCTATATGTGTCTCCTCAGAAGCGAGCTCCACTGAGTTCAGTGGGACTTAGATAAAAAAGGTAAAGGACCCCTGGATGGTTAAGTCCAGTCAAAGGCGACTATGGGGTTGCGGCGCTCATCTCGCTTTCAGGCCGAGGGAGCCGGCGTTTGCCCACAGACAGCTTTCCGGGTCATGACTAAACCGCTTCTGGTGCAATGGAACACTGTGACGGAAGCCAGAGCGCATGGGAATGCCATTTACCTTCCCGCCACAGCGGTACCTATTTTTCTACTTGCACTGGCGTGCTTTTGAACTGCTAGGTTGGCAGGAGCTGGGACAGAGCAACGGGAGCTCACCAACCTTCTGAACAGCCAACCTTCTGATCGGCAAGCCCAAGAGGCTCAGTGGTTTAGGCCACAGCGCTACCCGCATATACCAGTGGGACTTACTCCTAGACTGCAGCCTAAGTATAGTTTCTGCCCCATGGCCCCTAACAGAAGCCTAATTGCAACAGAGGTGGAGTGGTGTTCTAGGAGAGGGGGGCTGCCAACTCCATCTCCCTGTGTGCAATTGGGCTTCAAAGAAACCAGGTATTTTAGCCAAGAGAAAATAAGCCTTCTCTTGTATCTGGGTAGGGAAGGGTTAACCCCATGGCAGAGCCCTCCAGATGTACTCTCATCTGACCATCATCCCTGACCCATTGGTCATGCTGGAATGACAGGTGATGTAGTCCGCAACATCTGGCTGGCATTAAGCGCTAGTTTGGGGAAGCTTGAGAACAGTAAAAAATGAATACGTGTTTAAAATATATGCTTGTCGTTTATTAGATAACCTTTGTACTCATTTGCTAGAAAACTGGATTTATTGCTCTTTCATTGGAACACGTGAAGTAATAATAAAAGTGTGTCTCTATGCATGTGCAGAGTCAACGACCTGTACAAATGACTAACCAGAGCTTGCCTCATTCATTAAGCAGGGCTTCAAACACCGAGATTAGGGATTCAGGGCAGGCTTAGACTTCTGCACTTATAAAAATTAACTCTCACAAGTACACAGTGTGATTCAGAATCATCACTGTCCCTTTCAGCCATCAACATAAAGTATTCTTGACTCCACTGCTAAACATGAACAGTTTCTTTCCTTGCACTATTTGATCCCCACAGGTAAAGGACCTCTGTGCCTTTAACTAAATCTGTTTGGTTTATTGGGCTCGTTCAGACAGAAACTAACTGCATAATACAGTATTGTTCAGTGAAATCTAAACAAACCCAGCCAGCTGTACTTAAGATACTCCCTTTAGTTTTTTTTTTTTTTTTTTTTTTTTTTAACATTTTTTTTTTTTTTTAAAATCTTCTTTTTTTTTTTTTTTTTTTTTTTGTTCTTGCTAAACATTTCCTGTGTAGTTAAAAACTTGTTTGTCTGCTTAGAGTTAAATATTGGTAACCTAATGAAGCAGAAAGTTAAGCTTTGGACTAAATAAACATACTTTTTTCACAGGTTAAATACTTAAAGAGAATGAAAACATATCCAGCCAGACATATTATGTTTAAACGTACAGTTCTTTTAAGAATAATTAGTTATATGTCTACTCGACCTCTTATGTTATTGTCCAAAGGGAGTCTGCGAGGTTAAAGGGGCTGGCAGTGACCCTGAAGTCACACAGGTCTCCTGTGTTTAGCATGGACATGTCAGCCACAGAGACCTGTGTATAGCTCTTTATAGGGGCTAAAACGATTGGACATGCTGGCCGGGGCTGCTGGGAGTTGGGAGTCAAGTTACAGTGTTGTTGGCAAGAACCCATACCTGCTTAAGTATGACAACTGACAAGAAATTACCAAGGAACAGTCATTTAAGTCATATAATTATATTGTGTATGGTTGACCGAGAAAAGGAACCAGCTTTAGGCACCGTAATATAAAATAGCAGTATGATGTCCCCACCACAAACCCAAGATCTCTGGGGCATAACAGATCTTCCCCACCTAACTCACCTCACCCTATGGCATGTTAAATTGCAAATGCGCCTATTTTCTGGGTTCCACATTCAAAGAACTACACCAGCTAATTCAGCCGTGGCTGTCTATCAAGCTTCATCAACCCACGACAATATGTCCATTAGTCAAGAGGGACAGGAGTTGCAGTCCCCACAATATCTGGAGGACCACAGGTGCCTAACCCATGAATCAGCAGGCAATATTTTTTGACTTCATCACATGAAAGCTACAATTACCTATTTCTTTATATCGAATCTCTGTTAAAGGCTCAGAACATACGCCGTTAAGATTCTTCTGGACAGTTAACAACCTTGTTGGCAACTGGTAGCTAACATATATTAAATGCCAACAACCAATAACAGCAATATGACTAGTACCCATTAACCATAGGTCAGTGAGGTTAGAAATGGAGTCCAGTCCAGTCCTGCTGAGCAGTTTAGTTGCCGGACTATCAGCTCCATTATAATCCCCCAAAAGGCTTAAGAGTTACTCATATATTTTAAGCTTGGAATTCAAATTTTAGCCAGGATTTCCCATAGCAAAAGTTCCACTCTTTCCCAGTTTTGAACTTCATTAAAGAAAAGAAAAAAAATAGAAACACCAGTTGTTTACTTCACTGAGTGAAATGGTGATATCCACTTTAAACCAGTTACTATTATTATTATTATTATTATTATTATTATTATTATTATCATTATTACTAAATGTGTGTGTATTGCTCTAGAAGAGGATTAAACTGTAGAATGCTTTGTCTAATTTAGGAGGGCATTGTCACTCTGCATCGTCCCCTGAAAGAGATTTACAGGTTTTTTTTCCAGGGGTTAAGGGCCTGGTCAATAAGATTTTTAAGATTACCTGAGCACCTGACTCCCTGAGCAATGAGTCCCCACATGAAGTTGGCACAGTATTCACACCAGTGTGGACCTCGGAACGTGTGGACCTGTAATACAGAATGGAAAGCAGTCCAGGGTCATTGGGAGGCAGATGGCCTGACAGATGGAACAAGCAGAAGAAAGAGACAAGCAACAAATGACTCTGTTAAAAGAACAAGTCTTCCTCACTGACAGCTGCATCCCAAATACTGAGGGTAATAAGAAGCCCGGGGAAAAGAAAGCGCTGCCTTTGGTCTCAGGGTCCTCTTCATTTCGCAAGGCAAAACAAACAAAACCTAATCACACTGTAGGGCATTGAAATCAATCTCTGTAAACTCTTTTAATGGCTTATTGTTTCTCTTATGCCAAGGGTGGCCAACTCCCAAAGAGACTGCGATCTACGCAGAGTTAAAAACTGGCAGTGATCTACCCCCGTTTTTTAGGGGTTCAGGTCAAAGTTGTTGAGCTTTTTTTAGGGGAGCCAGAGTTCTTGAGCTCCTTTGCGGGGGAACCAGTGATCTACGACAGACGTCCAGTGATCTACCAGATCACAATCTACCTGTTGGACATGCCTGGTACAATATGAATTTCCTTGAAAACTTACTTGGCGCATTTTCTTTAGTGACATGATGCCTAGTTATTAATACCATCAAAGCTTATTAGAAAGAAAGACTATGCCTGTCATATGCTAGTGAAGTGCAAAGCGAAAGTGTCAGTACTAAAGCGAAAGGTCCCAGGTTTCATCCCTGGCATTGGCAGGACAGGTGGGGAAAGCATCCTTTGTCCGAGACCCTGGAGAGGCACGGCCAGTGCAGCAGACAATACGCTGAATTCAGAACAAGGCAGTTTCACATGGCCACCTGTTTGTAGCCTCATACTAAAAAACATAAGGTGAAAGTAATTCTAGTGCGACTGGCTGGCATGTTACAGCCACTTTGTAGATGACATTTTAAATGTCTGTGTATGGTTGCTGTTGGACACGGGTGGCGCTGTGGGTTAAACCACGGAGCCTAGGACTTGCCGATCAGAAGGTCGGCGGTTCGAATCCCCGCGACGGGGTGAGCTCCCGTTGCTCAGACCCTGCTCCTGCTAACCTAGCAGTTCGAAAGCACCTCAAAGTGCAAGTAGATAAATAGGTACCGCTCCGGCGGGACGGTAAACGGCGTTTCTGTCGTTTGTGCTGCTCTGGTTCGCCAGAAGCGGCTTAGTCATGCTGGCCACATGACCCGGAAGCTGTATGCCGGCTCCCTCGGCCAATAAAGCGAGATGAGCACCGCAACCCCAGAGTCGGTCACGACTGTCCTAATGGTCAGGGGTCCCTTTACCCTTTACCTTTATGGTTGCTGTTACTACATGGTGTGTGGAAGAAGATTGAGGAGGAGGAGGAGATGACAGAGGGTGAAGGAAGAGTTGCGAGTGGAGGGGGCCCCCTTTTTGCGTTCTTTGAACCACTTGGGAAACTCAACAAATCCGCTGCTTCTAGAACTGAGTGTAGCTGAATGGGACACATGAAGGCAGCCTAAGGAAGGCTATCCACCTTGGGCCTGCCCATAAAAAGCAAGTCAAAAGTGAGAGACTAGAGTGATGTCCACTCTTTCCAGGTGCTCCTCTCATTGTGAGATTTTTGTGGGTAAGCTAGAGTTTGTTTGGACCCTGGGTGATAATCTGGAGGCTGAGAGAGAGGGTGTGTCAGAAGGAAAATGAATTGATAATCCTGTTTATATATTAGAAACTTTGTATTAATGTAACTGTGTCTGTATATATAACTGTGGACCTATATGTAACTTGTGTTTTGTAATACAGTGGTACCACGGTTTTCGAACGTAATCCATTCCGGAAGACCATTCAACTTCCAAAACGTTTGAGTGAGGATGACAGCACTAGTTCAGACTGTGATGGGGATGCATTTTTAAAACTATCAAAGCTTTCAAAAAGAAAAGAAAAACTAGTTGAAAATAGTAAAGGTAAAGGGACCCCTGACCATTAGGTCCAGTCGTGACCGACTCTGGCGTTGCTGCGCTCATCTCGCTTTTATTGTAGAAAGGTTCTGGTGCAGTTTGCTCTCTTGTTGCTCTCTCTCTCTCTCTCTCTCTCTCTCTCTCTGTCTGTCTGTCTTTTAACTTAGGGCAGCATTTGGTATAGTTTTCCCCGTGAACTGTATGAAATATATTGTTGTAGAGTTCAAAGATGGTAGAATGGAAAACAGTGTATTTCATGTGGTGGCTGCAACATGTAGAAATCTATCTCTTACTAGCTTGAAATGGTTGTGATCTGGACCATATGGGCAGAGGTTTTCCACCTTTCTGGGAAGCCCATATACTGGCATTCTCTTCCATGCATACCAAAGCCTTATTTCTCAGGAAAAATATAAGGGATGCCTCTGAGCCCAGGCTTCTCTGGGTGGCAGCACTGTGTGTTTCAGATTGTGGTACCAGGCTGCAGATTGGACTGAAAACTCTTTTAGTAAAAGAAACAATTCGCTGAATTGTAGAGGACCTTTTGAAGCAGCCCATTAAAGACAAAACAAAAGGGCAAGGTTCTGAAAACCCTGCATCCGTTAATCACACATTAGAACAAGAATCTGGTAATTTCTTCCTGCTTCCTAACAGCGTACATTCTTCCTGCTTGACTTCCAGGAGGGCTTTCTGGCATCTTATGGAGGACAATGTTTGGACAAAATCTAAAAAGGGTGTAACCGATGTATGAAAGGTTCCTGACACATTTCAAACCTTAAGTTCCATCTCAGGAAAGTAATATTTGTGCAAAGACAGATTTGCTTCCTTGGCATGTGATCACTAAAAAAGAAACTCTTTTCTTAAGAGTCTCCAAGACCAGACAATAGGGCCATCTTTGTAGAAAAAAATATTCCCTTGGGGAATAGCTAATGCATTGAGATTCCTCCATAAATATTGGTTTGGACCATTTTGATTTTTCTCATGGTTTTGCTCTATTGGTGCCACCCTTTGTTGTTGCAGGACAGCACTTGATAATTTATGTAAGTTTCATCTAATTTTCAATATTTAATTAGTCATAATGGATCATAATTAGAATGTAACTGTTGCATGAACCTTCACTAAACAAAAGGGATCATTGACTCAAAAGGAATAACGAGAGTTTTGTGTAGACGCTGTAGGCAATTTTGCACGTTTGAGTCAACTACAGGCACAGGCAAACTATTTTTGTCTCCTTCTCCTCTCCAAGTTAAATAAGTAAACTTGTTTTATGGAGACCACCAAAATCTAAACAGATCCCTATTGAAAGAAAAATACAGTATGTGCCATTTTGCTACCAATCTCCATACAAGCCATGACAATGAACAGCATCAGATAGATGAAAAGACTATTTTACAGAAAATACTAGTCTCAAATCCTGCATTAATGAAGCAAATGAACACAGAAATCTTTTGAAATCTGAAACATGGTCATGATGTACAAAATTTTAAGACCAGTTTCTCCCAGTTTCTTCTGGATGATCCAGAGTTGGTTCAGCCAGCGTGGCCTTTACACACGAGTCTTATCATGATCTGGAAGTCCGAAGCAGCTCAAGTAATGTAGGCATATCAAAGGTAGGGATCAAAGATGATACCAGCATTGTAGTTGCATATTTTGACATTTTTCAGAGAAATGTAATGTATAATTAGTTTGAAGTTTGGCAAGTGTTGGAAATGTGGTGTGCTACTAAGACGTTCCAAGCCCTTCCAATCATGTGTGTAGCTGATGAAAATATACTTGGATAGTTAGGGAGAACGGAGCGAAACGCTACTCATTTTTTGCAAAGATGAAAGCTATGTTTGTTCAGTTCTTGCACCGTCCGCTAAAAAGACATCATGATTGTTATCCAAATTTAGTGGAGTTAAATATGCTGTTTGATTGACCCATTGAATCTACAGATATGGGTCCAAGATGAGAGAAGCATATGGGAAGAGTGGGCTTTTTTTTTTTTGTTCAGCTTCACAACGACCCATTTCATGCGGAATGCTAAGTCAAACCATGAATAAGCAAACTTGCGGGCTCCCAGAGAGATCACACATGCTTCGCTCCCCTTTCTGTCATTCTGCTGCTGTGCTGTGTTGAGCTAAGCAGTGGTTTGGCTTAGTGTGTCTTCCAAACTCAGGCTTGTGGTTTAGATCTACCAGGCAAACCACAAGCTGGAAAAACGATGGGGCGAATCATGGCTGCATGGTTTGTCTTGGAGAGCTAAACCAGGGCCTTGGGTTTGGAAGGCACACTAAGTCAAACCATGGCTCAGCAAGACACGGCTCAGCAGCAGAACGACTGGAGCAGGAGCAAAGCAGTTCCAATCTTCTCATTAGGAGCCTTCACATTTGCACGTTCATGCTAAGCCACGAATTGGCTTAGGGTTATGTGCAGATGAGGTCAGTGAAAGTACTAACCAAAATGTTTATCGAAGTTAAATGCATTTGAGTTCATTATTAAAACAGTAGTTTCCTAATCTCCTTAAGCTGCTCTACGCAAGTGACAGGGATATTTTAGGTCTGCTTGTGACATCACACAGAATAGTAATTTTGCTGGAGATTATTTAGCTAACTGCAGCTGATTATTTTAGAAAAGTGGGGGTGCTCATGAGAATCTCCCCCTCCCTTCTTGGCGCCACCGTTGCACACAAGCCCTGCGGTGCTTCCCTAATAGTTTCTGCCACCACCCCTTTTTCTAAGGTCTCTTTCAGCCCCAGAAAAGGGGGAAACTGTGGATGCCCAATTAACTATTAGACCTGGGAAGATCTAGCCTGGAGATGGTGCGAGGGGACAAAACTGCAAGGGCAACCCAGCTTTTAAATACCCTTTCATGGCAGAGATCTTACCTACCCTTGTGCATTAGAATAGAACTAGCAGGAGATACATTATTGCTTGGTTTAGAGCAGGCATAGGCAAACTCCGGCCCTCCAGATGTTTTGAGACTACAGTTCCCATCATCCCTGACCACTGGCCCTGTTAGCTAGGGATGATGGGAGTTGTAGTTCCAAAACATCTGGAGGGCCGGAGTTTGCCTATGCCTGGCTTAGAGCAGGGGTAGTCAACCTTTTTATACCTACTGCCCAATAATGCATCTTTCTTGATGGTAATATTTCCTTACTGCCCACCAGTGCTCAATGGAAGGAGGATTCAGCTTGTGCCGTAGAACCCCCTACCGCCCACCTAGAATCCTGAAACACCCACTAGTGGGCTGTAGGGACCAGGTTGACAACCCCTGGCTTAGAGAAAGGGTGGGGGCAGGTGACCAGGGTTTTTGTGTGTGACAATTATTCCTTCTCTCCTTTGTATTATCAGGAAAGCAAAGTTCTTATTCATTTGATGCCTACAATGTGAAGTGTGGATTCAGTTCTCATAGACTGAAAATTTGTAAAACAAACAAGCAATAAACACATGCTTTTTATGCAAAAGATTTCACATTCAATCCCTGGCATCTCCAGGAAGGAACGGGAATGTCTGAAATCTTGGAAAGCCACTGCCAGTGTCAATAATACTGTGTCAGCTAGACCAATGGTCAGATTCAGCATAAGGCAGCCTTCTGTGTTCCTTTTACAAAAGGTTCAATGGACAGAATGGAGACCCAGGGGAGAAGATAGCACCTAGCAAGTTCCTTGTCAAATCAGAAAGTTAGCTAAAATTGTTGGTTTTTAAGTACAGAAGGAAGTAAAGGGGAAAAGCTTCTCCAGGCAATCAAAAGCCTTCTCTATGTGTAATGATAAAACCACTAGCATACAATTGTGATGCTTGCAATAATTAATATTTTTTGAAGTTCTCCAGGCACTGTCTGTGATATAGCTGTCTGTGACAAAGCCATTTAATCACAGTTGACAGATGAACTAATAATATTGGTTCATCTATGAGCAAAGAGAGAGATGTGGTATCTTAGCATCATGGATATTTTCAAGAAAGATATGACATGCTTTGAAAGTACCACTCATTCAATCTGTCTATAGCAGGGGCAGTCAACCTTTTTGTACCTACCGCCCACTAATGCATCTTTCTTGATGGTAAAATTTCCTTACCGCCCACCAGTGCTCAATGGAAGGAGGATTCAGCTTGTGCCATAGAACCCCCTACAGCCCACCTAGAATCCTGAAACGCCCACTAGTGGGCGGTAGGGACCAGGTTGACAACCCCTGGTCTACAGTCACCTTGGGCCAGATTATTTGGTCTTCTCTCCAGTCCAGACACAGCTTTGCTATTTCATCTGCTGTTTTTGAGCATTGTTCAGTGCTATACATTTCAAACCAGGAACTTCAGTAACTCATTATGATGCACAGTAAAGCAATTATCACATTAACAAAACAAACTATTATCATTGCATAACATGTGGTGACCCTTAGCTTGGTAGTAGATTTTCTTGCATCTTTCTGAGTCTTAAGTTCTTTTGTGTGAAAATGAAAAAGGTCAAATGAAAGCTTGTGTTCAGTTCTGTAACCTTGAGAGCCTGATATTTTGTCCACTGAAAGCAAAGTTTCCATTAATTAATTAGAATCCATGTTCCAATTTTCACAGGACAACACTCTTTCTCTAGAACAATTTATTAACTCATCTAAAACAACATTAACAGTATGATGAGTCTATTGTTCATTCCTGGTTTATTCGTAGCCTAATAATTAAAAGAGTAATTATTTTGCTCAAGGAATGCAAGTCCAACAACTTCTGTTACTACATCCCTCTCATGTTCATCTATGATTCTGTTTTCCCTTCTGCGGGATCAGAGTAAATGTAAACTTGCGTAAGGTGGACTTAATGGACTAAATTTGCAAACAAATGCTTGCACGGCATTTTAAAAAGCTTTGGTTTGACAGCTTGATTTTGTAGAATCTGTTAATGTCAGAAAATGAACTCAGAGCAAGTTTCAACCCAATCAAAAGGAAGTTATGTAGGCATACACTTTTTAATTGCATTTAAAAAAACAAAACCACACACACATGGTTACCAGAAGATCTAGACTCACATTTGCTAAACTTACATATTGAACTTTATTCCCGAGAGGGAATAAAGTTGCAAGTGAATACTTTTTATTGTGATTCATTGACGACAGCATACGCCAAATGTTCTGATGAACGCCTATGCCATTAACACACTCTTCTTACATGCATTCAGTTCTGTAAAATATTATCCTAACCTGTTCTATAATAAGTGGCCAGGATAAGAGCATAAGAAGAGCCTGCTGGATCAGGCCAATGGTTCATTTTAGTTATAATTTTATTTATTATTTAGTTCAACTTCCTGTCTTCACAGTGGCAAACCAGATGCCCGTGGGAAACCCGTAAGTAGGACCTAAGCACAACAGCAATCTCCTCTCATGTGGTTTCTATCAACTGGTATTCAGAACCACACTGCTTCTGACTAGTAGCCACTGATATTGTCTAACCACCTTTTAAAGTCATCCAACTTGGTGGCCAACACTGCCTCCGGAGGGAGTTCCATAGTTTAAATTATGAGCTGCATGAAGAAGTACCATCTTTTATTTTAATATTCAGCTTCATAGAATGTCCACGAGTTCTGGTGTTATGAGAACATTTTGCCTTTTATCTGTGGCATAACGTGCTACTTAAATCAACTTTTGTAGTATCATGAGACAATCACGGGAGAGCTAACATAGTTTTTAGGTCAATTTTATCTCTGCCACTGCTAAATTAAGATAAAGCACGAAAACTATTTTAACTTATTGTGATATTTATACAAACATGAGCTTCGAATCCCATCATGAGAGGCGTGCTATCTGAAGAACTACATACAGATTACTCAAGAGTTCTTTCAAAACAGCTACAATCCTGCCAATGGTATTCAACAGCAAATGAGGCATGGAGGCTTAATGCAGACATGTTCCCAAAGAGCCAATAGGAAGACTATTCTGAAAATGGCTCCATGGATGCGCTGCATTGGAAAAGGAACCAATTGTATGGGGCCCATTAGTGTATGCATTAATTCATTCACCTGGGAAGAGATAGGCAGAAGGCTTCTTCCATGTGTGTAGTGTGACCCTGGCTAGATCAGGGTAAATAAGCTTGATCTAATAGTAGCTGGTGATCGGTATAGTTTTTAAATGCACCTATTTATATGGCTGTAACCATAGCTTTTGACCAAAGGGAAATGGCCATAGATTGGGTATTCATTGTGTTAAAATGGCAGCCTTGTCCTTATCTAGAGGTCAGGCCTGGTGTCAGTCATTAGCACCTTAAACTACTGCAATGTCAGAGGTGACAAAACTGGTCCCTACCGGGGACACAGGCTCAGGATGTGTGTGTGTGTGTGTGTGTGCACGCAAAAATCATCGTATCAGACTATGGAGTGTATGATGTATACGTATGGGGCGATGAAACACTGCTGTCACAGCAAGATCAAACACAAGAGAAGCTTCCTGTCCTTCTTGCACTGTGGCATAAAGTTGTTGTTTTTTGTGTGGGTGGAGGGGGAACCAATATAGCTCCTTGCCAAGGGCGCAAGGGACCTTAGGTAAGCCTCTGTGCAAGGTATTCTAGGTAGGGCTGTCCCTGAAGACAGGCTGGACTCTCTAAATGGCCCAAAATGCAGCCACCAGGGGTTTGGCTGGAGCCAGAAGACAAGGGCATATTACTCCAATCCTTTACTAAGTGAACACATTACCAATTTGTTTTGAGGCTCAGCTTGGGAGTGTTGGCATTGAGCTTTAAAGCCCTCAATGCCCTGGGCACCTGGGTATCTACAGAAGTGTCTCCTTCCATATGAATACGCTCAAGAACTCTTAGTCCACTACAGAAGCTCTTGCCTGTGTCGCCTTTGTTATCCATGGTGCAATGGGAGGGCTGGTGACAGAGGGCCTTCTCTCTTGGAGCGCCCAGACTGTGGAAGAATCTTCCTGGGAAGCCACAATCCATCACTGTCCACTGGCACTCTTATTTTGGCATACTTTTAATTAAACATTCACTCTCATTTTAATTTTAAGCTGCTACTGATTTCTTTTTAAAGATTTCTGTTCAGTTATACTTGTGATTATGTTGTTTTATTAACTGTGAACTGTCCTGCATGCACTCCTCTTAAAAGGTTGGCTATAAATCATGGTGATAAATAAATAACAAATAAGGTATTTTACTAAAGCATTATACCTTTATGTTGGCCGGCTGACATTTTCAAAGTACTTCTTAAAACCCACACTGAGATTTTTTTTTTAAACCCCCAGTTTCAAGTCATGCATTTAAAGTTTTGAAAAGGGAATCATATGATTTACCAGTTAAATTATAGCCCTTTTCAAACAGGAAGCAAGAGGGCATGAAGAACAGCTAGAGTGAGCAAATAAAAGGTTCTGGGCACACATCCAGTTTTAAATCAAAGACCAAACAAGGGGAATTTTGAAGAGGAAAGAAAGAATGTATAGGTCAACGTGGAAAATATGCCCCAAGTCATGAGAAAATATTTTGCTGGCTAAAGTGAAACCATTTTTCATCTAAAATGATGATTCTGGGGAATCTGCAAGCATTAAAGATGCTTTAAACAACAAGAAGAGCCCCCTTTCCCCCTTTGGAATGGTCCAGAAATATATTTGGGGGATATTTCTAAGATAACCTAGATCTTATTTCTAAGTGTTTTTATATAGTGCATGAAAAAAGAAACCCACATTACAGGAGTTTAAAAACAGTGTAAGTGTATGAAGCATATATACAATAATTCCTTCCCCCTTTTTTTTGCATTGGGAGGTGACAGGCTAGTTAATGCATTTGAAAAGTACTATTTCCAGCATGTATGACATATGCACTCATCAGATGTCTGTGCTCTAGTTTGTGCTCCAGTTTACACTGCAAGAGCTGCCATCTGTCCCTCAAGGAAGACTGTAGTTTCAACCCTCCCCCACCTGGGAATAGATCCTTGATTCTCTTTTGTGAATTCCCCCTAGCAACTGCTAGAGATGGGCTTGTTTATAGATAGTAGTAAAAGACAACCTAAACTTCCCAGCAAAGCAAGCACCAGAGGAAAACAGAACATGTGCCCAAGGCCTTATGAATAAAAATCATTGTTCTCCATTCCCAGTAAACATCAAACAGGAGTTTGGAGATTTTGAACGGTGATAGCGGGAGTGTGTCTCAGCCTGGAACAAATGCAGCTCTTCCCACAAAAAAAAAAGACATTGAACAAGATGCCGGGAAGCCAAGTTTCTAAAGATGAGTCACCTCTTCTATGTACATATACTCTCTCAAACACTGTTTGAGGGATGGAAAGACTCTCTAGATATAAACCTATACTGTAGAACTTCAGCTGTTGACACTTCACTCCAAGAATGCTTCCTTGGCACATTGACCCAACAAAAGAGATTAGACAATGCCATCACACCACTCTGGTTAGGTGCTGGGGCTGCTGTAGTCGACTTTGCGGTTGACATGGATGATTAACATTAAGAATGAGCTTCACAGGCAAAATTTAAGATTGGGCAAACACATTTTTATCCATTTCAGAGAGAGCTTGATGAGAACTGCCACAGAGGAATTGTGAGTCCATTGAGCTGGTTTAAAAGCATAAGGACTGCTGTCCTGAGTCTCGTTCTACCCATGTTTACTTGTAACAGATCAAGCTCTTTTCTTTATAAGACTAAATGGTGTGGTTCCTATACACGTCAGAAAAGACCCACTGAGTTCTCAGGAAAATGCATATAGAATTGCAGCCTGAGTTACATGTACATACAGTTTGGTTTGCCACCCCCATTGCTTTCAATGAGATTTAAGTTAGTTTTATCAGGAACACAACCCACATTTTTATTCCAGCAAGGTCCAGTCAGCTCGTTTTGAGTATTCAGCCTGTCTGTCTGTCTTTCTTTGTTCCTTCCTTCCTTCCTTCCCTCCTTCCCAGGAAGCCCCTTGGTTGTATCCCAAGTTTTATTCTCTTAACGGTTCTTTAGTACTGCTTAAAACCAATCAATATTACCATTCTAAGAGAGAAATATAGATAAAAAGACACACACAGAGAGAATAGTGACAATATAAGCAAAAACACGAGTAAAAAAACACATACAAGATGTTCTTACCTTAAAATTGTGTGCTTTTTCATAGTTGAAATGGTTGTCGTTTTGCGTTAACGCCGCTCTTCGGACCAACGAGGTGATCTGTGAATAGGCAAAGAGTTTGAGAGGTTGCCACAAGAGCGCTCCCTTGACTCCCATTTTCACCCCCAAAGCCACTGCTAGCAGCTCCTGGCGGTTCCTTCCTCGTTTAGATTTGTGAACCACGGCGGCGCAGGCTTTCTCATTTTCAAGCCACAACTCCTCTGCAAACATGGTGCAGCTGGGATCCCAGAGATTCTCCCTGTCTTCTCCTTCTCCTCCTCCTCCTCCTTCCTCAGAGGCCGGGAGGCTGACTGCTGTCAGGTTTGTCCAACTGCTTCTAATGTTGGACAGCAGATTCGAAGCAGCTGCAGCAGCCCATTCTGCCGAGACCTCTGGCATGTGACTTGAATGGGCTGTCTTGTGTGATGGAAGGAGCTTCTGCATCTGAATGAGTAACGGGTCTGCTTTGTGATACTTGTCTTTAAAGCAGACGTGTGCCTGAAACAATAGCCTGGATTCATGCAGTGAAGCGACTCCCCTCCTCCTTCTCGCCTCCGGCAGCAGCAGTAAAAAGAAGTACAGGCAGCCGAGCCAGCTTCACAGATTCACACTACAACACATTTCAAAGGAGAGATCGCTTCTACTTGGGAGCATCCCCCTCCCTCCTTTCATAAACGACTCCGGGCGCTGCCTCCAATTGCACTCAGAGCTGGGGACTTGTGTGCTATTCCAATACAAACACCGGCAGATTAAGCCTTTAAACCCTAGTGATTGTTTAATCTTGCAGGGCTAAAAAATCTCCCCTTTTTTCATATCCTGTATAAGTGAAAATCTGGTAGCACTTCAAGGATTAGCGGTGGCTCTTTGCAATGCATTAAATTAATAACGTGGGTGTTTTTTTTTAGTGCACACTGGCTTTAGAATAAGTGAAGTAATTAAATTATTTCAGTATGCCTGCAGATTACTTCTGTGTAAGGGGCTAGCTACGGATCCAGTCTATAATTTGATTTACCTATAAAATACCGAGAGTAACAGATTCACTGATGCATTAAGGACTCACCTAGTCCAGTACAAGTAGGACAGCAATTTTCCTGTCTTTCTCCTTCATATGGTTGTTACAGCAGTCATGCTATATGCAATGGGGACCCATATGCAACAAAATGTGTGGAGTACTCCTGTTTCCCAGGATGCGTCATTCCATTCCATTCTGCCCACCCTAAAAGAGATTGGCCATTGGGCATGCTTAGCCCTCACTGGGCTAATTTTGGCGTTCTTCCTTAAAAAACTGTACTACAGTCGTACCTTGGAAGTCGAACGGAATCCGTTCCAGAAGTCCAAAAGGTTCGGAAGCAAGCAATAGCAAGCAAGCAATAGACTTTATGCTGCTTCTTCGGAAATCAAAGCACGACTTCTGATTGGCTGCAGGAAGCTCCTGCAACCAATCGGAAGCCGTGGAAGCCCCGTCGGGCGTTCAGGTTCCAAAGAACATTAGCAAACCGGAACACACACTTCCAAGTTTGCGGCATTCGGGTGGAAAAATGTCTGAGTACCAAGGCGTTCAGGATCCAAGGTACAACTGTACAGTGGTACCTCAGGTTACATATGCTTCAGGTTACATACGCTTCAGGTTACAGACTCTGCTAACCCAGAAATAGTACCTCAGGTTAAGAACTTTGCTTCAGGATGAGAACAGAAATTGTGCTCCGGCGGCGCGGCAGCAGCAGGAAGCCCCATTAGCTAAAGTGGTGCTTCAGGTTAAGAACAGTTCCAGGTTAAGAACGGACCTCCGGAACGAATTAAGTACTTAACCTGAGGTACCACTGTACTGCAAACCTTTGTGCTCCCAAACCTGCTGGTTCTTCACTTTCATGATACCATTTTGGCTACAAAATGTTCGGCACATGAAAAATGAGGTCGCTGTCAGTTAATATAGCTTTTTTTTATGAGGGCCACATTTCATTTGGGATAATCTATTTGGGGCCTCAAGCCGTTCCACATTAACTAATCTGAATCAAGATTTCTGTTTTTTCCATGGTTTCCTCACATTAGTGTTACCAATCCTATGCAGCTCTGCTCAGAATAAGCCCCATTGGCATTGAGTAATGTGGCTGCTCTCAAATGGGTCTACAGAGAATCCCTCCTCCCCCCCCTTGGTATAAAAGACCAACACAGCTTCAACGGTGGAAAGCAAATGAAAGTAATCATATGGTATCAGGTGTGGGAGTGGTAGAGTCACAGCTTGAAAGCAACAATGGAGAAAACAATTCCAATTGTTCATCTGCAAGCGGGCTTTTTGCATCTGCTGCCTTTTAAAATTGGCATTCAGTGCCAGGCCCACTGGGAGCAGCTCCACTCTGGAGCCCCCAGGTAGAACTTCTCCCTGCCAAAAGTGGAGCTTTCAACTGGCACCGAATTTAAATTCAGTGCTTGCAGCAAGCTCCGCTTTTGGCAGGGATCTCTGCGGCCCTGGCCCCTTCCTCCTTGCCCAGATGGATGCTGGGGGGGGGGGGCAGACCATTCTTTCCAGAGGTCTCACCTATTGCAGAGGGCTTCCCTGCTCCTGTTGTTTTGTCCATTTTGGCTTTTCCAACCACCTGAAATTGGGTGACCTTGGTAGGCCCCAAATATCTCAAGGAGCACCTTCTCCCATATGATTTCTGATGGGTTTGGAACTTAACTGGTTAAGAAGTTCCCAAGATGCCTCA
>JAXCMG010000017.1:32759064-32874582 GCA_034642415.1 Podarcis siculus | reverse complement strand
CATTAGCGGGGGTCGCCAGAGTAATAAATCGTGGAATCCCACAGGTTTTTAAGACCTGTCTGTTCTGGTCACCATCAGATTCTACTCTAGAAGGTGAGAAGATCCTCACCTCTCAGGATCAGGGCCTTCTCCGTAGTGGTTCCAAAACGTTGGAATGCACTCCTTTAAAAAGCTTACTTGTCTTTTCTCCTTGCTTCTTTTTGGAAATAGGTCAAAACATTCCACCAGACATTTAAGAATGGAGATCACAATACTGTTAATTGGTTTAATGTCCATTGCCATTATTTATTTATTAGTGTTATATCTGCTGGCACTGTATTGCAGCCTTAGGGTCACTTCACAGTCACTTTACTGCTTATCCCTAATCCTCAAAACCAGGCTTCCTCAACCTTGGCCCTCCAGATGTTTTGAGACTACAATTCCCAACATCCCTGACCACTGGTCCTGCTAGCTAGGGATCATGGGAGTTGTAGGCCAAAAACATTTGGAGGGCCGAGGCTGATGAAGCCTGCTCAAAACCCTTTGAGAGACACTCTTGCTTTAATTCACAAACATAAAAGCAAAGAACAAACATATGACGACTTGGAGCATGTGATTGATCACGGCCTGATTTGAAAACTTGCAGAGACACATGGACAACCACAATCAGATCTGGTGGTGCAATTTTCTACCGAGTGTTATTTACTTGTAACATTCTGCAAGTTCAGTAAATTGTTAAGACTGGCTTTTCAGACATGCATGCATAGCTGAATCTATTTATTCTTTCAGGTAGATCGCAGTGTTCTTTCCCAGCTCTCTCTTCTCTCCCCTTTAAATAATTTCTGAGCCCTGTTGCAAAATAAATCATATTTCCCAGCTGATAAATACAGCTGACTGCTGCTATTAAACAGGGAGTTTCAAACACAACACACAGATATGGGTCTCCCCAGGGCCTGATGTTTTGGTGCTATTCTGTGAATCATCACCATCATGCTATTAGTGTATCAACTCCTTTGGCAGCTCAGCAATCAGAACAGCAAGCCCTAAACAATCTTCTCCCCCTGCACTTATGGATCAGCCTTTAATCAGACGGTAAGTTTTTTAGAACAGACTGTGCTGTTTGATGGCTGAAAACCCAACCTCCCCAACTGTCTCACGACATCAAGCTAGCACCGAATAAGAGATAGATGCTTCTATTGTTTACATCTAAGAGGATAACCATATTACGTACATCTGTAAGTTGTATACTCTAGAGGAGCTGAGTTAAATGGATGATGTGGATGTAAAAAAACCCCTTTTGTTTGAAATTCTTATATCATTTTCAGTCATTGTATATATTTTCTAGAAGCCCTACAGTCAGAATGATATGACATTGTACTGTCTTATATTACAAACATTTTTTTTTTAAGTGCTAAGCACCTCTTTGAATTCCTGGCATAGATACATCTTGCTATGTAATTGGTATTATTTTTAGTGGCAGTGAACCCAAGCCACGAGAGGTCAATTTTATAGTAATTCCATGGCATTTGTATTATTGATGAAAATCCTATTACATAAGGAACATCATTATATAATACATCAGATACGGTGTTCGGAACTACAGATTATGCGAACAATCCCGGACATCTTTTTAGAATACTTATTAACAGTGTCATCTTAGGGACAAATTTCCAGAAATGAGATAAAACTGCAACCTCTTTTGTAGCATTGTTAAAACATGTGACAATAAAGGAGGGAGAATTCAGCCGTGTGACTCTGATAACAGGGGGTAGGCTGTCATTTGCTACACATTATACCTGAAATTCAATTCATTCACTTTGCCAATCATATTGTGTTATTTGTCAGGGTTCCTACAAAGGGTGTCCATAGATAGACATATAATAAATGTGTTCCTTCAATGGGCTAAATTGCATGAAGGAACAGTGGAATTCTTGCTACATATGTGTTGTACGTTCATGTATACAGGGTCTTAGTAACTTTAGAAAACCAGGCTTCATAAATAAAAACATAAGAGAAATTAACTGGTTCTTTTATCACAATAATAACTTGAAACTCTCAATATGATTTCAATCTGAATTTTCCACAATCCAGCTAAAATTAAATAGCTGGCACCACAACGGCGAACCTATTTGTCTGGATCTATCTTTAATTTTGTATAAGAACTGGTGTTGCCATTTGATGATAATGATAATGATAATAATATATTCTTTGTTCCCCACCCATTTGGCTGGGTTTCCCCAGCCACTCTGGGCAGCTCCCAACAGAATACTTAAAGCACAATAAAACGTCAAACATTAAAAACTTCCCTAAACAGGACTGCCTTCAGATGTCTTCTAAAAGTCAGATAGTTGTTTATTTCCTTGACATCTGATGGGAGGGCGGGTGCCACTACCGAAAAGGCCCTCTGCCTGGTTCCCTGTAACCTCACTTCTCGCAGTGAGGGAACCGCCAGAAGGCCCTTGGAGCTGGACCTCAGTGTCCAGGCTGAACGATGGGGGTGGAGATGCTCCTTCAGGTATACTGGACTGAGGCCAGTGAATGGGTAGCCAAAGCCACATCAAAAGAAGTATCTTGGCAAGTTCAATGGGGTGCAGATCAACATTACATTGCAGATGTGCCCCCACATCCACATCAGCTATGTGTATGGATCTCTATTTCTGCACAGGAATCTGCTTTGCTCAGGTGGACCACTTGACACGAGATGCATCTCCACTGATTTCAGTGGAACTTATTTTGAAGTCAGCATGTTTGGAATTCCAGTTTAATCCAAGAACCTCAGCTCAGCTGGGTTGTGGATCCAACCATAGGCCTGCTAATACGAAGTATATTTGCTGCTAAGTTTAACATGCCTCTTATGTGACAGCTGAGGCCGTTTTTGAGCTTGAAACAAATGTCTGAAGTGTTTTTAAAAAACGGATGCCAAAGATAGAATGCACCTATATTTAGAGCATATCTACAACATCCATCAGCTAGACACACTTGACAGCAAATTTCCAGCTGAAGTTCGAATAATTGTTATTAAAGAGGAATCGAAATAAAAGGAAGTACCGTATTTTTTGCTCTATAAGACTCACTTTTTCCCTCCTAAGGGGAAATGTGTGTGCATCTTATGGAGCGAATGCAGGCTGCGCAGCTATCCCAGAAGCCAGAAGAGCAAGAGGGATCGCTGCTTTTGCTGCACAGTGATCCCTCTTGTTCTTCTGGCTTCTGAGATTCAGAATATTTTTTTCTTGTTTTCCTCCTCCAAAAACTAGGTGTGTCTTATGGTCTGGTGCGTCTTATAGAGCGAAAAATATGGTATATAGTTGCCCTTGCCTCTCCTTTTTTTCCTACTTCCCTGACTGCTGAAACTGAAGGAACATGTCTTTGTAAGCTGTTGTTGCTTAAAACACACACACACACACTTTTTTCATAATAAACCAGACAGTTCTTAAAGGGCAAGACCACACTGTTGCTCTGATAAAACATATCCTTATCTGCAAGACAGCATCATAAACAGAGCGCCTGTCGATATAAGGTGGTCACCATTCATTTTAATTGGGTATGTAACTTCCTATGCTAGGTTATTTGTGTGTTTGGAGCTGCCTCTTTCATTGGAATGAATCAGAAAGTTCACGAGTGGGAGCTTGGTATGTACATCGGAGCACCCCTAGAGCACTGATTTGTGTTGGCTGGGCTTTATTTCCCCCGTTACAGACTAATACAGCTATTCTTTTTGGCAGATGAGTACAGTGACCTTCACATGCATGCCCAGCAGCGTAGGAGCTTCTCAGGAATGTTGCAATCCCTCACTGCTGGGGGTGTGTGAATAACATGATCAAGTGAGTGGGACCAACGGAGAGAATTATGAGTTAGCGCCCTGAATGGTGAGCATATGAAAGACCTTTGTTGCACCAGCAACAAACCATGGGCAACAAGGACCAAACCTATGACCAAACACACATAAATGGGGTATCATGCCACTTTAAGAAGTCACAGTTTCGCCAAAGAAAAGAATAGATATGAATCTTGTTCTTGTAAGTAATTTTGAATCACAGAGTAGTGTCTTTGAAACCAGTTTTCTGTATAAGTAAGACTGCTAATTCTGTGATTAGCTACCCAAAATATCTTGGTCTAAACCATGGGTAGGCAAACTAAGGCCGGGGGCCGGATCTGGCCCAATTGCCTTCTAAATCCGGCCCCTGGACGGTCCAGGAATCTGCGTGTTTTTACATGAGTAGATGTGTGCTTTTATTTAAAATGCATCTCTGGGTTATTTGTTCAGCACAGGAATTTGTTTATCCCCCCCCAAAAAAATATATAGTCCGGCCCCCCACAAGGTCTGAGGGACAATGGACTGGCCCCCTGCTGGAAAAGTTTGCTGACCCCTGCTCTAAACAGTGGGTAATAGGCACTCCGGAGGAGTAATCCTGCCTTGTCATTCTGTCTTTCCCTAATATCAGTTGACTGTCTTTCCCCCCATTTTGCTTTCCCTTTGTGTTGGTCCAAAGAAAAATAGATATAAAAGGAGAATTCCCTCGGGAAAACTCTCAAGATCCAAGTATGAGGCCAACACTTTTTGGTGAGAGAACCCCAGCAGAGATTTAAAACCACAAAATATGCAGCAGCATAAAACATGCAAATAAAGCTGTTAGACCTTTAAAATATGCCCTTTCAAATGAATTCCAAAATAGTCGCCTCTTCCCCTAGCATAGAATAAGACCACAAGCTTAGTAAATTAAAATTGTTTAGTTACAAATTCTCCCAACATAATATGTGGGTTCTCTCTGTTGAACTCTGTAATTTGTGATAAATTCAGGATCAGTAGGTAGATATTTCAGACATAGGATCAATTGATGTGAATTTGTTTAAATCCATTTTTTGTATTCACTGTCAGGGTGGTTATAGGGTAGGAAGAAGAAGAAGAAGAGTTTGGATTTGCTATCCCGCTTTATCACTACCCAAAGGAGTCTCAAAGCGGCTAACTTTCTCCTTTCCCTTCCTCCCCCACAACAAACACTCTTTGAGGTGAGTGGGGCTGAGAGACTTCAGAGAAGTGTGACTAGCCCAAGGTCACCCAGCAGGAGGAGGAGCAGGAGCAGGGAAGCGAACCCGGTTCACCAGATTACGAGTCTACCACTCTTAACCACTACACCACACTGGTGTAGATACCTTCATAGCTTGCTGTCACAGCTTTTTATCTGATAGCAGGCATTCAAATTCAAGTGAAAAGGTCTTTACTTACAAGTCACTTGTCTAGGTAGTCTAAAGACAATGCAAATCAATCCCACTTTTCATCCAGGTAGTGTTCTCTATGCGTTAATTAAACTAAGGTTGCCAGACGTCTCCGTTTCCCAGGGACAGCCCCCGGATTTACAAATCAGTCCCCTGACAACATCCCATCATTCCTACTGAAGTTGAAAAGTGTCCCTGGATTCACTGAAAAAAATCTGCTAACCTTAAATTAAACTACACTACATCTGAAGATCCACACAGATTAATTCACATTCTCCGGGCAATATTGTTCCATATGAAGAGAACAGGGATAAACAAAAGGCTTCTAATTAGTTTGGGAAATAATGAGAAAAAAGAATGCATGGTCAAGTAAGTCACACCACTTCTTACAGGGGCAAGTTTGGGAAGGATTCCAGTATAACAAGGAGGAAATGGTTCCTGGAGTGTGACAAAAAGGGTGGATTTGTACATCCTATTAATTATGTGAGAACTGCTGTTTTCACATGGCTGTTTGCTGCACAATTCTATGCACGTCTACTTGGAAATAAGTCCATTGAGCTCAGTGGGACTTAATTCCAGGTAGATTGTGCATTGGAATGCAGCCATTAACTGCGTAAAAGTGCAATGTGAGAAATCATCACAGTCATTTCTGGCAAACACCCACAAACTACAGGCTTATTAGGGAGATAAGAGACAGTGACCTTAGCCAGAAGGGAGCAGAGGCAGAAGTATTGTGATCGTCATCCGAATCCTTGGATCCCAAACATGACTCAACACTGATGGAAAACTATCACCCCCCCAACCCAGCTTGGAAACCCACATCTCATCTATTAGAATACAAGGGTGGGGGGGGAATTCCAAGATTTTTGTGGAAACAAAATAAAATTTACATCGCAGAGACACTTAGGTGCTGTTTAAAACCTCATTCTAAAACATGTTATGATTTCATTAGTAATAAAAATCTGGAATGTAGTTAAATGTGTCATCCTAATTGTTTCAAGGCCTGTGTGATCAAACCGCATTTCGTAATACACCCCCCGAGACTAAAAGGCACCAGAGCAATTTGCCAACCCTGTCCCCCAACTATTTTATAGATCAAAAGCTAATTCTCATTCCTTTTTCCCAAGCAGTATAATACCCCCAGAGGTTTTTGCTATCTGACTGTTACACGTGCCTTTAAAGTAGCAGGCTGCTTCAATTCCAGTTCAATTTAAAATGTACATTTCTTCAGCCGAGATTCTTTTTCTTTTTCACTTTCTCACTCTTTCCTAGGAATCCTGAACTGGTAGCTCACAGTGAAATCTAGACCTGAGAGCAATTTCCCAAACTTGGGACTCCAGCTGTTTTTGGACTACAAATCCCATCATCCCTAGTTATCAGGGCCAGTGGTCAGGGATGATGGGAGTTGTAGTCCAAAAAGAGCTGGAGACCCAAGTCTGGGGAGTCTGACTGGGTATGGGGCAGCTTCCCATGTTCCAAAAGCAACGTATCGCTTTGGATACTGTGTGATGAAGCTTCCTTCAAGATGAGCCACAAATCAGCAGTCTTGCTATGTAACTCCTTTCAAACCATGCATACCAAAGTTAATGCTGGTGTTCATGTTGAGAGCATATAACATCCAGTCCCTTTGGGATTATGACCAAATGAGGAGGGCGATAGTTTCTCAGAGACATTTCCCAGAAATCATAGAACCAGACATAAATAGCAGTTATGTTCTGAGCCACCAACCGCTGACCTCTAAAAGTATTGTATAAGCAACTTCAGGCAGAGCTGCCAGAATGAAAAGCTCGTTGTGGCATTCTCTGGAACGAAAAACACATATTCCCATGATCCTCTCTGCCACCCCCCCTGGCAAGCAAGCAAAGTAGCACAAGGTGAGTGAATTTTAAGGTTACCTGCTAAATCAAAGGCTAAACTAATTGCTGAATTTAAATTTGCAATGCTCTACAATGAATAACCTCCTATTACAAACAGACATAGGATATCACATGATCCACAGGCCTATGATGATTTTTTTTAATGTGTCTTGTGAGAGTCCCTCTCACTAACTCTCTTTTCTCAGAATCAGGTTGTGGTTTTTTTAAATGGTTTTTTTGTGCCACAGTTTCAAAGATTGAAAAAATACAACAGGACGGCTACCTCTAGGTTAAAACAAAAGACATGTGTCCCCTCAGAAACCACCCTCCACTTTTTTTCCCAAACCTTGAGTTTTATGTTTTATGCAGAGTGCTTTGAAAAACACAAATATATAGGAGTGTTCGCTTGCTCTCTGGCAAATGGATAAATCTGCTCTATGAAAATTTGTTGCGCTGAAACAAATGCATATGAAATTAATGTGAATTTTTGTCCGAGCTTTCATTTGATCTACATGCACCGACCACATACATCTGTTTGTATCCAAAGGAAGATGTTTATTAGGTGATTTTCCTAGGCGATTAAAAGCAAACTCTTTCAGTTTGACTAAGACTAAGGACTTGCTTGTAAGACCCCCATTTTTGTAAGAAGCATCATTACCTGAGATTACAGGTTAGTGAAGGCCCGGGGCGGCCCATCCTGTTTTGCCACCTGAGGAGAAATGGGAAGGTGCTGCCGCCGCTCCCTTTGCCGCCTCTGCCACAGCCTCACTTATTGAGGTTGCAGGGCCTGTTTCTGGGTTCTGGAGAGAGATTATGGGAGCCCTGCAAGACTGCGCGTGAGGCTTCTGTGCAATTTCACGGGGCTCTCGTCAGAAGCCAAAACAACCACTTCTCCTCGCTTTGGTGGCCGTGTGTCTACAGAGGCACCCCTTGAATTCTGCCGCCTGAGGCAGCTGCCTCAGTCTGCCTTGTGGCCCTGGAGAAAGCTCTGCTCTGCCAGCTGTATGCTGCATCCATTTGTTCTACATTGCTTAAAAAGGCAATATGGTGTGTGTTATAGTGAAAGTCATATTACAGATATCTAATGGCCCTACAATATGCTGTCACCACTTCAGTAGCTGGAAAGTCTGAAATGTGAGACATTACGTAATTATGCTTTTGTGCTTATAAACACCAACAATTGGGAGAGCTCCAATTGGAGAACAGCCTTTACCAAAGGTGTCGTGGGCTTTGAAGACACTCGAACTCAGGACGCAAGGGAGAAACGTGCCAAGAGGAAGGCACGCTTGGCAAACCCACACCCTGATCAACTCCCGCCCGGAAACCAATGTCCCCACTGTGGAAGGATGTGTGGATCCAGAATTGGCCTCCACAGTCACTTACGGACTCATTGTTAAAACCGTGTTTATGGAAGACAATCTTACTCGGCTAAGAGTGATCGCCAAAGAAGAAGACATGACATAGATGTGGACATCAGACACCCCACAATGCCCCCAGAATCTGAAGTTCTGGGGACCTGTGGCTCTTCCGTCAGTCCCAACCAGCAAACAGCAGGAAGCCAAGGAAGCAGGCAGTTCAGAGATAAGGTTTGTGTGTGTGTGAATTTCTCGTACAGATTTGCAATAAGCAGTCATTTTTTTAAAAAACAACAACTGTAGCTCTCTAAAACATACTTTCACTGGGTTTATAACCATGCAAATATACAACCCATTTGAAAGCTAAATGTAGTAATTAAATAAAAGCCATTTCGGCAAGATAAATTTGCCATATAATTGTTCACTGTCTGTTATTATATAATTCACTTGAGAGGACTCTCATTACAAATAATATTTCTGATGGCGTACTCCATTTTTCAGTCCTGCCTTGGTGCTAAGAGATGGTACATTTGGAATGAGTGACCGTGGGCATAGCTACCCTGCAGCAGGCTCTATTAGGCCACAGAGTGAATACATAAAAGCCACAGTACGGTAATAGCTTTCTTAAGGCCAATCAAAATACCACAACGTCACAAGCAAACTTCTCCAGATCTGGGAAACACTAACCTTATCAGCTTGTGGGCTTCCAGCGAATCTGGTAAATAAGGATTCTGTCTTGCAACTCCCCTCTACTTTAGTGCTCTGATGTCATGGAACATTCACAAACATTTGAACTGCTCACAGGGAAGCGATCTGCATCAAATGATGCAACTGCTCTGAAAGGGGTGAACTACGAAAAGGGCTAAAAAAAACAGGAGCCAGGGGCTTGAAGGAATGATGAATGCAATTATGAAGAATGTTAAGAAAGAGCGGGGGGGGGGGGAGGAAACAGAATTTCAGAAAGGATGGAGGAAGTGGGGCTACAGAATAATAAATAATAAACACATCAGGATCTCTAAGGGAAGGAAAGAACAGTAGCATTCCATGGAGATGAATGGATCTATGGCAGTGATGGGTTCCAGGGCAAGAAGGCATGGAAGATGACTGAATTACCGGTAGTATTTGAACTGAGAAACCAACTCTGGTTGTGGGGCTGCAGTTAACAGTAAAACATAAGATGACTTGCATAGGTCCTCACTTTTGTAAACTGTTTTTGGGGGTGTTCTTGCATCAGAAGCCCCAGAAGTATACTTTGAAGGAAGACCCTCAAATGCTTGAAACATTAAGAACTATTTGCAAAAAGCAATGCTCCGTGTGTCTAAAGTCTCATTGTGCTCTGTGGGGCTTCTCCTTATGAAGTGTATTCAAGCCACAGGCTGCAATCATCTTTCTACTTACCTGGGAGTAAGCTCCACTGAACTCAATGGGGGTTACTTTTGATTAGGTGTGTTACACAGCAGTAGCTTAAAACAAATCTTCAAGCACACTGTCAGTTTATACTCTATTTAGGCATGTCCAGTGTGCCATTCATTCATTAGATTCAGGCTCTGGACCTGGTTTCCTGTTAGTATGGACACAAATACAGTGGTACCTCTGGTTAAGAACTTAATTCGTTCTGGAGGTCTGTTCTTAACCTGAAGCTGTTCTTAACCTGAAGCACCACTTTAGCTAATGGGGCCTCCTGCTGCTGCTGCGCAATTTCTGTTCTCATCCTGAAGCAAAGTTCTTAACCTGAAGTACTATTTCTCGGTTAGCGGGGTCTGTAACCTGAAGTGTCTGTAACCTGAAGCATCTGTAACCCGAGGTACCACTGTAATAAGCAGAATCCTACAGATGCTGTCACAAAATCAGGTTTATTTATTTAGGCATTAGAATTGATGGTTTTTAATTTCACGTAACACATATCTAACTTTTAAAAACAGCACAATGCCCTGATCTTTAACATTTGTTCAGCACATCTGCTTTTGACACACCTGCATAAAATAATGGCAGTGCTTAAGAGTCCATAAATCATTCCACCCCATATTACGACTGCTATTCTAAGAGGAGTAGGAAGTCTTAGGAAGTGCAGGATGGTTTAATGCACTTTTATTGACATAGTTTATTCAACTTGTATAGTTTTCCCATAAGGGCAGGTCGCTCCTGGTTGCTAAGAGAAATCTACGGAAAGCAACACAGATGCCGGCTAACTGTGTTCCTATGCTCCACAGCATCAGGTGTCAGCTGACCTTAAGTATCCTTTACAGCTTCCAGCAACCTCCAGTCTGCTACCTCTGGTACAAAGTGGGGTCCTTTGTTATCAATGGCACAACACGCACAGCTGCTTCAGTGATTGTTCAAAGAGGGACAGATGGCAGCTCTCAATACAAAAACGGGATTTAAAAGAGAAATGTGTGGGTGGGGTGGGGTGGGGTGGGGGACAGCAGTGGGAGTGACAGCACTACTTTGCTTGGAATTTATTTTGCTAGATTTACGGAACTAGCAGTAGTGTTAAGAACAACAGCAGCCAATGTTGGTGCGGCAGCTTTCCAAAGTCGGTTGTGTGAAGTTACTTGCTCTATCTTGCAATATTAAGCAAGTGCTTTACTCTTCTGCTGAAATCCACAAGTATTTAACTTGCTTAGATCACGCTGGCATTACCGTAATTCCTACTTGGTGGACCATCAGGATGAACGGCACTGTATGTTCAAGGATAGCATCACGGAGAACAGGGTCCATGGGTTCTGAACACAGGCAAGCAAATGTTACTGGAAGGTCCCTTTTATTAACCACCTCTTTATACCTCAGGGATAAATTTCTATTAGTTCAGAAGGCGGGAATAATGCGAGGAAATAGTCTACCCAAAAAATCATCCCTTTTAGTTCTTCCTACCCCCAAATCAAGTTTAAAGATCTGCTTGTCTGCAAGTGAGCAGACAAATCTTTATCCAAGGGCACCTCTCCTATATCTGCAATTTTCAGGCTAATTGCCCTCAAAACTCTAGGAAAGACTAGGTGATTTCTTTCTTTTTTTAACTCACTCTAATACTGTAACCACGGGACGCAGGTGGCGCTGTGGGTTAAACCACAGAGCCTAGGACTTGCCGATCAGAAGGTCGGCGGTTCGAATCCCCACGATGGGGTGAGCTCCTGTTGCTCGGTCCCTGCTCCTGCCAACCTAGCAGATCGAAAGCACGTCAAAGTGCAGGTAGATAAATAGGTACCGCTCCGGCAAGAAGGTAAATAGCATTCCATGCGCTGCTCTGGTTTGCCAGAAGCGGCTTAGTCATGCTGGCCACATGACCCGGAAGCTGTACGCCGGCTCCCTTGGTCAATAAAGCGAGATGAGTGCCGCAACCCCAGAGTCGGCCACGACTGGACCTAATGGTCAGGGGTCCCTTTACCTTTAATAGTGTAATAGTTGCCCCTGCAGGAAAATCACTGCAGCTATCCTTTTAAAAATTGGCAGGATTTAGGCACTGAGAAGAGGAGGCCTTGTCTGCCAATTTAATCCAGTTCTGCTGGGGGGGGGGGGAAGTTATAGATGTCCTTAAAAGTAAAACACAAAAGTCCTTGGACTAATCTGCCTGTAGTTCAGCATATATTATCTATTCTGGAGGGACTAGTATTCCTGCATATTACATCCACAACCAAAAACATTCAGCCCTTTTTAGATTTCACATCAACTACAGTGAGCACTAATAGAATTTGGGATATGACTTGGAGGTGATTTAACAGAAGTAATCATTGAAGGAAACCAGGTCTCTTTCTTCTTTCCTTTCTTCTGGGTATCTCAGTATCCTGGAAAAGAGTTTTCAGTCGTGAATTGGGGAGGGTGGGAGGAAATGAAGCAGACTCAAGACACTGTTAGCTGAATTGGGCAGTCTATGATGTGTCTCATACTGAGGCCGGCTGGTTTCAGAAGCTCCAAAAATGTTGGTAAAAAAAACTGTGAGCACAGTCAATAATGCTGTGTGGAAACTGAGGTGGAAGCAAAACATAATAGCACAACTACAGATGTAATGAAAGATTTTGAGAGGTAAACTTCAGAGAAAACAGTTCATGGAGACGTTTTGGTGCTTAAAATTTCCTGCTGCCACTGTCTCCTTTCTCTCTTAGTTAGGAATGACCCAGTAAAGACATTGTTGCTGAGTCAGGAACTGGAATCTCCCAACCACTCATTCCCCAACCCTCAAAAGTTGCATCATCACAATCAGTGTGAAATCAGTTCTCCGGAAATGAAAAGTCGGTCAAGGGAAATGAGTCTATAAGCAGCTGGATGTTGTTTGCAAGGAACTGAGCCGCTTAATCTTCCACATCTGATGCTTAGATTCTGATTAAGCCAAAATGGGAAAGAAACTTATAGTTTAGTCAGGAGGCATAGTATAAGGCTTTTTATGGCAGGATGGTCTGCTATGGAAATACATGCAGTTTTGCTTGGCCGGCTTCCCACTCTTTCATTCTGATTCTATAGATACGAGCTGTTTCAATATCACACAGGAGCGACTTGCATGGGTGTAGTAAACAGTCGTATCATATGCAAGGCAAATTCACTATGCTAAACTGTCAGTCACTTGTGATTCCCGATACTAAGCATATCGTGTGTCACGCAGCATTGGCACGTTACTATTTATTTATGCTGCCCCTAGACGTACACAGCGCCATCGATAGCAAAGAGTTTAGTGGTTCTTTCAAGACAAAGAAATTTAGGCTCCCTGCTCTTAAGAAGTTTAACGGTGGAAACAGGAAAGCGAAAGCCAAGAACAGAGAGAAGAAAGTGGACAAGTGTCATTATAGTGGGGAATAAAGACGACAGGCTGGTGGTGCCAGATGCGCCAAGTTGCATGCTACATTGGGGAGGGGCGTCATGTGTGTGACATCACACATGTGATGTCATACATGTCAAGAGCAGGCCATGAGGCTTGGGGAGCCTCACCACCACTGCGGGAAGGCCCAGTGGGGCACAACCCCTCAAGATGGGGGTGGGGGTACAGCCCTGTCCCTGCATACTTTGGGGTGGGGGCTGAACTGTCCTCAGTCCCATAGAATTGGCACCTATGGGTGGCGCTATGTATATGTTCTGGGATGGAGTTCCTTGAACAGGGGGCAGCAAAGCAGAATGGGCAATAGTTGTTTGAGGAATTCAAGAGATCTTCTGTTGGATGAGGACAGCAGCAATTGCAGAGTATAACGGGAAGCAGCTTAAAAACAAAAGCTGAGATTGACGCAAGGCCACAGATAGCTTTAGAAGGGACATGGAGTTTGTGCTAGATATGGAAGCGTCTGAGCAAGAAGCCCATACAACAAGAGCTGTGTCTTATTGTGGCTGAAAAGTCTCTAGAACAGGGATCACCAATATGGTGCTGACCATTGGTCATGATGCCTGGGGCTAATGGGGGTTGGGGTCCAATATCTGGAGAGCCCCATATTGACTACCCTTTCTTTAGAAAGGGTAAATACCAGGTTTTCTCTTTTATCCAGTCTAGATGTTACAACAGTCAGCATTTTTCTTCCCAGCCCCCCACATATCATTTAATATAACTTGCTATGTTAATTCTGCCAGCCGCATTCCAGCCTAGATAATGCTTGGACCTTTGTGTGTGTGTGCACTTGTGATTAGAAGCGCACTACATTGTGGGCAGAATTTGCATGGTGACATTTATAAGCAATATGGTGGAATAGGAAACACACCGCAGGGATCTGGACCAGCTCTCCAATAATGGAAAGTGCTCTGACCATTTGAAATAGCACAGTAATGTGCTATTTTCATTATCGTCGCCCAGTTCTGTGTAGTGCTACAGGTCATTACAATGCAGCTACACAGCACTGGAGACTGGTGGCAGTGTTGGCGCATCAACCCATTCACTGGTACTGGTATGATGTCCTGGGTTGCCAGAACCTGGCTACAGGCTGCGGCAATGTCCCAGTGCAAAAGCAGCTGTACTCTCTTTTAAATACTTTTATGTTAGTCCAGTGGTTCACAGCATCAGGCATATTCATGCTGAAGAAATTGTTCTCAGATGTGTCATCTGCACAGTAGCGCACAGAGCTTTCAGTGGTCACATTTGCACCAGACACTGGCTTAAGTTCTGCTGAGCTTCAAATCTTATACATCCTCCGCCTTATTCAGAATATATTAGTGTTGCTGGTTTTAAAGAAGTAGGTTTTTGGAACCGGATGAAATGCTTTGTCTGACATCGACACATGATTAAGAGCAGAGTCGTATCGTGTGAGGTCCTGTGCAAATTACAGCCATTTGTGGTTTCATTTTTGTTTCCCAAAGACTTTAGAAAGACAGACCTAATCTAAACATTACTAGAAATGGGAATCATCACAGCCATGCCCAGACTGCAGCCTGTGTCAGATATGGGTTCCAGCTGGAATGCCGTAAACTCCCAGCTGTTACTGTTAGGGACAAAGCATATCACCCTTGGCGAGGAGAAGAGACATACTTGCTACAGAAGACATTAACAGAGGACTTAAACAGCATGGAGCTGACACAGGAACCATTCTGAACTGTGTTTATACAAATGAACCTACATTCCAGTAAGTGGGACACTAAAAGGAGCTGCCTTTCAATAATACCCTTTCTCTAAATAGACAGTATTTAGAAAACAGCGTTTTTCCACCCTACAAATTCACCTATGCACCTTTTAAGTAAAATAATTAAAATGCAATGATGAAATTTTGCAATTACAATGATAAATGTGTGTCTTGAGACACTGCATTAAGGTGGACTTGAGTTATGTATCGTGTGCAGGGTTAATTCTCGTGAGATTTAGAGGCGTAATTTATCAAACTCTTAAATCTATGATTTATATTAAGAGGCTTGATACTGACCTGTTATGGCAGCTAAATGGTGTAACTCAACACAAGGGAATTGCTATCTTGTTTATAATGAGTGATATTTAGCCACATTCCACTCATAGCGAGCAACTGAAATTAATGGATCTTAGTCCTGTTCATTAATTTCAATGTGTCTGAGTAAAATGTAGTTGAATGCCCCTCCCCATTTCCATACTGTGTTTTAATTTATATAACATTTGTGCACATACCTCTGAGATCAGATTTTTTAAAAGAAATGTAAGAATTGAAATGGCAAAAAGTGCCGAGTCAGCAGCTTTGCTTTATTTGAAATGAGGAAAGATCACACCGACTACTTTCCTGAAATCAACAGTTGTTATGGTGTTCCCCCACCCCATTGGGCTAATGAAATGGGCCTTATGCTGAGCTCAAAAGATCTGAGCTGCTTTGCACCCAAGAGGGCAGTAAACGTTGCCTTTCAAGGGGGGAAAAGGGTTCCAGATGGAAGGGTACATCTTCTCAGAGGCCAGGTTTTGCCGAGTCAGACGAGCGCTTAAAAGAAAATCGGCTCAAAAGAGCCTTAGAGATCAAACAGGGACAGACAAAGTGATCAGCTCACTCATTTAATACAAAACAATGCACTGGAAATTTATGTCCCAGGTTCAAAGAAGTGCTGAAATTTCCATAGTCAGCGAAGCAGAAAAGTGTAAATCAAGAGTCCTTTTGGGACCTGGGTAATATCAAAGACAGCCCAACTTTTCCAGTCCTATTTGTTATTAACTGGAGCTTGTTTGGCTGCAACTCTGTTAGCTTGGCATTTGAACATAGTGAGGTCTACTTTACTCCTTCTCCAGTCATGTTGCAGCTCAATTTCCCCATATGCATAATGAGTCTGCTAATGAACAGGGATGAGCAAAGGCCATACAGCACTTTCACATCAAAAGTTCAGAGTTTGAAATAGATAAATCAAGCACCCTGACACTGAAGGGAGCAGGGAGGTTCGGTATGAATTGAGTTCTGTGCGCACACAGGAATCGCTGGATTTCCTGAACAGTGCAGAAAATGTCATCACCCTTGCACTTTGGTTTATGAAGGCATATTAGCTGGATAGTGAGTGGGGATTAGAGGGAAAGAGGTAACTGGAATCAGTCTGATCTGCTTCCCAAGGAGGTACAGTACAGTCGTACCTTGGATCCTGAACGCCTTGCAAATTGAACATTTTGACTCCCAAATGCCACAAGCCCGGAAGTGAGTGTTCTGGTTTGCAAACGTTCTTTGGAACCCAAACGTCTGATGGGGCTTCTGCGGCTTCCGATTGGCTGCAGGAGCTTCCTGCAGCCAATCAGAAGACACGCTTTGGTTTCCGAATGTTTTGGAAGTCGAACAGACTTCTGGAACGGATTCCGTTCGACTTCCAAGGTAGGACAGTAATTGGCATGTCATGTCTGGTATGTGGTCTTTTGCCACAAATGTGGTCTTTTTCCATATGCAATCCTGGATTCTGGATCCATACCCTACACTTTTAAATTATTAATTTATACAGTGCTTTTCAGACCAAAGGCCCCCAGAGTGGTGAACAACATATTAAAGCTAATATACAATAGAAAACCATAAAATGCAATGTAAGGAAGGCCCAATTCAGAGAACAATTTGTACTCAGAAGCAGCTTAGACACTGGGCACTAAGGTACGCCGATTTCTCTTCACCTCAATAAACGATTCCAACCTGAAATGGAAGGTAGTAGTTACATCTAATTTTCCATATGCATCTCCATGAGAAGTGCGGGTGACTTTTCTGAAAGCCACTGTGATAAAAGGATGAATAAAAATATTTTTTAAGAACCTAATAAAGCAAGACGATTTATTTTCACCACTTAAAAGCAAGATTTACAAACACCGAAGTGAGGAAAGGATTGAATCAACACAGGCGTTGCTTAGAAATATACCACCAGCAGCATTAAATTAGGGTATAACATTTCCCAACCAATTTATTTTCTCATGGTTTTCACAACATGCAAATGTGATGAGTGTATAATCCTGTGGAAGGCTGAATAGACTGTGGTTCCTGGGTTAGGGGAATGGTATTTAAATTCAGAACATCCCCATCATACACAAACCTACAGTTGGTCCAACCGCCTGGTTTTGGACAGTCTCTGAGACAGTGAAATCTTGACAACAATAGCAACTCATTTTCCTTTCTTGTTTTCCTCCAGCTGATTTGCAGAGCAGAATCTTATTTGCCAGAATATTTTAGGTGGCTTTCATTTCTTTAAAACTTTTACTATTACTCTCTTCACCTCCAAGCAATTTTTAAAAATCCAAAATGATTTAATGAGGCCCCACGCCCTGCAATTGCTGTTACAAGAGGGATACCCAATGTGATAAATGATAGATGCGGATGGACAAAATTCCCATCATCCCTGAACACTGGGGTCAGGCTGAGGGGGGCTGAAAGGAGATGGAGTCCAACAATGGCTACCCTTGTGCTAGTAGAACCGGAGGCCTGCCGCTGCTAAATAACTTAGTATTATTATTTATATATATCATATATATCCCTCCCACCCTGGAGCACCAGGTGGTGTACATAATTCTCCCCCTCCTCATTTAATCCCCACCAACCACCCTGTGAGGTAGGTTAGGCTGAGAGGCAGTGACTGGCCCAGGGTCACCCAGTGATCTTAGTAGCCAAATGGGAATCTGAACCCTGGTCTCCCAAGTTCTAGTCTGATGCTCTAACCACTACACCACCACTAGAACAAGCCCTTAAAAACCATGAAGTGAATTCCCATCTAAGCTACTAAGCCATACCTAAGCATAGCAAGACCTCCATCCACTGCCCACAGATCATAGAGTTGGAAGGAACCAGGAGGGTCATCTTGTCAAATCTCCTGCCATGTAGGAATCTTTCACCCAACGTGAGGCTCGAACCCACGACCCTGAGGTCAAGAGTCTTGTGCTCTACCAACTGAGATAAGGGCCAATGGAAGTCTTCGATAGTGGTGTGACTGCTAGTAAAACAAAAAGTCTCGTCGCTGGATACCTGAATGACTCTAGCCCTTTCCATTCAGTGCATTCTAACAGGGCCGGCCCATCCATGAGGCAGGATGAGCCAGCTACCTTGGGCGGCAGAAGCCCAAGAGGCGGCGCCCGGTGGACTCCAACACCAGCAAGATCTCGATGGAAGTCAGCGCTGCTGCCACTGCTTCATGACCTCCGCTGCACAACCCAGGTAAGGGAGGCTTCAGCGAGGACGGCATATTCCTGTTTTGCCTCAGGTGGCAAAACGAGACAGGCAGCCCCTGCATTCTAAGCATTAAGAGGAAGTGTGGAAAATGGGGAAACTAAACCCAAACTCCATGCCCCCAAGCTAGTGGAGACTAGTCCATTATGGCAAGCAGGGCAATGCCCTACCAACCTCCGTCAGCCCCCACCTGCCTGCCATCTAAATTGCAACCAGTTCAGGGGCTGGCACTGGCTGCCCAATTCCTCTTCCTTAGACTGAGTGCAGCCACTGTGGAACTTAGCTGGGGGTCAAACTAGAATTAGTTAGCTCTGCCTGTCATTGGCTCCACCTGTTGTTTAGTCTCTGTGTCTTCCATCCTACCAGTCATCACTGCCCCAGCATAAGAAAAAGTTCCTACATGTTCACAGCTGCACATGTGCAGGGGCCCTTTTCTCATGTTCAGCAGAATATGTGTAAATGGGTAGCAGGGGAAAGACCTGCTCCACACTTCAATGAATGCATGGCACAGAAAAGTGTAAAAGACTTGTAAATATAAGGGAGAGAGCTTCTCTTTATCTTCTTGAGGGAAGGCACTTACACACACACACACACACACACACACAGCATTCCTTAAGGTTATAGATTTAACCATTAAACCCTTAACTATGGCTGTGTATAATCTCCACGTAATAACAACATAAAATAATTCTGAATTGTGTTAACCCAGGCATGCTGATTTTATGTGTGCGGCGACAGCTTTATGTGGATTGCAGAAAATGAAACAAAAAGGGGGGGGCAGAGCAAGAACCTCACCCCGCTGGAAGGGCTATCCAAGATCTTGCAAGATCTTGTGGGAGCCCTTATGCCACCATCCCAGAGCTGGAAAAGCAATGTGGCGGGCTTTAAAAGATCTTTTTACACTGTGTTTTCCTACTGCTGAAATAGCTTTTTAAGCCCCCTGGCCTTTTTTACTGGGGTCATGTGAGGTCTCTGGAGAGGCTCCCGTGACATCTCTCAAGATCCTTGCTGGGCCTTCCAGAAGCCCCACATGACCTTCCCAGAGCCTGATAAGCAAGGTGGGAGGCTTAAACAGCCCCCCCACTTTGTGTGGGGGGCAAGGCCCGCTCAGCACCCTCTCAGGCAAGTAGAGATGGTTCCACCGGGCTGTTCCGGCTTTGCATGATAGCCAGGAACATAACGCCTATATAAAATGAGATGTACCTGCATATGTTTATCCTTTCCATTAAAATCAAGGATTTCAACGTGTCTACTCAGAAGTAGGCCCAGCTGTATTCAGTGGCGTCCATAGGATTCCAGCTTTACTTATGCAACTTTATCCGAATTGTGGTCCCCATTTTAAACTAAAGGAAACCAATGGAATATGACCAGGGTTCTGGATTATTTGTTCCGTAACAATTTGAAGACTTCTGCTGCTTGAGAAGGGAGAAACGCACAACCTTGCAGTGAACTGTGCCCACAACAAAAGAGGTTTCGAACACAATTTATTCCACAGTATACCTATTCCACCCGGGGCATTTTGTTTATAAATGAAGACTGCTAGATTGGGAATCTTCCACCTAATTTATGCCGGCTCGTTCTTTGATAGGCCTCCTGCAGCGAAAGAAATGGCTCTGCTGTACTGATGTTCCAGTCATTCAGGGGAGAAATGGGGAAGGGGAAATCAATACAGAACAGCTGTTCGCTTTCCAACTCCATTGGACGTTTAGAGCATATTATTGACCAGCATTCGTGGGGGGTTTTTTAAATAAAAAAGTGAAGCCCTGTGCAAGCGTAACACTTAATATTTCAGTAATGAAATGACATTTTAAAAGCCTTCTCTTACATGAAAGACATATTTTCTTGTCACAGCAGCTGCCTTCTTCTTTATTCAATGAGGGAGCGAGAAAGGGATTAACTGTGCAGACCAAGCCCTGTGCATTTTAGCACAGGGTTTGAAAAGATACTTGAAAAATGCATTTTGAAGTTTTTTGGTTTTGTGAAGCACAGATTGCAATATATTTCATCAGAATAAGAGCTTAATTTCCCCGCTCTTAGATCAACCTTTATTCTTGGGTAAGGATTGCAAAAATAATAATTCCCATTTCAATATGGGGAGTCCCACTTTGACTGGCAGGGTGAACATTTAAGAAGACTATAGGTGTTTGCAAAATACCAATACGTATAGGCTCAGCCCATTCCTCAATCTTGTCTGGGATACTGGTTGCATAAACATACACTCTATGGAAAGTTTATGTCTGTATTTAGACATCCAGTGGCCTTGGAGGAGGAATAGGTATACCAATGTTTGGGATGGGAAGGTACATTCACTCAACTCAGTATGTAAAAGAGATACAGTCATACATTGGATCCCAAACGCCTTGGTACTCAGATATTTTGGCTCTCGAATGCCGCAAACCCAGAAGTGAGTGTTCCGGTTTGTGAACGTTCTTTGGAACCCAAACATCCGACGGGGCTTCAGCAGCTTCCGATTGGCTGCAGGAAGCTCCTACAGCCAACCAGAAGCCACCCTTTGGTTTCCAAATGTTTTGGAAGTCGAAGGGACTTTCAGAATGGATTCCGTTCAACTTCCAAAGCACAACTGTACTGGGACATAGGAACTCTAAAGGTGCATATACTTTTGCTTCTGGAACTGACTGATCTTCAGCAATGCAGTTTTGGCAAAATGAAACTTATTCACCCAGACCTATCTGTATAAAAGATATCCAGGATTTTTGTTATCTTCATTCCTAAATGTTTTTAGGATTATTACTCTGATAACACGCCCGTCCCCCTGGTGAACCTGCAGTGACAAACCTGAAGCCTAACCCCTAAATTTTGAAAGCTTTGCAAATTTTAGCCCAGGGACCCTCATTTGGCCCTTTGCTGTGATTCCTTGTAGCATCTTCCGTGTTGAGATGGAAAGCAGAGATTTTCCTTTCAGGTGCTGGTGTCTCGATGGTATCGGACAGATTATCTGAAGTTGAGTTTCTGAAGCTGCATAAATTGGGCACAAGCCAAAAGAAAGACCTTCTCTTGTCCTGGGAAGGGAAGAGGGGAAATGGTAAGGAAGCACAAAATGGGGACCAGATCGGTTTAGTTCCCTGTCATGTGAATCGGTACCACTGAAACGAAGGCACTTCCAACAGAGATGAGAGTATGAGCACGTTTCTTTAAATATCGATTCAAACTCATACATATGGCCAAAAGTGAGCTTCTACAGATATTTTTTCATGAACACTTCCAATATGATTCTCTCAGACTGCCCACTGAGTCTCAAAAGAATAGCTCAGCAGGTTCAATTATATCACTTTTTTCCAGATTGTTTGCTAGGTTCAATTGCATCAGCTGCTAAATTGGCAGTCTGACAGTGAGACGCATATCCTTGTTCAGTGTTATCTTCCTTTACTGGCAAATGTTAAAATTGTTCCATAGTGCAGTTTCACCTCAGGCTAGAAAATTATTTACCTGATTTTTCTAGATGTGCACTAAGACAAGGTAACCAGGTACCGACCAAAGAGGAATGGTTATGTAAATTATGTGACTATTTGGAATTGGCCAATTGACGGATATAATAAGACCAAAGCCAATGAATGCAGTCAAGAAGGAATGGAAGTGCTTGAATGATTATTTAGAAAGACAAGGTTCTATTGTGAAAATTTGGCTGTGTCTAGAATGACCTCGTGAATGGAAAAGGGGAAACATATATATACATATCTATATATTAAGATGAAAATAATACTGAAATACAGATAAAATATGAAATGTGTAAGGAAGTGTTGTGAGTATGATAGAAGTCTATTACTATTTTGTAAAATAGTGTTCATTGTATTGAAATTTTATTCTTTTACTGTCTACTTTACTTCACATTTTTTTTCTTTTCCTCTTTATTTTTATTTATATTATTCCTTATGTATGGCTTGGTATTGATGTATTTAGTTTGCAATAAAAATTCTATTTTTTTTAAAAAAAGGCTTTACTGCTAACATTTCAGTAAAGACTCTCTGATACAAGAAGATTTTGCTTTTGTCGCAGTGAGGTAGAAGAATATATTCTACTTTGGATATATGAGGTAGAAGAATATATTCTACTTTGGTTTCTACTTTGGATTCCTTTACTTTACCCTTTTTGCTGTAACAACAGTTAATTTTGTAGCTGAAACAAACAAACAAAGAAACCCACACCCTTGGATAATGAAATGCCATGGAATAAGAGTATAAATGACGAGAAGTAATGTGTTTTTTAATAATTAATATACTTTAGCAGCCAAAATATAAATGATTTAAGGGGAAAGTGATAATAACTAATGTGAGGCTTTTTCATAAATGCATAATTTAGGAAGGCTAATGATGGAGGGAATGGGCCAACTCTTCAGAAGCATTAGATTGCTGTCAAAAAATACCCCTCCATGTAGTTTTCATAATGCGGACATTCAAATTCCAAAGAAGATTGATCTTTCGTATTTGTCACAAATTTCCTAAATTTGTTGGTATCATGGGTTTCCAGCGGCTGTGGCAATCCCAGCCTTCCTTGACAAAGGTATCCTTTTTATGTTTACATAAAACTTCACACTATTTCAGAACGCGGAAAGGGTTTTTTTTACCATTGGAGTGTGAGAATGCTGACTGTTGTTACCACACTTTTCCTGGAGAATGTAATTACTGGCTTTCATAAATTGATCACACTCTCAAGATGCAAATTAAGATCAGATGTACAGACAGCATACATGTATAGCTTGATAGGGATACTGAAAATCGTATCCAAAATTATTCCTCCCAGCTATACATCCCTGCGTTAGTGGAGCTCCACATAAGAGATTTTGCAGTAATCCAACCTGGAGGTTACGAAGGGCTTGAGACTCCAGAGAGCTGCTGGCCATCAAGAGATGAATAAATAGATGGCTGGTATAAGGTATGCTCCTCGTGTAAATTTTAAACTATCACAGACATTGTGAAAAGAAAAAGGACAGGCTTCTCACTGCTGCCATGTGTGGCTTGGAGCAAAATAGCAGGCATGCAATGTCAGAAAGAACTGAATACAGAAGAGTTTGGGGTTTTTTTAAGGTCAAGTTTGCAAAGATAAATATCAGTAAGACCAATACTCTTTCACCCATAATAACTTTATATGGCAAATGCATATAATTTCTGTTTCATGTGCTTGTTTTATACACATTACAAAGACTTTTCCATGCAGGGAAACCTTGTTCTTTTAAAACATGTATATTTTCAAATGGTTGAATCCGAGAGGCTATAATTTAAAAAGTGATCAGCCACTGGCTTGGACAGCCCTTTTTGCCAAACCAGTTTCCTGTGTTCTGTCATTATGTCACCAGAATATCTCAAGCTTGGCTGCATGTGAAAAGGGAAAGGAACCATAAACAGTAAAGATAAGCTGGAACGAAACAGCTAAATTATGAGCTATAAAAGGGAAAGAAGTTTGAAGTACCATCATCCCAAGAAGCAGCAGGTTAATGAAGTCATAAAGAAAGAAAGCCAAAAAAGAAAGAGATGAGCGCTCCGGAAACATCAAGACAAAAATCAAACCGAATTACTGAAGTCTGCCAATTTCAGCATTACCTCATTCATCAGACAGTCTGATCCGAAACATTTTCTGTCTGCTGTGATATGAAATGAATGGTCCATGTAGATTGAGGTCTAAACACAAGTCATTTGAGTCCATTCTATCAAAAATATTGCATTCCCCCACAGATTAATGGAACCAGGGGGGAAATCTAGGATTACAGTTGTATCTCGGGTTACATACGCTGCAGGTTACAGACTCCGCTAACCCAGAAATAGTACCTTTTGGTTAAGAACTTTGCGTCAGGATGAGAACAGAAATTGTGTTCCAGTGGTGCGGCGGCAGCAGGAGGCCCCATTAGCTAAAGTGGTGCTTCAGGTTAAGAACAGTTTCAGGTTAAGAACGGACCTCCAGAACAAATTAAGTTCTTAACCAGAGGTACCACTGTATTATTATTTTTCAACAGCCACTTATTGCATGAATAACTTATCATTGTGAGCTGCAACGGGTCAACAGGGGAGAAACAAATATATCTTGAGAGCTCTACTTCTATACATCGCATGATTCAGAGCGAGACCGTTTCCTCTCCTCATGACAGCCTTTGTCTCCCACTTCCACCAAGGGTCAGGCTGATTTGATTCCCCTCCTTGTTCCCAATGTAGATCTTCATACCACTCTGTTCCTGATCTGGTGAGCACCATTTTATGGTTTGCCTCTAGTGCCAAAATGTATTGGGCCAGCCCTGCTCACAGCTCCTTCAGCCCCACCATCCCAGGCTGCCTCCCACATCTTGTTGCCCATCCCCGCCCCCTCACAGTTCGGCTCAAAATCCCACTCCCCCTAATCCCAGTATTTTCCCCGTTGCTGCTGCCACTAGTGATGGAGAAGAAAGAGAAGAACGTCTTTCCCCCTTCCACTTCCTATACTACCAACAGAAGGAAATGTGCATTTGAAAATGCATCCTTTCTTCTGGCAGCAGATGAAGCAAAGACAAAGGGGCATGGAAAGGCTTGCTTTGGCCACCCACCTGACCCACTTGCTGTGCCAGCCCCATTGCTGGTGCCCCATCTCTGGAAGCAACCAGAGGCAACGATAAGGCGAGAGCAGGAAGGCTTGCAAAGGCTGTCCTGTGCCGGTCCACCTGCCCACCTGCCCCTGGTCACTGTTAGAATTCCTGCTCCATGACTGCAGTCATGGGATTGTTGCCTATCACATGACGGTATATGTTTTGTCTCCACAAAGTGGGAAGTGACGGAAACAGGATGTTTGTGTTACTGTGTTCCGTGAAGTGGGACTATTGTCCTTTGTTCTTTCTCTTTGCTGTCTGATGCTAGAGAGAGGGGGAGCCATGTGGCAGTGCTCCGTGTGTCTTTATATGTAAATAAAGTAGATTAGCCAAAATGCTGAGTTGCTGGGGTTCTGTTACGCAAACTGCGTACACTCTGCGGATCCCCAAGTGTGCCGATGTCTGTTGGCATCCGTCGCTGTGTTGTTCGGGCTGAAGAAAGCTTTAGAAGCTCCCGAATGATCGACCAGGAGGGAGAGAATGTGCCAGTCGGGCATGTGTCTCTGCCAGGGTCCTACTCAAGTGTAGGACGAGCTCCTGACAGTCACCTCCTCTCCTCCTCCTCATCCCAAGACTGCCCGCCTGCCAGGGCACTCCCCAGAGATGGCCCTGCTTTGTTGTCACCATCTTTCTCCTTAGCGTTGTCTGCAACAGGTGTGCAGCAGTAGCAAAGTGGCATGGTTGCTGTCCTGGCTGGTCCATTGCAGCTTGTCTAGGCAATTGCCCATGCGGCCTGCCCACTCACCTGCTGTTGTGTTGCCATGCTGCTGTTGGCAGGGCCGCCTATTGGCAGCCATGTGAACTGCAGCATGATGCTATTTCTTCTGACAATATTGTATACAGGGAAAATGCTATTCTGAGAGCTTCGGGCTCTTTACTGATGCAGCTGCTGTACAACAGGATTTAGTGCAATGTATATTTACTTATAAATAGTAAACACTGCAAGCCTTTTCAAATCTCGGGCAGTTTTGCTTTGGTCACAGAATTGTATGCAGAATTGAAGAGCCCAGTGAAATTAAAAGGAACCTCGCAGTTGACTTCAATGGACTTTGAACCAGGTTGTACTGCTGTCTGGCTTTCAGCTGCTGTATTAAGAGGATAAATGACTTGAGCGGCTGCTTTGTGAGCGAACAATTAAGGGTGGAAATCAGTGTGACATACCAATGTGCTACACAGCAATTTTCGCTGGCGGTAAAATGAAAATATGTTATGTAAATGAACATTATAAGGCCCGCGTTCATTCAATGGCTCATATTGTATTGTAAGAGAATAAAAAGGCCACGAGGATAAAAATAATAAAACAAAGATTCAGGCTGTGGTTATTGTGTGAATTTGTACTCAAGTGCGGGATTCAAATCCTTTCTGTTCACGCCTCCTTTCTTAATGTATTGGAACCTAAAGACCTGTCAGCCATTTGGACAGATCCCTCTTCAGTTGCCAGCCCTAATTCCATAAAAGCCTTTGTCATCTATTTTCAGCAACTAAATTAAGATAAAGCAAAAAATGAAATTAAGACCAAGAGACGTATTTTAAAGCACAATGAACTGTGAACTCACCACAACAACAAAAAGATAAACCTGGATTACCCATGATGCATAGCTAATCCAAAATGCCCCATGGTCTCACACGGGCTATTGTAAAATTGGTGCAATATTTGTTAGTATGGGTTTTCTACTTCAAAAAGATCATTATTAACTGAACAATAAGTGGAGTAATGACATGCAAATAGCTCATGAAAAATGGGCTTTTATATATGTATATATAAAAGAAGTTCAAATACTTTCAGTGCCTTTTCTTTAATAGAAAGAAACAATTGAGATTACCATATTTCATATATAATTACATGTTGCGGGCAGGGGCAGGGAATAGTATGCCTCAGAGCAGCAGTGGCAGACTTTTCAACTTCACAGAGAATGTTATGAGGGAAAGAGGCAATATATATATATATATATAATCCCACCTCAAATACTTAATTCTGTCTAAGTGAATTTGTTTTTCACAAAAGTGATAGCGATTACATGAACGCATGGCTCTTTCTCTTACTGCTGCAGTAAAACTGTTATGTTCTTTGCATATGAATCTGTAACAAGCAGACCATTTTTTGAAGCATTTGATAAACAAGTGCCAGCCCTATGCAAGCCAATCCCACACAACTACTTTAGCAGCTGTAGCACTAGCAGTGGGTTGCGCCGCTACAACAGAAGAATTCCTTGCAAGTGCAATAGAGTAATGCCCTCTGACCTGTCAGAATGAGCATGTACAACCAGCTCGCTGAAGAACGGCCAGCAAGTTTGGGCTACTGGGTTTACCTTACTTGGCTGACCAGCCCTTTGGATGTTGTGTAAGTGAACTGCTGGGACGCGGGTGGCGCTGTGGTCTAAACCACTGAGCCTCTTGGGCTTGCCGATCAGAAGGTCGGCGGTTCAAATCCCCGCAACTGGGTGAGCTCCCACTGCTTTGTCTCAGCTCCTGCAAACCTAGCCGTTCAAAAGCACGCCAGTGCAAGCAGATAAATAGGTACCGCTGCGGTGGGAAGGTAAAAGGCATTTCCGTGTGCTCTGCTTTCCGTCGTTCTGTTGCGCCAGAAGCGGTTTAGTCATGCTGGCCACATGACACAGAAAGTTGTCTGTGGACAAACGCTGACTCCCTCGGTCTGGAAGCGAGATGAGCGCCACAACCCCATAATTGCCTTTGACTTAAATGAATTGCTGATAAGCCATCCACATCTTTTCAAGTAGTGCTGTGTGCAGGGCAGTTCTGACTGTTACAGCTGACCTAAGTGGGTCTGCTTTGGCAGCAATATTGTGTCGGGTCTTTTCATGCTACTGAGTATGACCCTGTCCTGATGCAGCGCACATCATGCCTTCTTCTTGACATTCTGGGAATCATATGTCAGCCTATAAGACTGATTCATTACATATCCAAATGAAAACACTGAGAGGAAGCTCCTGCTGCTATGGAAAAAAAGTAACTGCATTTCAATTGACCAGAAGTGTAATCTCCCTTGCATTAATTTAGGACCCATTATTGTTTAAACGGGACATGGGTGGCGCTGTGGTTAAACCACAGAGCCTAGGACTTGCCGATCAGAAGGTCGGCAGTTCGAATCCCCACAACGGGGTGAGCTCCAGTTGCTCGGTCCCTGCTCCTGCCAACCTAGCAGTTCAAAAGCACATCAAAGTGCAAGTAGATAAATAGGGAAGGTAAACGGTGTTTCCATACGCTGCTCTGGTTCGCCTGAAGCGGCTTAGTCATGCTGGCCACATGACCCGGAAGCTGTACGCCGGCTCCCTCGGCCAGTAAAGTGAGATGAGCGCCGCAACCCCAGAGTCGGCCACGCCTGGACCTAATGGTCAGGGGTCCCTTTACCTATTGTTTAAACATCATTCCAAGCTCCTAACTGAAGCTGCAAAACATTGCCCAGCAATACATAGCAAGTCCCACTGAACTTACAAGCAGTTATTCCTGTGCTTGGCTGTCCACAAGCTTCTTTGGGGAAGCTTCCCCCCCCCCACCAGCCTAAGCAAGCCTTCACTGTTATTTCTTTTGTGGGGGGTGGGCGGGAATTGCTCACACATCAAGTACTACTACAAATGTCTGTCTACTAGCAGTAGTCATTTTTTAATTTAAATTTTTTTAATGGAAAATGTTTCAGTTAAACAAGATAAAGTGGGAGAAAATTAAAAAGGAAACTAAAGGTGCATTAAAAATGCAAACCAAAATCAAAACTAAATTTAAAAAACACTGTAATACTGTAAATACTTGTCTAATTGTTAATTGTACTAGCCCAGATTATAAATGTGCATGGTTTGATCTAGTCTTCTCTACAAGGGAACTCTGTGCTAAAAATACCATTCTCGGCTTGGTTCTATGGGCACTCAGCTTCCTTGCAATACACATCAAAGAACACATGGAATTAGGAAAGTGTATTAATCAGATTAATATGAAATCAAAGGGAGATGCCTGCTTTGCTTCTACCCCAAAGTTTTTTTTTAATAAAGAAACCCCGGAGTCATTGTTAACAGCTGGAGATCTTCCAATCTCTTTTCATACATCTATATCATTAAAAGCACACAAGCCATGTGAATGCAATGAGCAGGCATTATGATTTCAAAGTGGAGAGGGCCATGAAAGAGAGAGCAGATGTTACTCCACTGTCACAATTCAAATCCTTCCCTCTTGCGGTTCTTCCTTTGTTGCAGCTTTCCAGGCCAGCTGGGAAAATAATCACTTTCAACAGTGCAGCGGCATAAGACAAACTAGGAAACCTGGGCCTGCAGAGAAGTGGGGGCAGGGGCAGCGAAGGCTTACGGCTTTCTCCTAATGTGATCAATTCAGTATTGCCACAAGTTAAAACCAAGGGCTATGTAAAGTGTTTTCAGTGGTACTCCTGAGCATAAAGCAAAAAGCGGGGTTGGAATTTGATGCTGTGCTAAGGAGATCATTCCGTCAAGTGATGGGCCCAATGGAATCATCTCTTCTCTCCTCCCATGTGCTGTTCTGGCGGTTCTCCTGACGGGCCAGAGAGGATTTGGGGGGCTCCATGGGGCTGCATGGAAGGAAGAACTAGATGGAGAAAGCCCTTTTGCACAAGCAGGAGTCCTTGTGCTAGCTTCTGCTCATGCGACCGGGTAGTTGAGTTCTAGACCGACAGGCAGACATAGCCGGGGTTATTTTAATAATTAAAGTACATAAAGGTTCTTAAGTTTATTATTGCATTTTAAAGCCCTTCCCTTCCTCCATAGAGCTCAGGCAGGGAGAAATTTTTCCTCATAACCACTCTAAAGTAGGTTAGCTGAGAGGTGGTGACTGGTGCAAGGTCACCCAGTGAGCTTCGTGGCTGAGTAGGAATTTGAACCTGTTTAGTTCTAGTCCAGCTCTCTAATGTTTCTGAGCACAACCTTTAAAGCCCTAAACAGCCTTGGCCCAATATACCTGAAGGAGCGTCTCTACCTCCATTGTTCAGCCCGGACACTGAGGTCCAGCCCCGAGGGCCACCAGTGACAGGGTGAGCCCCCATTGCTCTGTCCCAGCTCCTGCCAACCTAGCACTTCAAAAGCACACCTGTACAAGTAGATAAATAGGTACCACTGTGGTGGGAAGGTAAACGGCCTTTCCGTGCGCTCCAGTTTCTGTCACGGTGTGCCGTTGCACCAGAAGCGGTTTAGTCCTGCTGGACATATGGCCCAGAAAGCTTGTGGACAAACGCCGGCTCCCTTGGCCTGAAAGCGAGATGAGAGCCGCAACCCCATAGTCGCCTTTGACTGGACTTAACCGTCCAGGGGTCCTTTTTTAATATTAGGGGTGGGGAGCATTTCTCAGAAGGCTGCATTCCCTTCTGGGAGACCCATGCCACCGGTGGGTAGGTGGGCAGAGAGAAACAATATAAATGTTGTTTTTGTGCAATATGCTAGTTTACACACACACACCCTTTATCATCTGTGCAGGAAAACTAAAGGTATTATCAAAGTTCAAAGAAACATTCTGGCCAGACCAAAATCACCATCAAAGATGGTGTGAAGCATGAGGAGTGAATGGCGCTGCCTGAGGAGAATGCCAGGGGTAAACAAGGCCCCTGGGCCTGGTGTTAGGCTTAGCGTACATGGAAGTTAATCTATACCTCTACCCCCCACTTTGATTCATTAAAAAAAACATGTTAAGTTGTGGGCGAACATGTCAGACGACACAGCGATTCTTTAAACAGCTCTTCTTTATTCAGATGCCAGAACAGAACTAGGCTGAGAAGCTCAGTCAGCCTGCTTATATAGAGCTCCAGAACAATGCAACTGTTGCCATTTTCTAAAACTATCCAATCACTGAACGTCACTTTTCGATCCTTCATTTGCATACAAAACTATCCAATCACTGAATGTCACTTTTTGATCCTTCATTTGCATAACTATCTACAGTATCCCCCTGCTGGCCCAGGGTGAGAACTTCAGTACATAACAAAACATATATTCCTATATATCTTTTCAGGGTATTTACATTACTTTTCTATAATAGCACCCTATTGAAAGGTGCCACACAGGGCACCTGAAAAAAAGGATCATAACATTTGAAGAAAAAGAAAATATTTTGTCAACACTTTTGTAGCTGGCATTATCTGAAGCCTGTTTCAAATGTCTCAAAACAGGATCCAGTTCCTATGTATAAGGAAGTGACATTCAACGCCTTCTTTGAATGACTAGATTTTTACCCTGGAAAGCCAGAACCTCTCCGTTTCAATTCACTGCTTTGTACAATGGGGCAACAATGCCTTTCTTTGCAGCATTGGAAGTAATAACAGAAACAGTGTCACATCCACATAATAAACAAAGCCTACACAAAATACTTCACATGGTAGTTTGATGCACATGTAAAGATGCACGTGTTATTTTTAAAACGACCATCTCTTAACCCTGGAAGCGAATTAGTAAGCTATAATACCCTGTTTAAAAACAGATGGGAAAGAGCAACACAAAGTTCCAGTGTCTGTCAATGTGAATCAATGAGAGATCTAGAATAAAAAGGCAAAAACTCATACAGAATACCGACTATACGAGATTGTATCCGCTATCCACCCTGGTTTCTTTAAAATAAACCTAGCGGAAAAGTTCCCTGATTCAGCTGAAAATCCAAGGGCGACGACTTCATAATGATCACCCGTATCTGGGCAGGAAATACAACTTGAGGTTTGAGAGGTGACTCTGAAGAGAGCCGGGGGGATTGCGTGTAAACAGCAAAACAAGACAGGACGCCGCAACCTGGGAGCTGAAGAGGGAGCCTGGCAACAGACAGCTTGGCAGAAGGGATTGGAAGGCTGACAGCCACTTTCAGAGGCACATGTTGTTGCTGATAGAGGCAGCAACAGTAAAAGGGGGGGAAAGGGTAGGGAGAAGGGAGAGGGTCGGATGATTGCTTACAAGCCCTGCTTTTCTATTCAATTACCGACTGCCATTAAGGGCCGGCTTAGCAAATCTGAGGGCCTCCAGCACTCGTCTTTAAGGTTTTGATTAGGAAAAAAAAAATATTTATTAGCCTCAGGTCTGCTACTGAAATGGGTCTTGCTATAGACAGTGAACATGTTTTGTCCAATTGGGTCATGAATCCCTGCTGCGCACAGACAGATCTTCAAACACTGCACTATTCTAGAAATCAGGCCTCAGCTCACAGGATCATTTTTATCTAGCAGTAAGGGCACGAGGGTCTCACAGAAATCGATCCAGAAGCCACGCCGTGCTTGCTAAATGTTGCACCGGAAATGGCTTTCAGGCTGTGATCCTATGCACAACTGACATGAGGCCAAGTCCCACTGAGCTGGGTGAGATTTGCTTTCGAGTAAACATGCATAGAATTAGGCTGCAACTGCCGGTGAAAAGGGGGAAGATGGGATAGTGGCGCCCTGTAAAAGTTGGGTGTGTACATTAGTCCATTTTGTGTGACAATACTATCTTGTCTAAAAATTCCGTCTTAACATTAAGATGGTCATTTTGCCCTCTTTCATAGAATTGGGGTATTTCCAAATAGGAAAAACCTGGTAAGTATTTCTTTAAAACTTGGAAAGAACCCACTTGCAATATCTGAATGGCTCATTTCATATATTAAGCACCCTCAGTAAACAGGACAATTTAGGATATATTTTTTAAAGAGAATGTGCTTACTATTTAACAAGCCCTTTTAAAACACCAATACTTTTAAAACAAGCCTGTTGTCCAAGCAGTTTATGTAACGAACAATGTATGCAAAAAATTTGGAAAGGTTTCTACAGCAATAATTCCCAGAAATAATATTTCCTCCTGCTTGCATACACTGCTCAGGTTAAAGCTTTGCCAGATAAATGCACCCTTCACAGACATTTAAATATGTAAATGTAAAGATGTAATATTAATTTGCACCCATATTGGAGACTAAACAGGGCAAGGGTATATGTAGACAAATTTCTCCGAGGGTTGATCCTGAATCATGTGACCTTGCAATAAACCACATATTGTTTTCTGCTTTATTTCTGAAGCTAACATGGGGGCACTGGTCTCGTTTTGCTGTTTGAGATGTACTTCTTTGATGCTTGGGAGAGTTTTATCCCAAAAGGCAGGATAAACACACTAAATAAATAAACAAACCAGAAAAGCACATGAAGCTACTGTATCTTTTTTTTAAAAAAAGTTAAAAATGAAAACCATAAAAACTCTTAAGTAAAGCTGCCATCTAGTGTTTGAAACATGTAACTCTGCCAATAAATCATCCCCACTTTTGTGAAATGTAAGCCTTACTGTACTTGATTCCTTCCTAAAGGATTCAGTAACAAGCAGGTTATGAGTTAAGGTAGCTACCTATTTTTACCTAGCCTTTTAAATAAAAAGGTTACATGTTATGACTGAGTCAACAGCCTTAGTACAGTTATGAAAAACCATAGATCACTTAATCAGAAAAATCTCAAAGCAGCATGTATAAAATAATTATCAAGAAAACATACAATCAGCAAAAAAAATTAAAACATTTGAATATACATAACTAAATTATATGTCTGGGGAGACTTGTTGAAATAAAAAAAAATTCCAGCAGGCATCTAATGAGGACCAGGGCTTTTCTTTCCAGCTGGAACTTGCCAGAACTCAGTTTTGGCACCTCTCTAGTGGGCGCCATTGCCATTATAAGAGAACAAGGGAGGGGTTCATGGTGAGTTCCAGCACCTCTTTTTCTAGAAAAACAGCAATGGTGAGGACACATGTCTAGTGTCAATAGGGTGTTCCAATGCATTAAGGTGATGATGCCACATAAAAATATCAGCTCCTCACATATGCAGAACAAGCAATGTTTGTAACTTTGACAAACTGGTAAAACAAGGCATATATGAGGCAAGGCAATCCCTCAAGTAAACTGATCCAAAGCCATTAAGTGCTCTATATGCCAACTTGTCCCAGTAACAGATCAGCATCTTTGAGCGAAGGTTGGATGGAAGAAAATGCTTTCAAAAAGTAAAACTGAGTGAAAAAAAGGCGGCTTCTTTGAACTGCATAACTCAAAACCTTCTGCTTGTGCAAAGGAAGCTACATCAATTTACATAGAATTACAAGTCCTGTATTTGAAAAGCACACTGAGCGACTTGGACACAATGATAGGTGAAAGATTATTGCATTGTTACATTCTCCGTCTCAGAAAACACGGTGAGATAATCAAATATAGATTTGTGCCTACAGAGCGGCCTTATATTTTCCAGTGATTGCACAAAGGAAGAAATCTGGGCAGGAAATGGATGTGCCACTGTATCATCTTTAACGGGAAATTGTTTATGAAGTTTTCAGTAGCTGTTCCACATGCAATTTTTACAGCCCGAGCTTCGGCTACACTTTAAATACATGTACTGCTGATGCAATTTAGCCACGGTTGCATAGCATGTCCACTTCTAAGCTCATTTTAATGACTAAGAATGGACCAGATGTTATGATCAATATTTGAATGTGCCACAGAGGATGGGAAAACAGAATGGCATTTTAAAAAAATGAATAAATATGGCTCTATAGCTCCTCAGAGCTTTATTCATTTATATATATATAAAATTATAAACCACTGAATAATATAAAATATCAAGTCAATGCACAACAACGTACAGAGATATACTAAAGCATAAAACGCCAAAAAATACAAAATACTAACAAAAATTGCTTTAGGTACCTACAGACAATAAAGCTGTTGCTTTACTGGTAGGATTATTCCAGCATTCTTACTGTGGGACAACATTTCACATTCTGCTTTTGCAGTCATACCTTGGATCTCAAACGCTGTGGCTCCTGAACAAATCGGCTCCCAAAAGATTGAAACCCAGAAGTGAGTGTTCCGGTTTTCAAACAATTTTCGGTAGCCGAACGTCCGGCACGGCTTCCGATTGGCTGCAGGAGCTTCCTGCAGCCAATCTGAAGCTGTGCTTTGGTTTTGGAATATGAAGGGACTTCCGGAATGGATTCCGTTCGACTTCCAAGGTACGACTGTACTTTATTGGTAAGGTAAATGCAGTGTTTGTTTAAAGACAGAATAGCTAGACCTTATTAGAGACGGCGGCAGCGGCGGCAGGGGAGTTCAACAGCATGCCCTTGAGCCCCAATGAAGGTGTTGCTGATTCACCAGGAGTCTATGAATTATACTTGCTATGATGATGTATTATGTCAGTTTTTGCAAAAAAAAAAAAGACTGGCAAGTATTCACTTTCCTGGGAATGCAGGATAATTTCCAAGTTCCAATCACACGCTCAATTCAAAAGAAACAGACAAAACCCTTCAGATGTGTGTTGTATACTAGCAACCTGTTTTACTGGAGGAAGCTAGAAGACCTTTGGATGAAGCAGACTTAATATAAAAGCAATAGGCAAACATTTAGCTGCAGTGCAATGACAGGCCTTCATATGAGAAAACTGAACAATGGTGCAGGCACCCCCCCCCCTTTCTTAAAGTGGCTATTCACCTGATTTTTTAAAAAAGCGCTGCATGAACATTCATGCATTTGTACATTCATTTATTGCCTATTTTTAATACAGCAAGAGTGGAATGCCTATGCTTTTTTAGTTTGAGGGATAACGACAGATAAACGTTCTTCTTTTATGATGATGATTTCTGGCCTATGTAATTATTCGGATGAAAAAGACCCAAAGAAAAGCAACTAATTTGGCATATGCGTTTCATTTTTCTTATGGGGTCTGGCACAGTACTACTAATTACAACTTCCAGGAAACTGTATTATGAGAGTGGACAGATTCCTCAGGCAGTTCCAAGTTATGCATTCTCTTCCTAGTTAGTGGCACTGAAACAACCTTCCACTGACCTGCCCAAAGGGGGAAAGTCTCAGGAATGACTGAGCCATTCAATAATTTCTGTTGTCAACCTTTCGTGCAGGGAAGAATAACTACATCCCACAAATGGTTTAACAAACCTATCAGGGAAATTAATGCCCTCTGCAGTAGTTTCTTGGCTTCTGAAATGGCATCAATAAAAGGTGATGTTTCATTTTTTAAAAAACCCTTAACCTCTCCTAATCACTGCAGAAGCTTAAACTGTGCTTGGAATGTTTGCAAGCCCTTTTTTCAGGGCAACATTAAAGCGTTAATTCTTTCAGTACGTTTTTAAAGACGTCTTTTTGTTGAGAAATGCTAAACTATCTGGGTAGATAACTGAAACAAACCAACAAACTTTATTTTACCTACTCCAAAATGGGAGTAAAAGTAATTTAAGCAACTTCCAGCTACTATTATGCAAATATAATCAATTTTACCAAGTACAGTGGTACCTCTGGTTATGAACTTAATTCGTTCTGGAGGTCTGTTCTTAAGCTGAAACTGTTCTTATCCTGAGGCACGCTTTTGCTAATGGGGCCTCCCGTTGCGTGCGCACGTCCGGCACGCAATTTCCGTTCGCATCCTGGGGCAAAGTTCGCAACTAGGAGCAGCTACTTCCGAGTTAGCGGAGCTTGTAACCTGCGGCATTTGTAACCAGAAGCGTTTGTAACCAGAGGTACCACTGTATACACAAAAATAGCCGTGCCCATTTGCCTCATTCTGGTTTTCTAAAAGCGCCAAATCCAAAATTTAAGTCATGCTGATTTTAACTGGTGAGTTAATTGCATACCTAGCATTCTCCTGTTGACATTCTCTCCTTTAGCCATTTTCAAATATCTAAAGGGCTGCCACATGGAGGATGGATCCAGCTTGTTTTCTCCTGCTCCAGAGGCTAGATCCTGAACGGATGGATTCAACTTATAAGGAGATCCCGATGAAACATCAGGAAGAACTTTCTGACAGTAAGAGCTGTTTGACAGTGGAACAGACTTCCACAAGATGTGGTGGACTCTCCTTCCTTGGAGGTTTTTAAGCAGAGGTTGGATAGCCACCTGTCATGTATGATCTAGTCAAGTTTCCTGCAGTGTAGGGGGTTGAACTAGATTACCCTCCGGGTATTTTCCAACCCTACAATTCTATGATTCTATACCATATCTTAGAAGTAGGGATGTTTCTAAGAGATACTGAGGGGTAGCAGTTGCTCTGCCAAAATAGCTTATGTCCCTTGCCCCGCTTCAGTCACAACATGTTAAGGTTCTATATAGCATGGATAAAATCCTTTCTCCCATACTAATAATGGTCTTTGCCAACCATCACAAATTAGATTTTTCTGGAAGGTAATGCAACGTACTCCAATGAGAAAAAATATGTATTTGCTATGGCTACCAACAATACATTAACTTCCTACAGCATTTTTCTTAGCACATTTCAGGAACCACAGCTTGGAGACTGGGAGACCAAGCCATGATTATGAGGAAAACCAACAACCCAATCCTGCTTCCCAAGTTCCACTCAAAAAATTATTCTGTTTATAAGCAGAATAGTAGTGTTGACTTAAAGACTGGAGGAATATTGATAGCAGGAAACCTATTTCATATAATAATAATAATAAATAAATAAAATTTTATTTATATCCCGCCCTCCCCAGCCGAAGCCAGGCTCAGAGCCTATCAGTTAGGAGGAAATGTTTCTTTGGAATAGAAAACTATTTTCTCAAAATACAAACTAGTGCCCCTATGCTACACTAATCAATGGCCATCTCCAGCACCCAGTGTTGTGGTCCGCAGTGATCTGCAGTGGCTAAATTTGTGGTCTGCAGTGGCTGAATTTATTTATGTCCCGCACCACCAGTTCTCACAAAATCATCTGTTGGAAGGTTTTTGCAGACGGCGTGGAAGAATCTGAACTTAAGTTTCCCCCCTCTTTTCTCCGTACTTGAAATAATGGGTGACACAATGTATTCAGCAGGTGAGCATGCAAATATTGTTGCATGAAGCAGCACATGCATAGCGTAAGGGTATGCACATGGATCCATTGGCCAGGGTTTAAAACTACAGTGATCTGATTGTCAAAAGTGTGACAACTTGAAATTTTGGGCCAAAAAGATTCCTGCATTGCAGGGGGTTGGACTAGATGACCCTCTTGGTCCCTTCCGACTCTGTAAGTCTATAATTCCTTACTTTTTCTGACAGTGAAGCTCTCAGATTTTGAACTATGCTGAAATAAAACCCAAAAACCAGCTCATCACAGCCTTGTAAGGTGCTTTTCTATTCTGGGCATGTGTCTCTTATACAATAGTAATTTATAGTTAATTGAGTTTAATTTGTGTTACTGTTTCCACAAGCCTGAAATGCCAGTTGCTCTAAATATTATTAAATAAAGCTTTCTTGTGTATTTCACTCTCCTTATGTCTTCCTTGGTCATTTGCACTAGAAACGAAAGCCAGCTCAACTTAAGACGTTTGCTGTCTTGAACAGAGAATGTCTTTAGAAATGTCCTTATGGGACTGAAACAGTATCATAAATAAAAACTATAAATTATATCCTCCAGCAGTCAGGCACTGCTTTTCAGATGTGGGTCAACAACATAATCTTGATTGCGATGCAAACACATTATGTGAATTATGCATTAAATAACCTTCAAAAGCACTTACACCAGAAAAGAGGTTTCGTTTGAAATACTTTTCAATCTGCGGGAACACACAACCTCTTATAGGAATATTCATCATTTGTCACACATTTCAAGCTGATTTCAGCTGCACTTCTCCGTGAATTGCTTTATGTTAACTACTACTTGTTTGCTCAGCTACTACAAAAACGACTTCGGAAAGCAAAGATGGAAAGAAAGAAAAGCCACGCCCCCAAAATCAGGCCCATTCACCAAAATAGTAAAGCAGAGATTTGAACTTTGCGTTAAAGGCTAACAAACTTGAGATCTGGTGAACAGGCAATCAGCACAAATTCTTACATTCAGCAATCAATAGCAAGGCTACATTCTCTTTTAGACAGATACTGCAAACCAGGTGGGGAGGTTACAATCACCTCCCAGCATCTCCAGGTAAGACTGGGAGAGGGGGAATTATGCCTTAAACCCTGGAGAGGTACTGCTTATTGATGTATACAATGCTGAGCTCAAGAGATCTAGCTTCTCATTTGAATTTAAATATTTGTATGTGCTCAGGTGCTCTTTTCCACTCATTTTATCTGAGAGATGCTACCTGGACACGTATTTCTTAAGTGCAGAAAGGAACCACCCTGAGATCTAGGGAGGAAGAGTGGTATACAATTGTTGTTGTTGTTGTTGTTACAATGGGAAGCTATTGTAGGCAGGGCATGCAATCATCTGGAGTTCATTCCCAATGGAGGAACAGAATAATTTCACAGGTCTGATTTCAGCTTTCTGCTTGCACCTCAAATGTTAACATACAAACAAATACATTGGGTTGTAGCCAACTAACATTTACTCAGAGTAGGCCCACTGAAAGGGACGCGGGTGGCGCTGTGGGTAAAAGCCTCAGCTCCTAGGGCTTGCCGATCGAAAGGTCGGCGGTTCGAATCCCCGCGGCGGGGTGCGCTCCCGTTGCTCGGTCCCAGCGCCTGCCAACCTAGCAGTTCGAAAGCACCCCCGGGTGCAAGTAGATAAATAGGGACCGCTTTCTAGCGGGAAGGTAAACGGCGTTTCCGTGTGCGGCTCTGGCTTGCCAGAGCAGCGATGTCACGCTGGCCACGTGACCCGGAAGTGTCTCCGGACAGCGCTGGCCCCCGGCCTATAGAGTGAGATGGGCGCACCAACCCCAGAGTCTGTCAAGAATGGCCCGTACGGGCAGGGGTACCTTTACCTTAGGCCCACTGAAATTAATGGCCATGACTGAGGTCCATTCATTTCAGTGGGTTTACTTTGACTAAAAGTTAGCTGGTGACAAGCCACTGAGTGCATTTTAATGACTGAGTGCCCCAGATGCATTTTTTAAAGGTAGATCTATATATGGATTGATTTCCTCGTGAATCACCTTACCTTTTCAACTGGTGCGTTTTCTTCACATGTGGTTACACTAGCTTTTCTCGATTCGGTTTTTGATCTACTCAGTCTCCGGGATACTTTTTCTCTAAGCAAAGTGGCATATCCAATGTGTTCATAGATAGGGTTTGTCGTCATTTTTGAAATATATTCAGAAGCCTTGGTTTCTATGTACAGTGTTATCAAGCCGTCTGTTACCAAATCGTGTATTGACTCGAACCTCTTTTCCCCTACAAAGTGCTTTCCATCGTAAAAAAGCCTGTAGTTTAAGGTCTGATTGCCAAACCTGCATTAAAACAAAATGAAGTTGTTGCATTAGTGTTCGAACGCTAAAAACATTGATTTCTCAGATGATGCAGGCTATAAAAAGGCCATGTTCCTCATTAGCTATAAAGTTGGAGGACAGAGACTCAAGGAACCGGTATATATTCAGATGAAACAGGTTTGTGCCAGGGCTGCATGAACATGTGTTATGGACCGGTGCAGAACATCCTCATCTGCACTCGGAAGAGAACTTTGGACTAATGTAATCCTTGCTTCTCTTCTGCTCTTTTCCTGCTGTTCTTAAACAGTCACAACACAGCATTAGTAAACCAAGTAAACCAAGGTATAGCAGGGTGTCCTCTTATGCAGGAATCAAAACCAGCTCCATGTCTTTAATATCAGCTCAATGTGGCACTTAGCTGTGTTTGAAGTTACCAGGGGGAACCTTGCTCATCACAGGGGACGAGCTGATATAAAGTCTTGCACAATCCGTGGCATACAATTCACTTTATTGCTTAAATAGGGTTAAACAGTAAGTGAAGTTGCTTAAACAGTAAGTGAAGTTGATGAGAGACTCAAGGTAGCCTGTGACCCCCTTATTTGCAAATGCAGTGCTCATAGCATAATAAGGCGGCATTCTTCATTTGCACTAGGTAGGGATAGCTAACTTATGCACCTCCAGAGTGTCGCAGGTTAGCCGCTCTAAGTTTTCTGTACCCAAGATTAAATACAATTTAAATACAATGGTTGAATACAATTCATGGCGGTTCCCTCGCTGCAAGAAGCCAAGTTATAAGGAACCAGGCAGAGGGCCTTCTCGGTAGTGGCACCTGCCCTGTGGAACGCCTCCCACCAGATGTCAAAGAGAAAAACAACTGCCAGACTTTTAGAAGACACCTGAAGGCAGCCCTGTTTAGGGAAGCTTTTAATGTTTAATAGACTATTGTATTTTAATATTCTGTTGGAAGCTGCCTGTAGTGGCTGGGGAAACCCAGCCAGATGGGCGGGGTATAAATAATAAATTGTTGTTGTTGTTTTTGTTGTTGTTGGTATAACTGGTATAATTTTAGTTCTAACTGGTGATGGTGTTGATATAATGTGAATAATTTTGGGGGTACTCTTTGGCTGTTACTGCCCTTTGGATGCATCTAGACTGGTGACTGGGAGTGGCGGCCGAGAACACATAACATCAGTTCTGAAAGACCTACATTGGCTCCCAGTACGTTTCCGAGCAAAATTCAAAGTGTTGGTGCTGACCTTTAAAGCCCTAAACAGCCTTGGCCCAGTATACATGAAGGAGCATCTCCACCCATATCGTTCAGCCTGGACACTGAGGTCCAGCTCCGAAGGCCTTCTGGCGGTTCCCTCACTGCGAGAAGTGAGGTTACAGGGAACCAGGAAGAGGGTCTTCCCGGTAGTGGCGCCCGCCCTGTGGAATGCCCTCCCATCAGATGTCAAGGAAATAAACAACTATCTGACTTTTAGAAAACATCTGAAGGCAGTCCTGTCCAGGGAAGTTTTTAATGTTTGATGTTTTCTTGTGCTTTTAATTCTGATGGGAGCTGTCCAGAGTGGCTGGGGAAACCCAGCCAGATGGGCAGGGTATAAATAATAAATTGTTATTATTATCACAGAAAGTGCAAAAAACCAACTATTCGGTCTGCAAAAATTTATGCTTTAAAGTTTAAAGGATCGTAATATCTAACACGTTACAGACTACATCATACCATTTAAAAAAGTTTTGCATATAGTTGTTATAACCACAATTCCTTCAGGTTCCCAATGGCCAACAAGCACTTCTTAAAATTTGCAAACAGAAGCAGCAAAGCTCACCTGAGAGCTAGGGTATAGCATCCAGGCTGCCGCTGGCTCTCTCTAAGAATATATGCTCCTTCTACACCTCCAAGCAATTCATCGGCTTGCTCGCGAGAAATGATCCCATGAAACCTGATGGAATAGAAAGCCATCAGGTTAGAGAATAACTCTGAATGGGAGAAAGGCCACAGGAACTCAGTGTTAAAGCACAGAAGGAGGACACATAAAAGTCACCACAAAATAGTTCACGATAGGGTTGTGTCCCTCTGTATGTACAACAAACTGATGCCAGGGGGAACATCTTGGGAGGAACTAATAGCAAAGAATGCTGCAATCAAGATTAAAATTGCGCCCGCAAACTTTCCATTCATTTGCTCAGGCTGCTTTTGGTGAATTCTGCTGTCCATGGTGGTGATACACAACTGATTTATTTGCGCTGCATTTTAATTATTGCTTTGGGATTTTCCTACAGCTGTTCTGTTGCTGTTAAAAGCCTCCTTAAAAGGCTGTTGCCTTAGAAAGACAGGATAGAAATATTTTAAATAAATGAATATTGGAACCAGGGGCTTAGCAGGGCCTGATTTTAGTAATCTGTAACATTTAGCAAGCTCCCTGCCTGGAGTCCCAGCTCTTCTGCCTTTGGATCAATTTTATACGACTACTTCTTCTTTGGCGATAACTTGTGGCCAAGTAAGATAGTCTTCCATGAACATGGTCTTAATAGTGTGTCCGTAGGTGACTGTGGAGGCCAATTCTGGATCCATATGTCTTTCCACACTGGAGACATAGGTTTCTGGGCGGGAGTTGATCACGGTGAGGGTTTGCCAAACGTGCCTTCCTCTTAGCATGTTTCTCCCTTTCGTCCTGAGTTCAAGTGTCTTCAAAGTCCATGGCACCTTTGGTAGAGGCTGTTCTCCAGCTGGAGCACTTGCAGGCGAGTGTTTCCCAATTGTCGGTGTTTATACTACATTTTATTAGATTTGCCTTGAGAGAGTCTTTAAACCTCTTTTGCTGACCACCAGCATTACGCTTTCCAGCATTTTAAAGTTTGGAATAGGCAACACGAGATTCAGACTGGATCATATAGTTCAGTCTGTAGAGCTCTTAATCTCAAGGTTGTGGGTTCGAGCCCCACACTGGGCATTGTAGGGAGTTGGACTAGATGTTCCATGTCGTCCCTTCCAACTCCACAATTCTGTGATTCTGAAAAGGAGACCTAAGTTAAGATTTACAAAATAAATGAAGAAGACTGGGTGGAAGAGTCCTTCTCTCTGGCTCTGCTGGCAGGGGATGGGTGGGTGGGTCCACTTCTACAGAAGCCCCTTGCTGTGCTTGCATTAATGGCAGGCTGCCGTTCACAGCCAGCACAAGTTTCCAAAATGGGGTGCAGCAGAACAGGCCAAGGATTCCATGGATTTTAAGCTGGCCCATTGACAGGTGGCCCACTCTACTGCACCTTACCAAGGACAATAAGGCTGTCAAAGGCTATGAATCACGATGGCCTTGTTCTCCTGCTGCAGGAAGTAGACCTCTGAATCCCAGCTGTTGGAAATCACAAGCTGGGAGAGTGCTGCTGCTCCTGGCCACCGTGAGAATAGGATTCTGGACTATTCTGGGAGCCAGCGTGGTGTAGTGGTTAAGAGCGGTAGATTCGTAATCTGGGGAACCGGGTTCGCGTCTCCGCTCCTCCACATGCAGCTGCTGGGTGACCTTGGGCCAGTCACACTTCTCTGAAGTCTCTCAGCCCCACTCATCTCACAGAGTGTTTGTTGTGGGGGAGGAAGAGAAAGGAGAATGTTAGCTGCTTTGAGACTCCTTCGGGTAGTGATAAAGCGGGATATCAAATCCAAAATCTTCTAGATGGGCCTCTGGCGTTACCCAGTTGGTCTTTCCCTTTAAACAAACAACCAAAGCAAAAACATCCCCGCCACCTTCTTTCCTGACCAACAGCAGTGGCTCCACTTCTCCAGTTGTTCCCAGGGCTGGGTTAGGATTGTTCTACATCTCTAACTGCAAAATACATACTGAAATGTAGATACACTATAGGTACGACCTGAGAAGACAATTCACATGCATGCAAATGAAGAGTCTGGGAAATCAAGAAAAACTGGGTAAGTATGTGGAAAGAAATGGAGAAATAACACGGAGTTAAATTATCTCTTCATTAACATTAAACGATCTCTTCATAGCAATTTTAAATTGCACAGTGTCATGCATCAAATTATTACTTTAAAAGTTATTTTCCTACAAATAATTTAATACATACTCTCGTCCGTAGTATTTCGGTCTGTTCTCCACCTAAATGGGGGGGGGGAGACAACACAGTTAGATATACATTAATAGAAGCAACAATAAAAAATTAAGCTGGTGAAACAATAATATCATCAATATTTTGCCCAACCACAAATACTGCAGGTCACAACTTTAAAAAAGTGTTTTAGGGTGAAATAAGCATTGCCTGCAGAGCAGGAAGCCTGGAGGATGGCATCCTTTATCTAAGAGAGCACAAAGGATTAATTTTAAATGCTACACGTAATGCTGAAAATTTTAATCTGGCAATTATACGCAAACAAATGCCAGGCCAGCAGGGGGCAGTTCCTTACAAAGTTTGATGCACTATGTTTTTGTTCAATGTTCATCTAATATTTGGAGCATAGTGCTGGGATATTAACAGTTGCCTCTGATTTAAATAGTCATTACTAATGTGCTTTTCACTGGCAGTCTTTCAGTAACCAATACTAAATTATGGCTGGATCCATAAAGATAGGCTTTAAACCTTTCATTTTAATGTTTTAATCTTTATTGCAATGCTTCGAAAAAAGAAAGAAAGAAAGAAAGAAAGAAAGAAAGAAAGAAAGAAAGAAAGAAAGAAAGAAAGAAAGAAAGAAAGAAATGTCCTGCAATGTTTATTGGGCAACCCAGTCAGGTGTAACCTGTTACAAATAATAAAATGATTACTACTACACAGCAGAGTCCTTGGGCTGGTGATCAATGTCTTGCAAGTCTCAGGATACCTAATTACACAAGGCAGAGAACATGAATGCACTGCAGGTTAACCTGTTTTTTACAATGCATGTTACACTGCCTATTTGCAATGCTATTGTCTTTGGTATTCACACATGCTATATCCAAACAGAACTACCGTATTTTTGCTCTATAAGACTCACTTTTTCCCTCCTAAAAAGTAAGGGGAAATGTGTGTGCGTCTTATGGGGCGAATGCAGGCTGCGCAGCTATCCCAGAAGCCAGAACAGCAAGAGGGATTGCTGCTTTCACTGTGCAGCGATCCCTCTTGCTGTTCTGGCTTCTGGGATTCAGAATATTTTTTTTCTTGTTTTCCTCCTCCAAAAACTAGGTGCGTCTTGTGGTCTGGTGCATCTTATAGAGCGAAAAATACGGTAATCTGGGGCTTGGTTTCCAGCTTGTTTACGGTTATTCCTACTTGTCTGCCTAGATTTTTCATCGGTAACATGTTCCAGCTATTGTGGCTGACCACAAAAATTCCTAGGGTCAAATGGCCTCAGTGGTGCAGAACGCTTTCCATCAGTTACACCCCTATCTGGACACAGCTAGCCTAACTTCTGTTGTCTGTGCTCCGGTAAACTCTAGGTTAGATTACTGCAATGTGTTATACGTGGGACTGCCTCTGGAGATGGTTTGGAAATTGCAGCTGGTGCAGAATTTGGCCACCAGGATGCCAGACAGTTTGAGTAAATTAACACCAACCCTGACTCAACTACACTGGCTACCAGTTAGCTTCAAGGCCCAGTTCAAAGTGGTGGTTTTGACCTATAAAGCTTTATGTAGCTCTGGGCCTCAAGGACTGCCTCGCCACAGATGAACTGACCCAGACCCTGTGATTGCCATCTAAGATCCTTTTCCGTGTGCCCCACCTACCCAAGAGGTCCGCAGGGTAGCAAGATGAGAATGGGCCTTTTTTCAGTGGTGCTTCCCCATTTGTGGAATGCTCTCCCCAGGGAAGCTCACCTGGTGCCATCGTTACATATCTTTAAAGGGACCCCCGACTGTTAGGTCCAGTCGTGACCGACTCTGGGGTTGTGGCGCTCATCTTGCTTTTCTGGCCGAGGGAACAGGCGTACAGCTTCCGGGTCATGTGGCCAGCATGACTAAGCTGCTTCTGGGAAACCAGAGCAGCACACGGAAACGCCGTTTACCTTCCCACCGGAGCGGTACCTATTTATCTACTTACATTGCATGATTTTGAACTGCTAGGTTGGCAGGAGCAGGGACCGAACTACGGGAGCTCACCTCGTCGCGGGGATTCGAACCGCCAACCTTCTTATCAGCAAGCCCTAGGCTCTGTGGTACGTATCTTTAGGCACCAGCAAAAACCTTTATTTTCTGCTAGGCCTTTGTCTTTTAATGATCTGTAGTCTCCTTTAACAGCTGGGGTGTTCTGTTCCTGCCTTTAAAAGTATGAAAGTATTTTAGATTTTTCTATTCGTTGTCTTTTTAAAATGTTTATTATTTATTGTTGTAAGTCACTTCGGATTGCACTGGCAAAAAAGGCAACTAATCCGTTTAATAAATAATAGTAACAGCTTATAACACAGACAAACTCAAATGTTGCTTGCTTCTGGTTAGTACAAATTTTGTCCCTTGAGAGCTCAGAATACAGTGCTTAGCTGGAAACCTCATAAATATCTGTCAGCAATTGCCAAAACCAAAACTCCTGATGATACAGTGAAAGAATCTAACTTATCTCTTACATATCCTTTGATGGATTCCACCCCCCTTGCGATAGCATACTCGAAAATTTTCTGAAACCCCAAATCCTCAGCAGAGGAATCTCTCTGCAATGCCTAGTGTCTATTTACTTACTATATTTTTATCTTAACATTTCTCCTAGGAGCCGAGAAGCATTCTAGCATCACCACAACCCAAGTGTAAAATGTCAAACAGCTTCATGAAAATGCCTCTCTCAAAAATAACGTTTTGTGAGGTTTCAGGCATGGCCCATCTCTCTGACTTCAAGATCATAGTTCATACAGATATGACAGCTTCTGAACACACTGACATAGCTAAGATTAGAGAAAACTACATTCCACAAGGCATCTTAAAATGAATGTGTGACTCCAAGGAAGTCCACCCACAATGACAAACTGTGGCAGAAATGTGCAGTACTGCTTTGAAGGATGGAGGAATTTCTGGATCAATTTCTGTTATGTTAATGCATGGTAGATATGCATTGAAGACTTACTGGATGTTGTTTGAAGCTGTAACCAATGTAATCTTAAAAAGAAGAGTTCTGTCGAAACTAGCGGCATTTTTTTTTTTGCAAGTAAAATACATTTAGAATCAAGGTATGCACTCTTGATGAGTCAACAAAACATATACGCTAGGTGTAAGATTGCAGTGACCTTGAACTGCAATTCCTCCTCTTTGGAACGTGTGCTATAGTGATCTCCAGTAAGAACAGTAAAAATGTTATTGTAAAAACATGCCACTGTATAGCAGAAACTTCACAGAAAAGCATTATGACCAATGACTGTGGGATAAATATATGCCCTAAATACAATTTCTCCTCTCAAATAATCAGCATTCAAGATGATGTGTGAAATCACCCTAATGACTTATGATTTTTTAATTAAACCAGCTTTTAAATGAAAATGCTGCTTCTTCATAAAATGTAAAAAAGGGCATTAAAATGGTGGCACTGTTTCAGTTGTAGAATTCATACAATTTAAAGGAAAATGCATCCAGTTTTATTTCTAATCTCCAAAATAAGTTATCTGTCAAGATGAGAAGCAAAGAAAAAGGACTTTGACTGCATTTCCAAAGGCTAATAAAGTTTTGTAGATGTGTATTCTTTCCCCAGGACCACCATGGACTTTTTTTGTGGGGGGGAGCATAGGTTGCAGATTACACTGAAGATTTTATCTAAGATTTTGTAACTGGGAGTAGCTAGAGTTGCATTTACCAATCACCAGTATCTCAAGATCAATTTACAACCAGACAGCCTCTGTAATTATCTTTGTGCACCCACACCCAACCATGTTGCCTAATCATCTAATCTGTTAATGATGGGAAAATCTGAAAAGTGCATTAGTAAGACGTTCAAAGTCCAGAAGATAAACATTTGCATACAATGCCCTTTAGCACATTAGTCATGGTGAGAGTAAAAGCCTAAATGTAGTATTTTAATCAGATTAGGCTATATCCAATGTTGGCATGTGAAGGAATGTCACCAAAGTCTAGAAATCCACCTTAAAGAATAGTGGATAGCAAACATGTCAAGCCCATTCAACAACGAAGGAACAAAACAAGATAATTAAATAGAGAGGATATAAATGACAATTATTTCAGATACAGTCGTACCTTGGGTTACATACGCTTCAGGTTACATACGCTTCAGGTCACAGACTCCGCTAACCCAGAAATAGTACCTCGGGTTAAGAACTTTGCTTCAGGATGAGAGCAGAAATCGTGCGGCGGCGGCGGGAGGCCCCATTAGCTAAAGTGGTGCTTCAGGTTAAGAACAGTTTCAGATTAAGAACGGACCTTCGGAACGAATTAAGTATGTAACCAGAGGTACCACTATATACAGAAATAAAGTGTCAATGACATGTACTTGGTAAGATGTGAGGGAAACGCAAATCGATTTGATCTGTAGGCTCACCTTCTAAAGAATTAACAACTGTTCAACGGGCAGATTCTACCATATCTTACAAGAGAATCTGCTAACAACACAGGCAAGTGAGACAGCAAGCCAATAGGGACATAACAAAGATAGACAAATCTGTAGAAGTTCAGCAAACAGTCGATAAGGATCTGGATTCACAAAGAAGGCCACTGGGTTTCAAGCATGACTTCATTGTGTGTAGGACTGCTGCCAGCAACAGCAGCAAAAAAAGTCCTAGATTTCAGAGCTACTTTAATAGCTCTCAGTCGATCGCTGGCTGATCTGTTTGTCGGGTCAAAACATTTGGGAATAATTCATGAAGGATCACTTCTTATGTTACTTTTTAGTAAGAGAAGTACGTAGCAGGAAATGTTCAGATGTGGCTCTGCTGCATTCAAGAAGTCATACTTCACACGAGGCTGAGTTGGGTGTAATGGTTAGTTAGTTGGTTGGACTAACAGTGAGGAGACACTGGATTCCCTTTGCTACTCAGCCCTGAGACTCAACTGGGCCAGTTGCTCTACCGGTCTCACCTAAGTCCTGGGATTGTTGTGAAGATAAAGTGGCGTGGAAGAACCAGGTGAATTACCCTGAGCATCTTACGATTCAAGGTATAGGGAACCCCTGACCATTAGGTCCAGTCGTGGCCGACTCTGGGGTTGCGGTGATCATCTCACTTGACTGGCCAAGGGAGCCTGCGTACAACTTCCGGGTCATGTGGCCAGCATGACTAAGCCACTTCTGGCAAACCAGAGCAGCGCAAGGAAACACCGTTTACCTTCCCGCCGGAGCTGTACCTATTTATCTACTTGTGACGTGCTTTCGAACTGCTAGGTTGGCAGGAGCAGGGACCGAGCAACAGGAGCTCACCCCATCACGGGGATTCGAACTGCTGACCTTCTGATCAGCAAGTCCTAGGCTCTGTGGTTTAACCCACAGCGCCACCCGCGTCCCTATCGTACGATTACGAATAGTTAAAATTAATGGCTGTTCCTAAGGCTCAGATGCCATGGCAAACCAGGGTTCATCTAAAATAAAATCTAAAACTGATTAAATCTAGGTTAAATTGCCTCCATATCTGTTGTCTTCTATTTCCCCCTCAACTTTACTTCCTCCAGGCCAGACTATATATCCGAATACAAATCCACCTGCTCCACATTTAGAAAATTAGGACTACATTTCCTTTCCTTTCCTTTCCTTTGGAAAAGTCTCTTATTCAGTTGCCAGGTGGACAAACCATCCCTGGGGAACAGACTATTTCATCCTGAACAGATTTCCTTTCCTGGCATCAGTGCCTAAATATACATATTTAATTAAGTCATTTATCTAGTTGGAAAACATTTGAGATTGACTCACTGGACACAATCTGCTTTATGATGTCATCCTTCTCCAATCTGAGACACTTAGGATACATGGTATTGTTTTATACTTTGCATGACATCATCCAGTTTATGATGTCACCCTTCTCCCTTTTCTGAGATGCTTAGCATACGAGGGACAAGAGCAGGTCAAGAAGTTTTGAAAGAGATGTAAGCGGCTAAGATGCCCCAACCTGTTCCCACACCCCACCGGCCAATCTTTTACGTAAAAGGTGGGGTGCACTAACTCACAAGACTCACTCACTTTGCAAATGTTGGGAACTGCAAACACCTTGGTGGGGAGTTTGCTCCCATCTGTGAAGGTGGTGTCTGGTTCTAGATCACAAGCTTGTACCCTTCTGTTCGGGCTCCTGTTCAGTCGCTGCCACCTCCGGTTCTGCCTCCTCCCGCCCCTCCAAGTCCTTCTCAGCCTCTGCTGAGGCTCTGTGTTCTGCAGAAAAGCTGGAGGAAGGAGAACCAGCATCCCTTCAGAGGTAGCTGAAGTCAGGGCAGAAAGGTGAGAGTCCCCCACCTTCAGCCTAGGTTCCTGTCCTGGCTCTCACTGGAGGAAGAACGCGAACTCAAATTGCAGTATCTACCAAATCTTTAATTCTCAGATCAGTACAGTACACAGGCAGAGTTCAAAGACATCGTAGGTGCCACACATGGCTAGACAAGCTAAGACATTGACCCAACCAACAACCTTGTTATATGGGAATGGGGCAGGCACAACTTAGGATGGCAATTGAGGCTGTTCCTGAAACTGGGCATGCAAGCAGGCACTCCTCTGAGAAGGGTGGGTCTTCCCTGTCTGTTCATGCCTGTGCTGGTGTCTTCTTCATGACCTCAGCAACAGAGGTTGGGGAGCAGATGGGACAGGCTGGGCGGCCGCCTCCTCTGAAGAGCTGGGGAGCCAGCAATGACAACTCCAGAGTTGGCACTACATTCAGAGTGGCTGAGTTGAAGGTGGGCCTTGGAGAAAAGGCTGTGTGGGTACATGGGAGACTGATGGGGAGATGACATGGAGGGGACCCCCCTCCCCCACTAGGTGTGTTCCATAATCCTCCTTCCCAAGCAGCTCCTCAAGTCCCCATGACTCTGGTTTGGTATGTCCTGCCCTATCCCACTGGAACCTCCTTAGGTTCTTCTGTGAGCAGCTCATTCCTCCACCTTCTTTGTCTGACCAGCCCCATCACTCAGGGATCATGACAGCTCTCACCATTCAGCTCCCCCTCTGTTTCTTCCTCCTTCTCCTGAGCACCTGCCAATCCACACCTGATCCCAAAAGTTCTGCAGGGCTCATGACATCAGTAGCTAAAGCCTTTCACTCTCTTTGGAATCTTCAACTTAGTATTTCCTTCTTGACTTACTGGGTCAAGTACAAAGAACCTTAACTACTATAGGTTTAGGGATGCTCCTTTGTGGCTATTGCTTATTTGAAGGGTGAAGTCCTGTGAAAATGAGGACATGTATATACATACTTCCTCCACTTGTTCTAAAACTCCTGCTTTCAAATGTCATTCTAGACAGGCAGCACAAACCAAATGCCAACTGAGATTTGCTTTGCCTGTACGTCTCTAATGTAAAACATTACTTGGGGACATAGAATGATTCAGGACCATTTCACATCAAATCATGTATTATCCATTTAAATCCACGAATAAATATTCCATCCTTAGATGTGAACAACTGGGGAACAAAACATTGATGGCTGAATCTCTTATTTAGATTTATGTCTCCCAGGTCAAAATCCAATATTTTATATTATCTTTTACTGAATTTTACGTGAACTAAAGGAATTCCTGGATGCTTTAGCACCGCAGTGAGAATATTACAAGCCAAAAAGATACCATAGTAATCTTCAAGCTCTTGTTTTACAGCTAGGCTTTCAGGAAAATCTAAGCAGAAAACAGAGGAACATTTCACATTTACATATGTTAAACCCCTTCATACATTACTACTTGTATTTATTTATACTTTGAAGATTTCTGCATATTACATCCAGCTGAAAAATAAACGGGCACTTATGAATAAAAATCCATTCCCATTTCGTACAGAATTAAGAGCAGAGGATGGTAAAATGTTTTGCTTTTCCCCAAGCTATCACATATTTTACTATCTTTACTAGCAATAGTGTTTTCTAAAACTGTAATTAGAATTAAGAACAATGAGCAAAGTAATTAGCTGACATATTTCTCTGCATAATAGTCCGGTTTAGGAAGTGCATGCTTTGTATGCACCGGGGACAGTTTATTCAAATTTGCCATTGTAGTGAACACTGTTTTGTTGAATAATTGTTAGCAATTTCTGAAAATCTCCAGCAGAGAGAGACTTCCAACACCGATTTAGCATTATGCCAAACCAATAAGCTGCACGAACATTAAGCTATTCTGTAATGGGAGTTTATACAGGGGGGAATTTGTTCCAAGAGTCATCTACAATGCTCCATTCCTTCAATCATTACGAAATGTTTAAAAGGTAACATTTATATAATTGGGTAGTAGGATAATAATATTTTAATCTGATATTAATCTCATTGTTTTATCTTTGTTTCTTTTGGGGAGGGAGGTGTTTAACACCAATTTTAAAAAATGGATCTGAGTGTATCTAAGAAACCACAAGCTGTTTAGCTTAACATCATTTCAGAGCCATCTGTAGCAGATGCGGCGCCGGGGTGCAAATATCCACCTAGCACCCCCAAATTACCACAGATTGGGGGGGATGCTGCTGCGCACTGCCAGCCATGGGGGGCGCAACTCCCCCCATGCCGCTATGGGAGAGAGATCCCTGCAGAGGCTTGGGAAGGATGTTGCATGCCTGCCAGCCATATAGTTGGCGGGGCGCAGCTGGCAGGTGTGCAGGAAAAGGGGAGGCCACCAGCAAAGCCGCGCAGCTCCCCCACTCGCTGGGGCGCCCCTGAGAGGCCGGCGCCCTGGCGCGACGCACCACTAAGCCCTATGGGAAAGACGTCTCTGCATCATTTCAGGGAGAATTGGTGGAAAGCGTTATTGAAGATAGAATTACCAAGTACAGTGGTACCTCGGGTCACAGACACTTCAGGTTACATACGCTTCAGGTTACAGACTCCGCTAACCCAGAAATAGTACCTCAGGTTAAGAACTTTGCTTCAGGATGAGAACAGAAATCGTGCTCTGGCGGCGCAGCGGCAGCGGGAAGCCCCATTAGCTAAAGGGGTGCTTCAGGTTAAGAACAGTTTCAGGTTAAGAACGGACCTCCGGAACAAATTAAGTACTTAACCTGAGGTACCACTGTATATAGAAGAACAAGATGAAAACCGAAGCCAGAGACAACTTCCCAGTTCCCCCCCCCCTAGCCTCATTCATCTAGCCTGTTCCAAAACATTATAGGCTGCTTTATTTCTGAGTCAATCTCAGTATGAGCCACAGTGACCTCACTCATCACAACTTAAGGTACACCAACAAGTCTCATGGCACACATGGAAATGCACTGAGTATACTGTGCAAAGGCGACTCTGCTTAACAGTATTGCTTCTAGCTATTCTTGCTTGCTAGCAAACGTGAAGAAACATGTCCTTAAAAACTACTAAAAATCATTATCATACTAAAGAGACAACTAGAGGAGCTTCAAGCACATTTGAACCACACAGCTTCTTCCCAGGAGAAAGAGAAATGATCTCTCCCTCCCTTCTCCTGGAGAACTCTGCTGCAGTGGGTGTGCCCTTCCCACCTGCAGAAAACAAAAGAATTGCTTTTAAGCCTGACAACTGAGGAGCTTATTCATGAACAGATCTGCTAGTGGGAAGGGCTCCTGCTTGATGCTGGAAACTGCTCTTTCCAACCGGCAGATTTGCTCTGCAGGAGATGCATCGACTGGGACAGGTCTATTTCAGGAGGAAGACTAGGGAGTCCTCTCTGCTCAGAGCTACTGAAGCATCAGACAGAGCTGCTTATCCACTTGAAATGTGCGTTTCTCAGTTAGCACCTCTAGTTACAGCAGATCTGTGTCTTCAATCAGGAATGCTTCCGGTGACCTTCATAAGGCCTATACAGACATTACCGGGAACATCCTAGGGAAGGAAGCACCTCTTTAATGAGGTGCTTACTCTGCCAATACAAAAACCAAGATCAGCAGCTTCATCTCAGATGTTGTGCAATTAGGGTGAGCCATACCTCGTACACCATCATGGGAATAAAACTGGTCAGAAACAAAGCAATCTGTTAGAAACTTCAGGAAACCAAACTGGGAGACAGCCAGTAAATGCACGGCCTTATCTATTCTTACATACTGTCTTTGTACTTTAGACTGCATGCTATTCATTCAATATTCTATCTACACCATTCTAAAACATTTGTCAAAATGCATATTTTCAGATGACAAACAGGGTTTGTGAAGCTAGTGGAAGATTTGCTGGGGTGGGGTAGGAAATCGCGCTTTATTTATGGCAGAAATAAACACAAAGAAACACAACACTTTGATGAACACAAAAATAGTACTGAAAACATCTTAATAATATTAATCACTTAAAGCTTAGAATTAATAACAAACACCGACTGGTGTTTTTATAATGTTTACCTTATAATTTTTTTAAAAAGAGAGCGCTTTTGAATCTTTTGTGTGGGTGACAATATATAGATCACATCCTGCACACATAAAATGTGAAGACCAACAGTATCAGCATGCTGCTGACCATTCAATTAAAGAAGATGAAGAGAAACTTGAAACTGACCTCTTGAGGACAAATTATTCTCTTGGGACGAGGTGCTTCCTGTTGTAACTGATACACTGTCAAACATAAAAAACACGTTTGTAATTAGAAAGCTGCAATGAATACTAACATTTGCTTAGATAGGCTTAAAGAAGATGCTTCAAACTCAATTCAAATGAAGGGGAAATAGCTGACTTGCAAGGGGTATTGCAGAGTATCGCATTTAGAATTCATAGAGCGGACACAGGTACCTTCCTCCACAGTGAATCTTGATATCCTCATCAGTTTTCCTCCTCACCTCTGCTGTCTAGAAGGCTGCCTACTTTTTGGTTGGTACTTCTGCGAAATTTCCCGCGATATGGCTTTGAAGTGCCACAAAATCCTGCGAAACCAGTTTGTGCAGGGACTGCAATGGGCCACAAAGCGGGATGCAAAAAATAAACATCTGCTCCATGAGAAGTAGCAGCTGTACATTGCCCTGTGCAAGTCTCTTTAAAGGTCCTGCCTTGCCACATTCTTTTGCTGTCTTTCCAGTTGGCAGTTCACCACTTGAGACAAAAATGCTTGGCTGCAGGTAAAACGTAAATAAAAACAGAGGAAGGGCCGGGTAGCTCGGGAGTAGAGCATCTGCTTTGCATACATAGAGAAGGTTCTTCATTCAATTCCCATCATGTCCAGTTAGGGCTGGAAATGTCCACTGCCAGCCAGAGAAGACATTACTGGACTACATGGACCGATGATCAGACTCAGTATAAAGCAGCTTCCTATGTTCCTAACATGTTTGCTGTTGTTGTTTAGTCGTTCAGTCGTGTCCGACTCTTCATGACCCCATGGACCAGAGCACGCCAGGCACTCCTGTCTTCCATTGCCTCCCGCAGTTTGGTCAAACTCATGCTGGTAGCTTCGAGAACACTGTCCAACCATCTCGTCCTCTGTCGTCCCCTTCTCCTTGTGCCCTCCATCTTTCCCAACATCAGGGTCTTTTCCAGGGAGTCTTCTCTTCTCATGAGGTGGCCAAACTATTGGAGTCTCAGCTTCACGATCTGTCCTTCCAGTGAGCACTCAGGGCTGATTTCCTTAAGAATGGAGAGGTTTGATCTTCTTGCAGTCTATGGGACTCTCAAGAGTCTCCTCCAGCACTATAATTCAAAAGCATCAATTCTTTGGCAATCAGCCTTCTTTATGGTCCAGCTCTCACTTCCATACATCACTACTGGGAAAACCGTAGCTTTAACTATACGGACCTAACTTGTAGGAAGCAGGTAAAACTAAAGGAAGTAAAATATATTAAAATATACATGTCCTGTACTTTAAAAAAGAAAAAGACAGAGACACACACCCCAACAACCCCTTTTTCAGTTTAGTTCCATCAGTATTCTAATACAAATACAGAATAAGGAATATCGGTGCGGACAGGCGTGCAATAATATATTCTATTACCGTATTGTACTACTAATACATACTAGCTGCCTATAGCGATAACAAAACACATATTCTAAAAGCTGTTTAATACTTTTACAACCCTGTATTCTTCTCCCTACATCCTTCGCTCACTTTTCAGTTCCTTTCCCCCCTTGCTCTCCCAGAGCTATTTACAGCTTCTGCTCTAACGATCTTATGTCAGTAAGTGAGCTGGTCAGTAATAAGGCAAGTAAATGAAATACATTAGAAAATTACTTTAGTCAGCAAAGATTTTTAAGCATTATGGAAGAAGCAGGTCTTCAGGGAATATACACGTGAGAAAAGGGGTAGCTTTCTCTGCAGCCCAGACAAGTCTACAATTTATTTCAAATGTGGGCATTCTGTATACAAGCATATTACCATATTTGTAGTCAACCTCTGATCCAGTAGGAGCAGACTAAAACTTACAAATGTTTGTGGTCAGCATCATGGCAACAGAGACAGATGCATGCTTAGCATTTATATGTTTCCCCATTAAATTCCTGAAGTGTTTCACTAACATTGTATTGCAAGTCTGGCATCTAATGACTGTATGAATCATGATTTGAACTAGAGATTTCAAGCTCATAAGCACATGCCCTTAAGCAGCAAACCATCGCACAATGCAATAGAAGTGAGCTGTAGGGCTTAGTTACAAGTGGAAAAGGTCAATTTTCTAGTAATTGCATTGAATTTCATAACTGGGGTGGTGGTGGTGCAGAATAGCGAAGCTGGCGGTTCTTATCCTCAGCTAAGTATGAGCAGAGCATAAATCACTTGAGAATTTCAGGCATGGCTTACAATGGGCTTGGCATGGCATCACCTGAACTTATGCAGGTAAGAGGATAGCATTGGGAAAGCCTAATGGCAGCGAAGGCTTAATTTTAAAGCAGACATTGTTGCTGGGAAACCTGGTAATTGTACAATTTCATTTGGTTCAATGGACTGTAGGATACTCCACTACTGTTGAAAGTCTGGGAATGGTAGGATGAAATGAACACTGTCACCAGTCTTCGCTGTAACCACAGCTTTCCTTTCAAGGTATGTTTGAGAAGAGGTAAAAGGCAAAGGACCTCTGGACAGTTAGGTCCAGTCAAAGGTGACTCTGGGGTTGTGGCGCTCATCTCACTTTTCAGGCCGAGGAGCCAGCGTTTGTCTGCAGACAGTTTTCTGGGTCATGTGGCCAGCATGACTAAACCACTTCTGGCACAATGGGACACCGTGATGGAAAACAGAGTTCACGGAAACGCCATTTACCTTCCTGCTGCAGCAATACCTATTTATCTACTTGCGCTGATATGCTTTCAAATTGCTAGGTTGGCAGAAGCTGGGACAGAGCAACGGGAGCTCTGTGGGTTCGAACCGCCGACCTTCCGATCGGCAAGCCCAAGAGGCTTAGTGGTTTAGACCACAGCACCACACATGTCCCTGTTTGAGAAGAGGGGAACAGCAACAGCAGGTTTAATTGTCCCAAGCACTATTCCCATGAACTAACTCTTGAGAAAACCCTGAGCTTTCTCCAGGTGTTTTCTGAGAATGCTTTGAAAAACTGAGCCAATTATGAATTGAACTGGAGGGAGCTTGCACATCACTAATTAAGTGAGTCAAACACAGGAAATGATCAGCATGAGGTGTGTTATTGCTGTACGCTGCAGTCAAGTCTTTTGGCTAGCCTGAGGGCCAAACAACTCATTGCACACAAACACGTGTACAGAAGAACCCAGATGTCATTAAAAAAGACACAACAGTTTTAGGAGAATAAGATTTGGAGCAGTGGAGCAAGTGAAAGGGAATGTGTTACTCTTCCCTTGCTCATCATTCCTCTGCTCCAAATTGCCCTGGCAGTGAATTTTCACACACCAATGGGGTTCAAGTGATTTGAATCCCAATGGGGAAAAGGCCCTTCACAAAGAGCCACAGAACAGGGAAGGGCTATGCGCATCTTTTGTCACCATTCTAAACTCCCTTTTATAAAGCATGTTCAATGTGTAGCAAGTCTCTGATAGGGCGCACTGACACAAACATGCAATGCACAACATGCTGCTATACCCATTCATGTGATAGCCGTTGCTTTAAAGAAAGGAAATCTAGCAAGCAGGTAGAAGCAGCCTGATACCAGCTTGGTCATTCGATAAAAGTCGCTCAGACTGGAGCAGTGATGTTGCTGAGTTTGGAAATGACCACCTGTCACTACGGAAAAAATAAATGACTTCACATTATGGCTAGGGGCACCATAATCTCAGGACATTACAAACTGAACCATTCCTCTTTAGCTTGAATGGCAACAACACCCAAGGAAGGGGAGATGCAAAAAAGAGGGTTGCTCCTTGGTAAATTGTATGCATGTGGGGCCTGTGGTCCCTTTACGAGAAACAGCTATGATGCAGGGGGCAGCTTCTGGAGAGCTGGCTCTGAGATATGACCGGGGAAGTTTGTTACTACCCTATGCAGGCTCTCAAGCCACTTCAAAAATCAATTTTGTTCTACCACTAGCTCAGCTTGTAGTGAGTTCCTACATAAATGGCAGAATACAACACATGGTGTCAGAAGATTGATGGGCCATGACCGTCACGCAGAGCAATGTAAGAAATGTGCAACACAGATGCCTTACTGAGAAGAAGCTCAGTGCAAAGAATCCTGAAAATGTAGCTTGCCAGTTTCATCACTTTCCAAGGCATTTGGAGACTTGGCAGAAGTCCTGCATGTAGGCACAAAGACTCAAAAGGCACAAGTATAAGGTGGGAGAGACCTGGCTTGGCACCAGCACACAACATCACAAGCCAGCAGTGCAATGTGGCTGCTAAACAAACTAATGCAATCTCAGGCTACGTTAGCAGAAGCACGGTGCCCGGATCATGGAAAACAATAGTTCCACTCTATTTGCATTAGTCAAGCCACATCTGGAGTACTGAGCCCAATTCTGGGCACCAACCGCACTAGGAAGAACATAGACAAAGTGGGATGGGCCCAGAGAAGGGCAACCAGGATGGAGGAACTAAATCTTAGGTGGAACAGTTCAAAGATTTGGGGACGTTTAGCCTGGAAAGAACAGATTATGGGGAGACATGATGGCATTCAAATACCTGAAAGGCTGTTATGCATAAAAGGTTGTTGTTGTTGTTGCTGCTGCTGCTGTTGTTGTGTTGTTGCAATTTATTACCCACCCTGAGGTCCCAGGGCAGGTTACAACCATTAAAACACAACATTAAAAATAGTGCAAAGCGATACTAAAATTAAAGAAATAAGGCGGGCCCTAGAAAGGTACACCTCAAGTGCCAAAAGCTGGCTGGTTCTGTTACTCCCATATGGCTAATTGAAGGATTGCATTCCCTCATACAAAGCTGCCTGGGCTATGGGTTCTTTAGGGAAGCTCTTCTCTTGGTCCCACCACCCATATTGGCACGCTTGGTAGGGACATGGGAAAAGGCCTCCTTGGCAGCTGCTCCCAGACTTTGGAACTCCATCCCTAGAGAAGCTAGACTGGCCCCCCTCTTGTCTTTTCACTGGCAGATGAGTATTTTCCTGTTCCAAAAGGCTTTTCGGAACTGACTGTTTTAATGAGGGGACTGTTGCTGTACTGTTTTTGTTGTGGTTGTCTGTATGCTTTTAATAGAACATGGGTGTGTGTGTGTGTGTGTGTGTATAGATAGCTATATATAGAGATAGAGATATGTGTAGTGATTAATTTTTTAAAAACCTAGGGTTTTTTTTAGCTGTTCTTCTTTTATCTGCAAGCTGCTTTGAGTCCCTGCCAGGGGAAAAGGTAGAGAGTGAATGAATGAATGAATGAATGAGTCTTTGGAGGGAGGTCAGGACTAGAACTACTGAGTGAATATTGCATGGAAGCAGATTTCAGGGAAACGTTAAAATTAACTTCTTAATGGTAACAGCTGATTGTCCGAGCAACACTTGCAAAGTGGTGGGCTCTTTCTGTGCAGAGGTTGCACAGCTGTCCACCAAGAATGCCATAATTGCATCCTTCACTGCAGATCTTGCATGAAGCAAAGGCTTGGACTAGAAGACCTCCATGGTCCCTTCCAACTTTTACGATTCTACAATTCTGCATGGTATTTCAGCTAGGAACTCCTTGTGGATAAAGCTTTGCATCTAATTTAAGTTTTTTTAAAAAACAACCCTTTCCTTCATGCCTCTCCCCCTATCTGTTGCTTCTGGAAGGTTAGTTTCAAGGAAAGGGAAGCAGAAAGGCATACTGAGTGGTTGTGACTTCTGTGAGCCCCCAGATAACATTCAGAAAGAACTACAATGGTACCTCTGGTTACAAACTCAATTCGTTCTGGAGGTCTGTTCTTAACCTGAAACCGTTCTTAACCTGAGGTAACACTTTAGCTAATGGGTCCTCCCGCTTCAGCCGTGCCACTGGCACGTGATTTTTGTTCTCATCCTGAGGTAAAGTTCTTAACCCGAGGTACTACTTCCGGGTTAGCAGAATCTGTAACCCAAAGTGTTTGTAACTCGAGGTGTTTGTAATCCAAGGTACCACTGTATTACAAAGTGAGTCTCAGGGAACTGAGCCATCTCCGGGTCAGAGTCTTGAGGATTTATAGGATCAGGTGAAATGCAACTGACTGGTCCTCTGCGTCACCTGACCATATGGAAGGGTAAAGGTAAAGTTAAAGGGACCCCTGACCATTAGGTCCAGTCGTGACCGACTCTGGGGTCGCGGCACTCATCTCGCTTTATTGGCCAAGGGAGCCGGCGTATGGAAGGGTAAGTCTCTGTAATTCCTTGTGGCTAACAGCATTGTTGGTGTCTAACTGATTTCATATGTTTCAATTGTACTTTTTTTCGTACTGCCATGTTTGTTGTCCTGGGTTCCTTTGGAGGAAGAGCAACATAAAACAACAACAACCATCACAGCAGGTTGCAGCCCAGTGGTAACAGTGGCTCAGAGCCTAAGAGAGTTGTGTCTAGCTGCCAACTGTCCTAAATTGAGACTATTGGTGCTTTACAATCTAGTCTGAGTCCACTCTCAGACTGGTCTCCAGCCCAACAATCTGTGTTTGCAATGTCACTGTACATGAGAAGTAATGTGGAAACAACATGGCATCTGAACTAGGGCTCAAGGGTAGCATGTGTGGGTGACAATAGCATTTGTAGATTAGAGGCAAATCCAACAAGCTCTAAAGCTGACAGGCATGGCATCTGGATTCATTCTGTGAAAACTTATCCTGTATATTCCATGCTTTCAAATTCTTCATTTTGAATGTGGCTTTCTCCAGCACTAAATATATGATTGACATCCTATTCAATATTCCTTTGGAAGTGGGGGGGAAACAACAACCAGGTTCCCAGAAACCTGTCTTGAATTAATGGTCCAACTACTACCAAAGTTAAGAAAAAGGCAACACTTTCAACATGAAGGTCCACTGCAGTTTTTGCCTTGCCACATGGTAAAATGAATGAGGCTTACACACACACACACACACACACACACACACACACACTAAATTCTTGACAACAGATTGGCAGCATCCTTTTTCTGTTTCAGCAGTACATATAATTAAAACATATGCACCATGTGATCTCCTAAGTCTCTAATGACAGAGTGTTGTGTTAGCAAGAACAATAAAACGAGCTTTTAAGGGCTGTTCTTAGAATCATGCCAGGACCTGCCCTTGGAGTAAATCTCTTTTCCCCCCCTCTGCCTGCATTCCTGCGCCAGGGATTTTGTGCTGCACCTTTAGTCAATCAACACACTCTTTGTCGCATCTGTTGGTTCCATTTCTGTTTCTCTGACTTTTATGTCCAGTTAATAAGCACCTACGTAATGGCAGTGGCTCAGACAGGTCACCCCACCCATTTCAAAGCAGCTATTCCAAAACTGATGCTTCTTGGCTTTGGCAGGTGGTTAGCAAATGTGGAGCAAGAAGAAATCCCAGCAACCACGTGCAATGCAATTCTACACATGTCCACCTGGATGCAATGGGACTTATTCTCAGGTAAGTGTATATAAGATTATTGTTGCTCTATTCTAATTTCATGCCACAAGGCAGGCAACCCTGTACTTAGAAATCCCTTACAGATGCTTTTCTAGTCTCTTAAAACCCACTGATGATTCTTCCATGCCTTTTCTAGATACCTTTTAATCTTACTAAAATTGTTATTTTAAAAAGATAAATTTGACTTGGAACTTAAGCATCTGCTCCCATGGTTCCTCTTATCAGTGCTCATTTCCTTTAGGTTCCTCAAATCATGCACAATGCCCTTCCAAAATCTCCCATGTTAGGTCCCCGCCCTCCTCCCACCCCCAAATTCCAGTTTCTGATACTCACGGTATGATTTCCATATTGGGGGCTGATACTCTTCGGCATCTAAAATAGTGACAAAAGAAAAAAAACAGTCAACCAAAAGCTCGGTGAACCTTTTGGCATGTAACTCCTATACAGAACTGAAGAGAACTAGGTGTTACCATTGAATTTAGCACAATATATGATATCCCCTCCCCGCAATATTTGTCATTTCATAGGAGTTGTGTAGGTACCCTGTCACAGATGATGATGATGATAATAATAATAATAATAATATAATTTATTATTTATACCCCGCCCATCTTCCAACAAAATATTAAAATACAGTAATGCATCAAACATTAAAAGCTTCCCTAAACAGGGCTGCCTTCGGATGTCTTCTAAAAGTCTGGTAGTTGTTGTTCTCTTTGACATCTGGTGGGAGGGCGTTCCACAGGGCGGGTGCCACTACCAAGAAGGCCCTCTGCCTGGTTCCCTGTAATAAGAAATTTAACTGGGAGAGGATCCTGTGCGTCAGAGTATGAAACCTACATCTCCTCCGTCCATTTCCCCCATGTGTCCAAGGAAAGGAACAGGGTGGAGAGCATGAAGGCCCATGGATACAGAGAAACTACCCTGCAAAATAGGGGAAACTGTGTACTGGCTGAACAACCCTCCAATACAGAGCAGGTAGTAGCAGTGCCCCTTCTCACAGTGTAATGATGCAGGTTCTTGTGAGGGCTCCCTGTGGGCCACAAATCCTGAAATCGTTTGGGGGGTTTTTAACCAGGGCATACTCCACGATATACCTGTGAAGTACAACTACCTTTGCAGACAAACACCAAACACTTTATTTTACCTATTGACTCTGTTATTATTCGGAATACGTGAGTCGACATATATGGAGCAGAATGGAAGTCACAGGCAAAATATCAATACCTACAGTATTGTACCAATAGCGGATGAGCATGCCTTGTTTTGATGACCACATCCTGCCCATGAACCCAAGGTCATAGACATCAGGGGGAAGGTGGGAGAGGCCATGGAAGGCGGATTGGAAGAACATTTAAACTTCTGTAGCTGCTCACATTTACACTCATGCCTAAGCACCCAGTTTACTTTGCCATTTATTTCTGCTATGGCATCCTATAGGCTGCTTCTGCAACGTGTATCATTATAATGATAAATACAATGACTGAGTAGACTGTATCATTAATCTAGAGACAATATGCAGGTTAATTAAAGCAATCTGATGTTTTCTATTCCTATGCTACTTATGGTAATGAAAAATCCAAGCACATTTCCTGAGCTCACACATATTTGTGCATTATATATACCTACATACACAGTCAGTATGCCGTGCAAGTGATTAACTGCAGTGCGCTTTTAAAAATGAGACTATGCATTTGAGGCAATAAACTCTAGCAATATATAGATACATTTATCATCTACTCCTCCACACAATTCTCCAACCACTTAACTCTCAAAACAATCACTTTAACACTAGACCGCTCTGGCTGAGGCTTTCTACATTTCTTATAGTCGATGTCTAACATAATTCTGTTTCCCTAATATTGGGATGTATCATTAATTTGCAAAATGGATATACTTAAAATAAATGCAGAGTTAACCATATTTCACCAATAATTCTAAATGCTATACACTGCAAGCTTGATTGCATCTGGTGTTGCTACTGTTCATTCAGCTGATCTTACGTTTATCATTATGGCTTCTTTCTATACAAGTAAGCTGTTTCACAGCAATTTTTAATCCCGTTTGTTGCATCTATCCTTCAAAGTAAGGACGGATGGCCAGAAATGACTTCCCCCCCCCCTCTCCTAACACCCAAGTCTGTGGCATTGGATGCTTATTAAATTATCTCATTAACATCAGCTTTGATCATAGTAACTAGATAATCCTTGGGATAAAACTGTATGCACCGGTATGTAAAGACAAATGCGCTGACACATTGTAGAAGTAAAACACTTGTTTTCTGTTGCAGTACTCCTGCTTGATCCACACTTTCATTTGCAATCTTACTTCAGGAAACAAGCCAAGTACAATGTTATTATGAAGCTGAAAGAGGTAGCCTTTTTAAGCTAATGAGCATTAAAAGGAAGACAGAATTTTATGAGACTCTCACGTTCATGTTAAAGTAAACATGTGGGAAACTAATAAAAAAAAGGGCTGATTTGATGAGCAAATGGCTGGAAGAGTTTTATCTGTATTTTCATATTCTGCTGCAACAGAATATCAAGACTAATGCAGACTATTGGAAAGCTACGTTTGTGAAGATTTGCAACTGCGACACGAATGCACTTTCTGTAAAGCAAAAAACAGAACTGCACATACATAGCTGATACTAAGATGGGAATAGTGACAAATGACACAACTTAATTCTGTTACTATCATGTGATATATTACTTTTATTATCGTAAGCAGCCTTGAGAATCCTTAGAATGAAGGGCAGCGCAGAAAACTGCTCCATGTCGCTGCCATTGATGCCAAGAGTAGGGGGTACACAATGCTCAGTAGTAATGAACACATCAGGCAAAGCGTGGCATCTGACACTCCCTTTCCCCCCCTTTTCATAAAATTTTTATTAAGTTTTCCACAATTATAACAAATATCACCTAACAAACTAACAAACAGAAACAGAAACAAAAAACATCAAAGAAGAAAACAATACACAAATAAACAGTAAAAACAAACTTAATTCTTTAAAGATCCAACCTTATAAACATATTATTGACTTCCCCTAATCCCTCCCTTCTGAGTTTCCTTGTATCTGGATGTAACAGCTTTCCAATATCATCATTAAGCAAAAATATTTCCAATTGTCATATAACTTATTCACTTTTCTTACTGTTGTAAATCCCATTTATTAAATTAAATCCTAATTTGATCCTAAGCCAATTTGGTACTTTCAAGTAATTTCTAATTTTTTATACTACAATATTTATTCAGATAGTCCTTAAATTTCTTCCAATCTTCTTAGTATTACTCTTCTTTCTGGTCACGGATTCTTCCAGTCAGGTCAGCTAGCTCTGAGAAGTCCATCATCTTCATCTGCCAATCTTCCACTGTTGGTATTTCTTGTGTTTTCCAGTTCTTGGCTATTAAAATTTGAGCAGCCGTTGTGGCGTACAAAAATAATCTAACATCTTTCTTGGGCAATTCCAAACCTGTTATTCCAAGAAGAAAGGCTTCTGGTTTCTTGATAAATGTATATTTCAACATTTTTTTCAATTCACTATAAATCTTCTCCCCGAAGTCTTTCACCTTGTTACAGGTCCACCACATATGAAAAAAGGTACCTTCTTTTTCTTTACATTTCCAACAAAGATTATCACTATTATGATAAATCTTAGCTAATTTTACAGGGGTTAAGTACCATCTATACATCATTTTCATAATATTTTCCTTTAACATCGACACACTCTTACTTGGAACCTGAGCTTACTTCAGAGTAAGCATGAGTAGGCTATAAGGGTTGATAAATGTGCAGCATATGTGAATGCTGAGTGCAAGTGGTATGTAAATGACACATGCTTGGACTACTGCAATGCTCTCTGCGTGGGGCTACCTTTGAAGGTGACCCAGAAACTACAACTAATCCAGAATGTGGCAGCTAAGCTGGTGGCTGGGAGTGCCGAGACCATGTAACACCAGTCCTGAAAGAGCTATATTGGCTCCCAGTATGTTTCCAAGCACAATTCAAAAGTGTTGGTGCTAAACGGCCTCAGTCCAGTATACCTGAAGGAGTGTCTCCACCCCCATCATTCAGCCTGGACGTTGAGGTCCCGCTTTGAGGGCCTTCTGGCGGTTCCCTCACTGAGAGAAGTGAAGTTACAGGGAACCGGGCAGAGGGCCTTCTTGGTAGATGCACCCGCCCTGTGGAACGCCCTCCCATCAGATGTCAAGGAAATAAACAACTATCTGACTTTTAGAAGACAGCTGAAGGCAGCCCTGTTTAGGGAGGTTTTTAATGTTTGATGTTTTATTGTGTTTTTAATATTCTGTTGGGAGCTGCCCAGAGTGGCTGGGGAAACCCAGGCAGGTGGGAGGGGTATAAATAAAATATTATTATTATTATTATTATTATTATTATTATTATTATTATGAATGTATGGGTATGCATATGCATCCTTGTTGAAGCTGTCTAATTTTAACATTGCTGGTCTGTCGCTCATTGGCATGCATCCACCATGTGTCTCCAACTGTTCACCTTCACACTCCATGATGTTTAGCACTGCAAACACCAGCATACGCACAGTCCTGATTACTATGTGTATGTGCGTGGAATGGTTTCAGATAAAGTATTAAAGGGGGGGAAAGCAAAAAAAAAAAAAAAAAAAGCACAGAGATGTCCATAGATACCTGCTTATTATTTCCCATCCACTTCAAAGTGCTCTGAATTAGCATACAGTGGCATTTGCTTTGAAAGGCAATTATATACTGAACAATTAAATCATAAGTGAACTGTTTGCTTTATGCTGTGTACTGAACCACTTACCAATTACTGGTGTTTACTATCCCAGTCTTATCGGGACAATCAGTGCAATACATTAAAAATGGGAACTGCTTTAATCCTTTTGTTTGTGTTAGGCTCTCTCATGTATGCATACATTTTACTATCTTAAATCACCAGTGAGAGAGAGAGAGAGAGAGTTGCTATTATGTCTGAAGATTGTTTGGGGTATGCATTTGTTACTCTTTGTTTGTTTGATTACTTGTATTTGAAGTATCGTTTCAGAAAGGTGTTCAAACTTTTCCAAAGGGTAAATAACATCAGACGAAAGGAACATTCTTGAAACATCCTTGGAAAAAGTCAAGTTGCATCCCACTGGAGTACAAAATGGAGAACGCTATAATTAATAATTATAGAGGGAATATAAAATCACTACTTGAACAGCCTATAGGCCCAATAACGTTATTACTTCTGCTGATATAACTTGCTCTCCCTGGGATCTTTTGGTCCCAGGAGGACTGAAGAACGGCGGGACAAGAATCTTCTTATCATGCCCTGGTGGAGCCAAAGTCTTTGAGGGAGGGAGAAGCAGGATCTTGATTTTGGGAAGATAGCTGCTTTTCAGCAAGCCAGTTTCTGGGCCATCTGAGAACCTTGGGGGAAGGACAATTTAAAAATGGAATAAACAATATGATAACCTGACCAAGGGAGAAGGAGAAACCATGGACCAGAGAGCAAAAATGTGGTCCAGGCAAGTATGGAGAGCGAAGAAAGGGAATGAGAGAGTTATTAGAGCCAAGGAACATGGCAAAATAGGCAGGGTGAAGTGAGGAAATTACCGTGACCTGAATACAGTGAAATGCTTTGCTGCCAAAAGTCGGCTAGCAGGAAGGGGAAATTTATACAGGGATAGGAAAAGGGCACAAATCACAGTGGATTGGGATGCAGCAAGGCAAAGAGCCAGTAAAATGACTTGAGTTCAAGGAGTCCAATGGATTTCCACAAGGATGCAGCTGCTCAGGGTCCTGACTCCAGCCCAGCTCCTGGAATGCCTGAGATTCAAGCCTGTCAGTGGCCGAGGACCTTGGCAAACATCCATGCACACTAAGAGGCTTTATTCATCACTCCGTCTATTTCTGATGTTCATGCTGTTGCTTGGGTAGCCAAAACGCACCACCCATTCGAAAGCGGCAAGTACCAGAAGACTTGGGGAGGCAAAAAGGTTTGCAGAAGTACAAAAATAAATGGTGGTGGTGGGTACCAAAGAAATGGAGGAAACCCCAAAATATCCAAAGGAGGACTCAGCATGCCCAGTGGCTATAGAATATTGACCAGCTCCTGGGGGATTGGAATGGAAAATGGAAAAGAGAGGAACTGGGAGGACTCAACGATGCAACACTTCGATTCAGGGTCACCCTATTCGGTTCTGTTTCTATTTTCTAGAACTTCCCAGAAACCGTATTTATTTAGTGTGGGCAGTGATCCCCTCCCAGTGTATTATTTATGCCCTATATACATAATGGATTCATAGAATTGTAAACTTGGAAGGGACCCTGATGATCATCTAGCCCAACCCCCTTGCACTGCAGGAATGTGCAGCTGTCCCTGGCACCCGGAGGGTCTCCTCCCACTGCAGAAAATAGAACTGTATGAAACGATCTGCTGTAGTTGATAAAATAGGTTGCTGCCTGTGGCTGGTTGCAGGGGTGTGGGTGCCCACAGCAATTTCTCTGCTTTGCAAATGTGGCTGTGGGCCTCATTTGCAACCCTTGGTTTAAATAAAGTATGAGCATTTATTCAAACAACCACGCTCCACCTTCCTGTAGCAATGTTTTCTGAAGAGCACTATCTCAAATTGTAAAAAGTCTACATATCTGACTACATAAAATATCAGGCAGAACAGCTTACATGAAACAAATTGAACAGGGGAAGGTTCATGGATCCTTTGTATTTCTTCTTTATAAAAATAGCTTTTTTACAGGTTTATCTTCATCACAATAGCATCATCTCAAATATAAACACAAAACCAAATAACCCCCTCCCCCATACAACTTCCCTCAACTTCCTCTTCTGGTTTGTTGCATAATACTTTCCCCTGCTTTTTGGTTATATCTTAATATTGTATTCTCTAAATTAGATAGTTTCTTTATTCTGCTTGGTAATTGTCTGGCCACATAAAATATCAGGCAGAAATCAGTGATGGCCAAACTCGGCCCTCCAGATGTTTTGGGACTACAATTCCGATCATCTCTGACCACTGGGTCCTGTTAGCTAGGGATCATGGGAGTTGTAGTCCCCAAACAGCTGGAGGGCCAAGTTTGGCCATCACTGGCTTACATGAAACAAATTGAACAGGGGAAGGTTTGTGGACGTTCTGCACTTCTAAAGTGGGTTTTCCTTTTGGGGTGGGGAGTGTGTGCATAGCAAAAGTGCTCTCATATATCAAATCCAGGCAGTGATGCTTCTCCAGTAACTTGTGTTTAGGTAGTAGCAGCAGCACTTCACAACAAGTGTACTTCCAGTCCTGAACAGTCGGTACTTTAGGTCATATTTTTCCCCAATGCATCTTTGTTCTTACAGTGACACAGCAAGTTAGTCAAATCTGATTGGCTATGTGCATGACATCATTTGTAGAAAGACAAAGATGCACCCAAGTAGTAGCCAACTGGGGCAGTGAACAATGAGCATGCATGAATAGAGATCTTCTCCCCCTTGTTTTCATACCAACGCTTCATTTTTTGTGCCAAACACGTTAGCCTCCAAACATTTGGCACCACTCAACCATAGGACAGAAAGAGGAAAACCAAACTCCGTAACACTTTGAAATTATTGTGCTAACCTTCCCCCCAAAAGTATCAACTTTGTGACAATTGAAATTGACAAACCACTGAGCAGGAAATGCTATGAAAATATTTTCATAATTCATTGTCAAGCATGGCTTATTTTTCACAGCTAAGAGCAACCAGTCTCTATAACATATACATGCTGCTAATAGTTTTTAATGCAAAAATCAGAATTATAATATATCTTATTCTATTAATTCATTTTAATATACAAGAGTTAATTTAATAAAAATAAGTTTATGAACAAATTATATTGTGTTTGCTGTCTGCTAATCCCACAGGAAGATAAGCTCAGAGCACCTTAATGGGCTCTGAGCTTATCATAAGATGATATAAAAATTCCTGCTTAATCTTGTGATTAGGATTTCACAAAATCTCAAAATATTATATGGAAGAAAACAATTACATTTAGTAAACTTTGCTCTTATTTACTGTATGAAATGCGGTTTGAATTAAAAAGGAAGAATTCCTGAAAAGTATTCCAAACTGAACACAACTTCTCTCCCAATGCTCACATTCAGATGTACAGAATCTGTACAGAATCATGCCGAGAATTGGAGCATAAATTAGAATTTGTTTAAGCATACCTTACACAGTTTACACATGGTTCAATCTACCTATCAATTAGAAATTAGAAATTGGGGCCAAATCTACAGGCTTCAAAAGTAAATGTGGAACCACAAATACCACTATTGTATAATTTCCAGGAAACTCCATGCTTTCACATTTTTAGAGTGCCCTAGCAGCAAACTGACCGAAAATGATCACAGGGAATATTTCAATTAGAAACGCTGTTGCAGGAACGGTTCCAGTTTCTGCAACGTAGTCATAAGTTAACAAAATGTCCATTTATTTGCCTAAGGGAAGCTGATATGTTCCCTGAAAACTTATTAACCTTTAGCAAAATCCAAACCACTGCTTTCGCTCACTCAATTGTGCCTGACACATGTCATTTTATCATCTCCGTCACTGGGAACATGTTCACTTCTCCCACTAGTCAAGGGTAAATGAGGTGATCCAGTCCTGTTCCTATAACTGACTGAGAAAAGCAATGCACAGCCTTGGAAAACCCTGACCTGAATAGCTCTTACACTCAATCTTACCTAGACGTACAGCAGTTTTATTCACTAGCAATTTGCAAATATAATGAAATGCATTCAACTTGGAGAAAAGAAACTAGGCTGCCGCATTCAGCATGCTACAAACAAACAGGAGCTAAAAGACTCCTTATATAGAACAAAAAAAGGGAGGGAACTCAACCCACGAGAAATCAGCCATTCTATACTCAAAACAACACTTCTACAAGTGTGGAGTGAAAAACTCTAGACTATTGGCAAACAGGTGTAGGAAAAAAAATCACTCAAAACAAGAATACACTGCATCACCAAAAAAGACAGCAACATAACATTCTCCTCCATAGAAATAACCTCAGAATTTGTGGAATTTTACTCCAACCTATACACTTCCCACAACCCACCCAGAGGAGGAAATCAAAAAATTCCTAGCAGGACTGACCATGCCAACCTTAACCGATGAAGAAGATTCATGGACAGTCCTATTACCGGTACATCAGAGGAAATAGATACTGTCCTCATAAACCTGAAATGACTCAAAGCCCCAGGCCCAGAAGGCTTCACAGCAGAATTCTATAAGCAATTCAAAGAACCCCTGATGCCCTACATGACCTGCCTATTTAACAACATCATAAAAGGGGGCCCCATTCCTAAAACCTGGACCTCCTCCAAAATAGTCTCTATTCCAAAACAACTCAAAAGACAGCCTCAAAGTAGAATCATACCACCCGATCTCATTAATAAACCAAGACTACAAGATATTCACATTAATCTTGGCTGATTGCCTAAAAAAAAATCCCTACGCAAATTAATAGCCCCAGACCAGACTTGCTTTGTCCCTGGCCGCAATATAACAGACCCCATTAGGAAACTACTGAATCTGATCGAACACAGCATGGCAACTAACCTCCCACTGACAATTAAATCCCTATACATCCTCAAAGCTTTTGATTGCCTAGAATGGAAATGCCTATTAGCAGTATTAACCAACATGAAATTTGGTGCCAACTTCTTACAAACCCTCAAACAAATCTACTCCCAAGCCTCAGCAAAATGCGGAACTAACAATAAGGACTCTAATATCATAGCAATTGAAAGCAGTAACTAGGCCCTTGACAACCTCTGAAAACCTCCTCCTAACAACAAACAGACACGGGAAGAGGATGGTATTCACAATATACAAAATACCGCTACAAAATCCCACAATCCCCCTCGACATAATCAAAAAACAATGGGAGGACAACATAGGCTATGGTATTAACCCCACCCAATGGACTGGAATGTGGTCTAACCTCCCTTAAATCCATCTCCGCTAAAAGAAAAAACTCGCCCTGAAACTCACTTACAGATGGTACCTAACACCACAGAAACTAGCGCTGCTATGCCCAGAAGCCTCACCAAAATGCTGGAGAAGCTGCACCTCCACAGGCACATACCTCCACATGTGGTGGGAATGGCCCAAAATCCAACTCTTCTGGACATCAGTCATATAGGAAATATGCAAAATGACTAAGCAAGTATTAGAAGCCACCCCAGAATTGGCCCTACTGGACATCTTCCAAGATAATAATGCCCACTCACATAAAGAGCTCATAACCCACCTACTCTCAGCAGCCAGAAACGTCATAGCCAGACACTGGAGAGACCTGTCAGGAGTAAAATAAATCTGCTCCCAAACAAGCCAGTGGCCAGATGTAACAAAGCATTATACATTAGAAGCTGAGGATTAATTCACATGCTTAATTAATTAATTTAACAAGTCTTACCCACTTGTGAAAATGCACATTCATATACAATCACAAAAGAATACGAGACAGATAAAGTATAACCAAGCAATAGAAACCACACACATCCATATTGCCACTAAACTCTAACTCTAAGGGCTGGATGAATTACCAAATCTTTAGCTGGTACCAAAAGTTCAACAGAATTGGGGCCATTCATATCTCAGAGGGGTGGGAATTCCAAAGCTGGGCTGCCACCAGTAAGAAGGCTCCGGCTAAATGCAGCACAGCCAGGCATGCCTCCCTGGCAGATCTTAGCAACTGGGCAGGTCTACATGAAATCGAGTGTACTCTTAGAATTCTGGGGTTCAAGTTCAACAGGGTTTTATAAACCAATACAACTGTGAAGCAGGCTCAGTAGCATATTGGCAGCCAGTGAAAAATGGTTATGTGCTCGTGGTACGCTACCCAATAGGAAAGCTTGTCATAGCATTCTACTTGCCACAAACCAACTTCAAGGGTATAGAGTATATTATAGGTATCCAATCTTCAGGTTACCAGTGCATGGGCCACAGTGGCAAGGCTCTATATGTCCAGGGATGGACAAACCTGGTGTACCAGGCATATACCACAGAGGACACTGGAACCTCCAGTGACACTAATGTATCTAGGGGGACTCCCAGGAGCCCCAGACTACACACCTGTTGGTTCAGAAGGACTGCCAGAAAAGAAAACCTACCCAATTCCTGGACCTGGTTATGGCCCACCCACATGACTGCTGTCTCCTCAGGATTCAGCTTCAACTTATTGGTCCACATCCAGCCAAACACTGAGTCCAGGATGTGCACAGCCTCACCCGACTCAGTTGATACAGAGAAACAGAGCTGAGTGTTTTAGAGGCAATGACAACATGGGACTTGGCATCTGCTGGCATTTTGGAACATATAATTACCAAAGACACCCGCCTTTGTGCTAACTTTTACTAGAGTTCGGGGTTTCTGGGCTCTTGTTTAGCTGGTGCTACCTACCGCCTACCGGCATGATGCAAAAACTGCTAGAAATGTGTAATAGTGTGTTTAGTAACTTATGTTGTATACCCTGATTCAACAGAAGCCAAAGCAAATCTCTCTGTCTCTTTAGTCCTGAAATGTAACCTATAAGTGCATCTCAGTGACTGCAATGAAAACAAAGGCTCAAAATTAAGCTCTATGTTAAATTTGCTACGAAAGGCAGAATCTTCAAAGAAAAACATTCAGGCTACCATCCTATAGCACAGGAATGGTGAATCTTTCATAGCTTTCTGAGAGTTGGGGGCCATTTTGCTGGAAGAGGAAAAATGGGCAGAAGAGGGTGGGGCTCTTCCGTCTGCATAATATAGCTACGTTTCAGCTGTACCAAATGAGGGGTGTTGCCCGTGGAAACCCTACCGGGTTGGATAGCAGGGCATTCGGATTCCAGAACGGAGGTTCCCTATCCCTGCTAAGACATTTACCTAGATCCTAGAATAAAGCCCCACTGAATGCCATGGAACTTACCTCTGGGTAAACATGCATGGGATCGCACTGTTATATCTGTGCTGAGCGTTTTGCAGCCTTATTTTATTTAAGCTTGGTTATGAAACATATAAACAGCATCTTTGGGCTCAGGTTTTACTGTTCCTAAAACCGTGTTGTCGGTTGTATGAGAGTCTTATCATCAGCCTGAAAACCCTCAAGATAAGTTAGTAGGCATAATAAGTTGGTGTTAACATTTACATCCTTCAGTAATTTGCTTTTTTTTTTTTTTACGGGCTTGCAAAACTTATAATTTTTGGCTTACCCCAAAGCCTAGCACATTTTCTTGAAGAGTTGCAGTTATTTTACAGGATGTCTCTAAGGCATGTCCTAATTCCGGAGTTCTGCTAATTATCTCCCTAGGAGTGCTGTTCTTGCAAAATAATTAATATTCCAAATATTAAACAGCCTTCTGTTTGAATTTAAAAAGCACTGCCATCAAACAAATCACATTCTGGAAAATATGTCAACCAAGTTACAATTTTTATTAAATTCTAGAAAACAGCAATAACAGCTAAAGAAACTCTGATCATTTCCTCGTGAAATAGCATGGAAATTTGTACAGCTAAGCTTTCGTACATCATAAGAAAACTCAGAAACAATTTTAATTACTCATAAAAGTCTACAAGTATCTTGGAAATATTTTTTCAACTAACAGTGCCATCTTATGCATATTTAACTCAGAAGCAAGCCCTACAGATTTCAATAGGGTTTATTGGAAGTATGCTCTATTTAATGTCTTACCTAATGAAAACTTCTGGAGACCTCAATAGCTTGCGATGCTTTTGTAATGTTTTGGCCACAATAAATGTCCCACCCCCCATAATGGGCTGACATGGCTACCTTTTTCCATGGCTCCATTTTCCAGCTGTGGACAAGAGGTTAGCGCAAGCAAAATGTATTTCCTGACTACCTAATCAAGGCTAAAGATGGGAGTAGGAGGAAGAGGAAGGTCTGTGTGCCCCTTGCGTCCCCCTCTTTCCTCTTGTAATTGTCAGTTGACCAAAACCTCCTAGTGTGTGGCAGGAAACAGTTGAGCTAGGAGGAGGAAGTCTCCTCCCTTTTAAGAGGTTCCTACCTCCTATTGTTCCACTGAAGGGAACTTCTAAATCATTTCAGGATGTCCTCTTGATCCTGAATGAAGACAGTGGTATACAGATAGCTAAATAGACCTGGTGATACATTTTATACCTTTTAATGGCTACAAACATTTTATATTTGCCCAAAGGCAGCATGTTTAGTTGTGTCACTCTCATAACAATTTGGCTTTTCAGTGTTTTAAAGCAAATCTCTAGACCCAAAGCTTTCCAAACTTTTCATGTTGGTGACACACTTCTTAGACGTGCATCATTTGGCGACATGGTAATTCAGTTTTGCTAGCAAACCAGGGGTTAAACTAACCCCTTTCCCGTCCCAGAAGGAGCGCAGGGAGTGTTTCCACGACACAACTACACACTGCAGCCAACACACTAACGTGTCACGACGCACAGTTTGGAAAGCTCTGCTCTAGACAAAGGCTTATCCACTGAACATGTTTAGACTAACTAGTGGAACCAGGAACCAGGGCAATTTAAAAAATGATTTTATTTTATTTACTGTGTTTATATACCATCTTTTCTTCAAATGGTTAAAAGTACACCCCTCCATTTTAACATCACAACAGCCACGTGAGGTTGGTAAGACTGAGAAAGAGGGAGAGAGGGACCCAAGATTGTCCAGTGAGGTTCATGACGAAGTTGAGATTTGAACTTGGATTTCCCAATACTCTAACCACTTACAACACACTGGCTTAGTCACAGTCAATAGGGCCCCAAAGTATTGCCCAGGTGCCCAAGTATTGCACCAAGGTGATGATGGACTTTGTTGAATACTATAATTAAAAATCTTGCTTGAGAAATGTTTGACTAAATTCATCCCAACAGCATTAGCAAGCTTTTCATAGTTCACTTCTACCTCTACCCACGTCAACATGGTAATGAAAAACCTTTTTATGAATAGACTTCTATTTCCCTGTTCTCTATCTTAAAGGAGGCCAATAACCCCCATTCAAAGAGCTACTTCAATAAATGTAGATCACGATACCTGACGCAGGGCAGTATTGCCAGGGTGGAATTGACTTCACAGTGATGTGTTCTAGGCTGGTACATCAAACTGGCTTATAACTACAGCTACTCTTTGAGCCCCTGGCAGCTGCTGGTTTTCAGCAGCTCATGCAAGCTGACTTTCAGCTGTGCTGCAAAGGGCTAAATTATCTGCGCAACTGCTGATGCCATATGCTGAACTCAGCATGGATCAGCTTTTGGCACTTAGTCGCTATTGCAACCCAATGCCCCAGAGGGAAGACATAAAGAATCATTTCCTGATTCCAATAATAGAAAAGAACTTCAGGGGGAATAAAGAGGCCTAACTGCCCATTCTTTTATCATTGGCTATGGATTGGATCAAGCGATGGCATCATTAGGCAATTTCTACTTCTATTCATTATTCAAATGGTTTTGAAATTCTATCAAAAACAAGTCATTATCACCATCTTTTGATAAATGTATCTGATGACCTTTCAGGGAAAAGACATTATTTTGAAGTATGATTATGCAGTAGGCCTTACGTACAGACCACTGACATGCTCTCTCTATGCTGAAGTATTTTAAAAGGTCAACACTCATAATTCTTTCCATGTATTCTACCAGAAATACAACAGAAATTAGTTTGGGAGAAAATGCAGGATTCTCCGCCAACTAATACTGTCTAATCCTATGCATGTCTACTCAGAAGGAAAGCCGAATGAGTTCCCAAATGGGTAGAGAGGATCATAGCCTTAGTGTGAATATGTGGTTTCTTGCTCTGCCGATGATGTCATTTGCATATTAGACAAAAACACGAAATGCACTGGAACCAGAAATTCCAAAAGCACCTGTTATTTTCACAGCATTTAATTCCTTCCCAACTGATGTAACGGAATAAATTGCTTTCTTACTTGTAACCAAACTAATAATCTCAGCTGAATGTAAGCTCTAGATAGTATCAAACCTTTCAATATTACTAAATGCTACACACCATGCTTTAAACATTGAAATATGAGAAATAAAATATGACCTTTTCAAAACTAAAGGTCACATGTACAGAAAATGGTCTGATACACAACCACTGCTTCCTAGTGCAATCCAAACTGTCAGCGTTGCAGCAGACTGAATGATGCAATAATGCACGGGGTCTTTTAATTTATGCACTCCTCACTAATGTGTTTAAGTGAAATAAATATGTTTCAGATAGCAATGAGGACATTTTCCTCAAGGGCAGTTTCAGTTTATCCCAATAGAACTGGCTGCTTGATGTACGTACAGAGATCCTGTCTTTTCCAGACACTTTTATTCCCTGGGGAAACAGGGAGAGAAAAAGTTTTCTTGCTTTGCTATACTTTATTAAATTCTGCACTCATATAGAAACCTGCGCTTTGGCAACTGTTCCTATGAAACCCGTATCAGAAGGGCATGGGCTAGACAGAGCAGCTTCCTATGTACACTGCCACAGATACATGGTGTACAGCACCAGTGGTCTTGAAAACTGTGGAAATTCATTAGGGAAGGATTGCCTGGTCTCTGCTCTTTAATGCCACCACTGCAAATGACCAGGGGGTGAAATGGCAGTTTCCAGCAAAGCAGAGGTCAGGTGACCCGGGGACCCAATAAGCCTGCTAGTTGCTCTGTAGGAGGAGCTTACCACTCAGGACCAAGTCCAAGGTGCGACTGTCAAACGGAATCCATTCCGGAAGTCTCTTCGACTTTCAAAACATTTGAAAACCAAATTGAGGCTTCTGATTGGCTGCAGGAAGCTCCTGCAGCCAATCAGAAGCCGCGGAAGCTTCGGACATTCGGGTTCCAAAAGAACATTCGTATACAATCACTTCCAGGTTTGTGGCGTTCGGGAGCCAAAACGTCCAAGTTCCAGGGCGTTTGACAACCAAGGTATGACTGTACTCCTGGTTAGAACGGCTACAGGTTCTGGGTGACGATTACAGTATGGCCTCATCCCCACACCTGCTTGTCTATGCTCAGAAAGCACAGATCCAAGCTAGTTTTCTGTTTGCCCCACTGTTTTCCCTGAAAAATAATGCTCTTTAGCACTGAATCAGAGCAATCTGGAGAAAACCCAAATTGATGTTTGCTTCAATTCAGCAGTAAAGTTCAGGTTTTCCTGGGGGAAAGCAGTAGAAGCAGGAGTCTGGATGACCCCTAAGTTACAGACGGGATTGCAATATGCTGGAAGAATCAGGTTTGCATGCTGGGAGTCCTCCTGGACCCAGCGTTGTTCCTAGAGAGCCAGGTAAAAACTGAGGTCAGGAGTGCTGGTCATAGCTTCAGTGTATGTGCTAAATCACACGTTCCTGGAACAGGAAGGCTTCCGAAGGGTATCTGCTGATACAAAATACTGCAGCTAGAGTTTGATGGGGAGCAGGTTTTGGGGACCGTGTACCGGTAACTCTGTAATTACACTAGCTTCACTGACTCGAGATCTGTTTCTTAATCAAAGCCCTAAATCAAAGGGCTCATAATTAGCACCAAAGCTCCTAAACAGTTTAGGACCGGAAAACTGGTTGCTAAGATCACTCCTAGTATAATATTAGAATTTAGCAGCCAAACAGGAAACACAGGCAAAGTCACCTCTGAGCAGCGGCTGTAATGAGGGTTCAATACTATGTTGGCTCAGTTCAATACTGTTTAGTACTCTCAGACATAGGTGACTTTGGTTAGCAATGTCTCACTGCGTTTACGAAATCCGAGCTCTTCATCAGCATGCTTAAGAAGATAAAGGCTTCATTGCATATTTTGCCCATTTAGTATCATCCAAACTAATCTGAGCTTCCTAAGCACAGGTCTGCACTCTTCCCATGTCCAAGTGAGATTCTCCCCCCCCCCCATGCTTTCCCCATGGAAATCTGCTCTTTAATGTTCTTAGCAATCTGCAGAAAACTCAAATTGCTGTTTGTTCCAATTTGGCGCTAAAGAGCAGGTTTTTCTGGAGAAAGTGACAAAAGAAAGTAAGTTTTCAGAGACAGACTAAGAAAGCGCAGACCTAGAAAGCATGGGTCAAAAGTGTGGATGAGCCCTAAGCCAAAGATGTTGTGCTCTACAGATTGGGGTACCTTATCATTTTTTAAAGAAAGCATGTGTAAATCACCACACCCTACTCCTTTATAGATTTCTAGCATCACTCATTTAGGCAGCAATGTAAAATTGCATAGTCTTTTCTCCAGCCAGATCAACTGATGTGCCACAGCGCTTTGACTCCTTAACCCTCATGATTTTAGAGGAGGCTTATGGGTGGTGCTTGTTGAAACATATTACAGCTTCCACATTCCTCTCTCTGTTAAAAAGCATTGCTTTCATTCTAGGAGACAAATAAGAAGGAAGAATAAAAATGCACTCTCTGACCAAATAACACTGTGTAGTTCAAACAAAAATGAAATGTACTGGGCAATCCTTTCTAAACATCATTTCCATAAACCTGATTAACACAGAGGCTGAAAAGAAGCATGCTGTGTGTGTGTGTGTGTGTGTGTGTGTGTGTGTGTGTGTGTGACGGTAATGGATAATCAGAAATCAGTATAAACGGGAAATGAACTGCCTTGGGTAGGTGCACAGTAAGAAAACGAAGAACTGCAAGGTGTGTGTGGCTCAAGTAGTTTCAGAACCGCAAAAGCAGGTCTGAGCTAGAACATCCCAGTAATGTTTTGCTGCCACGTTTTCCTAAAATATTTGCCTTCCATTTGAAAGCTTGAAGCTCTTCCGTTTATTTTAGCCGAAGCTTGCTTAACAAAAGGAAACCGTCATGTACAAAGTAAATTAAAAAGCACAGGCTGAATAATATAAAGAAATCTAATTACTGCGCTGCAGTGTGTGCTGCATAAATTCTTCTGCAATTCGCTTGTACTCACTCTGCACTTCTGATCTCACAATTAGTGCAGTCGTATTCTGCTTCCCTAATGCAGACATTAAAGAACAAATAATAGACTTGAATGTAAGTGCTGCTTGAACAGGAAACTCATGGGGGAATTCTGAAGTGAGTCTATTATAATCCACGCTCACAACATTTTATTAACAGTTAAGAATGGAAATAAAAAGTTCAAGACAAATTGTCCTAACCATATCATTCAGAAATTTATAGATCCTGACCTAGTTCTGTAAGTTTGGTTGTACTACTGCTGCTGTTAACTGAATTTATATCCCACTTTTTCTCCAAGTACAGTGGTACCTTGGGTTAAGAACTTAATTCGCTCTGGAGGTCTGTTCTTTAACCTGAAACTGTTCTTAACCTGAAGCACCACTTTAGCTAATGGGGCCTCCCGCAGCACGATTTCTGTTCTCAGCCTAAGGCCCATGGGCCAGAAGCGGCCCGCCGAGGTCGTTTGACTGGCCCACGAGCCGCCCCCAAACTGAGTTGACCACTCGTGCGCTGTGCTAAACCGGTGCGGGGACTTGCTTGCGCAGACGTTGAAAATTGTGTCTGCGCAGACGCAGATGCCAAAAATTGTAGTGGGTGCACTCACAATCCGGCCCACAGAGGTATCTCCGCGGAACCGATCCAGCCCAGGCAGGATAAACCTTGCCGCCCCCTGGCCTAGGTGTACACCAGCCCTAAATCTCTTCACTCGGCCCGTAGGGAGGGCAATGCAAATGCAGGTAGAGGGAGGCACAGCCAAAGCAATTTAAAGAAGGCAAGGTTGACTGAAGCCACCAGCTGTCTGTAAGGAGCAAGGTGAGGCAAGAGACATCGAATGATGCAACTGGCAGAGAGGTGGGCACAAAACAGTCCTTACCGCAAGTAATTACAGGACAGGTTGTTCGGAATTAAGAACAGGGGCAGGTTCTGACTTGGTTTTACAGTGGAGTCTGATGCATTATAAACTGAGTCAGGAGATCTTAGCCCCAGAAGTGGCAGCCAAATGGCTCCATGGACTGTCTGTGCACTGGCAGCAGGCAAAGGAAGTTTGCTTCAGCAAAAACAGAAAGCTAAAATACCTGCTTTTGGCCAAAGAATGCTGTTCTATGAACTCTGGCAGAACAGATGCCAAGCATGATTTTGAAGCAGGAAACATATGAACGTGTGTGTATGTGTTTGTGTGTGATAGATAGATGATAGATGATAGATAGATAGATAGATAGATGATAGATAGATAGATAGATAGATAGATAGATAGATAGATGATAGATGATAGATAGATAGATAGATGATAGATAGATAGATAGATAGACAGACAGATAGATAGATAGATAGATGATAGATTCCTGTTCCTAATCAGGGTCTTTCAAAAGCCCCCACAAACAGCAGCTATGCATGACTCAGGAAAATTCACAGGGCGAAAAATGAGGCCAGCACTTAGTCCTCAGGGGGCAGTCTGGCCCTGTGCAAATATTCTAAATACACAGGGGAAAATGTGTTTAATCATTACCTCTTTGTTTAACAAAACAGGATGAAAACTTAATCTTTGTAGTGTAAGGGAACTTCAAGTGATGTGGGAGTGAACTCTGCCATTTCCTGACAATCCTTGTCCCAGAATTGCTGATGTAAGACAAGAACAAAAGCGCACACAGTTAAGTGTGTCCAACTGTTTAGAATTTCAAGGGGGTATCTGATAAAAATCAAACTATTGTATTCGGTTTCATTGTTAATTGCTAAACAAGATGACCTTTTTTGTTATTAAATATTTAGTGATTAATGAATGGAATTTGGCTCTTTCTATTATTTCAACCTACATTCTCTCATACATTTATGATAATTTTTAAGAGTGTTGATCTGGAACTTCCCTCATTCAGGGAGTCAAAAACTTGCAATCATTTAATTAAATTTCTGCAAAATATGATAATACAGAGAAGATTTCCTTTGAGGATTAAGAATAATTATATGCAAATTTGCACTTAAAACGATAGCTAAAAACAGCACAAAGTATGAAACTTACACCACTCAGCCTGCATGTATTACTTCAGGTCAATGATATCTCACTTTGAGCAAAGACAACAGAGAAGTAAAAACACAAAGCATTTGCTGACTTCTTTTTTAAAAAAATTCTTTGTCTACCTCAGCTGCAAGTTTTAAATTCTTGCATCCATTTGCAAAAGACTAGCCAGGTAAGTCTTTTGTTATACTGCAAATTCCTTTCACAATCTTTCCCTCCCTCGTGATCCATTACAAGCAGGTAATCCTTCTGCCTTCTTGCATTGTTCTACACTCAGTTTTCAGTATCAATCTGTATCTTCATTGTCTTCCCCATCTCCTTGCTACCACCAAGTGTCTATACGTCCATGCATTGGCTCCCTAGACTTGAACACCGGTTTAAACTTTGGAACATAAGGGTGGTCATACCCCTTGAGTGTGTTTGCCACTCTGAACTCTATACAGTAATCTTATTGCAACATGCTGCTGACCCTGGTCCTGGGCAATGCAACCTTCAACCCTGCTACTTGCACAGATTCAAATAATTCTTTCTCTGAAGGTAAAGGGACCCCTGACCATTAGGTCCAGTCGTGGCCGACTCTGGGGTTGCGGCGCTCATCTCGCTTTATTGGCCGAGGGAGCCGGCATACAGCTTCCGGGTCATGTGGCCAGCATGACTAAGCTGCTTCTGGCGAACCAGAGCAGCACACGGAAACGCCGTTTACCTTCCCGCCGGAGCGGTACCTATTTATCTACTTGCACTTTGACGTGCTTTCGAACTGCTAGGTTGGCAGGAGCAGGGACCGAGCAACGGGAGCTCATCCCGTCACGGGGATTCGAACCGCAGACCTTCTGATCAGCAAGTCCTAGGCTCTGTGGCTTAACCCACAGCGCCACCCGCGTCTGTCCATCATATCTACCTGCTTTATTAATGGCAGCTGAAGACTGATACATATTTATGGACAAATGCTCCGTAAAACAAAGTTGTTGTTAATTGGAAAAATCAATGGAAATATTGCAGTTCTCAAGTACGACTGCATTAAATGGCCACCCAATTTACTTGAGGGGGGGCATATGCAGTGCTTAAGGCCTCATCCTGTTGACTGCCTTTCTTTCCCAGACATTCCACCCCTTCTCCCTTTTATATTACAGAGTTCTTTTCTCTCTCTCATGGTCAGTCTCAGAAAATCAAGGATCTTGCTAATATCACTGAGGCAGCCTTCAAGAAGCATTGCCCAGAAACGAGCATATATGTGTATTATCTTTCAACACAATTCCTGGGAAAGAAAAATCACTGAAAGGACTGCTTTTTTATTCTTTGGAAATGCTTCATCAAAAGTGCCTCCCTTTCAGTTTAGCTTTCACTGTAAGTCCTTCTATGTTGAATCACGAATCTTCAAATACGTTATATTAAAAAAATGCCTTTTCTTCCCTTTTCCCCTTTTTGTTATTATTTCTGAGCTCCACAGGAACTTTAGATGCTGCCTGTTTGAGGCACAAAAAGCAACTTCTGGTGGATAGGTACAGCAGGTAGATGCACAAGACCCACTGCAAAATGGATTGTACTGTGCTGATTATACTGTAAATCCTTTGGAAGCACAATGTCCTTGCTATGTATTTGAAGCTAAATAAAATAGATAAAACGGAGGGGAGAACCATGTACAGCACATTGAGCTCTTTGGAGGAAAAGGTTAATACACTGGTACCTCGGGTTACATATGCTTCAGGTTACAGACGCTTCAGGTTACAGACTCCGCCAACCCAGAAATAGTACCTCGGGTTAAGAACTTTGCCTCAGGATGAGAACGAAAATCATGCAGCAGCAGCGTGGCGGCAGCAGGAGGCCCCATTAGCTAAAGTGGTGCTTCAGGTTAAGAACAGTTTCATGTTAAGAATGGGCCTCCAGAACGAATTAAGTTTTTAACCCGAGGTACTACTGTAATAATAATAATAATAATAATAATAATAATAATAATTCATACTATTGTGTATATATAATGCTAATTGTCTTTTTTAAGCTGCCTTGGTAGGGCATATAAGGACTTTAAATAAATCAGCAGACAAGCTGTGATACCACGTGCTGCAAAGTTTGGTCCCGTATTCTTCCATATTGAACTGCACTACATGAGCTAATCTTATGATTCTCAGTTCTGGTAAGCGTATTGGCGTGCAGGCAGCATACCTGCCATTTATCTTGCGAGATATTCGTACGCTAAAATCTTGACATCCAAGTAGGGAAAGAACCCTTGCGAAATGCCCAAATTCTGCCTCACCTCTCTCCTTTTCTCACACTTGTATCTGTTCCTATTCCTCTATTAATGACTTTGTTCTCTTGTCTCCTTCTCCCCTTTCTTTCTCATCGAACGCAAATCTCAGGGCTGCTGGAAAGGAGGAGCTAATGCATGATGACAGGAAGACCGGAAATAGAGTTCTTCCCTCGCCAGCTGTACTTGCTAACATCTAAGGCCAGGAAAGCATGTATATAAGCCCTTTGTACAGCCAGAGAGGGGGAGGGATGAATGCCAGTTTTTAAATGCATTTCAAAACTTTGGAAAAACTACAACTCTTGCTCAGATATATAAAGATCATATAAGATGTAGGGCTGCTTGATTTTTAATGAAATGTTTAAAAGGATTCCCACGTCAGTTCAAATTACCAGACATGTACATACATACACGCCAGCAAGGAAATGGGATCCGTACAAAATGCTTCTCTATTCTCACCACTTCTCCTATTTAATTAAATTCAAGCCCATTTGCATTTCTCGCATTTGCATGAACTTTGTACTTCAAAGGCTGATTTTCTGATTAGTGCAGCCTAGCTCCCATTAGTTGTATAAACAACTAGGAACCGAAATCAGAGCAATCTGTCTTGACTTAATTTTTAGTCTCTGCATAGGGAGTTCTTCACAATCTCTTCCCTTGTGGTTTGTTTCCTTTGGTTTGGTGTAATTAATCTTTGATGATTTGCCCATCTAGTATGGTCTTTACTGAAGAAAAGGGCAGGGTTCCTTTTCCCTTCCAGTAGGAGCAAGTATTTTGAACTGGTAAGAAAATCGGGGTAAGAAATTTAGAGTAAGTGGATTGAAATTAATTCAATAAATATAAAGTTTTCTGAGCCATCGTTGATCTGCTCCAGATAATTTTATCCACAAAATTACATGAGAGAGACTTTGTTGGTCTTTAGCTCAAATTAATTCTGCTCATCTACACCACATCCCAATGTAATCTGAGCCAATTACAACTTCTTCCAGCAAAAAAATACAAAGGCGAGGGCTGAGAAGGCCATGCAATTCCTGGTTTCACTTTTCAGGAGGAGGCAGCACAGAATAATTTGAAAGAAGTCTGGATCAATTACTCTTTCAAATCATTGCCTAGTCTCCATTTATAAACATCAGAACATAAGAAGAGTCTGTTAGATCAGGCCAATTGCCCATCAAGTCCAGCCTTCTGTTTTCACAGAGGGCAACCAAATGCCTATAGGAAACTCCCATGCAGGATTCAAGCACAAGATCCCTCTCCTCTCCTGCAATTCCCAGCAACTGGTATTCAGAAGTACAGTATTGCTGCCTCCAACTGTGGAGAACCCAGCAAAGCAGAGAAAGGTCTGTTGATTCTTAATAGCACTTCAGAGGGGACACTGGGTTTTTCTATACATATTATTTAAATACAAAAAATACGCGACTTCTGAATATCAGTGCACAGTTCGATGAAACTGGCCCGTGCAATAATTCCCTTCATTTGAGCTCTTGTTAATTAAAGACGCTGGAGGAACTCCACCCAATTTCCTGCTTCCCGCTACCCGGCTAGAAGAAGCACAACAGTAGTTGTTAAATCAAAAGCATCTTGCAGCATAACGTTTTCCTCCACGGTAATGCTTTTTAAATGACTTCCAAGCAGGAATTCCTCCTGAAAGTGTTTACGCCATAGGTTTCTCTGATAGAATGCATGGAAGCTATGCAAATGTACTTGGGATACAGAATTTCTGTTTCATTAGCAAAGGAGTTTGATTTTTGAAGACCGGGGGAGTGGGGTGGGAGGTCAATGGAAGACTGAACAGGATTATGTTTATAATTGCGTGCCTTTATGAAATTAGTGCCAAGCTCAAGGTCTTAAGCAGCATTACACCACACATTCTTCCATGCTAAACCTGTAAGCCTAGAATTTTATTATTTACTTCCATACTGCACTCTTACCAGGGCCCTCGACTTACTGATGGAAAAGCCGGGAAGATTTAGCAAGAGAAGGAATAATAAGTACCAAGGGTTTTGAAATGGGCATATTCATTGCTCAAGTACTAGAGCACATTCTCTTAATCCTACACACAGGTTCCATCATGAAAATAGCCCTGAACTCACAAATCTATCAACAATAATACATTAATTGGTTGGCTTCTAAAATATTGTGCAATATTTCATCATTCTATTACTTACTGTATAGCCTCTGGGATTTGGCTAATTTAAATATATTTGTTGTTTCTGTTTTTTGTTGTTGAGGTGATAGCCTGGGTAATGGACCATTGAGAGAGCAAAAGAAGGGGCAAATGGGTAGCCCCATCCCCTCCAACTCACAAATAGTTAGAAAGACAAAAGCAAAGTTGAGAATAGGGAGTTTGTGGAGAAAATGTGAGCCAGAAAAAAAGCAGCAAGCCGGAGAGCCAGAGAGATTATTGATTTCTGTTTGAATCCAAGGCTGTGGCTAGCGGGAAGCAAGGCCCTCTTGGGGTGTGAATGCTGTGAACCCCTCCATCATAGGCTCCAATTGTATATATGTGTAAATAAACCATATATCATAAAGACACCAGAGTCTCTGTTGTACCTCATTCCAAAGGAAACATGTACCCTGGGTAAACTCCTGGAACCCCTGGATTCTCGTGCCGCTCAGAGATTAGGGTGTCATGAAAAAATATACACTGCCCAACAATGTGGTCCACAATCTACAACAATGTGGTCCACAATCTACAACAATGTGGTCCACAATCTACAACATTCCAAGACTGACATTCAGAAGCCATGTCAGATTTGAAGAGGCAGCTCTCAGAAATGCAGAAGAACAGCATGTAAATACATAATTAAAGGATGCTGCTTAACATGATGCATGATTCTCTATTGCACAATATGCAGGCAGGCAGGAGTAGAGATATTTGGCACCTGGTTCCCATCACACTAAACATTTGGCAGTTGTAATGTACAGAGAACTGCAGCAGGGCTCAGGAAGGACCTAGTCCTGGTTACCCTTATCACTAAAACCAGAAGCAGTTTGGCCTTGGTTCTAGGTAACAACCAATAGTCACAACCAGGCTTTGCATAGAACAAAACACAAAGAAAACCAGCCCGCATGAACCAGTCCATGCTGCAGGCAAATTGCCAGAAGGTAAAAAATAAATAAATTTATTTCAGTTATTTAAAAGTAACCTTTCTCAAAGTTGCATTGCTTATTTGCACATTGTGGTTGTTATGAAATGAAGCAGTCAGCAGAACTCACATTTTCAAAGTGATTATGCAAAGATAAAAATTCCACGAAGCTCTGTATGTGTAAGTAAAGAATAAATCGAGCACAGCACATCAAGTCTTTCTTCTGAATCACAACTGAAGGCATGCGAGTTATACCAGAAATGTCTCCAAACCTAGTCAAATATTGAGATGCCAGGATTTACCGAACGAACATTGTAATTCGCTTGGCAGATGTCAATTTACACACACACATTTCCCATCTGCAGATTTTGCAAATTAACATTCACATCCTAAGCCTTGAAATACCAACAGATGAATGTGTCATCTGTTCCAGAAAGCAATACGGTTCCATGCAAATGCACTGGCATATGTGGTCAGGGTATGTCAGGATCGACCAGCAGCTTCTTAGGCTATGTGCTGATGTGCTTCCTGGCAAACTATATCAAGGCTGAAAAGCAGAGGAAGAAATGGCAATACAGTACTGCTCTCCCAGGGCCCCAGCATATCAGGTTGACAACACACTGCAGGTAGCCCATTGATTCTTCCTAACCTGGCTTGGCTATAAATATTTATAGGTCAGGTCAAAAGATAAGGTCTAAAACTCCTGCTGGCCTGGTTTGCACATTGCTTTAAATCAGGGGAAGGAAACATTTCTAGCCCAGCAGGCCAAGTCTGACCTGCGGGTACAGACATCAAGAGAACTTCTTTTTGCCTGTAGAATTCGGAAGCCCTTCTCAAAGTGCCATATTATGCAGCACTTTAAATGGGGCTTCTGACAATCAGCAGCCCCGTTGAGAACACTGTACAATATAGCACTTTGAGAGGGGCTTCTGAAGATGTTGCCCCTCTCAAAGCACTATCGTGTCCTGATCTTTGAAGGGGGGCTTTGAAGGAGTCTGGTTTGTTTCATCCCTGGTATACTGAAGAAAGGAGCAGACGAGGAGCAAAAAGTGTGGTCTTTTCCACAGTGTGAACAAGCATACAGTGGTACCTCTGGTTATGAACACTTTTGGTTATGAACGCTTCAGGTTACGAGCTCCTCTAAGTAGCTGCTCCTGGTTGCAAACTTTGTCCCAGGATGTGAACGGAAATCGTGCGCCAGAACCGCACACCCAGTAGGAGGCCCCATTAGCGAAAGCAAGCCTCAGGATAAGAACGGTTTCAGCTTAAGAACGGACCTCCGGAATGAATTAAGTTTGTAACCAGAGGTACCACTGTAGTATGTTTCAGTTGTTTTAATGCTTTTGTGTTTTCTGCCTCTGGCTCCTTTGGGAGGAAGGGCAGGATATTTTTTTAAAATAATGATTTTTTTTTATTTTTATTTTTAAATGATCTGATGAGTGAACCTCAGCAAGGGGTAGCCCAAAAGTGGTGTATTCAGTCAGATGGTACAGAGGTAGTTTCATCGCAAGAGCTGGAACTAAGAGGAACTAAAGCCAAGGACAGCTCAGGAGTAGCCAGCTAGGCAGCCCAAACACAGCAGACAAAACCTGTACAGTGATACCTCGGGTTACAGACGCTTCAGGTTACGACGCTTCAGGTTACAGACTCCGCTAACCCAGAAATAGTACCTCAGGTTAAGAACTTTACTTCAGGATGAGAACAGAAATTGTGCGATGGTGGCGCGGCGGCAGCGGGAGGCCCCATTAGCTAAAGTGGTACCTCAGGTTAAGAACAGTTTCAAGTTAAGAATGGACCTCCGGAACGAATTAAGTTCTTAATGCGAGGTACCACTGTATAAACAACTGCAATACAGATGCAGGCTGTGCTCACTTGCCTACAGCTCAGTGCAACAAGAGGACAAGTTTGTAAAGGGACTGTAAATTTAAACTCATTCGTTTGTAGCAGTTCACTCCCCGGTGATGAATTGGGTATACTTTGTGTTGCATGACCCCTACAGAAGTGGAATGTCACGAATTAACATTCTTTTAAATATTATTTCTCACGTGTGTGTGTGTGTGTGTGTGTGTGTATACAGGGTTATATTCTATATCAGAATTCCTGACACATGTCATCTGTGTATGGTGGGAAGCAGGGATGGGAACTTCAGCCATGAAAACAGGCTGCAAGAGTAAGAATTCGTATAAACAAATGAAGTGAAATATACTTCAGTTCCATTACCATATGTGAATAGTCTGGTTTGTCTGAGCCCAATGAGGTGATGTGGCAGCATGATTACAATAAAAAGCAGCCGTACCTGTTCTTGAGGTGCATGCATGCTGTTACAAGTCAGCACCTTAGATTTATATGCACAATTACAAAAGCACACAGAGAGAAAATGACACTCCTTTCCCCTCAATGTCCTCTATATGAACATGTGTGTCATAGTGTTCAACATTTGAACTAGGGAAAACTACATATATTTCGGAAGACAACGAAGCTTTTCCCTACCTCTGCATACACCAGGCCTGCCTGGAATTACTTAGAATATTGCCTGAATGCATTTAGGAAAAAATTAGGAGATCACAGCAAATATCACCAAAAGTGTAAGTGATAATTGAGGGCTGCTTTCGCTTGCTTTTCCTGACACAGTTAATCTCCATGAAGGGAAAAACGTGTGTTGTATCATGTAAAATGCATGAGCCTTTTTTGAAGGAGTTGCTGCAGGTATCACTTGTCAAATTTGTGTACCCGTGACACACAAAAATATTCTGCAATTCATGTATGACAAAATATATACTATCCCCCTACACAGAGATTAAGCTGCTCCATGTAGCAGCCTCCAAAGTAGCCCTTAACTGCTCCCACAGGCTTTAACCAGGCACACTTACTTGAAAATCAGTCCCACTGCTGTCAGAAAGACTTAACTTCCAACTACATGTGCTTAGGAGAAGATGATAATACATTAATATACTTATGAAGAACAGCTGGAGTTCTGGAATAGTCCTTTTAATGCCACTGACATTCCATGACAGGCTTCCTCAACCTCGGCCCTCCAGATGTTTTTGGCCTAAAACTCCCATGATCCCTAGCTAGCAGGACCAGTGGTCAAGGATGCTGGGAATTGTAGTCTCAAAACATCTGGAGGGCTGAGGTTGAGGAAGCCTGTTCTATGAGCTGCTGAGCTGAGACATTATTTTCTAGGGCTAATGCCAACCCAAAAAGTTAGGATACCCTCCTGCATCTGCACTTGGGTCCAGAACAACCAAAAATCTAGTGCAGTAACAACCATTATTATTAGTGCTGTTAAATTACATCCCCTTCAATGCCCACTGCCCTCAACCTCTGCTGAGGCAAACCAATAATCTAATTTGGATACAGGTATGTGGCAAGCAAGAAATCCAATGCTGGGAGCATCAATATGCTTCTTTGTACATTCTCTCCTATGCATTAGTCCCATTGGCAAATATATTCTAATCTCTTGTTAAGGAGGAGTACTTAAATTATGAAAACCAGTCCTTGCCACATACTAATACTAATGTGTTTACTACATTGGTAATTATTTCAATTTCCCTGAAAACATTTACTCTAACAGAAGCAGCAGACATGGCTCAACTACCCTTGAAAGTTTCCATCTGGAAAAGGTAATAAAGGAAAACTGATAATTCAGATATATCTGATTCAGCTGTCAAACACTTTCCCCAGAAATATCAAGGGATGAAGACTGCATTTAAATGCGGTGAAAGAGACCTAAACTGCAGATCCTATTACAGAAAATTCAGAACGATCATATTGCTCTTAATGGATTCAAATCAATTTCTTCCAAATAACTTTTATATATTCTGGAACACAGAAGCTGTAATGACATTTTTAAAGAAAGCTATTTTCCTGAGTATGACAAATTTGAACATCTGAAAGGCAAGAAGTGTTGTTTGCTGTATGTAAATTGGAAAAAAAGAAGTGTTTTACAAAGACTTTAACTACAGCTTTGTTAGTTACTCATAGAATCAGAGAGTTGGAAAAGACCCTAAGGATCATCTAGTCCAGTCCCCTGCAATGCAGGGATAAGCAGCTGTCCCTTACGGGGATCAAACCTGCAATCCTGGCGTTATCAACACCATGCCCTAACCAACTGAGCTGCCAATTCAAACAACTTTTTAAAAGCTGGGGTGAAACCATTTTCCTGCACCAGCTCTTAATCAGTTGGAACCTAGCATTGGTCCTAATTAATAAACTGCTAACATCATGAAATAATGATGAAATAATAATCAGCTCCATTGATTCAGTCAATGAAAAGATGAAGCTTACTGGTTGGAAGCAATTCTAAAGCATAGTTTAGTGTTACAAGAAAAAAGGGAGAGCCTTAGATTGTCCTCTGGTGCAGTTTGCAAGCTTTTGCTTGCACTTTAGATTAACTACTGCTTAACTACTGTTCACCATGTCATTCATGCTTTAATTTTAACCATGGCTTGTTGAAACAAGCCAATGTTAAACCATAGTTTAAGAACATGGCTTGTTTCAACAAACCATTGTTAAGATTAGCCACAGTTTAGGCGCTGCAGGCAACTATACTGTGCACCCACACCCTGCATTAGCACAATGCTCAAAGACTAAGGCGACAAGGTCCCTATCAGAAATATCTGCACCAGCAAATCTATGTTCTATACTGGAATAATCTTCTTTGGCGATCGCTCGAAGCCGAGTAAGATTGTCTTCCATTAACACTGTCTTAATGATGGGTCCGTATGTGACTGTGGTGGCCAATTCTGGATCCACATATCCTTCCACAGTGGGGACATAGGTTTCCAGGTGGGTGTTGATCATCGTGAGGATTTGCCAAATGTGCCTTCCTCTTAGCCACTTTTGTCCTCAATTCATGCTTCTTCAATGTCCATGATAATAATAATAATAATAATAATAATAATAATAATAATAATAATAAAAAATTTTATTTATATCCCGCCCTCCCCAGCCGAAGCTGGGCTCAGGGCAGCTAACAATCAGAATAATCCGACATTCTAAAAACATTCATTATAAAATTAATTAAATCAAATTAAAATCAAATTAATGGCAACCATCAAGCAAATTCTGTGTAGATTGCCGATTGCCAGAGGAGGGGGGTCAGGCTGCGCCCTGACCAAAGGCCTGGTGGAACAGCTCTGTCTTACAGGCCCTGCGGAAGGATGTCAGGTCCTGCAGGGCCCTAGTCTCTTGTGACAGAGCGTTCCACCAGATTGGAGCCGCGGCCGAGAAGGCCCTGGCTCTGGTTGAGGCCAGCCTAACCTCTCTGTGGCCTGGGATCTTTAGGATGTTTTTATTAGCAGACCGTAAATTTCTCTGTGGGACATACCAGGAGAGGCGGTCCCGTAGGTACGAGGGTCCTAGGCCGTATAGGGCTTTAAAGGTTAGAACCAGCACCTTAAACCTGATCCTGTACTCCACCGGGAGCCAGTGCAGCTGGTATAATACCGGATGGATATGATCTCGCAGCGAAGACCCCATAAGGAGTCTCGCCGCGGCATTCTGCACCCGCTGGAGTTTCTGGGTCAGTCTCAAGGGCAGCCCCACGTAGAGCGAGTTACAATGATGCCTTTGGTAGAGGCTATTCTCCAACTGGAGCGTTCACAGGCCAGTGTTTCCCAATTATCTGGGCTTATACTGCATTTTTAAAGATTTGCCTTGAGAGCGTCTTTAAACCTCTTTTGTTGTCTACTGGTATTTCGTCTTCCATTCTTAAGTTGGGAATAGAGTAGTTGCTTTGGAAAACGAAAATCAGGCATCTGAACAACATGACCATTTATGGTCTAACAGAAGAATCCATTTGTCAAAAGCTATGGATCAAGGAGTATTGCTCCATACATGTTTGAATTATATGGAAAATATTATATGCCCTTATCCTGCTGCCATCCAAATATTCCATTCATCCCCATGGTGTGCATCATCTTTAATTATGTAATTACTTAACATTAAGCATCAAAAGTTATCATTTTCATTAAAACATTTCAGGAGATGAGATGCATGACACTTAATTCCATTACAGAATTATTCAAGAAAGTACTTCATTCAAGGATCGGGGGGGAAAACACTTGTAATCCAATGAATCTTCACTCTAATTTTAGTAATGGATATATAATTTAATTTCAGCAACGTAGATAAAAGGGCACTCAAATAAAATTGGTACCAATGGAGGTGTCTTTATAAATGCTATGAACAACAGCCCCCGTTTCCTTTATTCTCATCTTACAAAAACTTGCCATCTTATTCAACAAACTGGTATCTCCAGTAACAGCCCAAATAATGGGGGATATGAAGTATATCTCAAATGGAAAGAGTCACTAAATCAGGGGTTAGCAACCTTTTTCAGTCGTGGGCCGGTCCACCGTCCCTCAGACCATGTGGTGGGCTGGACTATATTTCTTTGGGGTGGGGGGGGGGGATGAACGAATTCCTATGCCCCACAAATAACCCAGAGGTGCATTTTAAATAAAAGGACACATTCTACTCATGTAAAAACCACGCTGATTCCCGGACTGTCGGCAGGCCAGATTGAGAAGGCAATTGGGCCGCATCTGGCCCATGGGCCTTAGGCTGCCTACCTCTCCACTAAAGTATGTATTTACTGTTAAAACAAAGGGTCGTGTGACACCTTAAAGACTGGCACATTTAATTACTTCATATGCTTTTGTGGGCTACAGAACACAACATCAGATGCATGAACCCATGCATCGGATAAATGTGCATGACAGCTTCTGCCATAATAAAATGTATTAGTTTTCAAATGTCACATGACTTTTTGCTATAACTACTTAACAAATGGCTACTCCTCTGGAAATCAACTACTCTGAATCCACAATAAGGTGTCCTATAGCTTCCAAGACCTTGCTTTTGTTTCACAATTAGGACACCACAGCCATTCTGAATAGACTGTCTTGCAGGATTTATAGTGGAAGGTGGAGTAAAAATGTTTACCATAACTGTGTGTGTGTTTTTAAGGGTGTGTCAAAACAAAAGGTTTCTGTATTCTCAGAGCAGCCTTTATGTGTTAAATGGTAATGAGGTTAAAAGAAGCATTGAGAAGCATCTTGAAGAAGATACATTTTTCCTGCAATCTCTGTCACCTATTGTTTGGGATGAGGAAGGTAGGCAGGAAAAGGGAAGATTTTACCTTCTATATATTACACAATGATCACCTAACACATATTTCTTTCAGCTGTTCTGATCCATCTGCATCAGGCATCCATGGTGGCAAGATGTCAAGGCAAGCTGTTGGTGGTGGCAGCAGCAACAACAACATCAACAACAACAACATGGATGCCTCTGAGCGAGCAACTTTATCCAACAAAGGCTGGAGTTGAGCTAAAGCATTATGGGTTTCTTCAGTTCAGCATTCCCGAAGCTGAAGACTGGGGATCTTAAAAGACCAACCTCCTGGTCGAGAGTCCAACACTCCTTCCCCTTTCTGTGGACTTTGACCTGGTGTACTCCCTGCTCCATGGACACAATCAATTCCTCTGATGAGTCAGGCTCAGGAGACAACATCTGTGGATGATGGAGCAGCCCTGGACTCTGAGCTTGAGGCTGGGCCTCTGGGCAACAGCAAACTCACAGAATGCAAAGGCAGACATGCTCCCTTAGACACTAGTGCACATATGTTTGGGTGCTTTAATGAGGGTGCAACTCCCTGTACATTAGGGTTACCAGACGTCCCGGTTTCCCGGGGACAGTCCCCAGATTTGTGAATAAGTCCCCGGACAAATTCCATGCCTGGATTTCATCTAATGTCCCCAGGAAATGCAGCAGAAGCAGTCTCAGCAACCCCAGCAGCTGGTTCTGGCTGGCTTCAGGAGCTGCTCAGAAGTCCCCATATGATGGTGGGGCAGGGGCTCTAAGATGCAGCTTCTGGGCTGCCTCCGCCTTCCCTGACCCCACCAACTAAGCTGTGAAGGGAGGCTTCATGCTGCCTATCGGAGCGGCCTCCCAACTCCTACTTGCGTGCAAGCAGGAGCGGAGCGGGGATCTCTCAGCTGTGAAGGGAGGCTTCACGCTGCCTTTCAGAGCTTGCGTGCAAGCAGGAGGGGGCAGGGATCTCTCAGTTAGGCAACAGGAAGTGTGAAATTCTCGCACGAATGTGCAATTTAGCAGTCATGCTGTATTTATATTGCATTTATAAGAGCATCGGCAAAAAATATAATTTCGAAAAACCTTCCACCACATTGCTTTTATTAGAAATGCATCCCTAATTCCATACATTCAGTCATTAATGTAACCTACTGCTAATTATTGTTCCTCTAATGACTATTTGACATTACTATTCTGAATCACCTCCCAGGCATTACTGACATCCAGCTACACGTGAAAAACCTTGCACTGTTATAAAGTGTTTATTCCTAAATGGTTCTCATCTCCTATGACATATTTTTAAATATGACTGAACAAATGGATATAGGGCTTCAAAATGTCACTGGGTTAATTATTATATTTTGGCATCCACAATATACGGAAGGTTAGTGTCTATGGCTGTTTAGCCACAATGGCTGTTCTAGCGAAGGGAACATACTGCCTCACGGAAAAGGGCGCATGCAGAGAAGAGCATAAACATAAGAAGAATGGGCTGGATCAGACCAATGGCCCATCTAATCCAGTATCCTGTTTGCACAGAGGTGGGAAACTCTCCCCTTCTGTAGTTTCCAGCAACTGGTGTTCATAAGCATACTACCCCTGGAGGCAGATCATAGCTTCCAGCATGGGTAGCAGCCACTGATATCCTTAACCTTCATGTATCTGTCTAATCCTCTTTTAAATCCATCATCGGGACTTCAAAGCACCTCACAGGCAGCAAGGTGCTGCTAAAATTAAAGGTTCACCCCTTTATTCCTCCTATCCTTTGGTGGGGGGGTCAGGGAGTAGCATGGCTAAAATGTTGTTATAGCAAGAGACTGGCAAAGAAGAAGGCAACTTGACACATATTCAGGAATGAATCAAAGCTAAGATAGATTTGGATTCATTTCAGGTTATATATTTTGCAATCTCTGTGTCTTTTCAACCCTATATGGCCAGCCTTAAACCCATTAATTGTGTGTCTGCTTTAAATCTTTCTGGTTTTCCAGCACATCCAGCCTTCTCTTACAGCAAATGCTACAACACATTTCTTCCTCTTACCCTTGCAATCACGACTGGATCCCAAGACAGAAGGCAGAAGCTTCCTTTGACACACACAAAAAAAGAAGAAAAAGAATGCAGAACTTGGAAAAAACAACAAAAAACCATGAGACCAAACCTGGCTACAAAAACAATTAAGGAAATGTTAGAATATATTCCCCACTAACATAGCAATGAAGCTGAATTACAGCAAAGTTTTCCGCAATAATTAGGGTGATGTTTTTATTAGAAGAGCTGCGAATCCTACACAGAATATAGAGTAGGATTAAAACCATGCCTACAAAAAAACACAAAAAAGCTCCCATTGTTCAACTTAATTGTCTGCAACTGACAGTGATAACAGAAGAAGGAAAACTAGGCTGCAAGAATAGACTTTTATTTACATATGAAGTATAAAGCCGGAGAAAAAGAATCTGAACATGGCCCATAATTGAAAAACAGATTTAAGATAAGTAATGCTATTTTCAGGAACAGACTCTGATAGCAATGAATGCTCTGGCAATAAGTGAAGAATGAAACTGCACCTGTCATGTGTGTACAAGTGACAGGATAAAGCAGATTGTGTATGAAGCAGCCAAACCAGTACGAAAGATGGATTAAAATCGCATGTTCTTGTGGCCATAAAAGAACAAGTGTATATCTGATGGCTAAGGATAGAATTATTATCATTTAATTAGGAATTTTCAAAAAGGAAGCTACACTACTATTTAAAATGTCGAGTAAACAGCCAAAGAGCCAGTTCGTACATTTTACAAAGTTGTTCAGATCTAGTAAAATGGAGATGTACTTGTGATTCAAGTGATTCTTCCTCTGGAACTTAGCAATGTCAGAGAATTCTGACAAAAATGGAAATGGGAGCAGAAATTGCCAATCTTTGCTTATTCATCCCATGTCCAGAACAGAAATCAATCCAGCAAACACAATCAGCATTCAGTTTCAGTGCTGCTTAAAGTCCACAAACAATACACAATTGATTATTGAAATTAATTGACTTTGTATTGAAAGGAATGGTGTAGAATAACATAATGTTGCCTAATGGCAGGGCCGGCTCTGTCAAATAATATAGATAATAAATCTCCAGGTGACTCTGACCATTAGCAATAATCTTTTATGAGTACCACACTTTGCTTTTCTTGGAAGAAAAGTGTGCCAAAGTGATTATCTTAGTAGCTATTACCCCACATGGCATGATCATAAATCAACAGAATCAGCTACAGCATTTTAAAAGCATATAACAAGCAAGGAACAAGTATTAGAATGCCCATCAGAAGGACAGCCTATGCCCTATGAGATAATGCTAGATGTTGTTCCAGATTGAATAGCTAAAGATCTGATTGCTTTAAAGTTTCAGCGAGCAGCTCTTCAGTGAAAACGGGTCGGTATAAATGTAAATTTAAAACAACTCAGAGCCCGAAGAAAGGATAGGAACACAATCAATGCTACCACAAAGACGAATAAACCATCAAGGCTAAAACCTAAAATCTGCTATCTTCAAAATCTTTTGAGGATGTACAGTAGTACCTTTAGTTACGGACTTGATCCGTTCCAGGGTGCTATTTGCACCCCGAAAAGTCCGTAACTAGAGTGCTGCTTCTGCGCACACACGCAGCGCGATAGAGTGCTTCTGCACATGTGTGGAGCGCACAGAACGCTTCTGTGCACGCGGCAAAACCCGGAAGTATACACTTCTGGGTTTGCCGCATTCACAAGCCGAAAAGACGCAACATGAACCCAACGCAACACGAGGTATGACTGTAGTGTGATTACATTAAAGTAATAACACCAGAGTTGTAACCATTTCCAGAAGGGTAAGAGGGTGAATCTGCTGTAGCAAAAAATACCACCGGTCTTGTGGCACCTAACTGATTTATTATGGCCTTCGCTTTCATGAACCACAGTCCACTTCAACAGATGCATCAAATGTCTCTCTGAGTTAACAGGTGCATGTAACATGAATGTGCAACCATGGCTGTTTCTCAATAGCAGTCAGCGTGGTGGGGCACAACCACAGAGGCACCTACCCAACGTGAGTTTACCTGAAGAGCCTGGGGCGGCGTAGAGCAGCAGCAATTTTAGGGTTACGTGTACATACCAGTGGAGACAGATCTGTGCTCCTGGCAGTACATCTGCGCAGGTCTAATCCTGCTGCCACTCTGCTCTATCCCACCTCTGTGCAGGTAAACTGCAATGATGCCGGTGTCACGAGAGCAGTGGCACATCACTAGCAACTACTGATGCTCCTTAGAAATAAAATAAAAGAATCCAGATACGACTTTCTAAAATGCTGCACATGTCATAACTAAAGAAACTAACCACCAAATTTTTTTGGGGGGGGGGTCCCAAGTCAGTATCGATGCCCTTAACTCAGACAACAAATACCACTTAAATTAGAGAAAGCAACTTGAACTAAGGCAATGACCACAAAAGTGGGAGCCAAAAACACTTGGGATACATATGGCTTACGAGCAGCAGAAAAGCAAGCAAATCAATGAGGGTCTCTGTAGTTTAAATTCACCATCAGCAGAACAAAGAATTGTATAGATTGGCAAATGGTTTGAACAACATCTTGAAAATGTAATGAGGTCAATACCGTTAAGATCAGGCACATTACTACCAACAAAAGTGGAGCAAATTACACCATATTACGTAATTCAAGTAATGGGGAACTGGTATTAATATGGAGACCTGGTCCTTGGTCAGTGTTATATAAAAATAACTAAGCATAAGTCCAAGTATATTAAAATAACTTCTCTATCTCTCCACAGCTAGTCTCCATATCTCTTGGATTCGGCTGCAGATTTCCACAGAAGATGATATGACTTCTATGAGAAATGCAAATGCGTTTTAAGCAATGTTTTAGATTTAACAAGATCCTTTCCAAAAGCGAAAGGTTTGTTAACCCAGTCGGATGTTGGATCCTTTTATAAGCTCCGGCTCCATATGGATCTTGGTATGGAGCAGTTGCAAAATAGTAGCCACACATCGCAAAAAGCTGCCTTATTCAGCTCTAAGAAGCTAGTCTTTTGCCGAACACAAGTGCTGTCTTGAGCTGTGGATTATCAACAATGGCTTGTTCCTTTGTAAACAACAGCTACTCAACTGGCCCTGGGCAAACTCATTCCACATTTCCTCAGAAGTGGCTAACAGGTGCCCACTTGTGTAAGACTACCACAAAGCAAGCATCTCCAAAACTGACCACTTGAAGCTTTGCTTAGTAGCTACAGTGTGGATCAAATATCTTATTTTTCAAATTTGGTTAAAGTTGTCAGGAAGGCTCAAAATCCAGAATACTAACCATGTTTCTTATGCTACTTTCTGGGAACATAATCTGCCTCTTTCACTGGCACAAGCAACCGTAGATCTGAGGCACACCCGGTACCTGATTTTCCCATGGGATCTTAAACAAATGAGTCTGTTCTAGGCTTTGCTTTAAAAGCCCAGCTCATACAGTGTACACAATGAAGAGAGATATTGTACAGGACAGAAAGTCATAATAGTAATTATATTTATGAAGTGTCGTAACAAAAACTACTTTCAAGCCCACATGTTTTGATGCTTAATTTGTTAGCAACTGACTGCTTCAATTACAGCAGGGCCAGCACACCATATTCACAAAATAAGCTAAAAGGAACCCATACAAAGACAAGAGCTATTGTTCTACATTTTCAGTTCAAAGGAAGTATCTGGTGTGAATCAAATACAACAAGCAATCCAAGAATTTAGGAGAGCTTGACACCACCAAATGTCTGAATAGCCAGTAGGTACTAATATACAGATGCTTTCTCATTTATAATAGAAGAAAAAGAGTCTGAATTCTGGGGTCTTAAATACACTAATATGGAAGTAAATTGCACTGAAAATCACCAAAGTGGGTGCAAATTTTTTGCTACATGCACCCATCTGTCCCTGAGGAGCTATTAAAATTTGTGTTCAGTACAATGAACAGCCACTGATACAACCATAATCACCTGAAAGCAATACCCATTGTAACGGTGGTTGAGAACTGTCTTCCTATATATACACTACAGTATAAAACTAGGGAACATTTTTAGAAAAATACAACTTGAGATAAATAAATCTTGACTGCCACATGCTCCTCATCTGGGACTTGAGACAATTCCAGCTTGAATGCCTGATAAAAAAAGAGGTTAGATCTCCTGTACTTTTAACAGCTATGTAGAAAGAAAGAAAAATCCAGCAGGTGTAGCTCACATAACAAGCAACACCATCTGAAATTCTCTCTTCTTCCAAAGTATTAAAAGTGTAGCAATTGTGTCCTCCTTTTCACCTTGCCACCTTAAAACCAGAGTGGACCTGACTCCCACCACTTTTTTTTGCATATATGCAAATGCCTTGAGAAATGAAAAGTACAAATAGCATTTTATTATTATAACCACCACAGAAAGAAAACAATTTCAATTTAAGAGCTGCCATCTTGTCCTAGCAGAACAGTGTATTTCATATGGTAAAACAGCTGAAACAAAAATAAAAAGGATGCCTTATTAAAGGACGGTGTTATCTTATATACTGTACAATCTCATCGTTTTCTTAGTGTTTGTTCTCCAAGTTCTGACAGCATCAGGTCAAGAAGGTCTCTCAGCATACAAACCATCTCCTGTAAAATACTGACACCATGCATTTTAGACACATGACCTTCCCCCCTCCAACGTCACACACATTCAATTGCTACTGAACCCTAACACCATTTGATATGATTGCTTGGCAACCTATTTACTCTGAAAATACACTCCAAAATATTATATGTTGTGCTCTCCTTATTGTGGCATTAAATAAAACCAACAAATCTTTGAAAAATGTTTTCCTTTGTTAAGCTGACATTTATTAAAGTGAGTTGTACTTTCCACTTCTCATGCTGTTTATCAGTGGCTGAGTTCTGGAATTAAAAATAAATAAATACATGGCACGTAGATTGAAGAAAGTTTTAAGTGAGATAATCCATAAAGACCAGGCAGGCTTTCTCCCGGGCAGACACATGTTTGCTAATACAAGGAACATTATAGACATACTGGAACTTTTGCAAACAAATATAAACACTAAAGCAGCTTTAATTTTTATAGACGCGGAGAAAGCCTTTGACAACATATCTTGGAAATTTATGAAGGGGAACTTAAAAGAAATGGGAGTGGGACGGGGGTTTGAGAATGGGATTGAGGCAATATACTCAGAACAAAAGGCTAAACTGATAGTTAACAATGTGGTTACAGAAGAGTTCAAAATTGAAAAAGGTACACGACAAGGCTGCCCGATTTCCCCACTACTGTTTATTTCGGTTCTGGAAGTGCTCCTGAACATGATTAGGGGGGACCGGTTGGTGGAAGGGATCCAGGTCGGAGCGAAACAATACAAACTTAAAGCTTTTGCAGATGACCTAGTTCTGACATTACAGGAGCCGGAATCTAGTACGAAAAGAGTATTACAACTGATTCAAAACTTTGGTCGAGTGGCGGGATTTAAATTAAATAAGCAAAAAACCAAGGTTTTGGGGAAAAATTTGACAGACACTGAGTTGGAACGGTTTCAGAAAGAGACAGAACTAACTGTGGTTAAAAAAGTTAAATACCTAGGGGTAAATATAACAGCAAAAAATCTGAGTTTATTTAAAGATAATTATGAAAAATGTTGGTTAGAAATTAAGAGAGACTTGGATAGTTGGTCAAGATTAAAGCTTTCCTTGTTAGGCCGAATAGCTGCCATCAAGATGAATGTACTGCCAAAAATGTTATTTTTGTTTCAGACACTACAGATTGTAGACAAGACAGAGTGTTTTCGGAGGTGGCAGAAAGACATTTCCAAATTTGTCTGGCAGGGCAAAAAGCCCAGAATCAAATTCAAAATACTAACAGATGCGAAAGAAAGAGGGGGCTTTGCCCTGCCAGACTTAAAGTTGTATTATGAAGCTGCAGCTTTCTGCTGGCTAAAAGATTGGTTACTTCTTGAAGATACGGATGTATTGGATTTGGAAGGTTTCAATAATGCATTTGGATGGCATGCATACTTATGGTATGACAAGGTTAAGATAAACAAGGTCTTTAAGAACCATATTGTCAGAAAATCAGTTTTTAATGTCTGGATGAGATACAAAGACTTATTGGAGAATAAAACTCCGAGGTGGTTGTCACCCCTAGAGGCTAAGGCCCGAAAAAGAGCCAATATGGAGGCCAATTGGCCAAAATATTGGGAGATAATAGAAAAGGATGGTGACAATTGGAAATTGCAGAGTTTAGAGAAGATGAAAGATAAAGTGCGAGACTGGCTACACTATGCTCAGATTAAAGAAGTGTTTAAAAATGACAAAAAGTTAGGATTCCAAATGGAAAAGTCAAAGTTAGAAACTGAACTGTTAGAACCTAAGACTAAAGTACTTTCAAAAATGTATAATTTGCTGCTGAAATGGAATACACAAGACGAAATGGTTAAATCGGCAATGATAAAATGGGCACAAGACATTGGGCATAATATTATGTTTGAAGATTGGGAAAGGTTGTGGACCTCAGGGCTGAACTTCACTGCATGTAATGCTTTGAAGGAAAATGTAATGAAAATGATGTATAGATGGTACATGACCCCAGTCAAGTTAGCTAAAATATACCATTCGTCTGATAACAAATGTTGGAAATGTAAGGAAAATGAAGGAACATTTTTTCACCTCTGGTGGACCTGCCCTAGAGTGAAGGCCTTCTGGGAGATGATATATAATGAGTTAAAAAAGGTGTTTAAATACACCTTTACTAAGAAACCAGAGGCCTTTCTCTTGGGTATCGTCGGCCAGAGTGTGTTAAAGAAGGATAGAATATTTTTTATGTACGCAACAACAGCAGCAAGAATACTGATTGCTAAGAACTGGAAGACCCAGAAGCTACCCACTTTGGAAGAATGGCAGATGCAGCTGATGGACTATATGCAGCTAGCTGAGATGACCGGCAGAATTCGAGACCTGGGAGAAGAAAGGATGGAAGAAGACTGGAGAAAATTCAAGATTTATTTACAGAAGTATTGTAATTTGGTTGAGTGCTGATTGGGATGTCAGAGTAGAAAATAACTGTCTATCACTAAATTAGATCTAAGTGTGAATTATATGCTAACTAAATTTAAGATTATGAGCAAAATGATAATTTGTTTGGAACTAATTTTACAATGATGCAAGTGTATGCGGGAGGTGTGGGGAAGTCCAAAGAAATAATGGAAAGATGTTAAATGGATAATGATGATTTGTGTTTTTTTTTCTAAGCATGTTTTATATGAAAAACCTTAATAAATATATATTTAAAAAAAATAAAATAAATAAATACATGGATTAGTAGAGTCAAGGAATCGAACTGTACTGATTCAAGGATCCCAGTTATACTCATTTAGAAGTAACGAATGTTTACTGCTAACTGGGTAACTACATTAACAAACCAGTGCTTAGGGTGATATACCACAAAGCCTAGTTAAACTAAAGCATGAGAAATATTGAAGATCAAAGTGTGAAATAGATAAAAACATATTAAGGCAGCAAGATAATGAAGCTATGAAATTTATATAGAAACCAAATTGTCAGTACTGTAATTAAAAAGTACTATCCTATCTTGACAAGTAATAACATATAAATTATTTAAAGGTGAGCATTTTTGCTCATGGGTAGGCAAACTAAGGCCCAGGGGCTGGATGCGGCCCAATCGCCTTCTAAATCCGGCCCGCAGATGGTCCGGGAATCAGCGTGTTTTTACATGAGTAGAATGTATCCTTTTACTTAAAATGCATCTCTGGGTTATTTGTGGGGCCTGCCTGGTGTTTTTACATGAGTAGAATGTGTGCTTTTATTTAAAATGCATCTCTGGGTTATTTGTATGTTTCCACTTAACAGACTGTCTTCCCCCCCCCACCTTTCTCCAAGCCTGTGGTTTTGTGAAAGATTGTGCTTGTAAAGTAATTATTGATATATCTTGTGCATTAACAACCCCCCAATGGATTTTACCATTTAAACACAAAACTTTTCAGAGACATACTTAAGAGTTTAGACGTTATGTCCTTGGCTACTGTAGACTGCAGCTGGAACCTTTGTGAGGAAATTTGTTACATTTGTCTAAACAGCTAGTTTCATTTGGCTGCTCAGCAAACCACAGTGCTTGAGTGGATTTAATTTAATTAAGATTAATTTACTAATACGAATGCATAATATTTACATAGTCTTTGTTCCTAATAAGCTTTGATGGTGTTAAAGAATTAGCTTTCAAACTGCAATATTGGGAACTAAAAGCACAAAAAAGCAGATCCCAAATTACCATGGAATAACTAGGCATCAGGCCACTAAAGAAAATGCACCAAATCCCAAAGTTGGTAAGGTTCGAAGGAAATTCATATCGTACGAGGCACATCCAACAGGTAGATCGTGATCTACTGGATGTTTGTGGTAGATCACTGGTAGATCACTGGCTCCCCCAAAGAAGAGCTCAGTAACTTTGGCTCTCCAAAAAAAAAGTTCAACACTTTTGCCCTGCACCCCCAAAAAGGGGGTAGACCACTGCCAGTTTTTAACTCTGTGAATAGATCGCAGTCTCTTGGGAGTTGGCCACCCCTGGCATATACCATATCTGTGGATTCTTATATACAGTTTGCAAAACGATTTGAAATGAGAGCAATTTGGGAAGCATGCAGAGGGAGAATTGACTTCCCTGAGTAACAAGTTGCTCTCAGCAAACCTGGGAGGTTTTCCAGGCCTGGAAGATTCTAGGCAATTGTGCCAGTGCTCTAGTTTAAAACTCCCTGTTGTTCTTTCCTTTGAACAGCAACCCTAATGGTGCAGAGAAGTGGAGCTCTGTGGAACAGCACTATTGTTATACAGTGGTACCTCGGTTTACGAACTTAATCCGTTCCGGAAACCCGTTCTTAAACCGAAACAGTTCTTAAACCGAGGCGTGCTTTCCCTAATGAGGCCTCCCGCCACCAGTGCCCTTCCACTGTTTGGATTCCGTTCTTAAACCGAGGTAAAGTTCTCAAACCGGGACACTATTTCTGGTCTTGAGGAGTTTGTAAACCAAATCGCTCTTAAACTGGACTGTTCTTAAACCGAGGTACCACTGACAAAGAAAAAACCCTTCTTCTTGCCAGCTGGACCAGTTGCCTAGTCTGGAATGGTCCTACCCACAAACCCTTCACAGGGTTCCTGTCCCCATGGAGGGAGCCCTATGTATGCACGCACATCTGTCTGTATATAAAGGTAAAGGTAAAGGTACCCCTGACCATTGGGTCCAGTCGTGACCGACTCTGGGGTTGCGGCACTCATCTCGCTTTATTGGTCGAGGGAGCCGGCGTACAGCTTCCAGGTCGTGTGGCCAGCTGACTAAGCTGCTTCTGGCGAACCAGAGCAGTGCATAGAAATGCCGTTTACCTTCCTGCCGGAGTGGTACCTATTTATCTACTTGCACTTGACGTGCTTTCGAACTGCTAGGTTGGCAGGAGCAGGGACTGAGCAACAGGAGCTCACCCCATCACAGGGATTCAAACCGCCGACCTTCTGATCGGCAAGTCCTAGGCTCTGTGGTTTAACCCACAGCGCCATCCGCGTCCCTATATAGGCCCCTCTATATTGGCATCTTGGGAGTGGGGCTAGCTGCATGTGCTTGAAAGCCCCATCACACGTTTGGTACCTACAGATACTGCATGCAGAGAACTACAGTGTTAAGATAGTTTTATATTACAGCCAGATCGTGCATATATGTGTTTGTGTGTCAGTAAATGAAGCACCGATGAAAACTTCCATCTCAGCGCAATCACCTTTCTCTGTTATGTTGCCGCTGTTTCATTAGGTTTTAAAATGATGACTGATGTGACTTTAAAGAATTATAGGTATTCTTTGGCATGGTTTGTTTGCTACAGTTTTTTCAGCAGAATACACAGTGTAGATGTACTTGAAGGGAATAAATTCTTGAAAAAGCAATTATATTGTGGCTAGAGGAATTCCACGTGTTCTCTATAAGACAATTCCAAAACCACTTTTCACCTCTGCAGGCTGAACTTGTATTTCTCTTATGTTGAAGCTTTTTTTCTAACATTGTGAATTGAAATGTTTTTTCAGAAATCTCTGGAAATGGATATAAGGAGCCATGGGTCAGCAAACTTTTTCATCAGGGGGCCCGGCCCACTGTCCCTGCGACCTTGTGGGGGGGCCGGACTATATTTTGAAAAATAATAATGAATGAATTCCTTTGCCATACAAATACATTTTCCTGAGCTACACATATGTAGATCTATCACAATATCTGACCTGTGTTTTAAGTTGCCTCGTTCTATTACTTCATCGGTCTTTTGGCTAAAATCAAGGGTAGTATTTGTTCTTACAAGTTGTTTCATTTTATGTAATACAGAAGGATTTCTAAAAAGAAAAGCTAAGTGACCACTAGAGTTTGGCACCCGCCAGAGAAGGCAGAAAGAACTATTAGGGAAAGAACTATTCAATCACGTTTTTCTTGGAAAAGCCAATTTGACTTCCAGAAACCCTTAGTTTCTATGTATTATGTAAACAGAGTATTCTTTTATTTTGCCCAAGGAATTTCCCATATTTCCACTGCTACCTCCCAGCTGAATTCAAAACTCTGTAGAAGCTCTCCATAACAGCCCAAGAGAGGAACAGATGAAGAACTTTTGAATTAGGAATGACCCATTTGGTACTCAACAAGGAGTCAGCCAGGAAATCCTGCTGAAAACCAACCTGCACATATGCCAGCCTTCTCCAGCTTAGTGCTCTGCGGCTGATGTTGGACTCCAAGTCCCATCATCCCCAGCTAGCCCTGCCAATGGTCAGACGATGCAGGTTGGAGTCCAAAACATCTGGAGGGCACCAGGTTGGGGAATCCTGATCTAGCCTACTCTGCCAGTGATTCTCCAGAATTTCTAACAGTAGGCTTTTCAGATCACATTCTACCTGTTCCTTTGAACTGGAAATAACAGCAACTGAATCTGGGGCCTTCTGCACCCGAACTACAACTTCTGCCATTAATACATTGTTCCTTCTCTTAAGCACATTAGCCAACTGAGACCCCGTTGCCCAAAGGCGCAAGCCAGCCTCTCAAGGGAACTTACTAGACTGATATTACTTCCTAATCAGCATAGTGGGATTGCCCAAGCCCTGGCTTCCTCAACCTCGGCCCTCCAGATGTTTTGAGACTACAATTCCCATCATCCGTGACCACTGGTCCTGCTAGCTAGGGATCATGGGAGTTGTAGGCCAAAACCATCTGGAGGGCCAAGGTTGAGGAAGCCTGCCCAAGCCTATTGCCTTCAGAAAGCACAAGAATTATTAGAACAGGAACTCTACCTGCATAGTTTGTGACATCCTAACGTCAAGAAGATCTGTAGATTCTTAACTTCAAGAAGATTTGCAGAATATAAAGTTTTATTAAGAATAAGGTAAGTGCATGTATACTGCTGTTAGAGACTTAAGGGAACTTCCTGGTATACTACCCTGTAAGAGGGCAGGTTCTTTCTCAGTAACTAATCCCAGCTCACCACTGGGGATCCTGACAACAGGTTGTAACAAACAGTGGTGCATAACTGTGGCCACCCTTCCAGGGGTCTCACCCTTCACATTGCCACAGGCAGACCTTAAGCACCATTTCAAATCCGGCCTCCCACCACCACCACCACCAGCACCTCATAACAGGGGAAAGACCTATATACCAGGTACAGTTCAGATAATACTTGTATTCTTTTATTTTCATATGCTAATTTCATGCACAGCTTGTATAGTAGCTTATCTAAAATGGGAAGACCCGTTTAACCTTCTCATACAGATATGAGGGTTTCTGGGGACCTGGAGCACACAGATGGCTCTAGAGATATCACACGGCGCGAAAACATCCTTGTTCTGAAACATGCATTTAATGTCCCGACTAAATCCTTAAAAGTTCAGGTGTAATATAGCTTCGCTTGAGCCTCATCTTTCACTCTAGCCGTCATAGTTTAGCTGAAAAATCATGGTATGTGCTAAGGGGTCAGCAAACTTTTCCAGCAGGGGGCTGGTCCACTGTCCCTCAGACCTTGTTGAGGGCTGGACTATATTTTGAAAAAAAATATGAACGAATTCCTATGCCCCACCAATTAACCCAGAGATGCCTTTTAAATAAAAGCACACATTCTACTCATGTAAAAACACGCTGATTCCCAGCTCATGTCACATGCCATGAAAAATGTCCTTAGTCTTGCAAATTTGTCACAAAAGTTATTAGTCCCAAGAAATGCATGTTAGTATGTGTGTGTCTTTCTTTATCTATTTATACCTAAAAATGATTTTTTAAAATAATATATATATAATTTTTCTCTACATGGATCATACCCAACTGTCCCGATTTAAGTGGGACAGCCCATTTTTGGGGCTGTGCTCTCGTGCAAGTCACATGACTCACGCAGGAGCACAGCCTCGAAAGGCGAGCATCCCAATTTTAGTATTGGGCAAGTGGGAAGATAAGGAATGTGTTCCTACCGTCAGTGAAAGGGGCCGGGGTTGTGCCTTTACACTGCAGCTAGAACATCTGCACAAGCCCCTGTTCCTGTGCAGCAGGTCACAGGATCAGGCAAAATGCTGAACCGCTTCTAGCACAGCTACCAGAGCAAAAATTCCTAACCCAAACCATATCTAGTAGCACACAATTTTTCACCTGATTGCTCAGGCCTTTCATCTATGCAATGCATGCTAGCTATAAATACGTCAAGTGGAAGACAGAATAATTTCATGCCTTTTTGAATTACAAAAAGGAGAATCAAAATGATAACTGATAGATAGGTGACAGCATGGATGCCTCCATCCCTGAGCGGATTCTGCCCTCTCAACCATAATTTGGAAAGTGTTTAGGTGTGATTAAAATGGCATTTGGAATTATAAGAGTAGGTAATAAACGTATGCAGGTGTAGATTACCTTTGTGTCCATTATGTCTTATACATTCCAACAAGTTTTTAATTAAGCACGCTCAGAATTAAAGAATCCTGCCTTGTAATTTGCCACTTTTTGCCTAGGACTAGTTGTAATTGTGCTCTGGCAAGCACCCAAAGGGCAAAACTACCCAAGCTTGTCAGGATCAAGCCCACACCAAGTGTTGAACTGATATCCTGAGGAATGTGAAATAGGTATGTGAAGAAACTAGGGCATTTCAGAGACCAGTTGTGCCAGCTGATCTCTTTAGGCAAGATTGAGCAGTTGCCTAATATTTCTAAAAGCTTCCAGGCCAGTCTTGGTTGCTCATTTCAGCAAAGAGGGTCACCTCCAGACAACCTATTGAACGTTCATCCCGATTTGTTTGCAGTGAGGTTAGACAAGGTCACATGATGCGACTCTTATTCCACACTTTACATTTTCCCATCACATTCCCTATCGCAAATAGTCCAGTAATTCTGAGAAGCAGGTTTGTTGCACAAAAACTCCACATCAATTTCAATTGCCCAATCTGCATTCGATTGCCAACACAAAGTCAAAGAGAAACTGCATGAATGCCATTCTGCCTGGTCTGCTGCCCTGGGTACTCTGTTTTTCACCTACCATACACTTTGGTAGGTGCAACCTGCTTTTTACCTATCATTCAGAAAGCGTACCTAATTATTCCGAACCAAAAAGAATCCACTATATTATTTCGTTTTATTTCAATTATAAATATATGGCTTGATCTTTGAGGCACAGTTTGCAGCTTTTGGGGGGAGTTGGTGTGCCAATTTTTTACCCTAGTTTTCCTACTGCTTCTTAAATCAAAGCTCCCTGAATGGCGCATGAATGACCCCCATCTATCAAAGCAGTAGTAAGAACAGTAACAGTCATATTTTATATTGATTCTGTACTTTGGTCATAGAAAATGTGTCCTTTGCAAGAAGCAGAACGTCTTATGATGGAAAGTCAAATGAGAAGAAATAATTATATATAATCTGCAAAATTTATTCTTCTTAAACCCAACTATGCTCTGGCTGTTCATTTTTAAAAACTGGACTATGTAGTTAGATGCTATTAGAAAATGCTCAGAAACTTGCTGAGTTCTGAGAAATAAAAACCACAGACAGCCAAAATGCAGCTGCATGGAGTCAAATACGCTGGACCCACATATACTGGAAACATCACTTAAGGGGAAAAAATACTGACATTTTTACTGAAAAGTATATGAAACAGATATGGTGGTTACATCTTTTATTGGACGTACTTCTGTTTGAGTAAAGATACGCTCTAAAATGAGGAATAACACCCCATCAGACATGAAACAACACAGAGCTTAAAACTGAGGGATAGCGAGGAATACAAATGTGTTGCATTTAAGAGCAGAAATGCAGGGGGAATATTTAAAATATTTACAAATGGGAATATGAATGTCTCGTGACATTAAGCTCTTGAACACTTAGTTAATCCTTCATATGCCAGAGCATGATATAATTACACCAGTCCTTGAGCCCTATGGTACTATATAAACCATAGGAGCATTTTAATTTAAACATCATAAAGATGCCAAGATTATTATTTTTTTCGAAAATGCCCCAAAGATTTGATTCTTCTCAACTCATCTTATCCCATGCTGCTTCACAACGACTCATAGCCGCCATAAGTTCTTTGCCCCACCTCTTCCAGCTTCTGAATATGTATGGTACTCAGTATGCCTCCAGATGGCTACTCTTTTGTGGTGATTCACATGCATAGAATCATTGAGTTGGAGAGTTGGAAGGGACCACCAGGGTCATCTAGTCCAACTGCCTAGATTGCAGAAATATTTTTGCCCAATATGGGGCTCGAACCCACAACCCTAATATTAAGCCTCTCATGCTCTACTATCCTGCAGGCACTCAGCGGAAATGTAGGTATATGCAAATAGAGCTCTGTAACCCCAGGGCAACAAATCCACTTTAAAAAAAAGAAAAGAATTATTGCAGTTAGGAAAGTGATAGAGAACTGCACTGAAAAGTGAGGGATGAACGGATTATTAACATGGAGATGTGCAACTTCCCCCTATTCCTGCCCCACCAGCAAGTCAGGATGCATGCTCATTGTCAAATAACTGCACCCTAAACAAATTGGAAGCAATGCTCAATAAAAACCAGACATAATCTAACTACTGTGTAAGCTTTGTTCAAGCAAAACAGGAAGAATGCTGACTAAATAGGTCATCTGGAGGAGACCTGAGTGCTTCTTTTTTTCCAGTTCCACAGCATTACCCATTTCCCTCATTTTACTGTGAATTATCTTAATCTGTCTTTTGATATATAGGCACATAAGGAAGCCTTCTGAGTAATGTAGATTAGTGGCAGAGTATACTATCCGCACAAACTGAACCACAGGTTTAGTCAACATAGGAAATGCCAAAGTACAGTGGTACCTTGGGTTAAATATTTAATTTGTTCTGGAGGTCCATTCTTAACCCAAAACTGTTCTTTACCTGAAGCACCACTTTAGCTAATCGGGCCTCCCATTGCCACCGGAGCATGATTTCTGTTCTCATCCTGAAGCAAAGTTCTTAACCCGAGGTACTATTTCTGGGTTAGCAGAGTCTGTAACCTGAAGCATCTGTAACCTGAAGGGTATGTAACCCGAGGTACCACTGTACCTCATGAGTGTCCATTGGTCTAACTCTGTGTAAGACTGTCCTGTGTATTCTATTCTTTAAAAATGCTATTGAGAAAAAGAGTGGCGATTGTGCATAACTGCTAAACTTAATCATATACGAACTATCTACCTTATCTGGGTTCAAAAATATCAAAAATTAGATACCGGCTTTCAGCTTTTTGAGTCCTGACCTTCAGTATAAGATACAGGTTCTGAAGTTCTGGTTCATGTGAAACATGAACTTCGGCATTTTTAAAATATGTATTTTGGACTCACCACAGAAAATTTAGCTTCTCTTGATTCAAGAATGTGTTACCTCTCCCCACGTGAATCTCACAATTTTAATGTGCAAGATTCATCACATGTTAGAGTGCTAGGTTTTTTAATTTCACAAAACAGCATTCAGTGAGAACCTGACTAATGGGCTTTTAAGCAAGCTGTTCTCAGGTGATGACTGCTTACAGCTTCATCTTGCCACAAACACCATTCCAATTCTAGTCCTCATAAGCATACACACTGAAGTTTTCTACTACTAGCACTAATTTTTACAGCTTTAATAAGGAAACACTTGTGTCTAATTTTATTAACGAAAAATAAAAGCTTTCAAGAAGGTGACAGAATTCTTTACTGAACATTTATAGCGGGAGTATTCAGCAGAAATAGAAAACCTTTAACTTAGGCTCCAATCCTAAACACACTTACAATGAACACACTCAATGGATGCAATGGGACTACTTTCCAAGTAAGGAATTGCATTGTGCAGCTGCAATCCTACGTATACTTAGTAGAGAATAAGTCTATTGAAATCAGTAGGACTGAATAAACAAGCATAGGAATCTTTGCCCACCTTTTGTTTTGGGGAAAGGCATTTATAAGCTGTCTGGTTTGATAACATCACTCTCAAATATATTCACGAAACTCAGAAGTTACAGTAAAGAATGGAATAATAAGAACCTTGATGCAGCTTGACTTGCCTTCCTCCATATTTGAGAAGCACTGTTTTCCATGTTGATCGCTACTAGTTCACCATCCAGATAATATAAGCAAGAAATTGCCACACATCACCTATGAGTTTGGCTCAGCCCTGCATGGAAGGCTTACCATCAAACACACTAATCCACCTATGTCAGAAAATGAAGAAGAATGTCAAAGTGGGTTGCAACTGCTTGCTCCATAGGACTTGGTAACTGAACAGGTGTAATCACACTTGGGAGGAACTGCTCAGCCAAGCACAGATATTTTTAGAAACTGCTGGTGTTCCCAGCAATGAGGAGAGAATGGCTTGCATTATTCAAAATAGTCATACTCCAAGTAGTGAAGTTGAAATCAATGGACTTCAGTCACGTCCATTCATTTCCAGGTGTCTACTCTGAATACGACCACCACCGTGATTTTATTCATCTTCTTGCTTGAGCAGGGTGTGAATGTGTTAGGTATCAGAGGTTTTAAGGCTGGCATCTTCCATCCCCGAACGATTTACGGATCGAATCGTAACTGTCAGGTTGGGTTCAGCAACCTCTTGCAAACCAGGGATTCAACCATCGACGGACAAAAAGGATTTAGGATGCTGTACTTTCCCACATCTATGCAGGAAAGCACGCACCTCACCTGCTCTTTTCTGTTACTCCTCCTGCCCTTTTGCATGCAAAGTGGGAGAAAGGAAAGGAAAATAACTTGGTGCCAAAGAGATCCTCCACGCAGCCAGGTCCGACCATCCAACTAACATAAATAAACAGCATTCCGGAAGGCTGGGAGGTAATCAGGAGGCAAATCTTGCTGTAAGGGGCGATTTAATTCACTCTTTTTTTTTTTAACTTACCGGAGGAAACCGAGGAGCCCGACAAACTGGAGTTGCTGGAGGTGGCCATCCTCTTCCTCTTGGGTTCCTTAGTGACTAGCCCAGGTGCTGCTACTGCTGCTGCTCTCCGGCTGCCGCCCCCGACCCATTGCAAAGTGCCGGAGCCGCGCTGAGCGAAGCAGCAGCAGCAACAGCACCCGCTACTGCTGCTGCCGCTGCTGGCGCCGGGGCTCGCCTTGCCGCCCAGCCAAACAACGTGCTGCTGCTGCTGCCGCCGCTCCGCTCGCGCCCCTTTCAGCCTCCGCGAGGCGGTGGAGAAGCCGCCCGGGCTGCCCGGCGAAGGGCCCCGCGCTGCGTCCAGTTCCTTTCTCTCCGCCGGAGAGGAGGAGGAGGAGAGGGAGAGGTGGAGAGACTCCGGAGCCGCCCCGCCAGCTCCCTGCCTTCGCCTTTCCCCCTTCCCTCCCTCCGCCGGAGCGCCTCACTCTTGACAAGCCAGGGAGAGAGCGCGGCTCCACCTCCTCCTCCTCCGCCGCCGCCGCCGCCTCAGCTCCCCTCACTCGCGCGCGCACACAAAGGAAGCGGAGGAGAGGCGCACGGGATGCGGGCTGCTGCCCTTGCCCTCAGGGCGGGCTACTGAGGGCGCCCGGCCCCAGGCGGGAAAACAAGGCGAGCGGCCGAGCGCTTGCAAGCGGGCACCGGCGGGGCGCCGCGCCTTCCATGTGCCAAGGCTGGTCCAGCTTCGGGAAGCCGAGGCTGCCGGTCGCGCCGCCTCCGGGCGGGGAGGGGCGGACGGGGGGTGGGGTGGGGAGGCTAAGCCCGAGGAGGCGCTTCCCCAGGCGGCTGGCGCTGGTGTGGAACTTCCCGGCTCTCGTGCGGAGGGAGAAAGGAGCCCGTCGTCGCCTCCTCCGCCGCCGGACTAGGGCTCGCGCTTCTCCCCCCCCCCCCCCACCACCCCCAAGTCTTCTTTCATAATGTACTTTATGGGAGTCTCTCTCTCGGCATCTCCCACTCCCCCAAGCAGACTTCCAAATAAACATAACAAGCTGCGTTTGCCACAAGAGCATAGGAACATGCTGTTCTCTTTCGGTGAAACTAGCAGCCTTTTGTTTAGGTGTCCCTGCCTTCCTTCAGTTACCTGCAGGGTTTTCCCTCCTCGGAGAGGCAGGACAGCCCTCTGCTGTGGGGATGCTGTTGCCTCCGGGCTGGCCTGCAAGAGGCCCCTCTGCAACTCTTCTTGCCAGTTGGGGTCGATCAGTGTCGGATTTACGGATAAGCTGAACAAGCTGTAGTTTAGGGCCCCACTCTCAGGGGTGCCCCCAAAAAAGTTAAAGGAGAAAAACAACTGGATGTACATTCTCGAAATATAAGATACAAAATAAATAAAATAAAATCTACATTCAGCAACAGTGTGTTGTGTTGTTTTGGCTCCTATGGTGTAAGTAATGGGCCCTGCCTGCTCCTTAAAATATCACTGGTTTGCTCATTTCTATATATAGGGTGCCTACATTCTGCATGGACTTGTTGCATGGCAACATGTGCAAAAGGCTTTAGATACCTATTAGGTCCATAAATTACCATATAGCATATATTCAACACAAAAAACTGTGACAATTTGTTGTTGACAAAGGACAGCTGGACATATAAAGGGCCCCTCTACCTTCAGTAGCTTAGGGCCTCATCAAACCTAAATCCGGCCCTGGGATCGATTCCCTCCATTGCAGGCACTGCACATGATCTTATTTATATTATATTATATTATATTATATTATATTATATTATATTATATTATATTATATTATATTA
>JAXCMG010000017.1:32729716-32759054 GCA_034642415.1 Podarcis siculus | reverse complement strand
TATATTATATTATATTATATTATATTATATTATATTATATTATATTAGTTCTTTATACTCCTGTAATAGTGGCCATGCTCATTCATGAGGAAGGCTTCAAGAGTAAACGTGAGGGAAAAAACACACCCGCTGCCTTGCAGGACATCTTCGGGAGAAGAAAAGGCTAAGGAGTTAACCCTACACAAATCCAGAATGGAGCCTCCAAGGAGGTTGGATGGTGCCTTGTTCGCCTCCTTCTGGCAACTAGCTGCAGCCAAGCTGGTGTCAAACATATCTCTGCTTTCCTTTGGACCATATCAGCGAGGACGAGAAGACAGCCCAGGACCTCCATACTGCCCAGGCTTGCAGGGAGGTCACTTTTGTGCCACTAAAACAACACAGGAAGCAGAAGTTACAAGCTGCCAGTCTCTGCAGCCACAGCAGCTGCTGTGATTCTCCAGCGGTTTGACTGGATTAATATACTGTATTTAAGATAATCTCCCCAACCAAAAAAACGATCAGTTTAGACATGACTTACATTAACTGCCTTTGTACTATCTACAGTACATTTGTAACTGCAGAATACCCGTATGCCCCAGATATAGTACTGTAGTTCTGACAGCTAGAATACCTCCTTTGGTTACTGTTATTGTTACATTTTGAAAGTTAAATTTAAACACCTAAGAAGAACCCTGCTCCAGCATCCTGTTCACAGTAGCCAACCAGTTGCCTCTAGGAAGTCTACAAGAAGGACATGAGCACAGCAGGAGTGCCCCTGTTTTTCTCCTCAGAAACAGGTATTCAGAGACATACTGTATCTGATCCTAAAGTCAAAGGAGCCCTGCCAAAAAAAAAGGAAAGGAAAGGGAGGAAGGGGTTTGCTTGTTTGCAACTCTAACTGTAAAATGAAATGCAGATGCAAAGTGGCCAGGAAGAATCTCACAAGAGCCATGCTACCTTTTTTTGATGCGCTGTTTCAATTCCCAGAATTTAGCCTTGGGAAATTTACATATAATGATGTTCTCGGCAATACTGACATCCAATACAGTGGTGACAGAACAGTTAGTTTCAGCGCTCAATTTGAGTCAGTGGTGGCTGAAGTTGGACCTCAAAATCTTTTCCAGAAGGAGCTGATTTTAGTTTTTCAGTTCGTAGACTGCAGAAGTTTCCTCCACAACAGGCATTAAGCTGTGACTGCCGTATGAACACAGAGTGTTCTTTCCCTGCCTTCCATTGTATCTTTTGAAACTGCCACATGCACCTTTTTATTATTATTTATTAAATATGCATACCGCTCTTCATCCAAAGATCATGGGACAGTTCACAACATAAAAACACAAAACGAAAACACAAAATATATAATAATAAAATAAAAAAAAATAAGGCTGAGACCTGACAATGAAATATATGTGCTTGCTTTGCTAATTGCTAGCCCTTCCCCAATACTGTATGTACAATACAGCATTGCTTTATTTCTAATTGAATGAAACACTGTCTGTATAGGGAACAGTTATGGAACAGTTCAGGAACCCCTCTGGTGGCAGCTCAGTATAGCTCATGCAATACAGTAGTTAGTTATTAGTCATGTCTGCTACCACACCAGGTTCAAGGTTCTGGTAGTAATACACAAAGCCCTGAATAACTTAGGCCCAGGATCCCCCGTACAGCCCAAGTCAATTGCTTTATGGACCAGAAGCATGACTCATGTCAATGCAGGGTTTTGCTTTCAGTGTTGTTTGTGGGCCCATCTACAGTGGTACCTCAGGTAATTCATTCCGGAGGTCTGTACTTAACCTGAAACTGTTCTTAACCTGAAGCACCACTTTAGCTAATGGGGCCTTCCACTGCCGCTGGAGCACAATTCCTGTTCTCATCCTGAGGTAAAGTTCTTAACCTGAAGCACTATTTATGGGTTAGCGGAGTCTGTAACCTGAAGCATATGTAACCTGAAGCTTATGTAACCTGAAGCATATGTAACCCGAGCTACCACTGTATATGAAGTTAGATAGGCACAGTCCCTACTGAGATGCATGCTCAAAACGGTTTTGCAGTCGTACCTTTGTTTTCAAACAGCTTAGTTCTCAAACGTTTTGGCTCCTGAATGCTGCAAACCCAGAAGTGCCTGCTCCAGTTTGCGAACTATTTTTGGAAGCCAAATGTCCAACGGGGCTTCCGCAGCTTCCAATTGGCTGCAAGAGCTTCCTGCAGCCAATCAGAAGCCGTGCTTTGGTTTCCGAACATTTTGGAACTTGAACGGACTTTCCTAACGGATTCCGTTCGACTGCCAAGGTACAACAGTATTTCAAAAAGCCTTTACAACCTGAATGCTTCTCAAATGTTCTGTTTTTTTTATTTTTAGGGAAATAGATTTCAAAGACAGGAGTGCCTGGCGTGCTCTGGTCCATGGGGTCACGAAGAGTCGGACACGACTAAACGACTAAACAACAGATTTCAAAAGAAAAACCTGCACACACAACACAAATAGCATCCATATTAAGTGGGAAACATTCAACATCATGAAATCGATAGGTCAAAGAAAGTCATAGCAGACTGCTAAAAGAAACGAAAGGTATTTCAGTATGAATAAAAATGCAAAATTAGTTTGTTGTGCAATATAATAAACAGTCTTCTCTGTTAACACTTTACTGAACAAGTTACCAAGGGTAATCTCTAAAGTGACATCTTTGCTACCAACATTTTGAAAATGCCCATGGGGCTTTTCCAGACAATCAATCAATAATACATGCCACAATGTTTTAAAAGTCCCTTCAAATGTCAATAGCATAATATCCCATGTGGACAATAGCCATGCTGGTGCAGATCCCTTTGACTTAGTTAAATGAGGGAGGTTGGGCAGAACAGGTAGATTACCTGCTTCCAAATTAACGATTCACACAACAGGAGAGAGAAATCTCTTTTTCTTCATATATCTCTGGTTGAGTCCTCTGAAGCTGAAGGTATACAGCAGCAAGAGCATACCACCTCAAGTTTAGAAAATAATGCAGGCACGTGAAGAAAGGAAATTCATGCTGTTCACTTATGACATCATATATAAGCGCCTTCTCTACAGTGGCACCTTGTAATGATTTGTTGTTGTTGTTTAGTCGTTTAGTCGTGTCCGACTCTTCGTGACCCCATGGACCAGAGCACGCCAGGCACTCCTGTCTTCCATTGCCTCCGGCAGTTTGGTCAGACTCATGCTGGTAGCTTCGAGAACACTATCCAACCACCTCGTCCTCTGTCGTCCCCTTCTCCTTGTGCCCTCCATCTTTCCCAACATCAGGGTCTTTTCCTGGGAGTCTTCTCTTCTCATGAGGTGGCCAAATATTGGAGCCTCAGCTTCACGATCTGTCCTTCCTTGTAATGATAGAGTTTGTAATTTAGTTATATTCCCTTAGTATTAAGAAGTTCCCCTAAACTCACATGATCCAGTTCCAGAGGCATTCAAGTTGCTGCAAAAGTTTCGCATTAAAGGCTCTGAAGAATGAAGTTGCTTCAAGTCATTCCCTCATTCCTCTAGCTTGACTGTAGACCAGTTACAGACCTGGTTTATAAATCTCCTTATCCTCAGAGGTGAGTGCAATCACTACCGGTATATCTTTCTATGCAGCTTGAAGATGTTCGTCTTTGCCCAGACCTTTGCAGAGCTCTGAGCTTCTGTATCCAGCTGTGAAATTATTAGTGCAGGCTTGTTGTATCCCTGAGATTGTACTGGAGCCTTTAACTGTGATATATGGTTTTAATTTTTGCTGTTTCAATGGTATTGGGATTTTCTATTGTTAGCTGCCCTGAGATCATATGTGATGAAGGGTGGGACAGAAATGAAATGAGCAAATAAATAATAAAATTAATAAATATAATGTCCAAATAAGTTCCTATTTACATTCCGCAGGCATAATTAATTTGCTATATATTGGGTGTAAGCACTGCATTTTTCCTAAGGTTCAAATTGCTGTGATTTGAGTGCAGGGGAAATGCGATGTCCTTAACAACGGAATCACAGCCTCGAGGCAAGACTAGTAGAGGGCACAGAGAGAAAGAAATGTACATATATTTCACACAGAAAACAATGTGCAGAAAGGCCCACCGATAAGCAATATTGGGAGAATCAGGTAAAAGCATGAGATGTGCATTTTGTGGAACTCAGAGAACCTTTTCATCAGCATTGCATATCTACTCCTTGCATAATGTCTCCAAAATTGTCTATAGCAATTTCCTGGCCTTGCTGCATTTCCTACCTGCATTTCCAAAGCATTACTAGGGGAGCGTATATGAGGGTGTGCATCAATATCTATGCCACACAGCAGACATGGTGCCAAAACTGCATTGACATTATGCCAGCATTGCAGCCTGACTATAGAAGCACAAAGGTTTTGGATCAATTTGCTGATACTCTGTTCTGGGTGCCCTGAGACTGAATGTCCTTCCTCACATCACCGATGGATATATCCCTTCTATATTTAACACTTTCTCTTTTGCAAGCTATGAGTTTACTGACAGACTGGAAAATAAATATGTTCCTCAATCTGATGTTTACTTCTGTTGGTGTTAATTAACTCATTTATTTCAGATCTATTTTTAAATTCAGTTTATCGGTCAAATCCAGCCCATGAGTAGCTGTGCAAGCCAGTTCACCCATGCACCTTCTTGTCAATCAACTTTGAGACAATAGATGGTAGAGGGCTAAAATACTTGTCTGTCTGTCTGTCTGTCTCTTATGCCTATGTGCTACTACTCAGCAGCACTGAGAATTCCACACTAATAAATATCCAGGAAAACAAATGTATACATAAGATATGAAGTGTATACAGCTAGATAAAGGCTGTGAAGTGTCAATTCAAGGCAACATGTCGGAAATAGGAAACGTCCATAAAGAGGGCAGAGGGAACAAGAACTGTAAGAGTTAAGAGAGCCATAACCACTGACCATAGGCTGTAAGAAAAAATGGAGAAAGGAAGTAGGAAAGTGTTGTGGCACTAAGGTAACATGACTATACTCTGCCTGTTTAGCCTCATGCACTTCCATTTTTTTCCACACTTCCTAAACTAGTTTTTCTCCTCTTGTATTGCTATTGTAATTAGCAGCAGCCAATGCTGGCTTAGCTGCCCACTTCAGGTTGCAATTAACTCATAATAAGCATGTCACAAATCTTAACCTGACTCCCCTTGATGACTTTTGTTCATGTGGTAAGATAAATATCTATGATGGCTGATCTATGACGTCAGTCACATACTGACTCTACAAACTCTGGGTAAATTAAGAGCATAAAACATTCCACAGGCTGTGCATAACAAAGAAAGCAATATGATTAAGAAGTGCATTTCAAGAGGAAGGTAAAACAACAAAGGAGGAATGCAATTTTTATGTAAAGCCTAAAAACAATCTCAACCCCAGCTCAAAAGATTATGTTGTTCCCTATCAAGATCGTTGTCCTCCAAGTGATTACAAAATCAAGGAAAAGCTGAGCTCCTATAAACAAGAAGGCAATGTGGTAAAGAATGCCAGAGGAAAGCATGCAAGCAGGAATCCAAAACTAAAGCAGAGAATATTATTTATGCTGGGAACTTGGGACAAGAAAGTGTGGGGCCAGAAGGACTGCCAATATTCCTTCTTAGTGGTAGCACCCTAGTTGTGGAATGGTCTCTCTAGAGTTGCCTTCTTTATGGTAATTACAGCATCATGACGACTTTTTTAAAAGGCTTAACATCTATGTTTTTAATATTCTGAACCACATTGATATGCTCTATATTAGCTGGTCATCTGCTTTTATTATGTTATATCCATGTTATTGGGTAGTTTACAAAGGTCCGTATAGTTAAAGCCATTGTTTTCCCGGTAGTGATGTATGGAAGTGAGAGCTGGCCCATAAAGAAGGGTGATTGCCGAAGAATTGATGCTTTTGAATTATGGTGCTGGAGGAGACTCTTGAGAGTCCCATGGACTGCAAGAAGATCAAACCTATCCATTCTTAAGGAAATCAGCCCTGAGTGCTCACTGGAAGGACAGATCCTGAAGCTGAGGCTCCAATACTTTGGCCACCTCATGAGAAGAGAAGACTCCCTGGAAAAGATTATAATGTGGGAGATTATACAGTGGTACCTCGGATTACATACGCTTCAGGCTACATACACTTCAGGTTACAGATTCTGCTAACCCAGAAATAGTGCTTCAGGTTAAGAACTTTGCTTCAGGATGAGAACAGAAATCATGCTCCAGTGGCGCGGCGGCAGGAGGCCCCATTAGCTAAAGTGGTGCTTCAGGTTAAGAACGGACCTCCGGAACGAATTAAGTACTTAACCCGAGGTACCACTGTACATATTCTTGTTAGTTAGCATGAAAGGTGTCTAAGACCACAGAGCTGTATTGTTGATAGGCAGAGCCTTGGACCACAGAAATGTAATTGGTAGAGAGGGCTCTGTGTGATGTCATTTCCCCTGCTTTCCTGAGGGGAAAGGATCATGTAGTGCAGTAATTTCCTGCTTCTCTCTGTCTCTCAGACCAGTCATATAAAAGGACGTATGTTTGCTTGCTCGAACTATAGACAAATGGCCGAAGCTGTTTCTACTGTAAATTTAAGTATTTTACCTGCTGCTGTAACTGAGAACCAATACAAAACTATGAGTAAGTAAATCATGTTTTAAACTTACTTTTGAGTCAGTTGTCTGGTGCTTTGTTAAGATGGATAAGGGGAGCCAGTTTGCTTCTCAACTGGATATTCAAAAGAGGGCTACACAGCCTATTCCCATACACTTCGGCATTGCTGCTAAGGGTGGGACTGTAAACTCTGTTCAGCTCACACACATGGGCACCTAGAAAGATAAAGCTGTTGTTGTGATTGTAAAATCTGCACTGGTCATTGATTGAGCAGCATAGCTACTTTCTAATCCTCATTTGTACATAACACAAGCAGACTGTGAGGCTCAAGGGTCCTTTTAGCATCACAGTACGTGAAAACGTACTGAAAAGACTACTGCACAACCTAGCCTTGAGGCTATATTTGTATGGGACTTTCTCATTGTAATGCATGTCCTTTTACTTTCACATCACACATTTCAAACATTGTTTCCATAAACTTTAAGAGGAGCTCTTACATTTTACGACTCCATCTCATTCATGTAAAATATGAGGATGAAGCCTCCCTTTGACTCAATCATAAGATGTCTGACAGGCAATTGTTTCTGAGTGAAAGCAAAGGAAATGTAAAGTTATGTGAGGAACATTTTTGTCAAGAGAGAGAGAGAGGGCGAGAGAAAATCTTCCAGATGGTTGGGAAATAAGTAATTATTCATGTCCACTTATGTTTGAAATGTTTAGGTTTTCTTTCCTTTGCCCTCCTTTTAAATGTTTCAGGCTGAGAACAATTTGCCACCTAACATATTGCTATGTGTTTGTGGGGGGTCAGATTGCTATGAGTTTGGTATGTTTGTGTTAAAACTGTGGCCAGCCCATTAGCTTCTGCACTCGGTATGTGTTAGAACAGGCATAGGCAAACTCGGCCCTCCAGCTGTTTTGGGACTACAACTCCCATCATCCCTAGCTAACAGGACCCAGTGGTCAGGGATGATGGGAGTTGTAGTCCTAAAACATCTGGAGGGCCGAGTTTGCCTATGCCTGTGTTAGAATTTTAAGTCCAGTGAGTGGTAGGATTTAATTAAGCCCTTTGTGTTAAGCTGGATGTCAGATTCCCTCATGTTAAACTGGATGCAAGACCCATGTGTGTATTTGAGCTGTATGCTAGGTGCTGTTTACTCTCTGGAATTAGCTTGTTAAACTTCCTAGGACATTTCTTAGTCCCAGGAAATCAACCTGTGTTAAAAGATAATTAAGTCAGACTAATCCCCTCTGAGGTATTAGTCAGGGGTAATGAGTCATTGGCACAACAACAGATCAAAGGGATGGAGCCTCTGCCTGCTTTAGGTTAGCAAAGTTAGAGTGTTATGCTATTGGTATAGTGGTGGTGGCACTTATTCAGATAGAAGAAGAGTTTGGATTTACCGCATTTTTTGCACCATAACACTCACCTTTTTCCTCCTAGAAAGTAAGGGGAAATGTCTGTGCGTGTTATGGAGGGAATGCCTACGGGTGGCATGCCTACGGATTTTCCTCCTCTAAAAACTACGTGCGTGTTATGGTCGGGTGCGTGTTATAGAGCGAAAAATATGGTAATATCCCTCTTTATCACTACCTGAAGGAGTCTCAAAGCGGCTAACATTCTCCTTTCCCTTCCTCCCCCACAACAAACACTCTGTGAGGTGAGTGAGGCTGAGAGACTTCAGAGAAGTGTGACTAGCCCAAGGTCACCCAGCTGCATGTGGAGGAGTGGAGACGCGAACCCGGTTCCCCAGATTACGAATCTATCACTCTTAACCACTACACCTCATACACTCTTAACCACTACACAGCTCTCATAGGATAGGAAATGCTCGGGGGGGGGGGGGGGGACGACAAAAAAAAAAAAGGGGGGGGGGGGGGGGGTTACTTGGGGGGAAGAGAGTGAGAAATGTTCCTATTTTCATCCGAGGAGTGTTGGAGGGTATGCACTTTTCATAAAGCCATCAGGTATTGTTGTTGCCATATTGGTTTTGCACAGTGAATGTTTTATAGTCGTACCTTGGATCCCGAACGCCCTGGAACTCAGACGATTTTTGCCTCCCGAATGCCGCAAACCCAGAAGTGATTGTTCTGGTTTGCGAACATTCTTTTGGAACCCAAACGTCCAACGGGGCTTCCGCGGCTTCTGGTTGGCTGCAGGAGCTTCCTGCAGCCAATCAGAAGCTGCAATTTGGTTTTCGAACGTTTTGGAAGTTGAACGGACTTCCGGAACGGATTCCATTCGACTTCCAAGGTATGACTGTATTTGAAATAAGTGGTGAGAATTGGTATTTTTCTTGTCCAGAAGAAACCTACTGAAAACTAAACTTCACCATGTTGGCAGAGGAGTTGTGTTCAGAGAAAGAAAAAAGTTTTACCATTAATTTGTGCTCTTAACTTTTTTAAAATAAAAAAACAACCCCAAAAATCAAGTTAAAAGCACAATTTCTCTGATTGTTTATATATAATACACACAATGCAGCCGCTGAATTCAAGATTGCTAGGCCTGGAAGTGCCTTCATATTTTTTGTTAGTGCCAGTGAACTGTTTTAGCTGCACAGTATATTTTATAAATGTAAAGTGTAAATATGACAAAGAGGTTTTTTTGTAAGCATATGCATAATATAGATATACTTGTCAGGGAGCTGCAGTTGGCAGTGGCACTACGGCAAAGTCACATTTATAGATGCTTGCTATATGAAATGACTTTCCCCAAGAATGGAATACAGGGGGAAATTGCATCAAACATTGCTTATTCTATCCTAATAAACTTATTACTTGGATTTAAGGCCTATTGTTTTCAAAAACATCGCCTTGGGCACAAGGCTGTAGGTGGCATGAAAGGATATCGTTATCATGACTAATTTATGAATGCAAAATAGTCAAACACAATATTATATAGTTGTAGTTGGGTAGCAATCTAGATATTGCCAGCAGGCACTGGCAGTGTTAATGGCGCTCTCTCTCTCTCTTGACAGGCCTTTAATTAAATGTGAAAGGACAACATAGTCCATGGTTCTCTTACTATAACAGCATAGAGACAGACTACTAACCAGGTAGTCTTGGACTTCTGCAGATGAGACTCAGAATTTGTTCATAACAGAATAAGTTGCATACGTTGTTTGCTTACATTTTGAATTTGAATTTTAATAGCTTACAAGAATTTAATGATAGCAGCAGTTGCTTGCAGTTAATCCAGCAAATTTGCACCAATTTGGCACAATCCAGCAGGATATGAATGAATGTGGATAGGTTGTCTCAGACCCTCCAAGTGTCCCTATTTCCCAGAGACGGTCCCTGATTTACAGAAGCCGTCCCAGTTTCTGATTTGATCCCAGAATGTCCCGCTATTCCTTAGGACCTCCCTATTTTCATTGGAGAAATGTTGGAAGGTATGGAGTTATCTGATCCTCAAGCCATCTGAAGGCAGTATAGGGAAGTTTTTTTTAAAAAATGTTTAATGTTTTATTATGTTTTTATACATGTTGGAAGCCGCCCAGAGTGACTGGGGGCAACCCAGTCGGATGGGCAGGGTAGAAATAGTAAAACTTTTATTATGGAATAGGACGTCATTACTTCAATTGGAAAAATGTTGGAGGGTATGCTGTCTGTGTAAGTGCAGCACCTTGAACAGGCAAGGGCACACCTGCATGCACACATTTTATGTGCATATGATCTTTCCAACTTTCTGCTGAATGCTTACGGAGGATGGAAAAGAGGCACCAACCTGCTTGCCTCCTCTTCACAAGTTCAGAGGAGCTCGTGCCCCCAATGAAATTTCATATTTAATTATGCACTAAAAGGCATGAAAGGTACACCAAAATGGCTGTAAATAAGCAGATACCTGTAAATAAAATAAAATAAATGGGTTAGGAGTTCAGCTGAAATGAATGGCTCTATAAATATACATAATGGGAATCACATGGTCCAGTCCTGCACAGATTCTAGGTTAGGGTAAATGTGTAACGTATTATATTAAGAAATGTGTTTTCCTCATTGTGGGGTGCTCCAGAATGGGGTGTGTGTGTGTGTGTTTGTTTTATGTACTCCCCCTCTGATTTCTCATTATAATGTTGGAATGTGATTCACCCAACTCATCTAAGGCCTTGACTTTGGTCTATAATCATCATGCTAATTTGTCCTTTTTTTAATTATTAGAGCCTCTTTATTGGAGGTTACCTCCCACACACTTTGCCTGCGCTCTTGGCTTGTGTGGTGGCACCTCAGTAAAACCTCGTCTTACTGTTTATAGCAGAGTATTTCCCTGGCGGCAGACGACAAGAGCAGTAGCCACAGTCAAAGTCCTCAATCAAGAGCCTCTTTACTGCTTGACTGGCTGCAAAAGCATTTCTATTACAAATATATACAAACTATTTACATGCCTGCTATATCTCTCCAGCACGGTATAAACTCAGCGTGTATGTTGCTTTCCTCATGCTAGAATTACAGCTTGCAACTTGCAACTTCCTCCTTTTAAATGCATCTCCAGCTGCCACAAATTAAGCTGCCACACACTGAAGAAACTCCAGGAACGCTTTTTAAAGTTTAAAGGAACCTTATCTGTGAAGAATGTATTCCTAACACTCTTCACATCTATGAACATGCCTATATTGAAGGCGGTTCCACAGGATTCTGAACCTGTGTGCAATTTGTGGCATGCGGCAATGATGTATGTGAGACACATGTATGTGACCATCCAGATGTGACTTATGACATCCCAGATGCAACTTCTTAGTACATGTATATGAACTGAAAAACCTTTATCTTAGTGATATATTGTAAAAACTTGACTTTGAAGTTTCCTGAAAATCCAAACTGGGATTTCATAATGTGTTGGTTGTGAAGGGGTCCTTAGAAAAACTCAGTGCTTTTCTGATTTGGAATAAGGGTACATAAATTAGGCTTAGTGATCAAATAGCTATCAAAGCATTTTCTCTTTGTCTAACATCCATGTGCCACCATCAATGTGAAGCCATATTCATATTGAAACTTGCTTATATAATTTCCCTTGTTTTTCTAAACTGTGAATGCTTTTGACACATCTTCTGTCAAGGCTGTCTTAACCAGGGGCCAGCAGGGGGCCGGTCCACCATCCCTCAGACCATGTGGTGGGCTGGGCGATATTGGGGGGGGGGAATGAACGAATTCCTGTGCCCCACAAATAACCCAGAGATGCATTTTAAATAAAATGACACATTCTACTCATGTAAAAACATGCTGATTCCTGGACTGTCCGCAGGCCGAATTAAGAAGGTGATTGGGCCAGATTCGGCACCCGGGCCTTAGGTTGCCTACCCCTGGTCTAAAGTGATATGCTCCTCAATGCCTATTAGTGAAAATTAAATGAACTTTTACTAATGCAGCACTAATGACATTATTAAATACCCATTCAAAGTGTTAAATACTTTGTGCTCAGGAACACAGAGGGCTGCCAGGATGGATTTTGATGTTGTTGGAGCGGGTTGTCATGGGACATCTTATTTATAGCACGTTGGTTGTGTTTCTCTTCGACATTACATTGGGGCAGAGGCTTCACCCAGTTATTTCTGTCATTAGAATATGGAATGATGAGCTTTAATATAAGCTTCAGTTGCTGAAAATAAGATGCCCCTTATGACGTTCCACTAAATGAGCAATTTCCCTGGTCAGCTGCAGTTTCTGTGGATTATTAACTGAAGCTTTCCACACAAAGGAGACACAGGCTCGTCTTGTCAGTTAATGCAGAAGAGCCTCTGAGACTCTGTTGCTAATTTACCTATCCTCTAAATGGCATATCAGGCTCGAGAATACAGATGTGTGCCAGCTGCTGTAATGTTTGGAAAGAGACGTGGGAACTGTACATCTGTCAGTGTGCAAATGATTGGTGAATAATGTGGTGGAAATCTTACCAGAATAAAAAGCCTTGATTTTGTCTTCTAAGTGCTGGGGAATTATCTTTCTCCCACAAAAGGAATAATGAAGATGTCATCCAGGGTGAATAATCTGAATCTGAACCACATCTGGATATACTGCCTTTGAAAAAATTGAAAAGCATTGCACTGAATAATGATTTTCTGAGAGTTAAGATTTAGAGTTTCATGTCATTAAATAACTGCTGCAACAAGACAAACGCTTGCTCCTCTGAGTTGAAACAAAGGTACTTTCTGCATTTAGCCAATGAAAGGATGCTCAGTACATGACTTGGAAGCACATTGAATGTGCTGCTGGCTTCCACAAAATTTCTGAGTGTTGCACATGAGGATTAAGCTGCAAGAAGTTTAGTTGAGAAGACTAACACCTAAGAAAAAAACACAAAACTGCTTTCAGAGCTTTCCTTTTGTGTTCCAAAGATGATAGCAAACAAGAGAAAGGAAGGAAAACAATGAAAAAGTAATTGGAAAACAGGAAACAAAGAATTGACTCAAGTGGTAGGAGAGAAGATTCTCGGGTGAATAAAAAATTGCTGACCTACACCTTGCAAGCACACCAGGACGATTACTATTGATCCGAGACAGAGACAAGTGATCTATTGAATAGTTACAAATCAATGGCATGAAAGAAAATGCATGCGGTTCTTTTCCAAGCAAGTCAGCTATCTGTAACTCTTAACTAATAGGGATACACAATTGCAGGGCCGTAGCTAGGGGGTGGTGAGGTGGGCCTCTGCCGGAGCGCAGGAAAGGAGGGGGCGCAAAATCGGCTTTAAAATATGTCCATAAATAAAAATATTGATTATTGCCTCATAAGAAAAGATTTTCAATAGAGGGTGAATTGAATGGGTGGAGGGGGTGGGGTTTGGAGGAGAGGCGGAAAAAAGAGCTAATTTGTCCATGGCTAGGGGACAGTGCCAGATTTCCGTAAAAATTTAAGGGGGGAAAACCTGGATGTACATTTCCAAAATATAAGATAAAAAACAAATAAAATAAAACCTACATGCAGCAACAGTGTTTTGTGTAGGCTTCTATGATGTAAGTAATGGGCCCCGCCTGCTAGCCTGCTCCCTAAAATATCACTGGTCTGCTCATTTCTATATACAGTGGTACCTCGGGTTAAGAACTTAATTCCTTCTGGAGGTCTGTTCTTAACCTGAAACTGTTCTTAACCTGAGGTACCACTTTAGCTAATGGGGCCTCCCGCTGCTGCCGTGCCGCCACCACACGATTTCTGTTCTCATTCTGAAGCAAAGTTCTTAACCTGAGGTACTATTTTTGGGTCAGCAGAGTCTGTAACCTGAAGCGTCTGTAACCTGAGGTACCACTGCATAGGGTGCCTACATTCTGCATGGACTGGTTGCTATTAATATACTTCTTCTTAATTGTATTTCAGTTCAACAATTACTTTGATAAAATACATACTTTGTTATGTGCAAATGGCTTTAGATACCTATTGGGTCCATAAATTACCATATAGCATATATTCAACACAAAAAACAGCAACAATTTGTTGTTGACAAAGGACAGCTGGACACATAAAGGGCCCCATTACCTTCAGTACCTTAGGACCTCATCAAACCTAAATCCGGCCCTGCTAGGGGGCGCAATCTGGATGGTTCTTCCAGGGGCACAAGATCACCTAGCTACGGTTCTGCACAATTGTCAGCTTTACCTGCTTTTATAATGACAGTGTTTATTTTTCTCATTCGTTTTACCAGTGCTGATGCTCAGTAGCTACCCATTCAGTAGAGCATGAGACTCTTACTCTTAGGGTTGTGGGTTCGAGCCCCATGTTGGGTAAAATATTCCTGCATTGCAGGGAGTGGAAATAGATGATATATGTGGTCCTTTCCAACTCTACAATTCTATGATTCTAAACACACTAGGAACGGTACCATCTTCTTGCTTTGTTTGGAATGACATGCAGAACGTGATCTTAACATTTGTGCTCAGTAATACGGTATTCATTGTGTTCAATAAGGCTATAGCACTGCAGCCTTTAGTAAACAATGCCAAATCACTTTGAAATTCTGGATATATCTTCTGACTTACCATGTGTTGAACATGGAAAATGTTTTCCATCTTTAAAATCAAATGCGATTTTTTTTAGAAAAACACGGCAGGCACATATATTTATATAATCTGTTTTCTAAATAGTTTGGAAAAATCATAGGGAAATATTTTTTAAAAACCCTTTTGGTTTCATCAGTGGATCTTGCTCTCTCCTAACAAAAGTATCCACGGACCTTTTACTTACTGTAATTGGAAATATTTCTGCTCTGCCTTTCCACGCAGCTTGAGGCGGCTTCAGTTTAAAAACAAAAAGTCACTTTGCCTTTATGTTCTGTGGAAAAAAATGTATTAAATATCTTTTTAAAAACTGGTTCAGTCTGGGGCATGGGCGTAGCCTGGGGGGTTGCAGGGGGCTAAATTAAGTAAGTAAATAAGAATATTTAACTGACCAATTGCGTCACAGATAATGTGGTTCTGCCCCACCTCTCACCACACAGAATGCCTTCCCCTCCCAAATAAATCCTGGCCACGCCCATGGTTTGGGGGCACTTAACCCACAAAACTGAGCGACACGCAATCTACGCCGTTTTGACGTACTGTTTCTTTAAGAGCAGAAAGGAGGAGGTGAGTGGGGCTGTCAGCTGACAGCAGCAGTGGCTGCTGATGCTTTAACGCAGGGCGAAAACATGGGGCTTTCTCCCGTGCACGATTCAAACTGCGCTTACTCAGAAGCAAATCCGAGCCCAGCAGCAGGACTTCTCTCTCAGTAAATGTCCTCGGCACAGACGTTTTAATTGCAAGCACGTTGCGCAGCGTCAGATCCTGAGACCTGGCCTTTCATTGCTAGACGCCCCCGCGCAGCGCGATCCTATTCTGCTCTCTTGTTGGGGGAATTCCTCCCAGTTTAGTATTGCAGAAATGAAGGGAGGGGGGAGGGAGGAGAAATGTGCTTTGCTTCTTTATGTAAACCGGTTTCTTTATGTAGACCGGTTTAATCCATGTTTATTCCAAAGCCTAAATAATGCGAGGGATCCGCCGAAGGCGCCTTCGCTTTCCCAATGGGCAGGCGCCATAGGCGAAGGGGGCGGGCAAGGCTGCTTCTTCTCCCCCCCCCCGCCTCCCCTTCCCGGGATCGCGATTGGCTGCATGCGGGCTTGTGGCTTGCCAGCCTTCTTGCAGGGCTCCGGTTGCCGGTGGGGGTCAGCACATGATCTGCAGCCGGTGAGTGAGGCCGGGAAATTTGGGACAATGTCTCTGGGCAGGTAAGCCAGCGCTGTATGCTAGATGCGGCGCATTTAGGGTAGAATCCGTAATAAGACAGCGCCGGGGGTGTTTTCCCTTTTGGTTAGGGGGCTGACTAGCTCAGTCCAGGGGCTGCTGCTGTTTGGAAGGGCCTCATGTTGAAATCCCCCCCTTTTTTTAGGATAAAGCAGAGCAATAAAGCGCAAGGTCGCCTCCGTGCGGTTAATGGTTGTCGAAAACCTGCCAGAACAGCAATGGTTAATTTCCAAAAAGAAGGGTGCCAGGGGTTGCCCACAACAGGAAGGCGTGTTTCTCGGGAAGGCTTTCTTCCAAATCTCGTGTGTGTGTGAATGTGTCAGTGTCAGAAGCTGGTGATGGTTACTGGCTGACAAAGGCAAAAGTCATTTTAAAGTATACTGAAACACCCTCCTCTTATGATCACTCCTGTTCCAGCGTTTTGAAAGCTGAAGGCCCCCACTTGAGGCCTGGCTTAAATTTAAAGCAGGTTTGCTCCAAAGTAAGTTCAAATGAGTTCAGTGATACATCGTAATAAATTAAGAATGATTTGTGGAAGGGGAGGGGAACGCCCAACTTCCTCTTAATCTGCTCCTGATAAATAATAGCACTGGAAAGGAAACCAGCATTTGCAGAAGTTAGGAAAGGCCGAAAGGCACTTCCTTGTTGCACAACTGGCTTATAAAAGCCGGGTTAAATCCAACTTTAATTGACAGTTCTGTGGCTGCATGCTTTGCTTAGGCTTTGGATATGTCCGCTTGCATCAGGAAACGTTAAAGAACGATAGGTTTTGTAGCTCTCAGTCGGTAGTGAGGTCCAAGCGGCCCCAGCCTTGCACAGCTCTGGACCCTTTGGCTGAGCAAACCCGCAATGAGAAGTTACAAAAATTCAAGGTATGCAAAATTTGCATTGTTTTAGATGGCATAAAAAGTGACTGATGATGTGAAAAGCAAACTAAGAAGTTCAGGCTCCCCTAGAATCCCAGACCCACATCAGGCATGCCTCTTTCTTTTTCCACTGCCAAAAACACTCCGTCATCACTCTCTGCAGAGGAGTCACCGATGTTTCTGATATGCAAGGAAATCCTTTTGCAGTAGTGCTGTTATATTCCCAGTTCCTGGGAATCTGACTCATAAGCCAGAAAGGATATTATGCGCACACCAAGAAAATGCACAGGTGTGTTGTTGCAGCAGCACACATTTGGTGCACAAATTATAAGCCTGTGTCATAATTTTTCTTTGCAAAAAAGCCTTGTTGTCAGGCCACTGTTGTCTAGCTCACTTCTTAGGCAAATGCCTCATTGTGTGTGTGTGTGTGTGTGTGTGTGTGTATCTGAGAGAAAGGGGGGAGAGATGATGTGGCTCCTATATGGTGAGCCTAGAAATATAAAGGACTTGCAGGTTGGGAGGATGCCAGAGGGAGAGAAGAAAGATGGATAAAGAGGTAAAAAGCAAATAGAATGATGAGTGGCGCAGCAAGAAAATAGTGCTGCATACCCCACCCATTTTTGGATCTGGTCCTGTTCATCATCAACATACACTTCCCAACAGATTATCCATGACTCTTGACACATTTCTTCCTTATTTCTTTTCTAGAACAAAGATGGACAGATACTACACTTGTGGAATCTTGGTTTTTTTACTAAAACTCCTAAGCCCATCAGCTGAAGCCTGGCGCAAAATGGTGGGTCAGATAAGGAACAGGGTCAGGCCAGGATTATTCCTGGGACCATGAAGGGGTCCCTGCCTATAATGCCATGATAGCAGGTTATGGGATGTGATTCTTGCTATAAGCTTCCCACTGCTGTGAACCTAGCATGTGGTAATGGAACGTCTGCTTTAATGGCAAGCTGGAAAGTTCTAAAATTATAGGCTTGTTTAAGGCCCAAATTTAGAGGCCTGGAGTCCATTGGGGAAGAATGGCTGCACAGATAGCAGATTAGAGGCGATTCAAGGACTAGTGAGAGCTTTGCTGTGCTGAACAGATCAGTGCGTTTGGGCTGCATTTGCCTACCTTTCTTCAGTGTACGTACTTACAGTGATTTAGGTTTTCTGCTTAAAGAAGGACATTCCACACCAAGCTGACTTGTGTGCGATTAGTCTACACTGAAATAGAAAACCTTGTACAGTATATATCTGGCAACTCCCACTGGTGGATTGGCAGAAACACCTGTTGGGAAAATCCCCAACTCACACATTTGTTTTCAGAACTAGAAAAGTATTCATACCAAAATCCATTCCCTAAGTGATCTTTACTCAGCAGCCTTATTTTATTTTAAGGAAGCCTTACTTTTTAAAAAACAGTTGGGAGTAAAGAAACTCTTTCTACTCTTCCCCTAAAATCCCCCAGTAGATTCTGATCTGCCTTTGCTCTTCCCTGCTCTAGATCACCCCGGTATCCTGAGCTGAAAACAGTAGTTATCATTGCCTGTGCTAATTTTGCTTATAGGAAATTCCCAGATCCCAGGAGCAGAGCATCCCCTCTGCATGCAGAAATTCCCAGGTTACTTTCCTGGCATCTGCAGGTAGATTTGGGACTGTCCCTTGCCTGTAACCCTGGAGATTCACAGCCAATCAATGTTGACAGTACTGGGCTGGATGGATCAATGGTTTGCCTTGGTATACAGCAACTTCCTATGTGTCCATTCAAATTAGGTTGGCTGGGTTTTCTATTACTTCAGGCAGAATCAGGGCAAGGTCTTAGAAGCACAGACACAACTGGCCTTCCTGCAACCATTGCTGTAGTAGAGCTGTCACTGTTGGAGGAAAGCCATGACAATCTCTGGTGACCTGATTGTCAGTACAGCCCTGTCTCTGTGACTAGAGCATTTCCTTATTTTTAAGTATCGTAAAGGATGAGTGAATGTAGCACTGTAAAAAAATAATAATGGGGAAAATAGTACAGTGGTACCTCAGGTTACATACGCTTCAGGTTACATACGCTTCAGGTTACAGACTCCGCTATCCCAGAAATAGTGCTTCAGGTTAAAAACTTTGCTTCAGAATGAGAACAGAAATCGTGCTCCGGCAGCGCAGCAGCATCGGGAGGCCCCATTAGCTAAAGTGGTGCTTCAGGTTAAGAACAGTTTCAGGTTAAGTACAGACCTCCGGAACGAATTAAGTACTTAACCTGAGGCACCACTGTATAGGGCTTCCTGGCCCTGCACAGTTATTCGTTGTCCTTTCAAGATCACTTTCTTTTAAGGAAAAAACGGGAACTCGTTTTTGGAAAGTATGTGACTTGAACACATTCAAGAACATGCTGTTTTCTACATTTCCCTTAGAAACGAAACTGAGAACCGTTTGGCATTTAAGGGCCAGTCTCACTTCTCCACTGACTTGTTGCAAGAATAAGGAACTGATCCATGTCCTATTCATGTCTGTAAAATTAGTACAACCGCTGATGCTGGATCAGGGCTGGTGCCATAGCAATGGTAAGCAGTCTGCCACTTGTGAAGAGGATAAGAATAGTTATACGTAAACTGGTGCAGTTTCTACTGTTTGAAATATTGACCTCCAAGTCTCAGTTTGGCAGCTCATGATTCCGGGAACAGCAAATACATCTTCTGGGCAGGAGTAGGGAAGCTTTTTCAGCCCGTAGGCTGCATTCCTTGATGGCTAGCTTTTCAAGGGTCGCTATAAAACACATACCCATTCATACATCATTCACAAAAAACCACATATGCATTCATATATACACCTAGGCATGTGACATTTGTTCATTTCTTCATTCATTCAAACGGACACACAGTCATTCACTCGCTGTCTTTCTCAATCTCACACTCATTCTCTTTCCCCTGCCCCCAGCAGTTAGGCTTGAAGAAAAGATGATTCCTATAAGGAGGGTGTGTGTGATTTTTGTGGAGAGCGCAATATATTTGAAGGAGAGAGTTAACACTTTACTCCCCAGCTGCAATCTTGGGAAACAGACAAGGAGTTAAAAATTCAGAATGTGTAGATCTGCTTTTGTATCCTAGTTCAGTGTGATCTTTGGAGGAATATTACATCCACTTTGCTCCTTGGATTTGTGATTGAGAGGGAGAGTCTTAAGCATCATTGACTATTTGAAACAAAAGAGTTATAGCAAAACAAAATACTTTTGTTTGTTTTTAAAAAGCCACGTAGTCTAGTTATGTAGGAGATGCCCTGTACCCATGTGGGGAGTCTGATTGAATTTGCATTTAAAGACAAACTGCAACAACTGTATACAACAATACACACATTGGAACATAGCCAGATAACATGTTAAAGAATGCATACACCAGGAGGGGTGTATTACTAAAATCAACGTAGAGAAATGGATTATGTTAGAGAAAATTGCTTTGCTAAAATGTGTATATGAGACAAAAACTGCATACAAGAACGTATATTAGGAGAAATCGACACTAAAATTATGGTGACTTTTCACAAGGACTTTTAAGAAAAACAGTTTGCAGACTGATGTGGAAATGTGGAGACCTGAATGTAAGATTAGAAAAATGGAGAGAAACCAAAATTAGCAGATTCTCGTGTTCATGCTTCTACATCTTGTAGTTCATATTTTAAAATACTGTGCTGCAAAGTGTAGGCGATAGATGACACGGCAAAAATATATATTACTGTCAAACAAATCCAAAATGAACCAAACCATAGGTACAGTTCCAGAGTGTGTAATGGCAGCTATAGGCTTTTATCACTTGGGAAGAAGCAAAGATCACCAGTATTGAAGCAATGATTCTTTAACATCAACTTCGTTGGATTGGTCATGTTGTACAGATGCCTGATTATCATCTTCCAAAGCAACCACTCTATTCCAAACTTAAAAATGGAAAGTGTAATGCTGGTGGTCAACAAAAGAGGTTTAAAGACTCTCAAGGCAAATCTAAAAAAAAAAGTAGTATAAACACCGACAACTGAGAAACACTGGCCTGCAAGCGCTCCAGTTGGAGAACAGCCTTTACCAAAGGTGTCGTGGGCTTTGAAGATGCTCAGACTCAACTCCTGCCCGGAAACCAATGTCCCCACTGTGGAAGGATGTGTGGATCCAGAATTGGCCTCCACTGTCACTCACTGTTAAAACTGTGTTTATGGAAGACAATCTTACTCGGCTACGAGTGATCGCTGAAGAAGAAGGCTGCCATACAGCTTGATCAGATGGTCTCCTGATAAAAGGATTGTCAAGAATATGGGAAAGGAACAAGAAGGGATAGGTGGTTTTGGGGTTAAGTAATAGATGGCATATTGAGGGTCCCAGCCTTCAGAAAGTGAATCATGAAGTTCTACTAAATGGGTGGGTGAGAATAAGGAAACGACAGATTTGCATGGGGAGGCAAAAAACGAAACAGGAAATGTTGACTGTGATGCAGTGAAATAGTTCCCTTCTCATTAGTTAAGAGAAATCTGTGGTGCTATCTTCTACTGTCAAGTTGCTAAAGCCAGTTTTCTTTGGTGAGTTGTGAAGTGGTTTGTTTGTTTTTTCTTTGGGCAAAATAATACAGAAATTCTGGGTGAAAACAAGAAATAAACTCCTCTATTGAAACAGGGAAATGTTGTATCACACTAGCAGAATGGGTAAGTAAATTCAATATTTGAAGGAAGAAGAATGCAAATGGAAGGAAACAATGGAAGTGGTTGTGAAGGATCAAGGCTGTGGTTTGATCTTATTATTTTTGCCATGACTGTTTTGTAAGATTGGTTTGAGATGACAAGTGGTCGGCATTGCTTTTAGAGCAGCTATGTAGCATTGTTGCAAAATGCGCTAAATATTTGCTCTTATTTACACTTTTAACAATGGAAATAATCCAGTATTAGTAAGATCAGTATTAGCCACAAGGGGGCATGCCATTGACACAGAATCAACATCAGCTGTTGTTTTACTGTTGCTGCTGCATTCTTATGGTACTTATAAAAGTAGTTATTAGCCATTCTGTCCTTTGGGTAGCCCCACTAAAATTTGGGTTGATAGGACTGGCTAAGGAGAAAGCTAGCTTACTACTCGTAACAGGTAAGAATACAGACCCTCAATGTCTGTGGTGTTCTTGTAGCTGAGCTGATTAAGCCTATTAAAACAAATACAGTGGTACCTCAGGTTACAGATGCTTCAGGTTACAGACACTTCAGGTTACAGACTCCGCTAACCCAGAAATAGTACCTCGGTTTAATAGCTTTGCTTCAGGATGAGAACAGAAACCGCACGACGGCGCAGCGGCAGCAGGAGGCCCCATTAGCTAAAGTGGTACCTCAGGTTAAGAACAGTTTCAGGTTAAGAATGGACCTCCAGAATGAATTAAGTTCTTAACCCGAGGTACCACTGTACCACTCAGGTAGTATTAATATAAAGTTCTTATAACTATGTCAATTTATTATTTCTGAAGCTTGAGGAGCCACAAACCTTTATTATGAATGCCATTTTTGACTGTAGCAAGTGAGTAACATCTCTCTTGAATTTTCTCTGTTTTCATATCTTTTTTTCCTGAACGTGAAATACTGGTACTTCAATGTTTTCTTGGAAGAGGAGCAAGATGTTACCAAGCAAAATGTAATCCTAAGAAGTAGTGAAATACCGTGAAGAAATCTGATTCCTTTCTTAGTTTCGTAATGATTAAAGTTACTCTCTTCCACTGTTTTGCTGAGATACACTTGACTGACTTGGAACCTATCATGGTAAAAGTATTTGGCAAGCTCTACTTGATTTTGTCCAACATACTCTGAAAAAAAAAAGATGATTTCTTTTGGTCTTTTCTAGCCAAACACATAACCAAATTCCAGATTTGTACCCCAGTCTTCCAAAACCAGCAACAAAGAATAGACAAAAATGTTTTGGGACTTGAAAAGGAGCTGAGAGTATAGTGATTTTCAGCAATCCTATCCCTGCTGGGCTTGGGAATGAGAAGCACTTTAACTCAGTCGGACTTACTTTTGAGTTGGCGTGTATAGACTTGCAGTGTAATAGTGTGAGCCAAAAACATGGGTATGCAAACTAAGGCGCGGGGCCCGGATCCGGCCCAATCGCCTTCTCAATCTGGCCTGCAGACGGTCCAGGAATCAGCGTGTTTTTACATGAGTAGAATGTGTCCTTTTATTTAAAATGCATCTCTGGGTGATTTGTGAGGCATAGGAATTTGTTCACCCCCCCCAATATATATTCCGGCCCCCCACAAGGTCTGAGGGACAGTCGACCGGCCCCCTGCTGAAAAAGTTTGCTGACCCTTGGCCAAGAAGATCCATTCAAACTTCACCTCAGAAGCAAACTGTGGCAAACCACTCTTCTTCCAGCTCTTTCCCGTTCCATCCCTATATAAGAATATTGGCCTAATAACAGCTCCCTTGAAATCGCAAATTTCTGGCTAACCTGTTCTCTAAGGAGATGCAGATCAAAGTACTAATTCACTTGTTGTAATCTTTTTGGCTTTTAAGAGAATTCAAACAGTAGGAGTAAACTGAAATGAATTTTGATCCTATACTAATAGCAAACCCATCCTCCAACTGCGGATCCTTATGTTACCAAATCACTACCACCCAGAATTGATGGAGCCTCACGAGTTTGTAGAAGTATAAAATAAAAACCCCAAACAGCTCAATTAGGGACATCCTCAATGGCTATGGAATGTTGCTTGCGCCAGAATGGAAAAGAGTTAGGTAGCTTGTAATTCAAGCTGCACCTGTTGATATTTCCTTCTTCTATGCAAAGGTGCAGGTGCATCTTTACGCTAAAATAGACTATCATTTAAGATGGCATGGTTGGCTGCCAGGAACACTTTGCACTGCAACATTTTGTTGCAGTTCTTACTTGCCCTACACTATTTGAACTCTCACTGAATACCAATATTTAAAGATTTGCCTTCCTGTAGGATAGTTCCCTCCCTCTCTTCTCTGGTCATAGATTTACAATTGCACAGACAGGAGAAGACAGATGCTCAGCTGCTGCTTTAGAACACATTAAGCAGTTATTCTGTCAGCCTTTCCCATCTAGATGAAAAGGTCTCTGCTGTAGTTATCCATTTTGCATTGTTCTGAAACTCATCAGTTTTTTCTTTCTTTTTGTAATTTTTTGACTCTTTTTCTTATATTTTATTGGGACATATATGGGAGGTGATCAAGTAGTAATAATATATTCAGGAGAAAACCTAATTGGCTTGTGAACATTTTTGAGAGTCATGCTTCTAAGTACAGTGGTACCTCGGGTTACAGACGCTTCAGGTTACAGACTCCGCTAACCCAGAAATAGTACCTCGGGTTAAGAACTTTGCTTCAGGATGAGAACAGAACTCGTGCTCCTGCGGCAATGGGAGGCCCCATTAGCTAAAGTGCTACCTCAGGTTAAGAACAATTTCAGGTTAAGAATGGACCTCCAGAATGAATTAAATTCTTAACCCAAGGTATGTGTGAACAGCAAAAATGTTACTCCCCACCCCACCGGGTTTCACATTGCTAAATAATAATGTTTTCTGTGTTCCTGCAGGGTTCAGGACCATAAAACTTTTTTTCCACTTTAAATTTTCATCAGCTCTTTTTTAGAGCAAGAAGGCAAAAGGAAAGAAACAGATTCCTTTGTACAAGCTGCACCACCTTCCATTCCTAGTGAAAGTACTCCCCTTCTCTATTAGATACCAAAGGTGTCAAAAAATTGCTTACAGGCTATCAGGTTGAAGGGATGATGCAAAGTTTACTATATCTGTACAGTCCAATGGAAAGGGTACTTGGCATTTCAGGAAGAAAATGGCGTCTTGGATGCCCTTTCAGGCTGGCTGTTCGCTAGTCCCCATTCAGCAAGGCTGTGTTAGCCTGATAACATTGTCTGTGTTTCCTCATCCATTGAGAAAATTCTGCCATTGTTTTATAAGTGTGCCTGAGTGGCCGACTGATTTTTATATGTGTGGAACTAATGCATCCTTCTGCTTTTGCTACAATAGAAATATTGCCATTTCTCCCCCTCCACCAATCTATTTGTCTCTGAATTCTAAACCTTTGATTAGCTGTTCGACTTTGGACAACTGTCACTGGAGTGCTCTAATAGATTGCCAAGAAAAGACGATGTATTCGTTAGCCTTTTCAGTATAGAGGCACAGCTTGCATTGGACATGACTCTCTTTAGAGTTCATAAATGTAATTTCCACTGTGAGTGAACAATGCTTTCTCTTGCATACTTTTTCTAGTATTAAACCATATCTAGAGATAATGCTAGCTGGCCTCAACTGAGCATGAAGGGAAGGGGGGCTGGATTTGCTTCCCAGTGCAGCATTGTCCTGTGTCCACTGGTCCATCGCACATTGATTGATAAAGTGTCATTTCTGGGCATGGTGCTTTACAAAGTATAAAAGGAGAGGTCCCTGCCCAGAGGAGCTTACAATATGAAATTCCGTACTGAGGAAGGCGAAGGATATAAAGGCAGTGGCAGCGCAATGCTTTACATGTATTTAGGCTTTGTTATTGTAGGATAAAGGTAAAAGGAAAGGGACCCTGACCGTTAGGTCCAGTCGTGGACGACTCTGGGGTTGCGGTGCTCATCTTGCTTTATTGGCCGAGGAAGCCAGCATACAGCTTCTGGGTCATGTGGCCAGCATGACTAAGCCGCTTCTGGTGAAGCAGAGCAGCACACGGAAATGCCATTTACCTTCCCGCCGGAGCGGTACCTATTTATCTACTTGCACTTTGATGTGCTTTCGAACTGCTAGGTTGGCAGGAGCAGGGACCGAGCAATGGGAGCTCACCTCATTGCAGGGGTTCGAACCGCCGACCTTCTGATCGGCAAGCCCTAGGCTCTGTGGTTTAGACCACAGTGCCATATTGTAGCATAGGAGAGCCTTTTTTATTGCTGAAGTGTGACGTTAAATATACAAGGGGAGGGGAAAACGAAAGGGAAGGTGGCTACAATGGATGTCACCTGTGTCTGTTTCTTAGGGCTGGAACCCAATGTCAAACACAAATAAACAGCTGACCAGTCGCCAGGCAGACTGACTCCAGCTACAAAAGCAGCTCTTAATGCTGAAGGAACCAGATACCATATTTGCTGTGAGCCCTGCAAAGACCTGCTTTGCTGGCTTTCAGATGCCCTGCTTGAAACCATGGAGTACAGCTGCCAGTCTGTGAAGACAATACTGAGCTAGAGAGTCTTAACTCGTTACAGTCATGCCTTGGATCCCGAACGCCTCGCGAGTTGAACGTTTTGGCTCCCAAACGCCACAAACCTGGGAGTGAGTGTTCCGGTTTGCGAGCATTCTTTGGAACTTCCAAGCACAGCTTCTGATTGGCTGCAGAAGCTTCCTGCAGCCAATTGGAAGCCGTGACTTGGTTTCCGAACGTTTTGGAAGTCAAACGGACTTCCAGAATGGATTCCGTTCGACTTCTGAGGTACAAACCTGTATAAGGCAGGTTCTGGTGTGCTAGCAGCTAGAATGGCTCAGCTAGATTTTTGTCTGGCTTTGCATCCTCCAATTCTGGTAGCTGGTCAGAAGGGTGAAATTCTAATTGGGCCAGTAGCATTATGTCCGGACAGTAACCCTAGAGATGTGGCTCCAGTGCAATACTCATATTGCCTGTAATGTGAGAAACAGCCCTTGGGTAGTTCTTACTGTTGCTACCTTCTAGTTACGCATTTTCTCCTTTGCATAAAAGCACCAACAAGCTCTGTCTTGTTATAGGGAAACAACAAAGCATGCCCGACTTCCTTCAGCGATTGTTCTTTCTAAGGCTGGCATTAGGACGTGGGAGAGAGAGTAGAGGCTTCAGAGGTCATCCTGCTCTGAGCTGAAATGTGTAACTAACAGCCAGTCTGCATTGTATAGATCTGTAATGCTTGAAAATCAATTTAGAACTAGGTTAGAGGAAAGTTCAGCCTGCTTTTGCAGCAGAAAGCACTTCTTTGCTGCACAAACTCTGTGTACACTTGGAAGTGCCATTGATTTAACTTTGGTCTCTCCAGCTGCAGCTGGGCTTACGCAGGACGTCTCTGAAAAAGTAATTCTGCTTCTGCTGATGATGATTGAAAACCCTTTCCTTTCCGGTATGACTTGTATAGATTTCTCCTTTCGAAATCCTGTTTGGAATTAACCAGGTATTCTCTATAATTGTTGGGCTTGGGGAGAAGGAAATGAAAGACTGCCATTCCCCAACCCATCTGCTTGTGTACTTTCTTGTCTCAGTTGTTGGTGACTGCCTGAGCCCTCATCAGTCTTTCATCTACCTCCTATGCAATTAGAATTGTGTGATAGAGTGGGGATGAGTACCTGTATACCTGAAGGAGTGTCTCCACCCCCATAGTTCAGCCCAGACACTGAGGTCCAGCTCTGAGGGCCTTCTGGTAGTTTCCTCACCGTGAGAAGCGAGGTTACAGGGAACCAGGCAGAGGGCCTTCTCGGTAGTGGCGCCTGCCCTGTGGAACGCCCTCCCATCAGATGTCAAGGAAATAAACAACTATCTGACTTTTAGAAGACATCTGAAGGCAGCCCTCTTTAGGGAAGTTTTTAATGTTTGATGTTTTATTGTGTTTTTAATATTCTGTTGGGAGCCACCCAGAGTGACTGGGGAGGCCTGGCCAGATGGGCGGGGTATAAGTATTGTTGTTGTTGTTTGTTATTTATTACCTTGGCCCCACCTTCTCTACACCCCCATTGCTTGTTCCCCTCCATGCGATGGTAGACAGGGCCAATCCAAAACCTGGAAACAGAGACATCAATTGTCTAGTGAGGGGCTTTAAATTGCAGTCCTGGTTGATCACCACATATTTTCCTGTTCCTTCTCTGTCTACTCTTAACAGGATGCACTGTCTTGCAGTCCTAACCATGTCTGCGCAGAATTAAGCCCTGCTAAATTCAATGGTGTTCACTCCCAGAAAGGGGAGTTATAACCGCAGTCTTAGAATATGTTCACAATACTGGGTACTCCACATCTTGGTGCTCTCCCACTTCTAGCTTTTGAAGCTGCATTCACATGATGTACGATCCATTATCAATCCTGTAGTTACTCACCAAATACCAGCTTCAATCTGATTAGAAAACTTCAGCTGCATTTGATATGTACTACAGAACGGCGCGTAAATTTGAGACAGTGGTTGCGCATGCGCAGATGAGAGATTCATGAATGGGAGTTGTGGAGGGGCTGCAGGGGTGGGGAATCTATCTGACTTTTAGAAGACGCCTGAAGGCAGCCCTTCAGGGAAGTTTTTGATGTTTGATATTTGATTGTATTTTTAATATTCTGTTGGGAGCGGCCCAGATTGGCTGGGGCAACCCAGTCAGATGGGCGGCATGTAAATAACAAAATTATTATTATTATGCATATTGGGTATCCCCAATTGCTCTCTGATGTGAACAACACTCTGCAAATGCAGATTGACACACAGCAGCGGAAAATGACTTAGTTGCATTTTAAGCCACCCATGTGAACAAACCCTTAGTTGTGTTTGTTAAAATGCAGCGCTTGTAGCCACTTCTGCTTTCTCAGCTGTGACAAGGAACAGAGACGGGAAAGCACTTAACTTTGAGGTAGATGTTGCATAACATCCCAGAGCTACTATTGAGGGGAGGGGAGGATCTAGACAGACTTAACGAAGCCGCAACAGCTGATGTTTAAAATGGTGTTCTAATCTGATTTATTCTAAGGTAACTGGATGAAAAGATGGGCAAGATAACACGGGTCTTGCTGGCTTTGCTCAGTCTGAGCTTGAGCTTGGAGCTAGTCCACACACAGGAGCGATGGAGTGTGTTCCGAAAGGCTTTCCGGGGAATAAAGTACGGAGCGCCGTCGGGAGGAGACCCTGGAAAACCGCTCTTTCTAACACCTTACATTGAAAGTGGCAAAACTGAGGAAGGTAAAAGTGTTAATCTTGTTATTTTAAAATATATAAATATTTCCACCTGTTCTTCATTATCTCCTGTGTAGAATTCTACACATAGCAGTAGAATGCATTAGTTAAGAGTTGGGAAGCGGGTGGTAATGTGGTCTAAACCACTGAGCCTCTTGGGCTTGCTGATCAGAAGGTCGGCATTTTGAATCCGCATGATGGGCTGAGCACCCCGCTTTGCTCTGTCCCAGCTGCCAACCTAGTACAGTTGTACCTTGGTTGTTGAATGCCTTGGTACCCAGACGTTTTGGCTCCCAAATGTCACAACCCCGGAAATGCATGTTCTGGGTTGCAAATGTTTTTTGGAAGCTGAACATCTGACACGGCTTCCGCAGCTGCCGATTGAGTGCAGGAAGCTCCTGCAGCCAATCAGAAGCCACGCCTTGGTTTTCAAACTGTTCCGGGAGTCGAACGGACTCCTTGGAATGGATTAAGTTCAACAAACAATGTACCACTGTAGTTCGAAAGCATACCAGTAGATAAATAGGTACCTCTGTGGCAGGAAGGTAAATAGTGTTTACGTGTGCTCTGGTTTCCGTCATGGTGTTCTGTTGTGTACATCTTCCATATGAACTTTTAGAAGACATCTGAAGGCAGCCCTGTATGGGAAGTTATTAATGTTTGATGTTTTATTGTGTTTTTATATGTACTGGAAGCCTCCCAGAGTGGCTTGGGAAACCCAGCCAGATGAGCAGGGTATCAATATTAAAACAGTAATAATAATAATAATAATAATAATAATAATAATAATAATAATAATAATAATA
>JAXCMG010000017.1:32699942-32729706 GCA_034642415.1 Podarcis siculus | reverse complement strand
TAATAATAATAATAATAATAATAATAATAATAATAATAATAATAATATTTAGCCTTAATGTTGTTCTACTGTTGCTCATATTTCAAATCCTGCTCACGTTTTCATGGAACTGTAATAGTTCTTTAGATATTCTACAATTAGATAGTCATTGTAGAATGGCATTGATAGCCTTAACCTCTGTGAATTTGCCTACTCCAATTTTAAGATCATTGCTAATTTATTCTTAGTCACAGACATGGGACCATTGGTACCCCATTGGTACTAATGATGATTTTTCTTTCTTTGGGCTTGCACTCATTTTCTCTTTCCCTTACATATGACCAGAATGCCGACCAATACAAGCACTTTGTAATTGTTCATGATGCTGAGAGAAGATGTTAAATATGGAGCAAATCCTCCATACGCTTATTATACTTTGCAAAGCTGCTTATTATTTTCGCTTTCTGCGTGCGTCTTGAAAAAACTGGAGTTAATTCCAGTACAGGAGTTCTTTCTAAAAAACTATTTTACTCAACGTCACAAATAAAAAACCATGTATCTCCCATGCATCTGAACTTCCAGACACTTCTTAAAGCACATCCTCACTTAGCCATGAAGTTTACTGGGTGATCTTGGGCCAGTCACCAGAATAACCTACCTCACAAGGTTGTTGTGAAGATGAAATGGGGAGGAGGAGAACCATGTACACCATCTTGAGATCCTTGGAAAAGAAAGGAGATATATAAATGTAAGAAATAAAATAAATAATCAGCCCTTCAGTCTGATGTTTTTTATACTTGTCATTCTTTATAACAGGAAGGCAATTAAGTCTGGTAGGCCATCTTCCAGGACCCAGTGTGAAGAGCTATTCGGGTTATCTGACAGTCAACAAGACTCACAACAGTAATCTTTTCTTCTGGTTCTTCCCTGCTCAGGTGGGTCTGTTGTTTCGATATATTAAAGCTTTCAAAGGAAGCTTGCATTTCATAATCATAGATATGGGACAAGTTTTGTGCTAGCTCTGCTGCTTCCCAAAATGAGTGCAGGTTAATAATGTTTAGCATGTAGTACCAGCCTACATGGGGGCGCGGGTGGCATTGTGGTCTAAACCACAAAGCCTCTTGGGCTTGCCAATCAGAAGGTTGGCGGTTCGAATCCCCGCAACGGGGTAAGCTCCCATTGCTTGGTCCCTGCTCCTGCCAACCTAGCAGTTCAAAAGCAGAAGGCAGAACTGTAACCATATAGCCAATTACAAATGTGAGTTATGTGCATCATCTTGTGATCAAACACGAGAGATTATTGGTTTCCGTGCGCTGCTCTGGTTTGCCAGAAGTGGCTTAGTCATGCTGGCCACATGACCTGGAAGCTGTCTGCGGACAAACACTGGCTCCCTCGGCCTATAGAGCGAGATGAGTGCGCAACCCCAGAGTCATCTGCGACTGGACCTAATGGACCTTTACCTTTACTTTTTTGTGGTGTTTATAAGCAGCCACCACAACAGCCCTGTGGGTGGGGATATTGGGAGATATAACTACAGTGGTACCTCGGGTTACATACGCTTCAGGTTACAGACTCCCCTAACCCAGAAATAGTACCTTGGGTGAAGAACTTTGCTTCAGGATGAGAACAGAAATCGTGCTCTGGTAGCGCGGCGGCAGCAGGAGGCCCCATTAGCTAAAGTGGTGCTTCAGGTTAATAACAGTTTCAGGTTAAGAATGGACCTCCGGAACGAATTAAGTACTTAACCCGAGGTACCACTGTAGTTGTGTAGCTGTATGTTTCGTACGTGGGAGTAAAGTGCTCAGAGCACATTTTGGACCAATAGGCAAAATGTCTGCTGTGAAAGGAAATTGAGATGGAGAGTACATTGTTCAGTGAGTCCATGCTAGATTGGAACTGGAATCTACCAAACCCCGATCTAATATCCTCTTCACGTTTGTTTTGAAAGGTTTCTGTAATTGACTGCCATTATCAGCAAACCTAGACTTTTCCCTTTTGTAACAAAATATCTGCTGCTTTGACACAGTTTTTCTAGCAGTTATCTGACTTTTTTTTTTAAGTCAGCTTTCAAATTTTGGGCTCTCTCTTTGCTCCCAGTACTAATGACCTAGCTTTTCATTTTTGATTAGAATATGTAGGAGAGTTGTTTTAATTATTTGTAAATGAACAAAAAGCAATTAAATGAAATAGATAATATAAGAGTCCTTAGAATTGAGAGAGCTCTCTGAATAAAGTGAAGAGCTGAATTTACAACCTGTTGCTCATGAAGATTTGCATTGCTTGATTCCTTGTGCCATTAATTCACACTGGCATAATGTGCATAATGTGCATTCCAGAAAGGAATGAGTTGAATAAACATAATTTTTGCACAGCTGGTTGCCAGAGAAACAAGTGAGCCATAAGAATAATTCCAAAATCTATATTAGGTCAATAACTTTTATGAGGACAACCAAAATACTGCAAGTGTTCAAGGTTTCATCTTCTTAGTACTTTCTGTTTAGGAGATGGGGGAACTGACATGTTTAAAGGAGTTGGCAATTTGGCCCAGATGTCTCTAAAATGAGTGGGTTTTGAGTCCACTTTAGAAAGAACAGCGGATGAGTTTTCAGAATGTTTTATGGGCAAAGACCTAAAACAACATCCTAGTGGCTTTTTCTGAAGAGATTTGAGCTTGCAGTATAAAACTGTGATATCTCAAAACAACTTGCTTAAGTTGACACAGTGTTGAGAAGTTTATGCCAATAAGTCCCATTAGTTTTATATTTTTTAAGTGTGAATGTAATTTATTTATGGCTTACTGACCACGAATTATTTCAAAAAGTGTTTCTTAGCAGGATGCAAATTCTGAAGGCTCTTGGAAGAAGAGGAAAAATAGGCTTTGCATAAGGATATCAACACTGCTTCAGTTTAAGGATATACTGTTCTGTTAGAAATGCAATATTATTAATCCCAGATGCTATGAGCAACAGATTTGTTTCTGTGTTTAATACTTCTGTTGTAATCCCGGGCTCATTACATAAATAGCATAGTCCATCTTGTACAACTTACGCCAGAGAGGGAAAACAATTGGCAGCAGTAAATGTTTTATTTAGAAGAGACCCTGGCTGGTTTTTCACAACCGATTTTGCTGGCCAATCTCATTTGTCAGCTCTAATAAATAAATAATATTGCGGAAAAGAGTGAGTGTTGTGATAAAAGGGAAGGAAGCAGAAGAGTTTCAGGCTGGTTAAACTTCCATTACTTGGTCTTCAAAATGAGAGATGTACAGATGTTCACACAGGGTGCAAGAATAATTCAGTGATCGCTCTACGTCTTTACCCTGTCATGCTGAATTTCTGTGAGTGGGGAGTTGTATCTCGCTCTTTCTCTTTTATGGCGGGCGGGCTATCCCATGTTGGAGTTTCCTCCATCTTTTGTTCTGTGCAGTCCAACCCCATATAATTATATTGTGGCCTTGCTCACTATGACACAGTGGGAATCAGCAAGCTATCGGGTACCCAGAAGGAAAATCATGGCCATTTTGCTCCTTACCTGGACCTGCTGCTGCCATTCTACCGAGATCAAAGCCATGGTTTGGCTTTGTATTGTCTCAGTCCCAACAAACCATAGCCAACCTTTCTTTTTGACTTACCATTCATGGTTTCCCTGAGGGAAACAGACCACGGGTGCAGATTCACACATAACACAGAGCCAAACTATGGCTTAGCTCTGAGTAGCATGGCATTAGGAAGAGCTAGGAAGGACTGAAATGGTAGTATTTTCCCTTCTGGAGGCACAGAAGCTTGCTCTTTGTTGCTTCACCATGGTTTGGCTTAATGCTATGTGAAAAAGAGGCCTGTGTGCGTATGTTGATCCCATTTGTTTTCCTCTACTCCCTCTGTTTAAAGTCTGAAAATTTCTTTTCACTGTGCATGCAAGATACTAGGACTGTAGAGATATGGCTTACCAAGCACGTGGCCACTCAGAGCATGTGGAAAGGTCTTGTGTTAGTTATAAAATTAGCTACTGTATTTTTCTGTGTATAAGACGATATTTTCCCCCAAATTTAAGTTTAAAATGGGGGGTCGTCTTATACACAGAATGTTGCAATTAAATATATAAATAAATACATGCCACCATCCATATTCTTTCCCCCCAGCCTCCCCTCATTATTGGTTAGCTATATATATATATATGTATATGTATATGCATATATATATATATGTATGTATATGCATATATATGTGTGTGTGTATACACACACACATAGACTATATATATATATATATATATATAATCGGTAAAGTTGTTCTGTTTGATGTTTATATATACGGTACTAAATATATCGGTGTTTTGAATATTTAATCAAATATCAGAGTTGTTGTGTTTGGTGTTTAAAATATTAATTTCTTAATTTTGGGCTCAAAATATAGGGGTCATCTTTTACATGGGGCATCTTATACACAGAAAAATACGGTACTTATAAAGAAAGTGTTGGCATTTATTTCTCATAGTCTACCGAAATAATTCATGAATTCTGTAAATTTATGTGGGAACAGCTCCAATTTTTATTGTCCTTCTGGTCTGCAGGTACAACCTGAAAAAGCCCCCATCCTGCTTTGGCTCCAAGGTGGACCTGGAGGAACATCCATGTTTGGCCTTTTTGTGGAACACGGACCGTATGTTGTCAACAAGAATCTCACATGCAAGTGTTGTTTATTTCTATGTTGAAGGCTTCCAGCCTGTTCCCTTATGGGTTTGGAATTTGCACCTGTACTCTTTATGCTGCTGAACAAATTAGCACGTCTTGCTGTAGCAGTTTGGGAAAGAATAATATTTGATCATTAATGTCATTAAATAGAAGTACCTTTTTTTAAAAAAAGAAATATTTCCCTCCTACACAAACTAAAAATGCATTTGAAATATATTTCCTATATTATCAGTGGCAGGTTATACGGGTTGTTGTAATATTAGTTCACAGACTTAAAATAATATAGAAATAGGTTTTAATAAAAAAAAATTGCTCCTAAGGTGACATCCATGTTAAGGGAGAATGTGCACTTTTCTCAAAAAGTGCTGGGAGGAAAATGGATAAATAAACTGATAGAGATTCCCAGTCTTACCCTTCACAGAATCATAGAGTTGGAAGGGGCCAATGCAGGAATCTTTTGCCTGGCATGGGGCTCGAACCCTCAACCCTAAAAGTCTCATGGTGTACTCACTGAGCTATCCAGTTACAGTACAATCCTAAGTTTGTGGAGTGTGAAGCTGTCATTTGGCTGCATAAAACCATAATTTGATTTATAATATTTTTACATCAACTTAGGGCTAAAGCATTCTCAAGGATAGCTTGCAATATAAAATAGGATGCAGAAAAATAATTCAGCTAATCCACCAATAAACTATAAAGCAGCCTAAACATGTTTTAATCCATCAAAAATAAATGGCCTTTAGGTTTTGGAAATGTTTTCATCACGCCATTCTCCAATCTGGTATGTGACTGATCATACTTGGTTAAAAAAATACGTTTAGAATTCTCACTGCAAGTGATATGCGATGCTTTTTACAATTATGCTAGGTGCTAACATCTATCTGAAGTACTTGGGTTTAGTTTTTTGTTTTTCTGTCTTGGTAGGAAATGCAGACCCATATGAAAATATTGTAAAATAGCCAATGCTATGCTTAATAGCCTAAAACAAATAATAGCATTACTGTATTCATTGAAATATTGAATCCATCCAGCATGTTAACAATGCAACCTTCTCATGTTGTTCAACATTGCCGCATCTTGTGATCTAAAATGAGCAAAAGATGAATTCACTACAGTAATGTGCACCGAGATAATATCAGTGACAAAGTCTGGCCCGATAAATCCATTTTTAATATATACCTTAATCACAGCAGCCATATACCTTAATGGGATGAAAAAAGTAATCACACATAATGATATAGCAGTTGGCAACTTAATGCTATATACTGTAAGCTTGTGAAAGGCTGCATAGTTTTCTTCTGTGGTCTCAAAATGTTGAATAGTGGACCCTACAGTTCAAGCACACCTTGATTATTGACTTTCTGGGTGACTTTGGCATGTTAGCCTACAATCCACCTGGGAGCAAGCCCTACTAAGTTCAGTAGGACTTGACTGCTGAGTAGATACAGTTAGGATTACACTCTTCATCCTGCTTCCTTTTTGGACTGATGCTAATGATTCAAGCTGTAGACACTCGACTCTCATTTTCTTCCGTGTTGATAGTGTCTGAACGAAAATTTCCTTGGACCTCCAAGTTTTCCATGCTCTACATTGACAATCCGGTAAGTGAACAACGGAAAAGCTTCATGTTGCGTATCTAAATGTGTCCGTTGAAAAAAAGTTTGCTTGACAGCAACAATTGCCTCAACCCTTATGTTCTTGCACCTTAAAACGTCATAATTTTATCTGTTACATGTAAGGATAGTCACTTTGTCAACAGCCCTTTTTTCCTCAACGTGGTATGCCATTTAAGAAGGATCTCGTGTAGGGGAAACATGGCTAGACAAAATCTTTGGGCAGCTACCAGGGCTAACCACTGATGTGGACCCTATGGACCCCCCATGCTAGGTGCCTGGGGCTGCCTCTCAGCAGACATTTTTATTATTATTTCCAGTGCCCTGCAATGTGGAGCTCTACCAATGAAGGAGGGGTCCCTTCAGATCTGGAACTAGGTCTGTGCTGGCTCTCTGCTAACTATGTGGTGGGCTCAGGTCCAAACTAGTCATGACCCACAATATACCGTATTTTTTGCTCTATAGGACGCACTTTTCCCCCTCCAAAAATTAAAGGGGAAATGTGTGTGCGTCCTACAGAGCAAATGCAAGCTCCTTGGCTTCAGCGATAGCAACACGAAGCCTCCAAACTGCAGAGGGAGCACTCCCTCTGCACTCCGGAGGCTACGCGTTGCTTTCACTGAAGCCTGGAGAGCAAGAGGTGTCACTGCGCACCGACCCCTCTCGCTCTCCAGGCTTCAGGGATAGCCACCTGAAGCCTTTGGAGCGCAGCGGGAACTCGCGCTCCAAAGGCTTTGGGTTCCTTTTGCTGAAGCCGGGAGAGCAAGACTCTCCTGGCTTCAGCAGAGAGGGAGAGCTGCGCAGCGCCCCTTCAGCGAAGCAGGAGGGGAAATGGAAGGGGCTCCGTTTCTCCTAACGCTTCGCTGAAGGGGCGCTGAGCAGAGAGGGGGAGATTTTTTTTTCTTGTTCTCCCCCTCTAAAACAAGGTGTGTCCTATGGTCGGGTGCGTCCTATAGAGAGAAAAATACAGTACTTCCTCTGGCTCTTCAGGTTTTAATCAAGCTGAAGCTGAATTTGGGCAGACAGAAGGGACTAGCTAACCCTTTCCCACAATGACAATTTTCCTGTTCAAAATCCCTCCCAGTTAAGGGGGAAAGTTATAGGAGTGAAGGTCTGAGTGGAAAACACTGCTGATTGGGATGTATAGTTCCACCCTTTCAATTTTTTTTGCGATCCTGCTCCAATTTTAATTCAGCAGTAGCGCTCTGAATTCTCTCTTCGCCTCTTTGTGGTGACTCTGGAATATATTTACTTACAATTGAAGGTTGCTCCCTGAGAACTTGGTAGATAAATTCCTAACAGTCACCAGAAAGCTTATTTTAAACAAAGGTTGAAATATATGTCCCCCTTTTCTTATTGACAGGAAAATTTTGGAACTCTTTCTGTGTGCCTTGATTTGAAAAGTGGCATGTTGCTGAATTTTCTCACATCTTGAGCACTGTGCTAGAATAATCCTAACTATGCTAGAATAACAAAAATGAGTCTTATTAAAGAAAGGTTCACAAGCTGCATGTCTGGAGGAATCCAGATCTTCTAGTGGACTAATTGCAAAAACACGTTTTTAAACTCCATTTGCAACTGTAGGAGAAACCATATACCTAACAGAATATCATTTTGCTTGATGTCAAAAACAGCAGCGAAAAACTGGAAGATCATTGTTCCACATATATTTTATATTCTCTTTTGCTATCAGGTTGGAACTGGCTTCAGTTTCACAGATGATGACGCAGGTTATGCGGTGAATGAAGATGATGTAGGAAGAGATTTGTATAGGTAAATCAGTTGATACAAGTTGCATTTTCTTCTGCTAAGCTTTTGAAATGCACCAGAAAAGTCAGCGCTTGCTGACACCTTCTGGAGAGCTTTTGAAATATCTATATAGTAAAATGTTCTTTATCCCCTTCTCATTTTAAGGAAATGATTATGTAAGCATTGGGTGCGATCCTAGACTCGTAGAATTGTAGAGTTGGAAGGGATCACACAAGTCATCAAATCCAGGAATCTTTTGCCCAACATGGGGCTGATCCAATGTTACTCATACTCAGAGTAGGCCTTGGAAATTGATGGACTTAATTACCGTAACATCAGTCCATTGATTTCAGTGGGTCTTCTCTGAGTATGATTTAGTTCAGGGGTCAGCAAACTTTTTCAGCAGAGGGCTGATCCACTGTCCCTCAGACCTTGTGGGGGCCCGGACTATTTTTTTTGGGGGGGGGGGAGATGAACAAATTCCTATGCCCCACAAATAACCCAGAGATGCATTTTAAATAAAAGCACACATTCAACTCATGTAAAAACACCAGGCAGGTCCCACAAATAACCCAGAGATGCAATCTAAATAAAAGGACACATTCTACTCATGTAAAAACATGCTGATTCCTGGACCGTCCGTGGGCCAGATATAGAAGGCAATTGGGCCGGATCCGGGCCCCAGGCCTTAGTTTTCCTACCCATGATTTAGTTGGATATTGCCCTTGGCATCCAGACTTAACAGAACATTGTGTGCATGTTTTCAGATGCAGACAGTAGCACAGTAGATGGCTTTTAAACATCCCTTTCCAGACAGTGGTTTTGTTAAGTAATATACGTGCAGTTTTCCCTCATTCTTGAGAGACATCAGTCAGTACATCTGTCTGATTTCATCTGCCTCTTTATAGATTCCCCGTTTTTTTTTTAATGCATCCCTCTCATCTCCTTACAGTCTAGATGGTTGTGTGGGAAAGGTGAGTTCACTCTGAATAAGAATGATGCTTGGTAACAGAGACAGCAGAATTGCAGACTGTGTCTTCCTTCAAGGTGGAAAATTGGAGTTTCATGGCCCAAGCAGAAATGATGTCACGTGTCTTCCTGCTTGTCTCCTCCCCAAGAACTTGTACATATTGCAGCAGAAAATGTCTCTGTTTAAGCACTGTATCTGCAAGGAGCATTTTAAAAAGTGTGCTGGGACTTCTACATATTTGTTAATTAATATTACTATGAAATAGATTGTGTTTGTTGGGATGAGATTAATGCTGTGACACTTTGCTGTAGTTCAATTTTTGAGACAAAATGTATTTTGTGGCTGAAGGATAATGTCACACTTGCCTGTGACCATATTTTCACGAGTGAATGTCTGCCTGCTTCTGTTGAGGTGCAGCTGCCGAATAAGTTAGCAAACTTTCATTTTCATCACCACTATGACATTTGACTACAACCTTTATTTTTACCTGTACTTCGTCTGTCATTTCAGTGCCCTCATCCAGTTTTTCCAGCTCTTTCCTGATTATCAGAAAAATGACTTCTACGCAACAGGAGAAGTAAGTTCAGATAACTTTTAATTCTTGAACTGTGTAACTTGTGAACGTGAAGATCGTCGAAGAGAAATTAAGGAACTTTTTGTGGATTATCCTAAAGCAGAGGTGGACCTGTCCCCCCTCCGCCCAGTTGGATTTAATTTTAAATTACATTTCCTAGATACAGGCGCATCTATCAACATACTTTGGACAACATTATAAATATCTATAAAACAGCCAGCAGGGGGAGCAGAAAGGACCGGAACAGTCCCTTCCAGATTAAAAAATGTGTTGTTACCTAGCGATTCCCTTTCCCAGCCCAAAAGTACATTTTCTGGTAGATAACTTTGGCCTCAACATTTAGTCTGGCAGTGTTTCTTTTAAAAATAAAGAGCTTAGGTATTTCTAGAGGAGCTTTTCCCATTGATCCTTGCTTTGGTACTGAAATTGATTTCAAAACTTATCCTCCCCCCAAGAGAGAGAAGGGAACCTCTTTGGTATTGCAACTAAAAGCTATCTGTTGCTCACTGCCTCTAACAACTTAAGCAGAGCTGCTCTTTCTTTGATACTAACTGCTAACACGTGTGACATTCTAGTCAAGAGATACTGCTTTCATTACAGCTTTGTTCTACGAGTCTCCTTTGTCTCTGAAGATGTAGATCCCATCTTGATTTTTCTGGCAAAGAAAGCTTCTTTAATTTTTTGCTAACAGAGATACTTGTCTAGGAAAGAAATCTGCAGCGTGGGGTGGGAGAAAAGGGAGTCAGGTTTCATTGTGCCTTTTGCCTGTGGAGACCAGGGATCGCCTTCTTGGTTTCACATCATAAAAAGCCTCCTAAGAAAGGAAAGATGGAAGAGGCTTGAAACAAACAGTTGCTGTGTAGCCTTGTGAAGGGTAAAAGGTCAGCTCTTCATTGGCAGAAATTGAGACAAAAGGCCTGAATGCATAAAGAGGCTGAGAATATTAGTATATGCTCCTTTGTATATGCTTATCTTGCATTAAGTTATATGTTACCATATCTTCTGCAGTGCACCTGATATCTGCAGTTTGGACTGGGCTACCAATATGCAGAAGCGCTAATAGGTCCATGGATTACGCCCTTCCCCATCTGTTGCCCCTTGTTCCCCATGTCTTCATTTTCTTTTCTTTTCTTAAAATAATATTTATTAAAGTTTAAAGATACAACAAAACAGAAAAAAGAAGTAACAACAACAAAAATATCAAGAAAAACAAAAACAATCAAAGAACAAACGAGAAAAAACAGAAAAATAGAATAAACCTTATTAACTTAGCTTCATTAGCTTGTTTCTTTGACCTCCTCTTGCCTCCCTTTTTTGTATTCTGCTTCAATTAAATATTTCAGCAAATTCTTTCCATCTTTCCCAAATTGTTAACCGATAATTTATCTTAACCTAGTATACTTTTACTTTCCCTCATTTCCTTCAACAGTCTATTTAACTTAAGTCCTTTATAATATTTATACAAAAGTCACATAGTTTCTTTCCAGACTCCTTCTATACTTCCTCAATTTTGCTATATTTTTGTAAATAAGCCTTAAATTTCTTCCAATCTTCTTCCACCAACTCTTCTTCCTGGTCCCGGATTCTGCCCGTCATTTCGGCCATTTCCATAAAGTCCATCACCTTCATCTGCCACTCTTCCTGGGTGGGTAGATCTTGTGTCTTCCAATATTTTGCAATCAGTATTCTTGCTGCTGTTGTAGCATACAAAAAGAAAGTTCTATCCTTCTTTGGCACCAATTGGCCGACCATGCCCAAGAGGAACGCCTTGGTTTCTTCAAAAAGGTATATTTAAATACCTTTTTTTATTTCATTATAGATCATTTCCCAGAAGGTCTTGATCTTTGGGCATGTCCACCAAAGGTGAAAGAATGTACCTTCAGACTCTTTACATTTCCAGCATTTGTTGTCAGGCAAATGATAGATTTTTGCAAGCTTGACTGGTGTCATGTACCACCTCCCCATGTCTTCATTTTCGCTGAGTTGGCTGAAGGTTTCTGTTCTTATCCCTCTCCCCTCATTGATCAAGAACTTTGGCTGCACCTCTCTCCCAACACCTTCCTCGGTTATTCTTCAGATGGCTTGTAATAACTTCCGGTTACCTGCTAAATCTTTCCATTCCAAGCACTAGCCGCATGTTACCTCCAAAGTATGATTGAAAGTCATGGTTCAGAGGCGACCCAGGAAAGCAGGCTGCATAGACAGCCTGGAAGAGTGCTCTATCCAGCCTAATGGCACATTCGTACTTAGGGTTGGCCAGCACAATATTGCAACTCATTGATTCATTGGTTTTGTAAGTTCATGGGTTATTCCAGCGTTGCAAGCATTATTGAGCCGATTGGATACATGTACAGTCGTACCTTGGAAGTCAAACGGATTCCGTTCCGGAAGTCCATTTGACTTCCAAAACGTTCAGAAACCAAAGCCCGGCTTCTGAGTGGCTGCAGAAAGTTCCTGCAGCCAATCGGAAGCCACAGAAACCCCATTGGACATTCGGCTTCCAAAAATAGTTCGCAAACCGGAACAGTCACTTCCAGGTTTGCAGCATTCGGGAGCTAAAACATTCGAGAACTAAGCTGTTCGTAAACCAAGGTATGACTGTAAAAGTAAAGGTAAAGGGACCCCTGACCATTAGGTCCGGTCGTGGCCGACTCTGGGGTTGCGGCGCTCATCTCGCTTTATTGGCCGAGGGAGCCGGCGTACAGCTTCCGGGTCATGAGGCCAGCATGACTAAGCCGCTTCTGGTGAACCAGAGCAGCGCACGGAAACGCCGTTTACCTTCCCGCCGGAGTGGTACCTATTTATCTACTAGTACTGGTGTGCTTTCAAACTGCTAGGTTGGCAGGAGCAGGGACCGAGCAACAGGAGCTCACCCCGTTGTGGGGATTTGAACCACCGACCTTCTGATCGGCAAGTCCTAGGCTCTGTGGTTTAACCCACAGCGCCATCCGCGTCCCCTGAGGTATGACTGTACTAGAAACTAAAAGACTTTGATTACAAATTTAATTAGTGTTCTCAGTTAAAAGGAGAGGTGAGGTAAATTTTGCCCATTTGCTGTCACTTTTGCACCATCCAGAACCCAAAAATCAACTCGGCAGATTCTCCATAACATGTAGAAGGGGGTTGGCAGGGGAGAAGATGAATCAGAATAAATATCCTGTCCTCTATGAGCTCCTTCTATGAGCTTAGGAGCACAAATTCTATTGAATACTTACAGCCTTAATAATGAAAACTAGTAGGTGCGAATCAAATATTTTAGATGTAGTCATACTGCATAAAAGCATTTATCCTTGGAGTACGATATCAACTCGCCTGCATGCACAAACCTCTTGTATTTATGCTTTTTGCTGCAGCCAGATTGTTAGTGGCCTCCTATTGGAAGTCCCCATCATCTCCTTCCCGAGAGGAGTGGCTATAAAAAGTATGGGACATTGCACTGTCAGAACATCCCACTCCTGTATGGAGAGTCCTTAACAGTTCATTAAAAATAGATCTTTTTATTTCACATGGTATAAGATCTTATCCTAACGTAAACTCAGTTGAACAGCCCACTAAACCCCAGATGAAAGTGTGGAGATGCTTTATGGAGAACTGAATTGACTCACACACACACACCCTTTTCAAAATATATGATAGTTGAATGCATTATTGTATTCTCAGCTTTCAGGTTTTCTTCCCCATTGTATTTTCATTTTATTTTTTCTATTTCTGCATGCAATTTGTATTGACTACACCTATCACTTTCAATGTATTTTCTATGTGTTTATATCAATAAACAGAATTTTTAAAAATGCATAAAAGCTATTCACACTACCTTTTTGTTTCACTGTCTTCTTCATTATCTCTAGTCCTATGCAGGGAAGTATGTGCCTGCCATCGGCTATTATATCCACACGCGTAATCCTACGGCAAAGATAAAGATCAACTTTAAGGGTGTTGCCATTGGAGATGGTCTCTGTGACCCTGAATTGGTAAGATTTCTCCATATTGTGTTTAATTAAATTATTATTATTATTATTATTATTATTATTATTATTATTATTATTATTTTTAAACCAGAAGTGGATTGTGATTCTCAAATTGTGGGGAAAGGATAACGGAAGAAAGGGAAAAAAGAGTATTGTTCCATGTAACTTTCTAATTTCACTAAAACTTTAATTAGTTTGCCACATGTTTCTCAAGAGCAAATTAGCTGCGATCCTGCAGGGAACTAGACTGCTTATAAATGCCACCGAAGTTTTATTGCAGCCTTGGCAAACTATTTAAAATTTGGAAGCATGCTTTAAAAAATAAATAAATCTCTGCTAATGCACTGCCTTTTTTAAAAAAAACAACAACCGGGCATTCTAGAAGATTAGAATAATCTAGACTAATATCGCCGAGTTTCTGGATTCCCTTTGCAGATGTTTGGTGGCTATGCAGAATTGTTATATCAAATTGGCTTGTTGGATGAGAAGCAGAAGGCGTTTTTCCGGCAGCAGACTGATCTGGCAGTAATCTACATCCAGCAGAAGAAATGGAGGGAAGCCTTTGAAGTACGTATTAGAGGCCCACATGCTGGCCTCCAGCAATTAAAACCATCTGAAGAGAGTAAGGGGGTCAGAAGGAAGCAGAATGGAGGTCACAAGCTCCGCGCTGGAGAAAGGTGTCCATTTATATTGCAGCAGAAGGGCAAAGAGAGGGAGAACTAATGGAGAGAGAAATCGCCGTCCAATGTTTCTACAAAATTTACCTTGGCCTCTTTTCAGAATTGAGTGCTGTGGCATATGTTTACATAGGCATCTCTTTCATGAATTGCTTTAGTTTTCCTAAGTCTGTGCTTGTATGCCCTAAAGGTTTAGCTTATCCCCAGGAAATCAGGAAAGATGCAGTCGTGGAACTCGTTGCATATGCTTGAACACACGCCTGAAACCTTTCTATATCCATGAATAATGGCTCCAATTTTTAACCCCCACCAAAAGAGTGGAAGGCGAAAACAGCAGCACACACTGTGGGCTGGCGTTTTGCTCTAGATTTGCGGAGTTTTGTGTTTCCCGCGCAGTGATGTCACGAAGCAGCCTTCGGATGTGTGCAGCAGTAAGCCACTAATGAGTTACTTACTGCAATACAGTGCATTTTACAGAATGATTTGTCTAATTTTGGAAATAACCTTTAAAATGCATATAACTGTGAGGTTTGTATTTCCTCCCCTTGGGAAGATCCACTATGCTGACTTATATTCTCAGCATTCCAGTTTATATCCATGCTACACATTAGCTTGTTTATTCATTTTATACACACACACACACACACACACACACACTGCTTGATTATAAGGAAACCTCTAAAATCTTAGCTATGGTAGAGCAGTGAACAGAGTGTACACAACACAGGCAAATAATAGATTGGAGCAGCATTCTAGATTGGATCTCCCTGGGGGCTGGCAGTGGGATCGGGGAAGTTGAAGTGGGTCAAGAAACGATGCGTTCCAAAGCTTGAATATGGTAATCAGTTGGCCCCAAGAACAGGAGACAAATCCTTCCTAATAATAGTAAAAATAATTCTATTATTTACATGCCGCCCATCTGACTGCGTTGCCCCAGCCACTCTGGGTGGCTCTCAACAAGATATTTTAAACGCAATAAAACATCCAGCCATTGAAAGCTTCCCTGAAAGCCTTCAGATGTCTTCTAAAAGTCAAATAGTTGTTGCTCTGTTGGACATCTGATGGGGAGGCGTTCCACAGGGCAGGTGTCACCAGCGTCACCTTTACCCGGGGGTTTAAGGGGTGCGGGGGGCCCCGGCACCAAATTCTGGGGGGGGCGCCAAATGCCCCAGGAACTTTTAGAGGGGAGATCCGTTCACCATGGATGGGTGCAAGGAAGGCGTGCAAGCCCAGGTGAGGGCGTGGAGGACCCAGTGTTGTGGGCGCCACACGGTGGCTCCTCTGCCTCCGCCCAGCACTGCGGGTGGAGCTTTTCCTTTCCGCGTCCTGCCCATTCCTTTCCTTGCTGTGCTTCTCCTCCTGCGCCATCAGGCGGCTTGCCCAGGTCTGTCCTGTCCTGCGCCGCCGCCCTTGTCCTCCCGCAGCAGCGGAGCCCAGGAGGGAGCAGAGTGGTGGCAACAGGCCAGGCAGCCCTCCCTCCCTCTTGCACCAACTGTTTCCTTGCCGTGCTTCTCCTCCCGCGCCACTGGGCGCTCTGTGTAGCACTGCCCAGGTCCGTCTTGTCACGCGGCAGCACCCTAGTCCTCCCGCAGCAACAGAGCCCGGGAGGGAGTGGAGCGGCGGCAGTTGTTACAGGTGAGCAATTTCTCCCTCCCCTAAAGACGGCCTTGAGTGTCACTGTTGAGAAGGCCCTCTGTCTGGTTCCCTGTAGCTTCACATCTTGCAGTAAGGGAACCGCCAGAAAGCCCTCGGAGCTGGACCTCAGTGTCCAGGCAGGACAATGAGAATGGAGATGCTCCTTCAGGTATGCAGGGCCATTCAGGGCTTTGAAGATCAACACCAACACTCTGAATTGTGCTCGGAAATGTACTGGGAGCAGTGTAGATCCTTTAGGAGTGTTGTTATATGGCCTTAATATTTCATTGCTCAGGTACACTCTACAAAGCATCTCCTTGCTACTCGTAGCAAACTGAATTATGCCGAGCATTGCGGTTCCTTAGAATGTTTAACCCAGCAGAAACCATATTTTGAACTGTGTTTCTTTCCATGGCTCTCTTCCTCCAGGTGTTTGATGTTCTGTTGAATGGCGATGAAATTGGAACTGCTTCCTTCTTTCAGAACGCCACAGGGTGTAGCAACTACTTCAACTTCATGGAGTGCCAGGTAAGCCACCCTTAGACTAGGCATTCTGGTAATGTGCTTTCGAAGGTATGGAATTAACTTGGGCTACTTCTCTATCAAAAGCAATTGGAAATGGTGGTAACAGTACTGGAGCTTGGGGAAACAATCCCTCCTCCCTTCCCCCCCTGTTGTTGTTTAAATCTCAGCACATGCTTAAGGTCAAGGGACGAGTGGGATGTTTTGCACCTGGTGCCAAGGTAACATGAGGAGGTCTTTAGCATTGTGCAAATACTGCAGATGATTCACCTAGGATGTGCCTGTCTCTCCACCCAACAGCTGGAGAGAAAAAGGAAGGGTTTCCCCCTACCACCCCATGAAGATTAGGTCTATCGATGGCTATTGGCCTGGTGGCTAAATGGAATTTCAGTATTTAGAGGTGCTGAGAGAGTGCTGTTGCCTTCATGCCCTGCCTGTAAACTTTCTAGAAGCATCCAGCTAAGTACTCTTGGAAGCCAAATGTTAAGACTAGTTTGACCTTTTCTCTGCAAGCTTCTCCCCCCTAAGTTCTTATGGGAAATAGTGCAAGATGAAGCAGTTTCCCTAAGTTAAAACTTGATATTGCGTTGCCTGCATGGGACATTGTTTAATGCAAGTAAACTCAGTCTGGCACAGTGACAAATTAATGTGGCTGTACATTTTCACCCACAGCAAACCTTTCCCCCCCTCTCTCGTCTGATCAATTACCAAATGCCACCAGTTTTCATGACCTGCTGGGATTTTCCCCTTATGAAACTAATAGACTTGAACACTTTAAATTGCTTCATAATTTCAGACTTAACTGACCCCTGCAGTTTCATGTTTAACACAATCCTCACTTATGCGGTGTTTTGCATGCTTCAGTGCTAGGTAGGATATTCTTGTACATGGATAACTAGGGAATATAATTTTATTGTGTTGATTTTTTGCAGCCATTTTTATCTTTTTCATCTTTTCTTTAATAGGAACCTGCGGATCAGGAGTACTTTGGACAGCTGTTAACATTGCCAGAAATAAGGAAGTCTATCCACGTTGGCAACCTGACATTTCATAATGGCTCCACGGTTGAGAAACATTTGCTTGAAGATGTGATGCAGACAATAAAACCATGGCTGGCTCTTCTAATGGATAACTACAGGGTAGGTAGGCTGCCAAGCCCAGCCTCTTAAATTTAAGAACCTGCAGAACTGCCTTAATTCATTATTTTCCAAATATTTAACCTCCGAATTTTTAACACCTACTTCCGACTTCTAATCAGCCATCCCTAAAACAGAAGCAGAATAGTTTTAGCAATTCAGTGATAATCAGCATTGCAGCGATGTGTGACTTCAGTGAGATTAGCTGATTAACTTTGCATTTCAAACCTTTACCCAACAATGGAGAGGATAGCTTTGTGTTATAGCATGTAAAGTGTCTGTTTTTTTCTGGCATTCTTTTTTTTGGGGGGGGTCAGACTTGGTTAGTAGAGGTGATGAAGTCCTCCGTTGGAAACTGTAGCACCTCAGTTCTCATGTGTATATGTTGCAGGGATTTTTCCCCATATAAAACACCTAGCATTTCAAGAGAGCTAACTTTCGATGCTGGTGAAATACTTCTGCACCAGTGGTTGAAGTCCTCATTTACAAGACAATACTGCATCTTAGCAACTGTATTTGTGCTTGAATGTTTTGCTCTTCCACAGCACCTGTTCAGCTTTAGCCAGCAGATCAATTTTATTATATGTGTTATTATTTTTATATATTTATAAAAGTATTTCTGTACAGTCGTACCTTGGAAGTCAAACGGAATCCATTCCAGAAGTCCGTTCGACTTCCAAAATGTTCAGACACCAAAGCACGGCTTCTGATTGGCTGCAGGAAGCTCCTGCAACCAATCGGAAGCCCCGTCGGATGTTCAGCTTCCAAAAATAGTTCGCAAACCAGAACACTCATTTCCGGGTTTGTGGCATTCGGGAGCCAAAACATCTGAGTACCAAGGCATTCAGGATCCAAGGTATAACTTCATAAAATATCAGGATTATGTACTACAACGAAATACAAAATGCCATTAAAAGCAATGCTTTTAATCTTTGGTGTGCCTGGCTAATCAAAAACAGACAGAAACAGCTGTATAGGCCTGTTGGCATAAAAAGATCCTCAAGAGAGACAACAGCAAGGCTGTCTGCCAAATCTCTGCAGTGAGAATGTTCTGTAGCATAGGACTGGTGATGCTAAATGTCTGATTTTCTAGTTGAGGCCAGTCACGCCCCTGTAACATGGGTGACAGCTAACAGCACTCTTCCAGATAATCTCTGTGATTGATCTGAGATATAATGGCTCAGGTAGACCGTAAGGCATGGGTAGGCAAACTAAGGCCTGGGGGCTGGATGTGGCCCAATTGCCTTCTAAATCTGGCCCGTGGATGGTCTGGGAATCAGCGTGTTTTTACATGAGTAGAATGTGTTCTTTTATTTAAAATGCTTCTCTGGGTTAATTGTGGGGCATAGGAATTCGTTCATTCCACCCCACCCCCCCATATAGTCTGGCCCCCACAAGGTCTGAGGGACAGTGGACTGAAAAAGTTTTCTGGCCCCTGCCATAAAGTATACTGGGCCCAGGTTGCTCAAAACCCTGAACCTGGCCTGATCCCAGGCGGTCAACTAGAGCTATCTAGTAATGAGAGTAGATAAGGGAGCAGATTACTTGCATCTTACTTCCTGACCTAGTTTGGTAAGCCACTTGTGGTGTTTAAAAGACTACATAGAAATGTCTTAAATGATGAAATGAGTAACTTTATTGACTTTTTAAAATTTAATTCCACATGCCACTGAAATTAATCTTAAACAACTTAAACTGATTGAAGGCTGTGGTTAACAGTCATGGCTTTCTTCCAGAGAATCCTTGGAATGTGTAGCTTTGTGGGATACTAAGACTTGTTTGTTGGGAATCTTTAGCCCTTCGTGTAACTTTTAATTTTTAGCATTCCATTAGATGGGCCCACAACAGCTATGCAGGCATAAAACTGGTTTAAATTTCTAGTGTACACATAACCTTAGAAAATATTGAAGAATGTACCTACTGCAGCAGCTTTGCATATATATATATATATTAGTTAGATGCTGTAAGACACAACCAGTATTGGTCTGTGACTGTAATTTGTTCTGTTTTTAATGCTGAATTTTAAATTGTTGTTACGTGCCCTGGGACCTGCTGATGAAGGGCATGTGACGACGACAACAACAACAACAACAACAACAACAGGACAGTGGTTGTAGCACAAAAGAGAGGTATACACATCCCATTTGCTGTGGCCAGTCTGAAAGTTACTCACATCTTGTGATCTTTGGAGTTCACATGTAATGTGTTGGCTAGTTTGCATTGTATATCACATGGGGGGGGCGCATACGGAGCCACTCATTTCTACCTCAAGAATATTGCAATGGTTTGGAATGATAACTTACTTACAGTGCAAGCTTAATGTTCCCATGTGACATGGCTTGGGGCAGTCTCTGCAAGACTGAACTATCTAACCCTCTTTTGGTCTATGGCAGGAGTCACTTCACATCCCATACCAGTGCCTAACCACATGGTAAATGTAGCGTTTTGATCTGAACTATATTGGGAGGGTTGAAGTCCAGGTTGAAGCACTCTGCTTTTCTACACACTGGAAGTTTGGCTGTTTGGCAAATCCAGTACTTTTCCTAAGGCAAAGGATTGTTGTTGTTGTTATTTCTATACCACTTTATACCCTATTTCTATACCTCCCTGTGGATGTGCCCTTCGAAGCCCTCCATGTCAGAAATTAATACAGGAAATAAGTTTGGTACGAGGAAGTGCATGGCATTTCCTGGGAAGTGGTCAATATGCCCATCATACTTTTTGTTTGATTGAAGCATGTGTTCCTTTTAGGATACGTAAAAAGAAACAAAAGAAATTTCTTTGTCTTCTCGCTCAACCAAAGCCAGATGGGGAATAAAACTACTCATAATTCATTGTACAGGATTTGTGAAGGATGCGGCATGGCGTGTGGTAGCTGCCATGATAGATGCTGCAGCCTACTGACCTTTCAAAAGAGCGCAGTCACTTATAGATTAAGAGCAGCATGCTTGGTGCTTAGAAATGCTGTCAGGGGTGCTTCAGAAATTCTGTTTATGACACTCCTGTGTCTAGGTTAAACTGTTTGCTATGGTTTCCCCAACAGCTCTTTCTTCCTTTAGCAATTTAATAAGGAATTATGACAAATAACAGAAAATGGAAAACACTGTGTTAATGGCATGGCCTATTAGAAATCTGGCACCACTGTCCTTGGTTGTATGTTGTGTGGCGATTAGTCTTGTGCAATTCTTTTCGTATTTGGCAGAATTTGGTATTTCTCAGCAGTAGAGAAGATGCTTGGTTGCCAATGGTCCCAGTTTCAGTCCTAGGCATTTTTGGATAGGGCTGGAAAAAACCTGCTGGAAACCATGGAGAGCTGGTGCCAATCAATGTAGACAAGTGCTCTTCAGCCTTGTAGTCCTGGCGTTGTTGGGCTGCAGCTGCCATCATCCCTGAGTAGTGGCTAAATTGGTTTATGGGATTATGGGAATTGTAGTTCAACCCCAATTAGGGACCAAAGGTTGAAAAACACTAGTGTAGGCAGTACTGGACCCAATGGGCTGACTTGCTTTATTTTATTTAAGGTATTTAAATAAATAAAAATAAAATCTTTAGGTTTTGGAAGCTTTATTACAAGTTATGATTCAGTTGGCCATCTTTTCTGCAAGGGTATTTAAACATTTACTAGGACTCCTGAAGGGTCTTTCTAAAACTAGAAAGAGGAATTTGTCTTAATTAATAGGAAGGAAGCTCATTTGAACATAATCAATTTGACTTTACCTCATAAATTGCAACATTGGTGAGGTTGCACTTCCTCCTATGAATCAGGTTATTGGCAAGGGGAAACTGCTGGATCCATCTTTGCTTCTGGCATCCTTGACAAGGAATTGGACAGTTACAGCTTTCCCTGGGAAAGTAAGATCTTTCCATTATCAGCCTTGTTTTGGACTAGACTATTGGCAATAAGCTGTATGTGGGATTGTCCTTTGGAAAATTTCTGAAAGTACATCAACTTGTTAATGAGGAGATGCTGCACCAAGAAAGCAAATACTGATTGCACTTAGCTTAGAGAACTTCATTGGCTCCTAGTTGGCTTCAAAGTACTTGTGTTGATCTTTGGCATCCTAAATGTCTTGGATCACTATACCTGAGGGAGCATTTAAGTGTTATTTGTTGAGATAGCAATAGAGGCTGTGCTTCAGGTGCCTCCTCACCACCAATGATGCCAAGACTTCTCTGGAGAAGATGATCAAAAATCTATATGGCACCATTCCTCTTTTCTCTTACAAAACAAATGCTATTTTACTGGGTTATGGTTTTTTTAAACATGTGATTCTAAATATTTATATTGTGTGGAATTGACTCTGTTAGCTGTAATACGTACTTTTTAGTGGAAAGCCAGGATATAAACATTTTGAAAACATAGTGAGAAGCAGAAAAGTGGGAAGGATATTTATTCCCTGTTTGTCTGTTCTTCTCCAGAGATCCCTCTATGAAATGCCAGAATTTTCTTCTGTTCCTTGATTGATACCTTCCTGTTATTCACCGTAGATACATTATCCGGGCTTCAAAGGGTGGAAAGCTCCTTTTGAAAACTTTCCCATTGCTTAGGAACCTGGATATATTTCTTAACTCAGCTATTTATGTGCTTGTTTATGTTTCTGAGCTTTGGCTCCATTCCCTCCCAGTTTGTAGTTGTGGGATTGTCTCAAGCTGCCTTGTTCCGCTTTAATTTTGGTTTTTTTTAATAAAAAAAACCCTAATAAAATGCAGCTGTTACTGAAACGCTTAGATATTTTATCAGGTTTTCCCATCAGATGTGTTGCAGTGTCACTTGTGAGGAAATATTACACCAGTAGGTTCAGGCAATGAACAAAACATGGCACATGTGCAAACTGGCCATTTCTCAACACTCATCTACAACATTGGCTCCTTTGTTCGTAACAGAGCTGAGGGAAAGACCTCTGTTACATCCCACACATATCCCGTTTTTCAGCCTTCAAAGATTGGCTTCTATTACTTCCACTGAAAGAGTGACATTTTTTTCTTCAACATAATGTGGTGTTGCTTCATAAAATAGAGGCAGCCCAGTAGCCTAGTGATGACAACTGTTTTATCCATTCTAAAATCAGTCACATTACATTTCTATAACACTTTTTACACTACACTCATTGTCACACATTTCCCCCTCACGCACACTCGCACAGACACGATGGGCATTTACCTCCTTAATAGTACATTTGTGTAATTGCACCCCTGTTTGTCAGATGCAGAGTGCTAAAAAAGATTTGTGGGAGGAAATCGTAATACGGGATCACAATTCAGCTGGGCTTTTGCTTCTGAATATCAAATGGTTTTCCATACTGGAGTCTCCAGCTGTTTTTGGACTACAGCTCCCATCATCCCTAGCTAGTAGGACCGGTGGTCAGGGATGATGGGAATTGTAGTCCAACAACAGCTCCAAGTTTGGGAAACACTGGTTTAATCAAACCATGGTGTTATCAAACATACCAAACACTGCTTCTTCTTGAGTGGGCCTGGCCTTTGTTGGATATATTCGAAGCAAATTTGACCACTTAGCTCTTCAGTGAAAAAAAATATGTCTGTTTCTTCAAGAAGAGCCATATTGGTGATAAACCAACGAGAATGTTCCTCTAATTCTTTCTTTCTTTTTAAAGCACCCATTTGGAAATTACTGTGGCCATTTGTTGTTATCTCTCAGCACTGTTATCTGCCAGCCTTTCTAGGTTATAGAAAAGTATTTTAAGAAAAATGTTTAATGCCTATAAGAAGAGAAACCAGAAGTCTCATTGTGCAAGCAAATATCTATTGTGCAAGTAGACGGATATATATATAATTTCCAGCAGGAATTAAATGAGCAAAGATTTCATTTGCAAGGCAAAAATTTCGGTATGATTTGTGCAGGACTTTCTTACGTTCCATACCATGACAGGGGCTTTGTAATAATTGGATGAGATATTTTATCCCAGGAAAGAGGCTTTGGCTTAGAATTCTTTAACTCTAATAAAACCTTTGATGTTTGTGGATCCTGTGAATATATTTTTGTTAGTATCAGATTTTGCTATATGTACTGATTTAAACCTGTCTTGCCCCAAAAGGAGTTGGGCAACACCGGAAAGGTTAACTTGCCTTAGGTTAGAACTCAGTCCTACAGTATTTAAGATTGCATCTAGCTCGGAAATTGTGGCAGGCACTGTCACTTATCATTAAACAGCTCATTAAATCCCAGCTAATTGCATCTTTGTTCCTGCATTTTAAAGTCTTCCTGTGCCAGCCCTTAACTACCTCACTAAAATTTTACCATTTGTACCCTCACAGTTACCTTCATTAGCTTATTCTAGCACAAGTAAAACAAGAGTTTTAATAAGATTTTGTTTTGTACAAATTGAAGGCAGAGTGTTCAACATTTGCTCTACCTGGTAGCCTGAGCGACTTAAAATCCACAAGTAAAGTAGTGCGTATTTGAAATGTTCATGACATGTTTATATTTTTTGTAATGTGTTTTGGTTTTCTGTGTTGTTTGAGAACTTTTAAACAGTTTTGCTTGTGATCTACATCATACCCTCCAACACCTCAGTGGCAAAATCCAGGACACATTCTTCTGGAACACAATCTTGCCATTTTTTCTCGCAAGAGAATGGCGACCATTTTGGACGCCATAATCTTGAGCAATTTCACATCACAGTTCCCCCCCGAAAAAGCGCCTTTTCCAGCATGGTGCCCCAAAAGGTGTTTTGGGGTACCACACAAGATTGCAGACCTGAAAAAGCGCTTGGGGGTGTGAAATCATGGTGTGAAATCGGCAAGCTCATGGCATCCAAAATGTTATGCCATGCTGCCATGGCAGCCATTTTGTGACTGCTGTCCACAACATTTCCACAAAATTCAAAATGTGCTCACTGGTCCTGAAAGGTTGGCAACCTCAGTCACATTCATGCTATTCTTTATGTCTAACTTTTTGCTTATTTTGCTTTGCCCCTTTGTTCCTTTTCCACTTCAGTTCCTTTCAGTGTTCTGGGAAAACTAGGGTTTCGTGTCATGATTAGCCCACATCTACTGCTTGGAGCGGGGAAGTTTGCCACTGACCCAAATTTCCCTGTTTCAAAGGGGCTTTTATGGGGGAAATCCTTGTATCCTTTCTTTGGAATTTAGTTTATATCACCTTCCTCGCAGAAAGCATGCAAGCAAGCCAAAGACATGAGCCACCCGCATGAGAACATTCTTTCTTAAACTGTTCATTCATGTAATCCACAAGTCTTAATCCCTTTCTCTTCTGTCTAGGTTTCTTCATCTGCAGTGTTTATTTGTGGCAGCAATTGAATTTAATCGGCCACATGCTACTCTCTGCATTGGCCATGCTACTTTCTGCTTTTGGCGAGAATGCTTAGCAAAAGAAGATAGAGAAAATGTAGAGGCTGATAATTATAGTTGTGAAGGTCCTTGGCAGTGGGAAGAGGCACAGCCAAGAATAAGAGGACTGTCTTATTTAGTGATACTGGAAAAGTTGAAAAGTACAGATTTGTCAAACTGTCTCTCCTTCCCAGTGATTCTTTCATGAGTTTACTGTGAATATTCAGGTTGCTCCCGATTTTCTCTTCTCCTAGCATGGTCACAGTGAGTTGCCAACATGCAGGTAGAGGACCAGGAGAATAGGCTTCACTGGCTTTTGTGTATTTGATAATGTCACTGCTTTGCACAAAATAGATTTAATTAATACAGGGATGAGTAACCTCTGGGCCACAGGCCTGATTAGGGCCACCAGGCCTTCCCAGTTGACCCATGCCGCCATTTTAGCTAAACCATGCCCACCCGTCTTAATAAGTCTTGGTTTGTTTCACTACGCAGTTGTATTTATGGCTTCTAAAATGCTGTCAATTTCTGGTGGCCGGATCTTTTATGCTCCAGTGCTTAACACAACGGGGAGCCAGTGTTCAGGTTTCCTTAATCAGGGAAGACAGTATTACCAGTATTTCACCACTACTGCTTGGTTAAAGCCCCAGTATGATGCAGCCACACTTGTGCTATAGCTAAATGAGCAACTGGGGGATGGTGCAGTTAGGAATGGAATAGCTTGAAGTAGCCTCAAATGTAGGTCGTATCTATAAACAAAGAGCATTTGGGAATGCCCCCAAGCATTCAGTGGTGGTTCAGTAAAAAATCAAGCTCCATTCCTGGTTTACATAAATCTCTCTTGGCCATTCCATTTGCAAGACTGCCATTACCTCAGGTTTCTTGGCCACTGCTACTAGCACAGAAGTTATGGCAAATTTGTAAAACATGTCTCTGTACCTCCTGTCTGCCATTATGCTCTTATTTTTCTTGTTTCTTTTACGGTGCTCCCTGCAACATGTAGTGACTTACTAGAAGAAAAATTAGCCCATCTTATTGTTTAGCTGCCCCCAGAGAAAAGAGCGTGCAAGGAAGGGATTGGCTGGGAGACAGACTGTTCTTCCATCTGGTATATGAGACTGTATTCCAGAATCCCAGGGGTAATCTAAAGAGATCTTCTTTTGATGGTTTACTGTAGCCCTGTGGGAGTCCTTTCCCCTTCCTCTGCTGATTGACAGGGATGAACTGTATCCTTAGATAACTCTGTGCAAGAATGCAGATGTTGCATGCCATGCTTACATTTCAAATCCTGAAATATAACACACAGTTTTTCAAAAACTAGAGAATAAAATGCTTGGTACCTGCTTAGGCTAGTTACTTGTTACAAACAGCAAAGGGGGAAAATGTTCAGATTATTATACCTTAAATGAATACAGTCTGTATCAACTAGTGCTGTATGACTAACTGATATGTTCCCTTTCCAGAAATTGCACCATTAATGACCGTTAGCCTTGTTAACTCTAATGAATTTTTGCTCTGAAGAAAAATAATTCAATAGGTCGTACTGCCTTTGTTTCTACCCGCTGCTTTTGAAAGATGGCTGTAGCTGTTTAAAATGACAGTACTGCCCCAGCCTTTTAGCTGGGTGGGGTGGGGTACATCTGTAATTGTCTTCTTGAAGTTGTCCAATGGGATTTTGGTTTATTTTGTGGAGTGCTCAGAATCGAGATGGCAGGTAATTAGGATCATGGCACAGGCCAGGACATCTTAAGACTGCTCTTCAATCATCATTTCCTCTTACAGGAAACCACAAAATATTGTAGATTAAGGTCACTGGGGAAAAGATCAAAAGTTTGTCTGCATAGGAAACATAGTATAATTGTATAAGGACCAAACAGTAAGGATGGAGCTGATTTTAAAAACAGGATCTAGAGTTGCAATTTATTACACATCTTATATGCGCCTCTTTCAAGAACCTTGAGGTATTTGAGATGATATGCTTCAAATTCTTTTCAATGAGTGGTTATGCCATTCATCCGATCTCCCAAAGCTGTTTGTTTGAATTTAGAAACAACTGCAGTTTAAAAGCAGAAACAGAAAAACAGATTAACACTACTGTTATGTATTCAGTGGTCTGTGTTTGCCTGAGTTTGAGTCTGGACTAAGAATTCTGAGCTCCTCTGTTCTGATTCAATACATGATATCCAATAACAGAACATTTCAGGATTTGGGCCTCTGCCATTGGCCCTTAAACTCTGAGTTACGATTCGCAGCTTGGAAGTTTAGACAGCCAATCACGTTGGGAGTGGGAGTGGTCCAGGCCTTCAGAAATGTATATAAGCAGTTGCTCTGCCCCTATTGTCCAGTTCTGCTAGTTCAATGAAGGTTTTTGCTGTTATCACTGTGTCTTGTGTCGTGGGAACCCCATTTACACTTCAACTACCATACCTAAATTGAGCACATTACACAGTGTGCATAGCAATTAAAATCCCCATAGACTTTTGAAGCTTGCATTCATGTTTTTATGCCAGAATAAATATTATAGCTGATTCTGTATTTAGACTTGTTCATTAACATTATAGTAATTATTACAATGCTTGGTGGCTATTTGAACTGGTCTTCAATAAAACTGCATTTCTAATGGGTGATACTTGAAGTAGACCCACTGAAATCCATTATTCAAGTCTATTAATTTCATTGGGTCACTTCTGTGTACAGTATTATTATTACGTGTTATCCAATGATTTCAGTGCAAACAAGGGAACTTTAATTTGCAACAAGCCAGAAATTAAGGGATTTTTAATCATGGTTTAAACGTATTTATCGTGATGCAGCCATCGTCAGTGGAAGGTGGAAAAAAATATAGGACTTCTTCCTTCCACTCTTCTCATATGTTGCTACAGAAGCTTTCTTAATACTAGGAGTATGATTTGGGGGACAGTCTTGCAATAAATTACACCGGCATTAAAGTCAACCTGCGTGGCCTGCCAGTACAGTGGTACCTCAGGTTACATATGCTTCAGGTTACAGACTCCGCTAACCCAGAAATAGTGCTTCAGGTTAAGAACTTTGCTTCAGGATGAGAACAGAAATCGTGCTCTGGCGGCGCGGCGGCAGCAGGAGGCCCCATTAGCTAAAGTGGTGCTTCAGGTTAAGAACAGTTTCAGGTTAAGAACGGAGCTCCGGAACGAATTAAGTACTTAACCTGAGGTACCACTGTAAGTAAGTCCAAACTCCTGTTGGTGTAAAATTATTCAAGCTTTCAAAGTTTGGCAGAAGTCGTTTGCACTTTACTGAAATTGCTAGAAGTCTGTGTGGTTTGTGTCCCTGTAGGATGTCCTCCCACCAACAAGTGCGCGCACACTCTTAGTCCCCATAAAAAATGAGAAAAATAGATACAATGCCAATTACATGTTACTTCTAGGTTTGTAGAGCGAAGGATACATAGCCTTACCAAATTGGGTTGTGCTGTTTTTACTGCGCTGTGTCCTACCCTAAGACGGGTAATTGTAATTATTCCCATACTGTCGAGTGTAACAGCTGCAGAAAATTTTTGCAGAGGCCATGGAGAATCAAGGTCTTTGAGGCATAGCTTCTTCATATAAACAGTGCAATTATTTTATTTGAGCTAGCTTGGGCGAGTCTTACAGAAAAGGCTTTTAACCCCACCAGGATTTTTTAGTAACAAAGAATTAATAGTTCATAGGAAACATGTGTGCGTTGCAGTCGTACAAAGGGCTCTATCTTGGCTTGAGCCTGAACAGTCTGCTGTGAGATCCCAACTGATACAAAACATATATGCTGTTTGGGTATGGGATTTAAAGAGAAACTTAAACCAGCTTTGTGGGATGGAATATGTTTTTACACCAATCACACGTTCCCCCTTTTTCTAGTTAAAACAAAAACAGAAAAAGAAAAAATCCAGTGTTCATTCTGACGGAATCTTTACGCTACATCTTCTTTTTCCATTTGTTGAGCTAAAGTCTAAAGTTCTTCCTGTTAGAATCTACCAGGGCAGTCTCCCTGGAGTATTTTTTAGTAAGGCTCCTTCTTTCCATTCATGGTGCATTGTTTCTCAAAAACCATACCCAGTGATTTGCACCTATAGACTATTCACTGTTGTGCTAGAGATTTTGTTTCTGCTATTGCATATGCAATGAAATCTATTGTTGCTATGGTTTCTATATCTTCTATTATTTCTATTCTTGTTAAGCCACCTTTGGCTAATGCATGAAGTTATAAATTTTGTACATGTAGTGTGCATTATATTACCATCCTATGTGTTACTTGATACTGATTTCTGTTTGTTGACAGTGATCCATTATTATTATCTTGTATGACTTGTATCTTGTAGTACCAAAGGTTGACTGCATCGGGTTTTGTAAAGATTGGATAGACTGGAAGACTAATACGACTAATATGTATCCATAGAATCATAGGATTGTAGAGTTTGAAGGGACCCTGAGGATCATCTAGTCTAACCCCCTGCAATGCAGGAATATGCAGCTGTCCCGTACGGGGATTGAATCTGCAAACTTAGCGTTATCAGCACCACGCTTCAGCCAACTGAGCTATCCAGGCTGACCAGCACTAAATTGGACATATTGGATTACATAGTCCTTAATGCTCTTTCAGATTTGAACTATGCACTGAGCTTTTGCTTTAACTTTCATGTATGAGATGAAGGGATCAACTATGTCCGGTTGATTAGCCAGATTGCTTCCTCTCACCCTTCTACAAGCAATGTCGAGTTATTTGCGCCCCTTCTCTCATTACTTTTAGCATGGGATGTGCTGGGTATGTTCAGGGAAGTTTTTAATGTGTGACATTTTAATGTATTTTTAATCTTTGCTGGAAGCTGCCCAGAGTGGTTGGGGAAACTCAGCCAGATGGGCAGGGTACAAATAATAACATTATTATTATTATTATTATTATTATTATTATTATTATTATTATTATTATTA
>JAXCMG010000017.1:32635477-32691240 GCA_034642415.1 Podarcis siculus | reverse complement strand
CTCTCTCTCTCTCTCTCTCTCTCTCTCTCTCTCTCTCTCTCTCTCTTTCACACATGTATTCCCACGCACTGCTGTGAGTGTCCATTAAACATTCTAGGAGTTGATCTCCCTTCTGATCCCTTGAAGATGCACAATCAGGCGCCACACTGACATCCCACAGCCGCTGCCCTCCTCTGCTTTCAAATACAGAGGTCAAAGAGGAAGTTTGGGTCACAGTAAATGTAAGCAAAGACCCTGTATTCGGCTGTTACTTTTTTGTCGTGCATGAATGCCGTTTGGACTGGCGCCCTGTGAACTCTGCTGGCGGATTCCACCCCCACCCTGCCTCCACTCTACTGTATGTTCCTTTTGAAGCTGCGTGGGGAGAAGGAGAAATGCAGCTGTTTACTGCTTTCACTGAAACTCTCTCTCTCTCTCTCTCTCTCTCTCTCTCTCTCTCTCTCTCTCTCTTTGTGTGTGTGTGTGTGTGTGTGAGACTTCAGTTTTTTGCAATTAGGACCGAAGCCTGGAACAGCACTGCCGGCCTCCGTGGAGCGTTTAGCAATGTCTAGTCATGGCAGTGATTGGATTAAAGAAAGAGGAGGTCTGTCTGGAACAATGTAAATTATACCCAGCTCTTACGATTCAAAGGGATCCCAAAGCCAAAGTAAAATTAGGGTGGTGGTTGTGGTTTTAAGCCAGTTAACATTGGCTTATAGAGTGTGTCCCAAATAAATTACCACATCTGGTTCCTGCAAGGGGAAAGACCGGCAGTGGAGTGAGCGTGAAACCTGAACTCTTTCTCACCCTAACTAAAGCGTAGCGGCTGGGTCCATGCTTCATTCCTGTTGACGTCTCTACTTCTGGACTCGCAAAGTAATCATGCCGTGTTAATTGAGAAGGGGGAAAAATGGGTGTGGGTGTGTTATTGTTCACTACACAACACCCCCCTTTTTGGTTTTTAAAATATTCACCTTGTTTCTAAGTTTTGCATGTATGCTGTTGCTGCAACTGCAGCCCTGTTTCAGCTCCTCTTCCCTTCCCACTCCTGTCCTGCCAATAATGGAGGTGGAGAAGTTCTCGCTGCTTCTAGTAATATTGTGTTGTGTCCTAGTAAATTAAGCTTTGCCAACAAAGGTCCGTATAGTTAAAGCCATGGTTTTCCCAGTAATGATGTATGGAAGTGAGAGCTGGACCATAAAGAAGGCTGATTGCCAAAGAATTGATGCTTTTGAATTATGGTGCTGGAGGAGACTCTTGAGAGTCCCATGGACTGCAAGAAGATCAAACCTATCCATTCTGAAGGAAATCAGCCCTGAGTGCTCACTGGAAGGACAGACTGTGAAGCTGAGGCTCCAATACTTTGGCCACCTCATGAGAAGAGAAGACTCTCTGGAAAAGACCCTGATGTTATGAAAGATGGAGGGCACAAGGAGAAGGGGACGACAGAGGACGAGATGGTTGGATAGTGTTCTCGAAGCTACTAACATGAGTCTGACCAAACTGCGGGAGACAGTAGAAGACAGAAGTGCCTGGCGTGCTCTGGTCCATTGGATCATGAAGAGTCGGACACGACTAAACAACAACAACAACAAAATAAGCTGGGAAGGTAGCTCAGTAGTGGAGCATTTGCTCTGCATGTAGAAGGTCCCTGGTGTATCCAGTTTAAAGAATCAGGTGGTGAGATGGGCAATATGGCCTGAGGCTGTATAAAACAACTCCCTGTGGGCGGTGTGCTATTTCTAAGCATGTTGCAAGAAATAGGTCTACCACTCAGGCTGGGCAATATATTGATATATTGCCCAAAACTGGTTTGAAGTCCACATCATGATATCGATTTCATAATTTTTGACCTGGCAATATATTGCAAATCATGAGGTGTGTGTGCTATGCAAAAATCACAATGTGGGAAAAACAGTGAAGCTAGCCAATGCTTCTCTCGATTCCTGCAGGTCCTGTTAACTCGGTCAGCTCAGCTCTCCCCTGCTTCCTGCAGTGGGAAGCGCATCACAAGAGCAGGCACCAGCAAAAATCACAATGCGGGAAAAACCATGAAGCCAGCCAATGTCTCTACATAGCTCAATCCTTAAGTCAGACACTGTGATATATCAGTACAACATGATGTTTAGCTGGTGATACATCATGATGTTGAAAACCAGGTGATGGGACATGGGTGGCGCTGTGGTCTAAACCACTGAGCCTCTTGGGCTTGCTGATTGGAAGGTCGGCGATTCGAATCCCCGCGATGGGGTGAGCTCCTGTTGCTCTGTCCCAGCTCCTGCCAACCTAGCAGTCTGAAAGCATGCCTATGCAAGTAGATAACTAGGTGCCGCTGCGACAGGAAGGTAAATGGCATTTCCGTGCACTCTGGCACTCGTCATGGTCCTTCATGCGCCAGTAGCAGTTTAGTCATGTTGGCCACATGTCCCAGAAAACTGTCTGTAGACAAACGCCGGCTCCCTTGGCCTGAAAGTGAGATGAGCGCCACACCCCATAGTCACCTTTGACTGGACCTAACCATCCAGGGGTCCTTTACCTGAAAACCAGGTGTTCAGAACATGTCATGAAGGCTGTACTTTTTTTTTTTGTATTAAAAACGTAGAAACTTGCCTTATCCTGAGTCAGACCGTTGATTTCAGGCAAGGAATCTTTCCCCGCTCTACCAAGAGAAGACCAGGATTGGGGCTGGGACCTTCTGATGCAAGTAGGACTGCCCCATTGCAGATTTAGGAAGCTGTGTTTGCTGTAACAGCCTTCTGTCTCCATTTACTCAGCATCTTGGTAATCGTACTTCTTCTGACATCGTTAGTTTCGATCTGAAGTACAAATCAGTCCTCCCAATTCATATGGCTAAACTTTTGGAAAGGAAGAGGTTAATCGTTAACAGTAGGCTTTTAACAAAAAGATCTGTAGTAATGCTGGGACGTGGGTGGTGCAAAGGTCGGTGGTTAAAATCCCCGCAACAGGGTGAGCTCCCGTTGCTCAGTCCCTGCTCCTGCCAACCTAGCAGTTCGAAAGCACGTTAAAGTGCAAGTAGATAAATAGGTACCGCTCCGGCGGGAACGTAAACGGCGTTTCCGTGCGCTGCTCTGGTTCGCCAGAAGCAGCTTAGTCATGCTGGCCATATGACCCGGAAGCTGTACGCCGGCTCCCTCGGCCAATAAAGCGAGATGAGCATCGCAACCCCAGAGTCGGTCACAACTGGACCTAATGGTCAGGGGTCCCTTTACCTTTACTGTAGTAATGCTAGTGAGGAACTACCCCAGTGACCTCTGGCAACCTGATGGACTCTCCTGTTCAGATGTGGAAGAGACTTCTGCTGCCAACTTGGTTTGAAAATATTGTAAAATCCAAATGCCATGTCGGTGTCCTTCAGCAGGCTCTGTGCTTCTGCGGGAGTCGCTGTGCCAGACAACGGCCAAGACCGAAGTCGGATTCTCGTTCACCTTCAAGGCTTTGGCTGTTGGCGCCCCAAGTAAAGATCCTCTGGAATAATTTGAAGACACTGCCTGATGTTGTTTGCTTTTTAGCGGTGAAGGAATATTTGAATTCCAGTTATGTCTGTATGATGAGGAGAAAATCTGTAAAAATGAGAATATGGAATCAGCAATGCAATACGGTTCTAAACATATTTGAAAGAGCATTATCATTTGATTGGAGCTAGCATATTATCTTATTTCACAGGACTGCTTCTGCCCAAAACGAGAGGTCGTCTGTTTGATTTGTAGTTAGATTAGACACTATGCTCCTGAGCCACATTACAGTCCTTACTTAATGAGTCTGTGGCTGAGCTGGATTTGCATTAGTATCTTGGGTCTGGATCCAACATGCCCATAGCTGTCAACTTACAGATTTGAAAATAAGGGATCAGCAGCCAAAATAAGGGATTTTGCGAGCACAGGTATGTTCAACTTCTGAGCCCCTCCGAGCCAAAGGCAGAAAGCCCAGCCAGCAGCCAAACGAAGCCTCAAGCGGTGGTTCCCACAACGCAGCAACCCAACAAAGGGGATGCAGCAAGGAAAACCACCGTCACCTCTCCGCTGGGAAGCGCTGAGCAAAGGCGAGTCCCCAGGCAATGCGGCCGATTTGATCGGCACAAGGCATGCAAGCTCTACCCCCCAGTCGTTCTTAGACTCCTTATTGGGTGAGCAACGCAGCCAAGCAACACAGTTGGAGCCTCCCTCCTCCCTGGCAGGCAGGGAGGGAGGGAGAGGAGCTGCTTCCTTTGAAACCCGGGAAATTTAAGGGACATCATCAATAAGGGACAGCAGCGGGACACGGCGCTGGGATAAGGGACTTTCCTGCCAAATAAGGGACGGTTGACCGCTATGAACATGCCATACCATTGGGTGATTTTGGTCCAGTAGTAATAGATCGCTGAGCTGTGTATGAGCTTGTGTGATTTGATGGTCGTAGCGATGACTTAGTATGCGGAAACTCCAGTTTCAAATCTTTCTGAGGCCTGCCGTGCCTTTCATATGTACACATCAGATACTTTAAAAATGTACAGTATATCTAAAACTGTAAATGAAAACACACATTCTGCGGGGGGGGGGGGAATCTGTTGTCTCATTTCACCATTTGTGATTCAGTTTATTTAGCTGCTATTGCTCCCTTTGCTCTCAGAACGCGGCAAACCTTTCACTGTATATTTTGTGCCAGAGCACAAACGCATAAGACCAAGTACAATAAACAAATACACCCAATTAAGCATTGAGGGCATGTATACATGCGACGCTGGACATGCCGTTTATGTATTCAAGGCATTTGTGTATCTTCATAAATATTTATCCCGAGGAAGTTTACATTGCAAATTTCAATGCAATGAGCCACTCATTGACTCTGTTCCGACTACAGTATTTTAGTGGAACAGTATTCTCTTTGTCTTATTGCATTTTTTTTTACTTAGAATCAGAGTTGGAAGGGGACCATAAGGGTCACGTACTCCAGCCCCTCGCAATGTAGGAATCTCTTTGCTCAACATGGAGCTTGAATTTAAATTTCACATACATTTAAAAAGCAAATGACATTTAATAAGAAGACCATAAGAAGAGGTAGGACACAACCATTGTGGCTACAAGTCTTGTCCTCCATGAATTTGTTCAGTCCTCTTCTAAAGCCATCCAAGTTGGTGGCGGCTGTCACTGCCTCTTGTAGGATTGAGTTCCATCATGTGCTATGCAAAGAAGCACTTTCTTTTGTCTGTTACGGATTTCCCAACATTCAGCTTCATTGTGTGTCCATGAGTTCTAGTGTTTTGAGAGACGCAGGGATTTTTTCTCGATCCACTTTCTTCATGACCAGTGCCGGATCGACATAAACAAGCTATAGCTTAGGGCCCCACTCTCTTGGGGGCCCCCAAAAAATTTTAAGGGAAAAACAACAGGATGTACATTTCCAAAATATAAGATAAAAAACAAATAAAATAAAACCTACATACAGCAACAGTGTTTTGTGTTGTGTAGGCTCCTATGATGTAAGGAATCGGCCCTGCCCGCTAGCCTGCTCCCTAAAATATCACTGGTTTGCTCATTTCTATATATAGGGTGCCTACATTCTGCATGGACTGGTTATTTTGTTATGTGCAAATGGTTTTAGATACCTATTAGGTCCATAAATTACCATATAGGATATATTCAACACACAAAAAACAGTGACAATTTGTTGTTGACAAAGGACAGGTGGACATATAAAGGGCCCCATTACCTTCAGTAGCTTAGGGCCTCATCAAACCTAAATCTGACCCTGTTCATGCCATGCATACTTTTATAAATTTCTATCCTGTTGCCTCTTACTTACATGTTCTGTTAAAGTCTCAATTACTGCAACCAATTCCTCACAGAGGAGTCGCTCCCTCCCCTTGTTAATTTTGGTCGCCCTTTTCTGAACCTTTTCACAACTCTGCAATTTCATTCTGTGGGGATTAATGTTAGCTACAAAGCCCCTAATCTATTTTTTATTGAATGCGTTGGAACCAAACGTATGTCCTGGAAGCAGCATTTTCTCTTATTTAAACTATATATATTTCTTTTTATAATTCTGCAGGCCATTGTTCGAGGCGGAGGACACATCCTGCCCTACGACCAGCCAGAAAGATGTTTGGACATGATCGACAGATTTATATCCGGGAGGGGATTCAAAGCCTAATGGGTACTGAAATCTCAGCTTCAGTGCTGCAGCTCTTCTGAATTCTCCACAAGAGATTTTAGGGGCCGATAGGAAAACTTGTACTGTGTATAAATAAACTGTTTTAATCTGCTCAGTTACAATCTTGAGTCTGTTGTCCTTGTCACTGGCTCAGCATTCCCTATTGTGGTGCAGTTTTGAACCTGGTGTTACAGAGGAAACTTTTTTTTTTTTACATAGTTCCAGAATTCCTCATAGGCTGAACTTATTCACATGTAAAAAGGGTTACACGTTACACTGTTGAGACAATTGTTACATGAAATACCTTCAACGGCCATTTTTCGTATGTGGGTGGGGGAGTGTATTCAGTTCCAGGCCCCCATGCGCATCAGCCTGTTCTGCCCCTTTTTTGCCCTCTTCCGAGTCCCAAAGGACTTAGGCATTGGCGGTCATGCGTCAATTGGATGTGCACACAATGGCCGTCGGTTGTACAAAGCAGCTTTGAACAAACTCTTTCAGGATCCTATATGTAGCCAGTCATGCCAGCTGAGGCTTTGTGGGGTTTTTGAGTCTTTGAGTCTCAAGAGGGAACCACATAATTACAGTGGTACCTTGCTTCTCAAATTTAATCCGTTCCAGAAGTCCGTTCCAAAACCAAAGCATTCCAAAACCAAGGCGTGCTTTCCCATAGAAAATACTGCAAAATGGATTAATCCGTTCCAAAACAACCCCTAAAACAGCCATTTAACATGAATTTTACTATCTTAACGAGACCATTGATTCATAAAATGAAAGAAATAAAACAATGTACTGCAGCCACGGAATCAATCAATCAGTAGCTGAACTGGGCTCCACACAGTCACAAAAACAGAAAAAAGAGAGCCACAAAACCACAAAATAAATAGTAAAAACAGACAGACCTCAGTGTAACACTCGAAACAGAAGTGTGGCACTCAAAATGGAGCATGTTTGGCTTCTGAAAAGAGTTCGCAAACCGGAACACTTACTTCCAGGTTTGTAGTGTTTGGGTTCCAAGTTGTTTGAGTACCCAGGTGTTTGAGAACCAAGGTACCACTGTACCATGGAACGGGGCTGAACTGCTGATGTTCCCCTGGCATGAGGTACATGGCTGGACCTCTGCTCAACTGTCCATGTGTTAGAAGGAATATCTGAAGTGAAGACTTCAGATATAACTAGGTAGCTTCTTCACTACAGATACCCATTTTAACACACGGCCTTCTCAGCCAGTACCATGCTGCCCTCACTTTTGAGTACCGTATTTTTTGCTCTATAAGGCTCACTTTTTCCCTCCTAAAAAGTAAGGGGAAATGTGTGTGCGTCTTATGGAGCGAATGCAGGCTGCGCAGCTATCCCAGAAGCCAGAACAGCAAGAGGGATTGCTGCTTTTGCTGCACAGCGATCTCTCTTGTTCTGGCTTCTGAGATTCAGAATATTTTTTTTTCTTATTTTCCTCCTCCAAAAACTAGGTGCGTCTTATGGTCTGGTGTGTCTTATAGAGCGAAAAATACGGTAATTGATATGTAAAGGGAGCTTTATTCTCTGACTTGGGGCTTCCCCTCATTGCTTTAACTCTACTGCAAAACAACAAACAGATGTATAAATGGAACTTTCTTTTACTGGACACATAGAAGTAGAACAAAAATAGGAACCCATTAAAGGAACTGGAAGTAGGAAGAAGTAGAAAGACAAAGGAGATATTTATTATTCTGATGTGTTTTGGACCCTACTGTTCATTCTTCAGGGAAATTCGGGAAAATAATGACTTGACATTTATATGTCCTGCCTCTCTTCTGAGTTTTCCCAAAGAAGGACCAAAAGAGTCTGAAATGCATTAGATTAATACATCTCTCTCTTGTCTATTGTTTTGCTTCTGTGTAAGTGAAATTATTTTAAATAAATCTCCCCCCACAAAAAATCCTTAAACCCCACCCCTTTCCAGTTTTTCCTCTTGTTTTGTTCTCATCTGTAGACTCCTGAACATCAAAAATAATCCACTTAATGATATTGTTGTACACACCCCACTTCTCTAAACAGACGTTCCAGGAGCACGATACTTACCTGGGCTCTGTTCATACGCCATTTTGTAACATTTGAGTTTATTCACAAAGAGTTTGTATGTAGGTGAACTAAGCTCCAGACCGGCCCCAGCCCTCATTGGAGTTGATGGGAGTTGTAGTCCAAAGCATTTGGAAGGCTCTAGGTTGGAGAAAGCCGGTTTCTCCAAAACACGGTTTCTCCATTGTCTCACATCTGATCTCACAGGGAAAGACAGCCCACAAAAGGCTAGGAACCTCTGTCTCTTCCTCACTATCTTCCTCAACAATTATCTGTCTTTGGTTCCCTTTTGCAGAACATTATCCTTGGCTGGGGACGACAGGGGATTCCAAATCTATAATTCTCAATTATAGAAGAGATTTTAAATTACTGTGACCAAAAGCCTCCCGGGCCTATTGAGAAGCCTGTTTTGAGCTGAAAGCTTATTTCCAATGCTTCAGAAAATGAAAATAACAAAAGCCTGCAAATAGGAATAGCAAGCAAACTTGCAGAGTTTAATTTTCTGGATGCGCGATGTATGCACGCTCTGACAATTTGGTCCTTTCTCATGTATATTTTCATGATTCAGTGGTTGTTATCTCAAATGTTTTTGACAAAAAAAGGAGAGAAAATGTACAGTATCTCCATCGAGCACTTGCTCATCAAATTGCAAGCGCTTTCAAAGTAATCAGCCTTGCCTTGGACCCTAACTGTTTGCTGGTACTGTACTTCTACTGAACTGCTGAGATTACCAAGCCCTCTTTATGGCTCCCAAACAGACATCTGGAGGAGCCAGAAGACTTCTCTGGTTAGCTGCCATACCACCTTTAACTGTTACATATGCATATGGACTTATCCATTTGCTTAAATTGGGCTGGAGGGCAAGGTCTGTGCCATGTCCTAGATTGGTGGAACCAACGTCAAAACAGTGGACACTTTGCAGGTTCCTGCAACAGATCAGGTGCTGCTGCTTCCCCCCAATGCCGCTAGGGGTGAGCCTGCTGGACGAAAGGGCCCCCAGGGTGGCTTTTTGCTGGAGCTGCCCTGACAACGCAGTACCAGCCTTGGCTCTGGACTTGCTTTCCTTAGAAAGGCATTGGATTATCACAGTCCAGTCGAAGCAAAATACAAATGAGAACTGCACCCTATCAAAAAACAAAAGCACATTTGGGAGAAAGTATATGCATCTATAGAGGTAAAGCTCTTATCACCCCAAGATTATTTGTTTTCAGTCCCAGTGCCTTTTGCATTGTATTTATTTAAACAGTATGTACATACTGCTTAACTGCGGTCATCTCTATGCAGTATAAAAGAAATGCAATACAGAAATGTTAAAAATATTTAAAACTATAAAACCAGGCTTCAATTAAAACAGCTGGTGGATTTTTTATTTTTTTTAAGTAGTAGTAGTAGTAATAATAATAATAATAATAATAATAAGTGATAAAACATCAAACATTAAAAACTTCCCTAAACAGGGAAGTAGGTGCTGAAAGTTGAACACAGGTCTGTCTGACCTCAACTAGAAGGGAATTCCATAAACTTGGGCCCGCAATACTGAAGACACAATTCCTGGTGAGTGTGAATACATAGTTCCCCTATGTATTTAAACCATAGGGGACTACGAACAGTGACTCACCCCAAGACCTCAGTGATCAGTTAGGGATACAAGGGATTAGGTGGTCCTTGAGTTATCCTGGACCCTAGTTACTAAGGACTCTGTAAATCAATACATTAGAATATTGGTGCATTAGAATTTAAATTCTAAAAGAAAGGGAGTATTCCTGAAATGGTTTCTTAGTTCATTGTGAAAAACTGAATCTCGCTCTTGAAGGGCATATACATGGGATGTTGGAATTCCTGTATTTTATTGAATCTAAGAAGATTGGTTTATATAGGATATATTTGCTGACACAAATCACTAACATTTCAATTTTCCACATCTTACCAGACATAAACTTGTTTCTTTGAAACGCAGTGGTGGAAGTCCAGCTTGGAATCGCTGTTCATGAGGATGTCAAATAATATTAAATCCACCAAAGTCTAGCTTATGCTGGATACTAGTGAGTTCACAGGACATACCGTTTTGATAAATACATTACACTTAACAAGACAAAAGCTCTTGGTTTGTGTCTTGGGGATAGAATGTCAAAGTTCACTTCTTTAATTTCCTGTACTCTCTCTCTCTCTCTCTTTTTTAGAACTTCCACTTGAGGATTTGGGAAAGATGATATGTGCACATCCTGAATAACTAGCAAGAAACATTAAAAGAATGAACGTAAATTTTCTAATCTGGACCTTTGTCTACGTCTTCTGAAGCCTCTCAACAGTTTTTGCTTTTAAAAGAGGGAACGTTATCTTATTCTACATGTCAGAATTTTCACTATTTGGCAATATTTTATCTCCCCACAAAAAGAGAATCAATGGATGATTTAGCACATCAATTTATACAGTGTCTTGTCTTGCCGTCTAATTATTTGTGTACTTTTTATTGTGTAAAATACTCATGTGTCCTTGTTTCCATGCTTTCTTCCTGTTTGTCATTTATTTTTAGATCTAGCTGCAGTTTGATGAGAGAGGAAAGGATGGAGAGTTCCAGACCTTCTGAGCTCCTAAAACAACAGCATTAAGAAACAAGCCGGCAGACACTGCATCCTAGAAAGGGAGACCCAGAAGGGTCTCCTTGGTTGATAGGTTAAAAGCCACAAAGATGTCCTGGAAAACCCATAGGGTTGCACATCCCTAGTCTCTCCTCCAGCAAAGGTCATTCTCCCCGGTGACCAAAGCAATTTTGGTCCTAAAACAGCTAGAATATGGTTACCAGATGTCTACAGCTCCCAGGGACAGTCCCCAGATTTGCAAACCTGTCCCCGGGAAATATGGCAGCGGCAGCCTCGGCAGCCTGGAGCCAACCTGTTAGCGCAGTTGGCTCTGGCTGGCTTCAGGAGCTGCTTGCTGCTCACTGCTGAGGTGCCCACCATTTTTCCTGCGCCACGGCAGCCAGCAGCTCCTGAAGCCAGCCAGAGCCAACTGCACTACCAGGCTGGCCCCTCCTGGGCAATGGCCGCCCACTCATGACTCCCAAGCCTCCCCTGATCTGCCAAAACAAAGGGGGGAAGGGGGAAGGAGATTGGGGAAGGCTCAGGAGCCACGGGCCTGTGACACGCCATTGCCCAGTTTAAAAAAAAAACCTCTGCGCATTTATGTTTCACAGGGTGCAAAAGAAGGGCTTTGCACATTTATACAATATGCATGTGTGCTTGGGCCCAGGGTCTTTTGCCTTGCCATCCCCACTACTGACTCCCTGTTGCTACTCAGCTTCAAAAAAAAAAAAAAAAGGGTGTGCCGGATTCATTGAAAAAAACAACTGGTAACCATAAGCTAGAAGCCAGATAGAAATGGGTCTAGAGATAATATATTTCCTCCAGGATGTCTGGAATTGGCAGCTACTACCCACTTCAGCACCCTGCCCAAGAAGGGTATATTAACAAGTCGCAACAGGCAGTTAGCTGGAAAAGTCATCTGGGTCCAGAGAAGGGTTTCTAAGAAGCATAGAATTGTAGAGCTGGAAGGGACATTTAGGTTCATACAGTCCAACCTCTGCAATGCAAAAAATGTGGCTGTCCCATATGGGGATCAAACCTGCAACCTTGGCGTTATCAGAACCACGCTCTAACCAACTGAGCTATCCAGTCTCACTGCTGCCTCTGTCAAGGCAACCAGAACCCACCCCCCATCTCTCATGAAGACATTCACTACCTCATTGATTGTCCATAGTTATCCAAGATGGACAATGGGATGACTATACCATTGGTAGGTAAGCACCTCTACAAGCACAGCTTGTGAAATTACTCAGGCAAATGCAACTATAAAATAGGAGGGAGAGAATGAGAGAGAGAGAATGTCATTTTGGAAAGGACAATTTCTTTCTTTTGCTACACTATAGTGTAGGTACTGAAAAGATAACACAAAAGCACTGATGCAAAGCTCCCATACAGAAGAAGAAGAAGAGTTTGGATTTGATATCCCACTTTATCACTACCCAAAGGAGTCTCAAAGCGGCTAACAATCTCCTTTCCCTTCCTCCCCACAACAAACACTCTGTGAGGTGAGTGGGGCTGAGAGACTTCAGAGAAGTGTGACTGGCCCAAGGTCACCCAGCAGCTGCATGTGGAGGAACAGAGACGCAAACCCGATTCCCCAGATTACGAGTCCACCGTTCTTAACGACTACACCACACTGGCTCTCAGAGATGGTGTCACCAGCGCAAAACCACTGTGCTCGATTTCCTGCCCAAGTGAGACCTCAAAATGTTCTTAAGATGCTAAGCATTGGTGTGAAGCAACTATATTTTTTGAAGCCAGAGTAAGTTTCCTTCAGAATCATACCTGGCTTTCTTGCCCACCCCAAGCCATTGTTCCACTGGTATGGGGAGGATCTGAAGTCAGCAATGGAGACCACTGGATCCCCTGCCCAACTCAACATGGTTTTTTTTTTAAACTGCTAGATTTACTGCTGTGAAATTTCTTGCACTCCTTTACTAATCTCCTGAGTAGTCAGCCCAGCCAGTCTGTTCTTTCTATAGGAGCAGTGAGCTGGGAGAGAGCAGTAATCCCCCAGAGAACTGATAAATTTGGCAGTCCACAAAAATTTAACCATTAAAGTTTTCACTTGGCTCGCTCTTCCTTTGGAGTTGTACATGGAATGTCAAGGAGCCTTTCTGGCACGAGAAGCGGGTAAGTGGGAGCTAAATTATCTGGGCCACTGTGTTCTGTTCTCTTGCAATGCTTGTGTTTTATGTCCAGGCAGCTTGGTAACTGCGAAGCGTTATTTCTTAAGAAATCCCCTCAAGCTGTGATTTGAGGCTTTGGTGTTGACATGACAACCTGAAAAGCAAGCAAGTCGCTCAACAATGAAAAGTACAGTGTGGAATAACGCTGAGGGGAGGGCAACAAGGCTATGAAAAAAGGACGAAACGACATAAATTTGGGCAAAACTGAACAATAAACCTGTATTGATGTTGCGCGAACAACCCCGCAAAAGGGCGAACAATCTACATATAATAGTAGTCAAAGTATCAGGTGTCTGGTAACCATCCCAAGGGATGAAAAGATTGTGTTACTTACTCTCTGGGCAAATCTCCAGTATTGCTGTGTGCCAACAAAAAAGTTAAGTATTCTTAGCGAAAGAACACTTCAGTTGCTGAAAACTGGAGGCAGAAGTGTAGAATGAACTTCACTTTTAGAGTTACAGGAATACCTAGGAAAGACTAATTATTGCCAAAGGCAAGGAAATATTCGTATTATTTATTTCTATTTTAATTCCAGTCTCCCTGAAACCTCAAGGTTAATTACAACATTAAAACAAAAACAAAAACCCAAAGTCTAATGTTTCAGTCCAGAGAACTCTTGCTGGCAAAGGAGCATATAAATACACCCACCACTTTCTAGAACATCCCCATTTAAGCAAAGGGAGGACCCTAATCTGTAGGAGGTTTGCTTGAGAAGTTGGTGAGGGGGTGTGTGTGAATCTATAAAAGAACAACATGAGCACAATGAAGTCATGGTCTGCAATATTTCACCGAACATTAGCAGGCTAGGTGTTCAAGAAAGGCTATGCTGGTAGAATCACAGGAAACACAAGAATCTGCATTTTCCCAAGTCAAACCAATGTTCCATCTATGTTCCACCATGAGTACCCAATGCGGTGCTCTCTAGATTTGCTGGACTACTGTTCCCATCATCCTTGACCCATGCTGTTGCTTTTGTCTGTTACTATGTTACGCTTTTCTTTTGCTTTGCTTTTATATTGTTAAACCACCCTTTGATTCCAGGGTGAAAGGCACTATAGAAATTTAATAAATTATAATTATAATGCTGCCAGGGGCTGAAGGGAGTTGAAGTCCAGCCAAATATGGAGGCATCTCTGGGCTATCCTGACAGGTGATAGCTCTCTAGAGTTTTGCCAGGATTCTTTCCCAGATCTCTATGGATAGTCTACAGGGAGGAGGCTTCTACATACAAAGTATGTGCTCTACCACTGATATATTTTCTCCCCTCATAAGCACATCAGACAACTTAGACTTGCCCAGAAGTGCAAGTCAGTGTCTCATGGCCTCTACCAGCCTGGCCTGACTCCCTAAACAACACAGCAAGATCGTGGCAGTGATTAAGGGCCTTTGTTGCTCTAATGTAGGGTGGAGATCAGATAATATGTTCTTTATGTGAGGTGCAATGACTCACACCAAACAAAATTCCAAAGGTAGTTCCATGGGGGCCAGAAAAGGAAAAGATCTAGAGGAAAAGTAGGAACCTCAACTGTTTTTAAAAGTAGCATATGGCTTTGAGGCAGGACCGGCCCAAGACATTTGGGCACCTGAGGCAGAGCCCAATATGATGACATACACACCAGAGAAGAAGGGGTGAGGGAAGATCTACATCGGGAACAAGGGGGAAGAAGAAAGAGTGATATTGGGATTGGTTGCCCGGTTGGACCTTGCCACCTAAGACGGTCACCTCACCTTGCCTCATGGGTGGGCCAGACCTGCCCTGAGGCCATTCAGGGACACTCCAGCAATGAGCTGCCATAAGTGTACAACTCTTCTCTTCAAGCATTTATTGCGTATTTATTTGTCACAGCTGAATCCCACCCTGTCCCCAAGGAGCTCATGGTAATGCACATGGAGTTGCCACGCTAGTTTGCTGCAAGGATGAGGTAAGTTGGAATGAGCTGGGAATGTAAGATGAAGTTCCCACATCCCCCAGGACTGGGCTGAACAATGGCAATGCAGCCTAATACTTTGGCAAAACAATAATAGTGTTGTCATGTTTTAATAAAACTCCAAAAGCATAGGGCCCCTTATAAACAAAGATGATGGCTTGCATCTGAATGCAAGCAAAGAAACCCTTCTTGCAGAGTGTTTTAATATTCTACTGTACATTGCCAGCTCTGTGAAATCAATATTCACAAGCAATTGGGATCTTTGTGATAAAATCTTTGACTTTTTACCTCAGCCTTTAAAGTGTTTTGAAAGGATTCACAGAGATAATAGCACAGGGTCACTAGAGGTTCCTGAAATCATTGTTCCAGATCTTATGGAATTTTATAGAGACAGTCACACTGAATATTATTTTGACAGATCAAAATTACATGAAACTGTTCTTCTTAATTTATATAGGTTTTTAAATGAATGAATGAATGAGTTTAAGCATTGTTCATTCAAGCCCAGACCATACATGCTGTCAGGGGCTCAGGAGCAGAGGCACAGGGAAGAGAGGGAATGGAGAGCGAAGGGGAAGAATCTGAGGGAAGTGTAGGGGAGTATGACAGTGAACTGAGAGATTCCATGAGCTTCTCCAGCGAATCAGAAGATTCCCAGAAGGGGGCGCCTATGGCCAGGGCAAGGGGGGTCCCAGGGGGGACGCACCAGAAACAAGAGACCAGCGGGGACTCCCAAAGCAGCAGCTGGAGATCAGGACCAGCTTCCCCACCAGAGCGTAGTGGGGGGGAAGAGTCCCATGCATCAGGGCCAGCGTCTCCTCCAGCAGGGAGCCCAGCTAGCCTCCCCAAAGGGGAAAGCAGTGACAGGAGCAGTGTAACGGTCAGGAGGAAGGTTGCCGGCTGGGCGCGCGCGCCAAGTTCAAATGTACAGGCGCGCGGGACAGCAGGAAACCCGGATGGGGAACCAGGTCCTAAAGCCCGCCGGAGGGAGGGGGAAGAATCAGGGGACTCAGCGTCAGAAGAGTCCAGAAAGGGCAAAACCCCAGCGGACAGGCGGACCCAGAGGAGGAAGGAGCAAAGGAAGAGGTGGAGCAAGGCTAGAGTCTTAAACTGGTGTCTGGGGGGAGGAGATTCAGACGGAGCTTCAACGGTCTAGGGTTTGAGACGTAGGGCTGCGCGCCGCGGCTTTGAAATGGAAACTGAACTTCAATAAAGACCTTTGTAAATAGCAATGAACTGGCGTTGGTCCTTTGTGAGCTGGGACCTAGGGCAGCTCCTGACACATGCTAACCCATTTGTAACACAAAAATCCTAAAGTAAGCCATAGCTGAGGCAGGGATTGTGAGGGCAGAGAGGATTTTAAAAACGAAAAGAAACCAAGTCAAAGACCTAGTGCAAGTGAAAAAGTATGCAGTCCAAGACAAGTTAGGTCAAATCCAGTCCTACCAGAAGAAATACACCAAACTATATTTTTTAAAGTCACGGTAAGGATGGTAAACTGCAAGAAGAGGTGCTGGAATTAGGTTATGAGGCCTGGAGCTGGGGGAAAGAGAATAAGGACTTGGAAGCAGTTAGGCTGAGCAAGGCTGAGTTTACACATCCAAACCATGAACAGCAATTGTTATGAAGCATTACTGACACATGGCAGTGATGTGTGGTGTCTTTCCAATGGTGGCTGCCCCAGGGCCAGGACTGACTCACTCCTTCCCCATATGCCAAACACCAGAATCTGCTTCAGAAATGATGATCTAACTACATGGCTGCATATAGATGTTGGGGGAATAAATTATATTGTTCAGACCTCTTGGCCCTGAATGATCTTTCAGTCAGAGTCAAGTCTCCTGTATTGCATTAGCAGATTCCACAGCCATTTCCATTGCTTTGTTCGTGTGTTGTATCGTTACCAATGTAACAATAACATGCTTTGTATTTTAATCCACGAATGCATACTTTCTGCGGCATGCATCAGTAATGTACATCCCATACGATCTTTACAACCACAATGTTGCATTGGCTCTGCATGCATAATGGTCAAACTAGCTGGAGACTAGGAACAATGGAAGCACTCTGTTATGAGAATTATAATGTCTAAGATATAAAATAAATGTTCATAAATGTACCTGGCAAACACATACACAAGTAGATAAACCACGTGTCTGAAAGAGTACAGGAGAACAATCCTGAAGCCATTTTGACTCCCAAATTGACCTCCAATATTTCTCTGCAAGGAGGAAGGAAATGGGAAAAGCTTTATAATTGTATTTGGACTGTAGGGGCTTACACCTCCCTCTTCTAATACAGTCTGGCAGGTATCTGTTAAGCCGAGCACACTATCAAAATGTGTAAGAGATTCAGTAACTAAGTATTTACCATCTCAAAGGATTGGCCAGCCTGCCCAGAAAATGCAATCAGTGACCATTATCAGGTACCCTGGCAAACAGGATTTCTGCTGTAGACTGCCTCCTCTGCTGTTGACCTCCTCCTCCTGTGATGTATGCATGATGTTTCAGGGGGGTGGTCTTGGGCTACAGGGTGGGCAATTTCAAAAGTCTATATAAGAGCTTGCACACCAAAGTTTTGGGTTCCTCCTCCCTCCTGCTTGGGGGTGTGAGCACCCTGTTGCAACAGTTTAATAAAGATCAAGCTTACTAGCTGCTTTGCTTCTCAATATTCTCTGGTTGGCCTCTGTTATTTTTCTCCTACCGATAGAGAACCTACATAAGGACTCTATATGGGCTCTAGGGTACCCCATAAGGGAAAAGGAGCAGTTTTCTCTTATAACAACTCAGTCATCACATGACCCTGAAAGTGAAGCGAAGAGTCCAGAAATGTGATCCATTCTTTCTGTAAAGACTCTAAACACACTGAGGGAAATCAGGAACTGGCTAATCAATCGTCACCACCACAGCTAAAATAGTTTTAAAACAAAATTAGCACCTAAAGCAGAGCCCTTTGTTATCCAGCTGGAACAGCTTGTCAAAACAAAAATTCTCTTTTCAGAAAGTCCAGATAATGGGTGTCTATCGTATCTCACTGCTCAACAGAACGACAGAAAGATTTGTTTCAAGTGAGGGTACTATCTGGTGGCAGTCTGTTCCCCACAAGCAATCTGGCCACCATGTTCTGAACCTACAGGACCGAACCCAGGGGCAGCCCCACATAGAGCACCTTGCAGTAATCCAGCTGTGAGGTTGCATGGACAACTGTGTTCGCGCTATCCCAATCCAGGAATGACTGTAGCTGTCTTACCAGCCAAAGCTGACAAAAGGCACTCCTAGTCCAATAGAGGGACGTGGGTAGCGCTGTGCTGATCAGAAGGTCAGCGGTTCAAATCCCCGCGACGGGGTGAGCTCCCGTTGCTCGGTCCCAGCTCCTGCCAACCTAGCAGTTCGAAAGCACGTCAAAGTGCAAGTAGATAAATAGGTACTGCTCCGGCGGGAAGGTAAACGGTGTTTCCGTGTGCTGCTCCGGTTCGCCAGAAGTGGCTTAGTCATGCTGGCCACATGACCTGGAAGCTGTACGCCAGCTCCCTCGGCCAATAAAGCAAGATGAGTGCCACAACCCCAGAGTCATCCGCGACTGGACTTTACCTTTACCTTTAGTCCAATAGAACTGGGAGTAAAAGCTATTGAGATGATGTATAAAGCTGTCAGATCATGCATTTGATAATACAGTGGTACCTCGGTTCTCAAACGTCTCCACTGACAAACGTTTTGGAACCCAAACGCTGAAAACCCGAAAGTAAATGCTTCCGTTTTCGAACACGCCTCAGAAGTCGAATGGCTTCCGCTGCTTGTTTTTCAATTTTCTCAATTGAATTTGCAGACAACCCTTTGTGCCTCGGATTTTGAATGTTTCTGAACTCGAACAGTCTTCTGGAATGTATCACGTTTGAGAACTGAGGTACCACTGTACTATTTACAGCTTATACAGCACTGTCAACGTTCCTCATGCCTAACAGAGTTTCATAGATAGTGGATCCCTGTCTCCAGGGCACTTACATATCTATGCAGAAGTAAGTTTTACCTTCCTCCCAGCTGAGTAGATATAGACCAGGGGTGGCCAACTCCCAAGAGACTGTGATCTACTCACAGAGTTAAAACTGGGGCAATGATCTACCCTCTTTTGGGGGGTTCGAGTTGTTAAGCTTTTTTTAGGAAGGAAAGCCCTGTTTTGGGGGGGGGGGTTGAGCTTTTTGCAAAGCAATAATGTTGAGGGTTTTTTTAGGGGAGACAAAGCTGTTGAGCTTCTTGGGGGGGAGCCAGTGATCTACCAGTGCTCTACAATACCACAGATGTCCAGTGATCTACCAGTAGATCACAATCTACCTTTTGGATGTGCCTGATATAGAATATGTATTTAAGCCAGCCTTTCTCGACCTGTGGGTCCCCAAATGTTGTTGAACTACAACTCCCATCACCCCTAGCTAGCAAGGCCAGAGCTCAGGGATGATGGGAGTTGTAGTCCAACAACGTCTGGGGACCCACAGGTTGAGAACCGCTGAGAGATTTATGAGAAAGGATTTGAAGGAACAGAAAACTTGGCTGGTTGACTGAAGCTCCCACTAAATGGTATCAACTGTTGCTTCAAATGCTTGTGTGACAAGTTACTGTATTGGACTGATAAAAACAATGCAGTCTTCAGGAGTGAAGAAAGTTGAAGACACCAGCACCCCATTTCCAAATGTGTTTAGAAATCTCATTCATTTTCCTGTAACTCACCACCACCTTATGAGTAGCTTTCAAGACACAGGAGTAGTGGATTGATGCCCATTTAAAATGATTTTTAAATGCTCTATTTCAGTTATCACGGATGCAAGCAACCTTATATGGGCTTTCAGGCTGTTTGGAATCAATTGCAATGCTTATGGGAAAGAAGCATGTAATAGCATTTTATACATTAGGGCCTCAGCACTGCAGTAATAAACGGCATCTAATTCGCCCTGCCTAAAAGTTTGAAGCCATGTATGTGATTTGCACTGCAGCCATTTATGGGTATATAGGCTCTACGGAAAGTATACATTTATCTCAACTCCAGTCTTTGGTTCCCAGAGAAAGGAAATGCCTTATGCTATAAAAAGCCCATTAGCAGCTGGCTTATTGGCTAGTTTGGCCAGAGTAGAGAATTGCACTGTTGAAGCAGAAAAACAAAGTTAATATGCAAACACTTACCATTCAGTTTAAGTAGCAAATAGGAGCCAAATGCCCTGGGCGGCAGAGATCACTGGGGAACAGGACTCGGAAGACTGAAATAATTATTCCGTTATTATCTTGATCAAATTTCAGCACAACTAAAAATTCCCATGCAACGATCTGACTACTCCAGTGCAGCTAAAACTGGTGATGTTTTGACTCCCCCCCCCCCCCGGATTGCATCCCCAATTGAATTCTAAGCTGTAGATTGGGCGAGGAGATCTGTGCTCCTCCTGGTTTTGTTGGACATCAACTCCCATTAGACCCAGCCATCATGACCAATGGTCAGAAATTATGAGGATTGCAGTCCAGTATCTGGAGAGAAAGAGGTTCCTTAGCCCTCCTGCAGATTGTTTTGAAAATCTAGCAGTGTAATACTATGGATAGTTAAGGGCCATACTTTGGTCCAATCACCCTGACCTATCTAGGGAAATCCATGGGCAGCTGCAGTGCTTGGAACTGATGGGAAGGCACATCTGGAAGTGTATTTGCAGCCATATTGTGGTTTTAATTTGGACCCCATTGCACTGGTTGGATACATTTAGTGTAGGGATGGGAAGCCGCAGACCCCTCCAGATATTGCTCAGTGACAACACCTACTATCTCTAACCACTGAACATGCTGATTAGGGCTGGCGGAAGTTGGAGTCCAGAAAGAATCTGAAGTGCCACAGGTTCCCCATTTCTGATTTAGATACAGCAGGGAATGAGCATCACCTCCCTTTCATACCAATATTAGCAGATCAGAGCCACTTACAGCCCCTTATCTCATTGGACTCAATGGGAGTTACTTCTGAATAGTCATGACTTAAAGCAAAAATAAATAAATGCATGCCTTATACATCTTTAGTCAGGCATTTACTGCTTAAAAGCTCTTTCCAACTGGCAGAGCAAGTTTTTGTAGTTGAGTATTCCCATAGGAAAAGGTACAGATAGTTATTAAACATGTGGCTGCATCTCCCTGCTTGAGCAGGGAGTGTGTGGAATATTTGCTGCGGGTCTGGAAAACACAGTCTTCCTGAAGAAGAGCTGAAGGTCTCGAGTGACATTCCATTCTTAAACGAAAGCAAATGATCCCATCAGAAAATACCTTATCTGCAATGCTATTCAACCAACATGAATTACAGATGGCACACAGATTACTTCCACAAGTAAGCCATAAATCTGGGGAAAGGGTGTGTGCATGTGTGTCTATGATGTTTGGCAACAAAATGTTCAAATTAGGCATTGGTGCTGAACATCGCTCTCCTTAACAGCAAATAAAGTTTTGCAGCTTAATTGCATGCTTACTCAGATGTGAGTCCAGTTGTGCTCAATGGAGCTTACTCCCCAGTAAGCGTGATCTGAATTTTCACTCTTGAGTTTTCATCTTTGAAAGCTGGACACATTGTACGCATTAAGTTGTTAGACATGTTTGTATTTTTGTATTAGAGCTTTTTATAGAATCTGAGTGGACATCAAACCCCAAAGCTCTCCCAAAACAGCCACAGATGTTATGCAGATGATTTTAATGCCGGTTTTAGTTTTGTAAGCTACCCTGGGAATGTTTTGAGACTGAAGTGTGGGGGTATAAATTCATAAAATAACAAGAACAGCACAACAGCAGCACAGTACACATCTTATATGTGTGAGAGCGGCAGCCATTTGTTAAATGCTTAGTAAATGTGTTTTGGTGTAGCTGAACAGTTTTTTAGTGAATGGAAGTGAAGTTGAGAAAGAGCCAACTACAGTGGTACCTCAGGTTACATACGCTTCAGGTTACATACGCTTCAGACTCTGCTAACCCAGAAATTGTGCTTCAGGTTAAGAACTTTGCTTCAGGTTGAGAACAGAAATCGTGCTCTGGTGGCGCGGCAGCAGCTAGAGGCCCCATTAGCTAAAGTGGTGCTGCAGGTTAAGAACAGTTTCAGGTTAAGTACAGACCTCCGGAACGAATTAAGTACTTAATCCGAGGTACTACTGTACCGATAAAACGGGGTACTCGGAATGAGTGTGTGTGAGAGAGATGAACTGAAGAGTTGTTGAGGCAAACTGGTCACTAACAACCACATATATGTCTATTCAGAAAAAAATCTCCACTGATTTCAATGGGATTTAATCCCCCGGAGATTTCAGCCTTAGAAAGGAAGTTGTTAAGTCCAAGACCAATCCACTTGGCTGAGCTGGAAGCACAGGGTTGGTTTGGGGGGGGGGATGTTTGGCTTTTCAGATGTTGCTGAGCTACAACTCCCAACACCTCCAGCAGGCATAGCCAAGGGACCTGTAGTTCAGAAACATCTGGAGGGGGAAATGTTCCCGGGCACCTGCACTTGATGGAAGAATAAAGTCTCTTCCCATCCCCATACGCCTGATCTGTCAAAGTTCAATGAATCACATTGCTATTAGCAGGGAACTCACCTGGCAGAGGAAGGTGGACTGAGCCAAGGGCCCATGTGGTACGCAGGTTGCCCACCCTGTCCCAAATGTATCACAGCTGGGAATAAAAGCATATATAATGGGATGCGAATGGACTTCATTCTTCTACTCCTTGTCCATATGGCAAGAGAGTATATTCTAATCCCCGCACCCTTGCCTTCTCCTTTTTATCTGTTTTCACCGCAGGTTTCCTGTTAAACGTTTGGCCAGACATTAAGATGGGAAATTAGCAGCAGCGATGTAATATGCATGGGAATGATAGGTACTGTTTTCGCGCTGTCTTTCCCAGATTGATATTCAAGATGTTGGGGACGTTTTCCTCCTGTCTTTTCTTGCATGCTGCAGTTTCCCAGAAAAAAAATCTAGCGATGGCTGCATACACACTATCCTGGCCAATGTAGTTTGTTAACAGGTTGCTACGAGTCGTAACTTTGCAAGGGGTGAAGTACAATGCCCAGAATTATTTGAGGGAAAGAATGCACTTTGAGGGTGCATTCAAAGTATAGTGTTCAGCTTTATTAGTTACAAAATAAAGCCTAGCACAAATTTGTCATTAGAAGGCGACATCATCTAACAATTTACAGAGACAGGCTACTGCACTGAGACCAGGAGACATGCTATTTGTAAGGCCCCCATGTGGACCAAGATTCAGGAGATATGATGAATACTTCAGTTGAGCTGAGGTCTCTCGGCTCCATCGTCACCCTCCAATTCCTCGAACCATCTTTACTTGTAAGACACCTCCTTGCTTTATATAAGCATTGCATCCATGGGCTTTGAAGACACTCAAACTCAGGATGAAAGGGGAAAACGTGCCAAGAGGAAGGTACTCTTGGCAAACCCTAACCATGATCAACTCCTGCATGGAAACCAATGTCCCCACTGTGGAAGGATGTGTGGATCCAGAACTGGCCTCCACAGTCACTTACGGACTCATTGTTAAAACCGTGTTTATGGAAGACAATCTTACTTGGCTATGAGCAATCACCAAAGAAGAAGCACTCTTAGGATTTCAGTCTTTTTAATTGGTATAAAACTCTGCACCAGCCTGTAACTGATATGCAAGGAACACATATACATGTATCATTTGTATTTTGAGAGTGAAGTGTTGAGTGCGGGAGGCAAACTTTACCAAAAAATGTCCGTAGTGTGGGATGTATTATTACTAGAGCAGTCAAATACAACAATTTCCTATTGCCTAGCTGACCAGATAAAAGGGCCGGCCACGCTGCCATCTTACTCTTTGAGTCTTGCTCTCCTGGCTCTTAGCCAGCGCATGGCTCAGCCTTCACACAGGATGGAGCCCACAAGCCGAAAGTCTGAGATGTAGCTCAGACTTCTTTTCACTGTAACCCCAAGGTAAAGCCTGCCTTCAGATGACTGCTGTGAGTAAAACTTTATTCTTACTTTTAAAAAAGCCTGTGTTGTGTTATTATCATTTTAAGAGGGAAATAAAAGGGAAACTTACCAGGAACAAGCCAGATAGGATTGCTTAATTAAAGGATTCTAACAACCCATCAGCTTGCTTCTAATAAGTTGCAAAGGAAACATGTTCTGCTGTTTACTCACTAGTGAGGAGGGATAATATCAAAACAATCTATCCTCTCCCATCTTCCTTAACATTCCCACACATAGGAATGTAACAATATATACCAGGCACCAGAAGGGGGGGGGGGGAGAGAGCTTTATATCATAGCAGTTGGGAAGGCCAGTGCTGTGTCTACAGATTTAGAATTCTGTTATTTTAAACAAGTGTGTCATGTGGTCGATGGATAAACCATTTATTTTGTTTGGAGAAATGGGATTCACGAGCTCTTGGGTGCACTGTTTGGTATCCAGATCATTACATCACAGCTCAGTTTGGGTAACTGGAGATCCTCTGTGAGGTGGGTTAGGCTGATTCCAGGGCCAGCCCTACCATTAGGAAGACGGGAGGCAACTGCCTCAGGAGGCAGAGACTAGGCAGCTGCCTGGCTGTTTCTCCTGAGCATCTCCAGTAGCTGCGTGTGCCTTGCTTGCTGGTCTCAGGTGTACTGGAGGATGCCAACCCACCCCTTGTATTGAAGAAAAATTCATCTGCCCATCCTTGCAGCTTCTGTAGATGGAATTGGAGGTGGGGATGCCTCATCCTGATCTGACATCCTATACCCAGGGGAGGGGGAGCCTATGGCCCTCCATATGTTCTGGGACTACATCTCCCTCATCCTTGTCCATTGGCCACGCATGCTGGATCTGATGGGAGCTGTAGCGCAGCCACATGTGGAGGGCTCATCGTACTGGCTCTGCAAAGCGATCCCTTTTGCTCCAGATATACTGTGGCGGCTGCAAATCCTAGCAAGCCTCTTCTCACAGAAGACCCGTTTCGTTTTACCATCCAGCCAGAGAGGTGCTGCGGCGGGTGGAGGGCAGCAGCAAGGCGATTCAGCCGTCGGTGTCAATAGGCCCTAATCTGCGGTAAACCGTGACTATTGCTCTTGGCAGGCCGCTGCTCCGTGCAGAGAAGGGGCGAGTGGGAGGGACTTGGCTGGCAAGCTGCGCAAATTGAAACCATCCAGCGCTTTATCTGCAGCCCACGTGCTCCGATCTCGCTTCCCCTCCTGCCCAGACGGCCAAGTTTCTCCTGCTGAGTCCCCCCCCGCACGGTGCACCCCCCTCCTCCTGCTGCTGCTTGGCTGCGCCTCGGCACCCCCCCTTCCCCTCGCCTTCTGCATGCACACACTGACTCCGGCGCGCTGCCCTGGTCCGACGGCCTCCCTCCTCCTGTCCTGCAGCAGCCTCCCCTCCTCCTCCTCCTCCTCCCCTCCTTGCAGCCGCTCTTCCCGCGCGTCCCCGAGGGCCAAGGGTGGGAAGTGCGAGTTTCCGCTCCTCCGCTTGTCTGTCCCCGGCCGCCTCCGCCTGCAAGTCCGCAGAGCAGCCCAGGCAGCGGCAGCGGCAGGAAGCTCGCCGGGAGACGCAGCGCCGCCGACGGCTCTCTCCCGCCTAACCCTGCGCGGCGGCGGCGGCTGCAGGGAAGTGGCGATCGCCGTCTCCAGCGGCGGGAAGCCGTCGGTTGACTTGGCGACGGGGGTCTCTCCGTCCCCTCCTCGGCAGCGGGTTCGAGAGGCGCGCCCCCGACGCCAGAGGAGGAGCCCGGCCGGCAGCCGCCGCGCAAGAGAGAGAAAGCGGGCGAGAGGAGAGGGTGGGATGCCGGAGAGACGCCGAGGGATCGGGGGAAGCTGCCGCTCGCCGCCCGCCCTCGCGGGATGGAGCCGCCGCGCCCGCGCCGTCTGATGCCGCTCCTCCTCCTCTGCTGCTCCTTGGCTCTGCTGCCTCCCGCCGCGCAGCCCGTGTGCCCGGAGCCATGCGACTGCCAGCAGCAGCAGCACGTCCTGTGCACCAACCGGGGGCTGCGGGCCGTGCCCAAAGCCGTCGAGCCGCAGGACATCCTCACCTACAGCCTGGGCGGCAACTTCATCGCCAACATCTCCGCTTTCGACTTCCACCGCCTGGCGGCGCTGCAGCGCCTCGACTTGCAGTACAACCGCATCCGCGCGCTCCACCCGAAGGCCTTCGAGCGCCTGGCGCGCCTGGAGGAGCTCTACCTGGGGAACAACCTCCTGACGGCCCTGGCGCCTGGCACCCTGCGCCCCCTGGCCAAGCTGCGCATCCTCTACGCCAACGCCAACGAGATTAGCTCCCTGAGCGCCGCTTCCTTCGCTGGGCTGGGCAGCCTGGTCAAGCTGCGGCTGGACGGCAACGCCCTGGGCTCGCTGGGGGACGCCACGTTCTCGGGGATGTCCAACCTGCTCTATTTGCACCTGGAAGCCAACCGCATCCGCTGGCTGAGCCGCAACGCCTTTGCCGGCCTGGGGAAGCTGCGCTTCCTGGACCTGTCGGGGAACCAGCAGAGCCTGCTGCGCCACCCCGACATCTTCCGGCCGATGCGTTTGCTCAGCACCCTCCTCCTCTCGGGCAACAGCCTGCAGCAGCTGGGAAAAGGGCTCTTCCAACACCTGCCCAACTTGGCCAAGCTGTCCTTGAGTGGCAACCGCCTGGCTTGGTTGGCGCCGGAAGCCTTCGCCGGCCTGGGGGCCCTCAAGGAGCTGCGGCTGGATGGGAACGTTCTGAGCCAGCTGCCTGCGCCGCTGCTGCAGCCGCTGCGCAGCCTGGAGGTGCTGGACCTGAGCCACAACGCCCTGACCGCCCTCCCACCGGGGGCCTTCGCTCAGTTGCACAAGCTGCGGGAGCTCAGCTTGCAGGACAACGCCTTGACTATGGTGCCCGGTGACCTCTTTGCCTCCAGCCCCGCGCTCTACCGCTTGGAGCTGGATGGAAATCCCTGGAGCTGCGACTGCCGCCTGCGAGGCCTGAAGCACTGGCTGGGCTCCTGGCATGCGCAGGGCCGGCTCCTCACGGTGTTTGTGCAGTGCCGGCAGCCGAGGGCCCTGGCTGGGAAATACCTCGATTACCTGGAGGACTCCCAGCTCTCGACGGCTCTCAACGGCTCCTCTTGCCCCAACGTGGTGGCCTCCTCTCCTGCCCCACTTGCTAGGGGCAACAGCAGCTCGGGCCTGGGCCTAGTGCAGGAGAAGGCTGGCCCCTTGCCCTCTGCCTCGACCATGCAGCTGCTGGGCTCTCAGAAGATCTTGGCGTCTAGAAGAGAGAGCTGGGCAGCTGAGACGGGCCCCACAACCTCAACGCCCGGCTTGCGCCTCAACACCAGGCCACCTTCCCTACCTGGAGCTGCTTGGCCCAGGCGGGCAGGCAAATACCACTCAGTCTCGTCCGGCATCCCTCCTCTGGTCACTGACCCCTGCGATTTCAACAAGCTGTTCCTCTACAACCTGTCGGTGGAGGCGGTCGGCTCTGGCACGGTGACGGTGCGCTGGGGGGTCCGCCCACACCGCAGCCCCCGCCTGCTTGGCCCTGTGCGCTTCCGAGTCCTCTTCGACCGCTTTGGGGCCGCCACCAAGTTCCAGCGGTTTGTTTACCTCCCTGAGTGGAGCGAGCCTGTGGCCACCCTGCAGGAGCTGCGCCCCGATACCCCTTACCTGGTCTGCGTGGAGGGCGTGATCGGGGGCCGCGTCTGCCCGGTGGCGCCGAGGGACCATTGCGCGGGGCTGGTCACCCTGCCCGAAGAAGGTGCGGGCGCTTCCGCCGCCGTGGCGGGCAGATCCCAAAACCTGGACCACCAACTCCTCACCCTGGTGCTGCTGGCGGTCAATGCGTTGCTGCTCTTCCTGGCCCTGGCGGCCTGGGCTTCCCGCCTGGTGCGGAAAAAGGTGCTGGGCTGCCGGCGGCGGAAGGCAGCGTCGCCCGTGCACGTCCGGCAGATGTATTCGACCCGCCGGCCCCTGCGCTCCATGGGGACAGGTGTCTCCGCTGACTTTTCCGGCTTCCAGTCCCACCGCCCGCCCCGAAGTGCGGTCTGTGCCTTGAGCGAAGCCGACCTCATTGAGTTCCCGTGCGAGCGCTTCATCGACAGTGGCGCCGGAGGGAACAGCAGCGCCCGGCGTGGAGAGGATCACCTGCTGCAGAGGTTTGCAGACTAGAGGCACAGACGGAACAAAAGCTGCGGCATCCGTCGCCGCCCTGTTATGCCGGAATCAAGTGCCCAGCGTTGAGATTTGGCAAGGTCTGCTGGGAATGGCAGCCTTTGGTTGGGTGTACTTAGGCCTTCTGCTGTGCAAAAATGGCGGCTCATCAGACGAATGTTGGATGGTTCTAGGATAGGGTGTGCTGGAAAAACAGTAGCAGCAAAGGGGTTGCTTGTTTCTCATTTGGGGACCAACCCTAGTTAAAGCGGGATTCTACCACTGTTCTCTTGAAATTACCACTATACTGTAGCTGAAGGGGCACTGGTTCCTCTTCATGGGCAACTATCACCTTGGTGATGTGGGTTTTATGGTTGTCCAATCATCAGTTTCCACACTGAGATGGTCTGTTGTTGTTTTCTAAATAACTATTCTGTAATCGTCCCTAACCTGTGGATATAATTCTTTAGCTAATCCTAATTACTGTTGGCCAAGAAATGAATAGAGATACTAGGAATGAAACAGAAGATGGAGAATGTAACCCTAGACAAGTGTTCAGAGCTCAGGTGGATTGTGTGCCTTATCGTTGCTCCATTTTTGCACCATTTTACGTGCCAGGTACATCACTTGATGCAAGTCCCAGGTCTCCTCTTTCACAGGACTAGGGTCCTGTTACTTCCGCATATGGACTGTCTTACATATGAGAACTCCACATACAGCTTAAATCCCCCTTACCCACTAGAATGGTTAAATCAAATGCTCGTCCAGTGTGGCATGTGGCCAGCCAGTGTGGCATGAACACAACAGCCGTCTTCTGCTTGCCTACTCAAATTAGTATTTAGAACGGGGTTTCCTAAACTTAGGTCTCCAGCTGTTTTTGGACTACAACTCCCATCATCCCTCACTCGCAGGACCAGTGGTCAGGGATGATGGGAATTGTAGTCCAAGGCAACTCAAGTTTGGGAAACTCTTGATTTAGAGGCATGCTACCTCTCCAAACTCTATAGCCATCAATAGCCTTACTTTTCATTGAATTTGTTTAATCCCCGGTTTTTGCTGGCGGCCATCTGTACATCTTGTGGCAGAGAGTTCCATAGTTTATGTGCTGCTCGAAGAAGAGCTTCCTTTTGTCTGTCCTCATCTCACACCCTTCGGCTTCGTTGGATGATCCCATGTTCTCACGTTAATGACAAGGAGGAAAGCTTCCTACCTGCTTTCTCCATGTGGTGGATACTTCTTATTTACCTCTGCCATATCCCACCTCGCCTTTTCTCCAAACTGAAAAGGTTTAAGCATTTGTAACCTTCCCTTATGGAGGAGTTGCGCCAGCTCCGTTTATACCACCTAAATGTACGGAGCCTACGCATGGCGCTTCTGCCACCGCTGGGTATATGCTGGCACTGCCATGCACTTGTTGCCAGGGAAATGTCTAACCCATCCCTAAGTCCGTACAGTCCCTGATTTGCAGACCGTTTGAATCCATGACGTTTCAGACACTGACTTCCTTGATCTTTGCACCAGCCTTTATTGAAAACGAGCCAGCCTTGCTTCCCTTTTGAGTAATGTGAAGGCAGATTACTCCTATGACATGGGGACTGCTGTTCATAGGTGTCCAAACTTGAACACTAGACTTTTAACTCTAGTCAACTTTTTGAGCCCTAATCTTTGACTCAGACCCTTTCCCCCCACAAGAGGTGCCTTGGAAATAAACCTTATCATGCAAGTACTTGGAAGAAACTAGAACGGTGCTTTTTTTAAAAAAAAAAACTGGCCAGAGCCTTTTTTTAATTAGCTCAAATCAACGTGAGCTGATTTAATGTGTGTTTATATATAAAGTATGCAAACATGTTGGTTTTGCAAGGCTAAATTGCCGATACCACTAGGGGAAAACTAACCCGAGTTTGTTATGATTTGTTTAGAATGGGTTATTTTTACAATGGTCTTGAATAAATACTTTTTGGTACTTCTACAGCTTAGCATGTTTTTCTTGTACAAGCTGCTGCGACTATTGCTAGGGAGTGAAATTCTGAGATTTGGAATGAAAAGTGGATCTGAAGGAATCTGATTGGTAAACAGGTAACATGGTTGAATGAATGTTTGACCTCTGAAAAATAACACTTGACATAGTTCAGACATCTGAAACTGTACTATACCAGTTTTCAACTTTCATTTTTAAGGGAAAAAAGAAAGAAATTCAGGCAGTTCAATGGGTCATAAATTCATTGCTCTTCAGCATTTTCCTCCCTAATGTGACTCTCACTAGAAGTTTTATCTAGTTGGGCAACTTTTCATTAGCACTAACAAAAATAATGGCGGCAAGCTTTGGAGTTCTCTAGGACTCCTCATTAGGCAAACGAAGGGGTGGAGGAAATGGGGGCCTGACTGAAAGTACAAAAATGAGCCTGGGTGTTGTAGCCATGAGATCAGCTTGTAGCCTCAGTTGTAAGATGGAGACTGCAGACAGAATAAATCCCTCTCATGTGCTACAGGTATCAGGTTACACACCTAGAATTCTGGGGGTAAAGAAACAATGTTTGCTCCCAAATTCTGAGAAATTGAAGTTAGGACTTTTCAGGTGATAGATCTCTCCCCCCCCCCCCCGCTAATCTATAAGCTATTTTTAAAATTATATATAAATATTGTTGACTTCAATGTTGCCAGATAATAAAGTTATGATGACAAGTCAGACTTTAAATTTTTCAGAAACGAGGAGTTGCCATTGCTTTTTTTAAAAAAAAATCCTCATCTTGCTCTTTTCTGTGTAACAACTTGCCTGTTGAAGAGTTGTTTTTTTTAAAAAATAATGTTTATTAAAGTTTCAGGATATACAAAAAATAAAAAGAAAAAAGAGCAAAAAAAAGAAAATTTCCCCTTTACAATTCCAAATTTTCAATAACCTCTTTTCCAGAACTTCCCCTCACCTCCCCTTCTTGTATTCCATGTCCAAGTATTTATCCAACAAGTTCTTATCCCTTACTTCTTAACCTTAATTTGTTATTATATTTAATTCAATTTACGTATCAGCTTTTAACTTATATACCTTAATCGTTTATGCTTAAAAATTCTTTCTAAGGTCAACCCAGTTTCCCTTCCACGGATTCCCCATTTTTATACTAATAGCAACAGAAAATTAAAAAAAAAAGAAAGAATAGAAAAGGTCAAACACCCTTTGGGTTTCCAAACCCCACCCTCCCTTCCCCGGTTTCGATCCCAAAACCATTGTCCATTAGTCCATCTAGTATCAGCCTGGCAACCTCATGTCTGAGGCCCTTAAGTCTCTCTCAGTCCCTCTCTGCCGGTTTCTTTGAAAGTCCTTTATAATTGACACCAAGGCTCGGAGGGGCACTAACCCTGTAATTTCCATAATCCTTCCAGCCAGACCTCCATGTTTAAAGGTGGAGCTCAAATCTTGTTTCTTAATCTTTTTAGGTCCAAGTGTCCCAAAAACTCCAGCTTCCACCTTGATCAAATTTATAGTCCATAGATCTTTCCATTTCTCATTTTTAAGCTCAAACCAAATTTCCTTCGTCCAGTCCTTGTTTTCTTTTATATCCATCTTGACAGGCCTCCGGCTCACCTTTGCCTTCTGCAGCATTGTAGCCCCTCCTTCCTCCTCCTTCTGTTCAGCGTGTATCTCTTCTTCCACTTCTTCCACTTCCTCAATTTTTTCTAAGTTCTTTTCTTGTTCTGCTGCCTGGGTTTTGTACATCAAATCCTTTTCCAACTCAGTAGATGCATTTATTGTTGACTCGAAAGTTGTGGCACTTGTAGACAAAACATGGCCTTGCTCATACATCCTTTGTAACTTTCCCATGAGAAAAGCAACCTCATCCAGGTCAGCTAGTATTTTCCGGCCTATTTCCATTCTTGTAATGTCCCTGAATCCCCTCTAGAGGGATTCTGGATATTCAGTGTTCCTTTCACTTCCAACCCAAAAGCCAAGTTAATTTGTTTCAGTCCTTGTTTATTTTTAGCAACTTGTAACTATATTGTATCCAATATAACTGGCAAAAACACCAGAAAAAAAAGTTCTCTATTTTTCCGACTTTGACAGCTAGTTTGACAGCTGTCAAAATCTTCTATGTCCCCTCAGCAGGCTCCTCTCGCGGATCGCTCCCGGTCCCGGGAGGGGTGGCACTTTAATCAAAGAAAATTAACTCTTCTCCTCCAGCGCAATTACTTATATTGTCAGTCCGTGCAATTAATAACTTTTATCCAAAACAAAAACTCTTCTCTCGACCTTAGTTGTCAAATCCTTGCTTTAAAATGTTTACAATGGGGGGGAGACGGACTTCCTCTTTGCACCTCCCCCGCTCATGCCGAATCCAAAAAAGAAAATTTTTAATCCAATTTTCCAAATTACTCACGGGTTGTTGTTTTTAATTAGTCCAGATTTTCAGAAGAAGAAGTCAGCGCTCTCCGCCTAATGGCATGCGGCTTCGCTCGGCAGGGGAAGCAGAAGACTCACAGCACCGCGCCGCTCCCGTCCTCCGCTCCGCAACCTTAAAAAAGGCTCCTTTGCGGGTCGGGAGGGTGCTAACGGTGCCCACCAAGTCACCAGGTCCATGGGCTTCCGCACCCGTGGTTTGCCTGTTGAAGAGTTTGGAAGAAATCAGAAGTTTGCTGCAGTTTTGTGATACACTGGTACCTCGGGTTAAGAACTTAATTCATTCTGGAGGTCCGTTCTTAACCTGAAACTGTTCTTAACCTGAGGTACCACTTTAGCTAATGGGGCCTCCCGCTCCCGCCACGCAATTTCTGTTCTCATCCTGAAGCAAAGTTCTTAACCCGAGGTACTATTTCTGGGTTAGCGGAGTCTGTAACCTGAAGCGTCTGTAACCTGAAGCGTATGTAACCTGAGGTACCACTGTATTTTGGTTGGTCCTAATAAAGTCATTATGGGATGTGGGTGGCGCTGTGGTCTAAACCACAGAGCCTCTTGGGCTCAGAAGGTTGGTGGTTCGAATCCCCGCAACAGGGTGAGTTCCCGTTGCTCGGTCCCTGCTCCTGCCAACCTAGCAGTTCGAAAGCACGTCAAAGTGCAAGTAGATAAATACGTACCGCTCCGGTGGGAAGGTACCGTATTTTTCGCCCCATAGGACGCACCTAGGTTTTTTTGGGGGGAAATAAAGAAAAAAAAAATATTTCCCCCCCAGGCGCGGGGCTGGCGCGGGGGAAGCCCGAGCTTCCCCCGACCCCAGCCCCCAGAACAGCCTGCTATCCGCAGGTCGCGCCGGTCTCCCCAGGCTTGCGGAGAGGAGCGCGAAGCCCGGGTGCGCTCTTCAGTGTGTCCCAGGCTTCGGAATGCAGGCAGCTCCACGCAGCCGTCGGGAGCCGGCGGGCTCCGGAGGGCTGCGCGGAGCTGGGCGAAGCCCAGGGCTGCAGGCACCTCTGCGCAGCCGTCGGGAGCCTGGTGCGACTTCAGCGAAAGCCTGCATTCACCCCATAGGACGCACACACATTTCCCCTTCATTTTTGGAGGGGAAAAAGTGTGTCCTATAGGGCGAAAAATATGGTAAACAGCGTTTCCGTGTGCTGCTTTGGTTTTGCCAGAAGCAACTTAGTCATGCTGGCCACATGACCCAGAAGCTGTACGCCGGCTCCCTCGGCCAATAAAGCGAGATGAGCGAGTTGTCCACGACTGGACCTAACGATCAGGGGTCCCTTTACCTTTATAAAGTTATTACCCATCTGTGGCTTTTGGAAGGTGGTTCCCCCCCTCTATGGACTAACACCTTTGCTTTTGACAAATTTTATACATATTTTCACATAAAATCTCTATTATGTCTGTGTTTCTCAGTGATTTTAAAAATTTCTCAGCTGGTTGAGCTGCGATGCCTTCAAATGGTAGTTCTCAATTTGGGTCATAAACCACTGAGAAGTTATCTTGCTGCAGAAGTAAATGGGAAATCTGTCACTTTTGCCCTGTTGTGCAATCCCATTTATTTTAGTCGGACCTGGGCAGGGGGTCCTCTTAATGAACAATGCCTGTGGATATTACTTTTACGAGGGAATTAAACTGTTACAGAGAAAGTCTTCATGCGATGTCAGAACAACGCTGTTTTACTTCTTACACAAATATTCTTTTTGTGTGCAGCCTGAGAAAACACTGATTAGATTTCTTTACAGACTGCATGATTCTTAAATCTGCAATCCTTTTATTCTTTGATATTCCATATTCGTTAACATTTGCTTGATAAGTGTATGCCTGATAAGTAAGGAGAAGAGTCAAGTGCTAATGACATCACCATGTTTTCCCCTGTTGTTCTAGATTTTTCCGTTCCAGGAAGGAAGGGGGAGGGGTAGAGCATCTGCCTTGCATGCAGAATGTCCCAGCTTCAGTTCCTGACATAGAATCCTAGAACTGTAGAATTGGACCGGGGTCCTAAGGTTCATCTAAATCCAACCCCCTCAAATCCAGGAATCCTGCATTCCAGGTAGGGCTGGGAGAGACTCCTGTCTGAGGTCCAGCTCCGAGGGCCTTCTGGCGGTTCCCTCCCTGCGAGAAGTGAGGTTACAGGGAACCAGGCAGAGGGCCTTCTCGGTGGTGGCGCCCGCCTTGCAGAACACCCTCCCACCAGATGTCAAGGAAATAAACAACTATCTGACCTTTAGAAGACATCTGAAGGCAGCCCTGTTTAGGGAAGTTTTTAATGTTTGAAGTTTTATTCTGTTTAATATTATGTTGGGAGCTGCCCAGAGTGGCTGGCGAGCTATATTATTATTATTATTATTATTATTATTATTATTATTATTATTATTATTATTATCTTTGAGAGTTGTTTCCCCTTTGGGCACACAATACCCAGCTAGAAGGTACAGTCTTATGACCCAGTATAATCCTACGCCAGTTATTTTTCTCACGTTACACTCAAAGCCCAATTGAGCCTGCAATCCTGAACCCACTTACTATGGGAGTAAACCCACTTGAATCCAGTGGGACCCACTGCTGAGTCGATATGGTTAGGATTGCAGCCTTAGCCGTCTCCGTATCCTTAGCTCTACATCTGAATATTGTTAATATGTCCAGAGAGCAGAAGAGAATTTAAGGTTGCGTTCCTGTGCACACTTTCAGAACAGCCAGTGTGGTGTAGTGGTTAGAGTGTCAGTCTGGGACCTGGGAGACCAGGGTTCAAATCCCCCCATAGCTTTGAAACTCACTGGGGTGTCCATGGGCCAGTCACTGCCTCTCAGCCTAACCTACCTCCCAGGGTTGTTGTGGGGATTAATCAATCAATCAATCAATCAATCAATTAATAAATAAACAGATAGATAGAAGTAAGCTCCTCTGAACACTGCCACCATAAAATCTATCTGAAAATGTACGCTCTAGCCAATGTAGGTTTCACACCTGCATTACAAGACTGATTTAAGTACCAATGGGTTTAATAATCCCCCATGTGGGAAAACACGCTTTGTTACCAAACTCATCTGGCTGATGTGCAGCGTGACCCCCAAAGGCATTGCAAAGAGGCGGCTCTCCTTCAGATGTATCCATTAGGAAGTTAGGACTTTGGGGGTGTGTGTGTGATAAGTCATTTTTTTCCTGCTAATTGACAGGATGTTGTGGAATTATAAGTGCTGCGTAGCAGTAAACAAGGCCTTATATTGACGGCACTAAAACAGTAGATGCTGCCACCGCTGCGAATCCGCAATGGGAAATGGGGAGAGAACGGAATGTCAGTGGAGAGGGAGGCCGTTTTTTTGGCAAACTGGGGAAGTCTGAAGCCCCTGCTATGTGCATAGCAATATGCTCCGGCTCACAACAGATGTGTACGACACACAGAATTCCATTCCGTCCGTGTAATGTGGGAATCGGCCACTGGAAAGAACAGCCCTCATTCTGACAGGGCTTCCAGGAGGCAGCGTTCACCAGGCCCAAATGACATAAAACACTATGCAGTATTAGCATTAATTCTAAAGTGTTTTTTGCAGCATGCTTACACAATGAAGAGATAAGAGCCCCATTCCCTTTACTTCTGCTGTTCAGCGGTGATGAGTACCGCTTATGCATCCAAAATGATCCTGTCCAAGAGGGAGCTGTCAGTAGGCTGTGTGAAACTGCAAGGTTTGGACAAGCAGAATAATAATACCTATCAGCGTGTGGCGCTGTGGGGACACAGGTGACACTGAGGTCTAAACCACTGAGCCTAGGGCTTGCCGATCAGAAGGTTGGCGGTTCGAATCCCTGCGACGGGGTGAGCTCCCGTTGCTCGGTCCCTCCATGTTCGAAAGCACGTCAAAGTGCAAGTAGATAAATAGGTACCGCTCCGGCGGGATGGTAAACGGTGTTTCCGTGTGCTGCTCTGGTTCGCCAGAAGTGGCTTAGTCATGCTGGCCACATGACCTGGAACCTGTACACTGGCTCCCTCGGCCAATAAAGCGAGATGAGCGCCACAACCCCAGAGTCGTCTGCGATTGGACCTATCAGTCAAGGGTCCCTTTACCTTTATCTATCTATCTATCATTATCTATCTATCTATCTATCTATCTATCTATCTATCTATCTATCATCATCTATCATCTATCTATCTATTAAAAAACCCTTAGAGAAATTGAAAGGTTGAGAAACCGCAGAAGCAAAAATATCTTCATGGAACTTAGAGCGGGCATTTAAAACACAACAACCCCAAACAGTGTAATATGGATTGAGCATACTCAGAGGCCCCATAATGCTTTGTGTCTGTTAGAGGAGGGGAGAAAAATAGAAAACGGGTGGGGGAGGGAATGGGATGGAATATTTTGAATGAAGGCATGACTACCTGGCGCTCGTACTGCAACATTTGGTTGCAGACCCCACTTGTACTTGCAAACCAGTTCTCATAATGCCCTTCAACTTGTCTTTCATGCTCGCAGTCAATTAATACACGGTCTCAGTTTATTAAAATGCTAATTTTGGGAGTGCAGTTTAAATGTGTGCTCACGGCTGGAGCGGACATGCTAATCCATAATCTTGCTAAAAGCACTTTGATGTAGAATTGTTAAGGCTCACCCGCTGCACAATCCCTGCCATTTTATTCTCGGCAAACTTACCATTACAGTATTTCTTGCAAGTCTTTAGGGCTGACCTGGAAAAGGACTCCTACCTCCCCAACTTTACCACCTTAGGGTAGAAAAAGGTTCTGTGAAGTTGAAGTGTGTGATTTCAGTCCCTCGGACGGTGTAGAAGAGACATGTTCACTCCACGCAGCCCTGAAGCCATTCCTACTTCCCACTCATGTTGGGTACTGTTTCTCCAATGCTTCCTGGATCCTTTCTACCAATAAGACACCCCAGTGAGGACAGGAAGCACTACATTCTGGTTCTGCGCTCAGTCTGAGGTTTCATGAGGACGCCATGAAATGATGTTTCCTTCCTGCTCTCTGGCATTTTCTGAGTAGGAAAGAACTACACAGCACTAACCAAACAGGCACCATGACCAGTCCAACCATCAGGAGGAACATATGTGGTAGCAGACAACATTGCCTCCAGGGTTTGGAGGACTCTAAACGTAAGAACATCACAAGAGCTTGCTGGGTCACACCGAAGGCCCATCGAGTCCAGCATCCTGTTCTCACAATGACCAACCAGATGGGGATTCCCAAAGTAGGACCTATGCACAACAGCACTCACCCTCCTGCGGTTTTCAGAAACTGGTATTCAGAAGCAGGTTCTCTCTGAAAGTGAGGCTAAAGGTAAAGGGACCCCTGACCATTAGGTCCAGTCGTGACCGACTCGGGTTGCGGCACTCATCTCGCTTTACTGGCTGAGGGAGCCGGCGTACAGCTTCCAGGTCATGTGGTCAGCATGACTAAGCTGCTTCTGGCGAACCAGAGCAGTGCACGGAAACACCGTTTACCTTCCCGCCGGAGTGGTACCTATTTATCTACTTGCACTTTGACGTGCTTTCGAACTGCTAGGTTGCAGGAGCAGGGACCGAGCAACAGGAGCTCACCCCGTCGCGGAGATTTGAACCGCTGACCTTCTGATCAGCAAGTCCTAGGCTCTGTGGTTTAACCCACAGCGCCACCCACGTCCCTGAAAGTGAGTGTAGAACATAGCAATTGTGGCTTGTAGACATTGATAGCCCTCATGGTCTCCTCCTTCACTGAGTCTAGCTTCTATTTGCAGTAGGCCCAGGAGGTTCAGGTCAGTGGGCCCACCTCCTGAGTGGGGGGTCCTTGGCCGATGCCCAACTGTGCCAACCCTTGGCTCTCTACCTGGTGTCAGAAGTGTGTATATGTGTGGAAAGTTTCATGAATCCTAGCCTTCCCTGGCCCCCGAAAGCCCCCAGGTTCAAACAAATAAAACACCAAAAGGACTTCCATTTGTACTTTAGGAAAGGGGATTGCGGTCAATAGACAGTAACTGAATGAAGATAAGGCTTTTCTGTGGTTGCATCCAGAGTCTGGGATGTGCAACTCGTGCCAACATTACAGTGGTACCTCAGGTTACATACGCTTCAGGTTACATACGCTTCAGGTTACAGACTCTGCTAACCCAGAAATAGTACCTCGGGTTAAGAACTTTGCTTCAGGATGAGAACAGAAATCGTGCTTTGGCGGCGCGGCGGCAGCTGGAGGCCCTATTAGCTAAAGTGGTGCTTCAGGTTAAGAACAGTTTCAGGTTAAGAACAGACCTCCAGAACGAATTAAGTACTTAACCCGAGGTACCACTGTACAGTCTTTTCAACACCTTGTTAAAATATTTTTAGTTTCCCAGGCATTTTAAGTTATGTTTAGTCTGCATTATGGTTCTAAAGTTTAATTGCTGTTATTTCCTCATATTTGCAACTGGGCTTAATAGTTATGTTCATACACAACGTGCACCACTCTGGAATTCCTTTGGATAGAGGGCAGGCAAGGAATAATTTAAATCAACCAATGCCCCAGCAAGTGTTTGGCCAATGTTAGGTTTTACCTGGGTCTTACAGGTTTATGGCCTAGACTCTTAACTACTCTTATAACATGCTTTATTGCAAATGTGGAAGCAGGATGAGGAAATAGACTGATGACTATATTCTGGGTGGACTCAGCAGTACGAGGGTGTGATCTTGAATACTGTGTGCAACTGTGAAACTCGAGGGAATTTTCTGGCTTCTTGCAGAGTTCATTCCATTCCTGCGTCTTGCTAACTTGCTTCTTCCAAAGATGACTTGCCTCTCTGATTCATAAGGTGACACTTCTTGTGGAGCGAATTCTTCGTTGCTGACGCCCACATTGCATGGGTCTTCAGAAATGCTTTCCCAAGCAGGGTGAGCCCAGGTTGTACACTGAGCAATTTGTAACCCTGTCTTGTAAACATACTAAAGAATGAGTGAAAAGGAGAAGGGGCAGCTGTATCTTTCTAATGAGGGTTTGTGAGATATTTATCAAGCAAACTAGGCTAATGAAGCCAAACACAGCTGTTTTATATTGCAAATTAAACTCTTCCTTTTCAAACAGCCATTAAAATATAAATAAATGGGGCCAAATTCACCCCTGATGCCTTGCTTTGCAATCCAGGAAGATTAGTCCTGAGATGACAGGTGCCTATAGTAGATATCTTTTTACTGTCACTACATCATGGCTCCTTGTTGGGTTGGATACACACATGATTTCCCTGAAAGAAACCTGAGAGCTGCACTTTGCTAAGGGCAAACTATGCGATGGGCAAACTCCACTTCCAAGGATTCTTTGGGGAAAGCTATTTGCGTTTTAGTGGTGCAGCAATGTAATTGCTGGGATGCGAATGGCGCTGTGGGTTAAACCACAGAGCCTAGGGCTTGCCGATCAGAAGGTCGGAGGTTTGAATCCCCGCGACGGGGTGAGCTCCTGTTGCTCAGTCCCTGCTCCTGCCAACCTAGCAGTTCAAAAGCACATCAAAGTGCAAGTAGATAAATAGGTACCGCTCTGGTGGGAAGGTAAAACAGTGTTTCCGTGCGCTGATCTGGTTCGCCAGAATGACCTGGCCACATGACCTGGAAGCTGTACGCCGGCTCCCTCGGCCAATAAAGCAAGATGAGCGCCGCAACCCCAGAGTCAGTCACGACTGGACCTAATGGTCAGGGGTCCCTTTACCTTTAATGTAACTGCTAGTCCATTTCCAAAGCTAAGCAGGGTCTCATATGGTTTCAAATTGGATGGGGAACCACAGTTTGAGATTCATGCATTGCAGGGGGTTGGATTAGATGATGTCTTCCAAAGGTTGCACGAATAATAATTGCATAATAATTTTATTATTTATACCCTGCCCATCTGGGGCAACTCTGGGTGGCTTTTAACACATTTAAAGACATAATAAAATATAAAACATTAATGTGAACATTATGTAACTCCTTGGCTCAGGGGTTGCATAACTCCATACCCTCCAATGTTTCTCCGGTGAAAATAGCGACGCCCTAAGGAAAAGCTGGACATTCTGGCTTCAAATCTGAAAACAGGATGGCTTCTGTAAATCCAGGACTGTCCCTGGAAAATGGAGACACTTGGAAAGTCTGGAAGTGTTGTCTACACATTTATTTGCTACAGCAAAGCACTGGACTATTGGAAAAAGTACACATGATTAAGCAAATCAGTTCTTGGTTTCATTTCTGTCACAGAGGACACGGCCTCATTATTTGTGACACTGTTTGAGAATTAATTAGTCTCTGGAAAGATTTAATCTCTGATTCAGCTGAATTTATTATACCTTGGATGTGTCACATGGAAAACAAGGTTAACAAAAGGAAACATCTGCTCTTTATCTCCGCGGATGAACATTTGCGCAGTTAAGAAGCACATACGATTTGAATCATTGCTTATTTTGTACTGGCTAGAAGTGATATTTGAGGTAGGGCTCTGTCTTGGATGCATATAGTGGGAAACCACTTGACGATGATATTCCATTTAATGAGTTCCCATTTTTTCCTCTGGATACTTCTTCATAATAGCCAATTTTTATTTTGGAAACAAAAGAGCATGGGAATCTAAGAAAGCCTGAAGTGGAAGACAAATGCTAGTAAAGAACAGAAACCTCCAGCGCTTTTAGAATGGGAGCGAGTCGTTCCAACTTCATGTGGTTTTTCTCCAAGGAAAAGGGAAAACAGAGTGGGAAGAGAATTACTCCAGTTTGGCACTCTCCAAGGACACACCTGGACATCTGCTTCAGAAATGGAGTCAACAGTACTGTGCATGTAATATATAGAGGAATTTCTCTTTTGGAGGAGAACATTGCCTTTTTTAAAAAAGGAATAGGATGATACATTTCTATTACAAACTGGGGCATCTTTCCCTCTGTTCCACTATGTCTTTATTTCTTCTCTCCTTACCCACAGGCATCTGGTTGGTCACTGCAAGAACAGGATGCTGGACCAGATGGGATGTTGGGCTCTTCTTATCTTCTGATGTTCTTCTAAACCAGGGTTTCCCAAACTTGGGTCTCCAGCTATTTTTGGATTACAGTTCCCACCATCTCTGACCACTGATCCTGCTAGTTAGAGATGATAGGAGTTGTGGTCCCAAAACAGCTGGAGATTCAAGTTTGGGAAACACTGTTCTAAACCAAAAGGACCTATTTACCACTTAAGTTGGAGTGTCATGTACCATATAGCTACAATGGTCCATTAAGGTGTGTGTTTTTCATAACTGCACAGTATTCACAACCGTTGTATTTTAGGAGAACACAAGGAGAAAGCAATAATACAGCAGAGGGAAGGACTGCAGCCGTCTGGTGCTGGACTGAAATGCTGTTTGGGAAAAATTACATTTTCCAAAGGTGCAAAAAGGATTTATGAATGCTGGTTTCAGGATAAATCAACATGAACCAGTTGTTTTGGCATAGATTGCAGAAGGGACATCATTCTTCTTCCTCTGTCTGAGCGCCAGTCCAGACCTGGAGGTGGATTCCATTTCCCCCCGCACAGTACAAGTTTTGCCGCAACAAGGAAATCCCTTTCCATGGCAAACTGTTTGCATGCATTACCTTGCTCCCACACCCATTTTTTCCTCCTTCTTCAATTCAACTAGTCTTTGTCAAACATTCTATGATTTTAGATGCCTTAAACTCACATATGATGGACAGGGCCAGCACTACCATTAGGCAGAGTGAGGCAGCCACCTCAGGCAGCTGATGTAGAGCACCATAGCTCTAGCTATGTATTTGTCACACTTTCTGCCTCCGGTGCCAGACTAAACTAGTCATCTTTGGAAGGCGGTCATCATTTGCTGGTTTGCCTCAGGCAGCAAAATGTCTTGAACCAGCCCTGATTATGGAACAGTTTGTCACTTACTTAACCACCTTTCAACTTTTGCTTGCAAGTAGTTAAAGTGTAGCTATATAGTGGAGAGGAAATTTTAATACTTGTTAGTAAATGTGATGTGCAAGTGAGTGATTTTATGTATATGATGAAATCTCCTCTCTCCCAATATCCCCTCAAAATCAAAATAAAGTTTGGATGCATATATGGAAAGGCTGTAGTAGTTATGGGAGATAAATTTGGTTCAAGCCATACTTAATTTGAACCCACCTAATTCTCACTCCCCAAAACGTGTGAATGGAAATGCAGCTACCCTTCAAGATCATGTGATGCAGACCTCCAACCAAACAATGTGTACAAAAGTGTGTAAACAAGTGAAAAGTGCCAATACAGTACAACCTCTACTTATTATAATAATCTGTTCTGGAGGCCTGTCCGCTGGGTAAAACCGGACACTAGTAGAGGTGCCGTTGTGCGAGTACGCATTCGGCGGCAGTGGGCTTCAGATGGCAGAAGCCACTTCTGCGCATGTGCAAATCGCGGCAAACCCGGTGTTTACTTCCGGGTTTGCCGTGGTTGCAACTTGGAATGTCTGTGATAAGAGGTGGATGTAAGTCGAGGTTCCACTGTATATGCGTGCAAAAGCTATTGCTGAAAATGACATACAAAGTGAGAACTTCAGGAGAAATGCATAGCAAAAGACTGATGGATATCCGTAAGGACTTGACTAAAAAAAAAATAATCCATCAGTTTTGGAGAAATGAATCTAAGATTGGAAAAATGAGAAGCCCAAAGAAACTGAAATGGAGAGATTTTGTCTATCTCTTAAGTCTGTAAGTCGTTTCCTAGGCTCTGCAAAACAGCACTGGATGAGGAGAAAATGAATCTGCCTATGCTCTTCAGTGAATAATCTGTTCTCCACATCGCCATGGCGAGTGTATGCGTGTGATTTTGAGAGTGTATCTTTGAGAGATGGGTGGGGGCTGTGTATTTGCGTGAGTGGTGAAGGCAAGTACTGTTTGTGTGGTGGTTGTGCCTGCAGAGTCAGCATGTGGATTGGTGTATGAGTGCAGTGGTACCTTGGGTTAAGAACTTAATTCGTTCTGGAGGTCTGTTCTTAACCTGAAACTGTTCTTAACCTGAAGCACCACTTTAGCTAATGGGGCCTCCTGCTGCCGCTGCACCGCTGGAACACAATTTCTGTTCTCATCCTGAAGCAAACTTCTTAATCCAAGGTACTATTTCTGGGTTAGCGGAGTCTGTAACCTGCAGCGGCTGTAACCTGAGATACAGTCCGTATGTGTGCTTTATGGGTGGTGAGTGCACATGCGCTCACTTGCGCATGCATCGGTGTGTGCTGGCTATGCTCACTGTTAGCATGTGGCCCTTGTTGGGAAGTCTGACTGCCAACGTGACCCTCTGGCCAAAAAAATTTAGCCACCCCTGCTCTAAGGACTTCAGTCACTTCTGTAATCATAACCGTCATTAACTTCCTTGGGAAAGTTCTCCATTTTGAAAATGTTCCTCACAGATTTTGAAAATTAAGTCTCCACCTTTGCATGGTTTTATGGCTTGTTGATAGGCTGCGTGACACAGCCTTCTTTCTGCCCAATTCACTGTCCTCCTCAGTGTGTTCCAGACGACAGTTTGCTTCTTTCGCTCTGTGTTGCCCTGTGTGTATCTGGTTACTTCGACCCCCTCAGTGAATAATAATCTTCTGTGCATGGAAGCCATGAAATAGTGACAAAGTTGAGCTGAGGGGGGAGAGGAGAAGCCCTCCAAAAGAGCATTTTCAAGTGAATTAACCTCCTAAAACAATCCTACATGAAGACTTCTTCATTTTTCAAAGTTCGGCTGCCGTGAAAAATCATGTTCAAACATAAACCATTTGAGGTTAGGTTGATAGTTGCCACTTTAACTAACTGCATTTTGATGCTGAATCCAAACCAGATGTTTTATTTTCTGTCAGGGGTGTTTTCTGTTGTCTAGGGAGGGAGGAAGGGAAGGGAGGGGGACAGAAAGGCAGGCACAAAGGGTTATGGAGCAGGGATTTTATTTTTTTTTATACTGCAGTTGATTAGGACAAATTACAAAGAGCTATGCTTTCGGATTGGAAATGCTGAGGTGTTTATGATCTCAGGCCCCAACAATTAAAAGAAAACAAAAACAGAGGGATTGAAAGAATATGTACTGTGAACCGTTAAACCCAAAGGCCCACGGGCCCACAGCAGCTGGATTTCATTTAGCCTTAAAAAGTTTAATAGCCTAAGCTTGCACATCTCTCCACTTCAGAAGATCATCTGCCAGGTGGGGGAAATTCTACTCCTTCCTCTGCCCCCCTCCTGGTAATAGTCATGCTGTCTCACTTCATTTTTGTAATAAAAAGGTATTGTCTCTCGAAATGTTTTAGCAGGATCTGCGTTTTACCCATAGCAGAATTTATAACCCTGGAGAAATGGGAATTCAGCATAAAGGGAACCGAAGGGATGAGTCGCCTGTAGGTCTGTGTATTTTAGTTTCCCTCCTCAGCCTCGTATGACTGAGAAACATTTCATGCCCATGTTTGCCAGGAGACATGTCGAGAGAGTTGGACAAAACCAGCCTTCAGAGCTCTGGTGGGAGAAAATGCCTCAGTCAAAACAAAAACCGGCTCCTCCATTTCCCTCATAGATAAACACAACTTGTGGATCCTAAAGCTGTCACATCCCGGGAAATGGCTTAAACTGGCCAGCTAAACCGGGTGAGGGTAGCCAATGGGTCTCAAACCCCTGATGAGTTAGGGGCTTCCCCTGTGTGTGAAGATAGGCTCCGGAGGATTGAGCGGACGAGACCAATAGTGGGTCCAATGGTCAAGAAGGCTGTTTCTGCACGTGCTGTAAAGGGAAGTGTTATGTACTGAAGTTCTCAGCCTGGGCCAGCAGGGGGATACTGTAGATAGTTTTCACTCAGGTCCACATATGCAAATAAGGAATTGAAAGTGATGTTCAGTTTTTGTAGGTTTTTGGACCGTACTAAAGAATGTGTGTGAATATATAAAAACCCTCATCCACTATTTTACATTTAATTAACAATGATAACCTGAGTTTAAAGTGATATTGGACATAAGAACTTTAAGTTCTAAAACTGATTGGCACAAAAAAGATGGAAATGGTTTCAGAAACACACTGTCAGTGTCATCCTGGGATTCTCCTGTGGGCCAATCAGGTTGTAAAATATGCAATCAGGTTGCGGATTCTCTTCCACCCGGAGTTGGATTGGGTGGCTCCTGCGGACCAATGAGACTGCTGCATTCTGGATCCTATTGTTCTAGGACCAATCAGACTGCTGCATTCTGAATCCTGTTGTTCTAGGACCAATAGACTGCTGCATTTTGGATTCTATTCAACTCAGTACATAACAGGCTGTAACCCCCACACCTCACACACCAGAGCATTTGCATCTGAACAGATTCCCATACAGGGCTGGCATCCATGTGCGGCATTATTTCACTGATGCCTACCCTAGGCTCCTTTAAAAACAACAACAACACACCTCCTATTTGAATTTCCCAAAATAACCCTGATGCAGCATGGCTGTAAGCATTGAGGGGAATTTAAACAGCAGGCCCCTGCTTGGAGCATTGCTCCTGTCTACCAGTGGTGCCAGATCAATTATGCAGGGCCTGCCAGCAGAGGAGGGGGCTTAACACAGGACATATTAGCCAGCCCCCAGCCACCCACCCATCACACTGCTCACCCTCAAAACCAAAGCTGGCCCTGCTCCCACTGGTATAAGTCTGGCTTGGCCTGGAGAGTTTGATAGTTAGAAGAATATCCCAACTGCAAGCTGTTTTTATTATTATTAAAGATTTTCTTGATTTACAAAGCAGCAAGCTGTTTTCTGCACTGTTTTTATTTTTAAGTGTTTCCATGGCATGTCTGCAAATCATCTGGGGATAAAAGGCAATTCAAAAATTAATACAAACACACCCCACTATAAGATACCATTGAAAATATAAAACACCATGGAACATATCAAGTTTCCCATACAGTTATTATCCACCCAAAGGAATTTGAACCTGCCAGTGCTCTGTGCAGATGGATTCCTGTCAAGGGAGACAGCTGGCTAGTTCACAGAACCTGGACAAATGGCACATTGGCCGCCATCTGGAATTACATATCTGACTGGTCTTCCAGCGCATGGATCAAGTGCCCACGTTGCCGGAGAAAATCACTTCCACATAATAGCAGTTTGCTAAATGAGCTGTGACTTGATTGTGGTCCCATAAACTGCCTGTGTTCTGTAGTTAATGCAGAGTCTACTTTGCTATAAAGAAACCGTGCTGTTGCCTCAGAGCTGGCCTCTGGTGGAGCACAGCAATGTGAAGTCTAAGCTAGGCTTTCTAGCCTGTCACCATGAATGGTCTGTTTATTATAGTCCTTCCATTCAGAAATGTCATCTGCAGTCTGTGCTTGTTAGGTCTTCTCACAGTTTTTTCCTTTTAAAAAAATTACTTAAAGAAATCTAGTGCCACCTTGTGGATTTGGGTTTTACTGCAGGGTTTTAAAATCCTCACATTTTGTCAAGGGGGGGGGGGAATCAAAAGTGGATTGTTTAAAGAGACACAAAGCTGAGTGAGCCACAAAACTGTTTCACTTTAATTTCAACCCAGTTGATCTCAATTCATCAGTGTGTGAGAATACATTACGAATCTGTCAGTACCCAATTATCGTTGACTGCTTACTAAAGCCACATTAAATGTTTTTCCACCCAAAGATCTAAACGGCAGACTGGTATATCTTATCAGAACAGACTCTCTTTACGTTCTCAGGCTGTCGATTGTATGAAGCATATCTTACTACACTGTGGGCTGTATAAACAAGCTAGGGATCAATTTAATTAAACCCTTATTGGTAAATTTACCTGGAAATACTGAAACCTCAGGTATCTTCTCAAGGATAAGTCAAATGATATTACCTTGGCCATGGCAAAATTTCTCTCAGAGGTAATAAGAAATAGAAATCAACAGGCTCTGGATAAAACATAGTGACTGTCTTGTATCTTCCCTTGTATCTCTGCTGCACTTAGCTTTCGAAACTGTTTTTGTGGGTTTTTGGACCGTAATAAAGAATGTGTGTGAATACATAAAAAAACCTCAACCACTATTTTACATTTAATTAACAACGATAACCTAAGTTTAAAGTGATATCGGACATAAGAACTTTAAGTTCTAAAACTGATTGGCACAAAAAAGATGGAGGAATCGTAAGAAATGGTTTCAGAAACACACTGTCAGTGAATCCTATACTTGTCTACTCAGAAGCAAGTGACACTGAGTACAATGAGATTCACTTTCAGGCTGGTGCATATAGGATTGCAGCCTAAACATCATGTGGATTTGCACATCAGTTCTGGGGAGAACCAGCCTGTTGCCTGCTGCAGAATCTTCACACTCCCTGTAGCCAGTTCACACCTGCTAAATGTATTTACATGATAGATGCATGTAGCTCCCAAAGTGGCTTACAAACGTAAGATCAGTAAAAATAAGATGCATAGATCACAGGCTTTTTCTGTGCAATTTACAAAAGACGGGGCAGGGAGATGAGGGAAAAGGAAAACAAGCAAAGCCAGGCATCAGTTCTTAAAGTTGCACAATAGTTCTTATAATGACCAGCTGAAATGGAAGCCATTTAGGGGGACAGGAGCTAAATGCAGCCGGTCTCTCAGCAGAGCTAATGGAAAGCTACTCATCTCTCCTCTACAACCTGATAGGATCGATGAATGCCTAGGAAGTCAGAAGTAGGAAAGGAGTTGCCCAAGTCTCCTTCCTTGCATGCATTCCCTGACCGTCTGAAAAGAACTGTTGTAATTAGAAAAGGAGCTGTGAGTTATTCTAAAACAGGGGTAGGAAACCTAAGGCCCAGGGGCCAGATCTGGCCCAATCGCCTTCTCAATCCAGCCCATGGCTGGTCCGGGAATCAGCGCACAGAAATTGTGCAGCAGTGGCACGGTGGCAGCGGGAGGCCCCATTAGCTAAAGTGGTACCTCAGGTTAAGAACAGTTTCAGGTTAAGAACGGACCTCCAGAATGAATTAAGTTCTTAACCTGAGGTACCACTGTATACACATCACTCACCTTGCACACTTAAGTCCTTTCCTTAAAAGAAGGCAGTTCTCAAAAACCTGCCAGAATAAAACAGTCTTCACCTGCTGGTGGAAGGACAACAAGGAGGGAGCCAGTCTAGCCTCTCTAGAGAGGGAATAACAAAGTCTGGGAGCAGCCATTAAGGAGGCCACCTTTTGCTTCCCCACCAAATGTGCTTTGTGAGGTTGGCTGAACTCAAATCGGACATATGAGTGGACCTTTATAAAGTTTTACTTTCAGCAGTTCACAATGGAATGGATGATTTGACCTCAAGTGCAAGCATTATGGCTGAGGTGATCTCTGTCTGTGGCATTTGTTCTGCACGTGTCTTTTCACTTATGCAGGTCACCATGTCATGTTGGTGATGAACATGCATGCGTAAATCAGCATAAGGACGTGGTCTGTTGGTGCTACATTTATCGTATTCCTTTTTTTATGGAGTTGCCTGTATTTGTCAAAGGCCTTAAAAGCTCTCGTTATGGCTCCACGTGACCCTAGTGTATTTCCTTTTCTTTCAACTGCCCGCCCTCCAAACATGCTCATTCATTACATACTAAGCATGCAGTCCTAAATACGCCAAACTGAATAATCATTCCACTAAAATCAATGGAACATATATACTTGACAATTTTAATATGGTAGGTTGAAATCAATATGAGTTGAGCATTTTGTGGATATGCATTGTATTGAATTGGCAACACTTTTTCTTAAATTGAGCATAAACAGCTGCTTAATACCAAGTCAAACTATTGGTCTGTTTACCTCAGTATTATCATTTCTCAAACTCTGTGGTTTTGTGGACTGTTTAAACATTGCTGTGGGTCTTTGCAGACCACTTAATTAACTCTTTCCATCAGCATCAAAGCCAGCGCCATGTTACAAACATCATAGGCAGGCTGAGTACAGATATTCCCACCTGTTCTGCAACCTTTCCATGGAATGTGACCTTGCAGATTACCAGACGTCCATGGATAATGCCAAGGTTGCAGGTTCAATCCCTGTATGGGACAGCTGCATATCTCTGCATTGCAAAGGGTTGGACTGGATGATCCTCAGGGTCCCTTCCAACTCTACAATTCCATGACTAAGGCAATCTCTGGTCTACTGCCAGATGTTCTCCAGGGTTTCAGACATGAGTCCTTTCCAGCTCTACCTGCAGATGCTGGGTGCTGAACTTGCATGCAAAACCTCTGCTCCTCTGAGCTATATCCCTTCTTTGGGGAAGAAAATCTTGTTGTTGTTTAGTCGTGTCCGATTCTTTGTGACCCCATGGACCAGAGCACGCAAGGCACTCCTGTCTTCCACTGCCTCCCGCAGTTTGGTCAAACTCATGCTGGTAGCTTCGAGAACACTGTCCAACCATCTCGTCCTCTGTCATCCCCTTCTCCTTGCGCCCTCCATCTTTCCCAACATCAGGGTCTTTTCCAAGGACTCTTCTCTTCTCATGAGGTGGCCAAAGTATTGGAGCCTCAGCTTCAGGGTCTGTCCTTCCAGTGAGCACTCAGGGCTGATTTCCTTCAGAATGGAGAGGTTTGATCTTCTTGCAGTCCATGGGACTCTCAAGAGTCTCCTCCAGCACCATAATTCAAAAGCATCAATTCTTTGGTGATCAGCCTTCTTTATGGTCCAGCTCTCACTTTCATCTTAGCATTTACCTAAACCAGGGGTAGTCAACCTGGTCCCTACTGCTCACTAGTGGTCGTTTCAGGATTTCAGGAGGGTTGTAGGGGGTTCTGGTGCATGTTACTGCAGCCCTGGTGGGCGGTAAGGAAATTTTACCATCAAGAAAGATGCATTAGTGGGTGGTGGGTATAAAAAGGTTGACTACCCCTGACCTAAACTATACATTTTGGACTGAAACGTGAACTATCCCACATTTCTAACATACCCTTTTATACCAAGGAGCAAAACAGTCTAATAATGCAACCCAGTGTTTGTTTACTCGAAAGTAAATGTTGTTATAACCAACAAGGCTCACTCCAAAAGTATATACAGTGGTACCTCGGGTTAAGTACTTAATTCGTTCCGGAGGTCCATTCTTAACCTGAAACTGTTCTTAACCTGAAGCATCACTTTAGCTAATGGGGCCTCCTGCTGCCACCACGCCGCCAGAGCACGATTTCTGTTCTCATCCTGAAGCAAAGTTCTTAACCCGAGGTACTATTTCTGGGTTAGTGGAGTCTGTAACCTGAAGCATATGTAACCTGAAGCGTATGTAACCTGAGGTACCACTATATGTGCAAAGGATTGCATGGTTAAACATCGATTAAGATCTTTAAGATCTCCTAATAAAATACCAGCTTAAAATTTGTTTCTGCGCCTCTCCCCCAGCTTTGCTAACATCTCAACCTCCTCCAGTTATAAAGAAACACACTATAAAATATTTTCCACCCCTTTAAAGAAGTTCCCCATGTTTGCTTTACCATCCATCTCACTTCCTCTCTGAATTTTAATTATGTGCTAACATAATCACTGAAAGGAGGTCATGGAAAGTTCAGGCACATTTTATGTCCTTGCTTGTTTTGTGGCTTTCAAACTGTCCACATTACTAAAGGGGCAATACATCACACACAAACACACACAAATACACAATCTGCATCAGCTGTTGCTTTAATCCAAATCTAGTGAAAGCTGTATGAACTCCCTTCTTGGCATTTACACAAGTCAGGGAATGATTGGAGTTGCTGGGTTTATTTTTATTTTTTTTAAAGTGTGATTTTAAAAACTTGTTAACCCACATGAACAAATCCAATCTCAAGTGACAGTTTCTGTATTTGTGGCTAACCTGGTTCCTAGGTTTCAGAATAGGCAACCGTCCCTGCTCTCAGTAGTAACTCTAGTGATGTTGGTGAAGTTTGAAATACCAGCTTCTAGGGAATGGAGGAGAAATTTGATTCAGTTCACAGTCAAGGCCAAATCTATCAAATTCACACTTTCTGAAATAATATGAGGACTGAAACACAGCCATATTTAGGAATTCAGCTATATGCTTTTTCGTGGAGCAGTTCTCCAACTAAACAGCGTTTACAAAAATGCATCTATTAGAGGAAAACGTGCTTTAAAATTAGTGAATATTATATACATAAATGCATTCAATGGATTTATAAGGCCCCCAAGAGGAGGATACTCAGAGGGTCTCTAAGGATCGACCAGGATAAGTACATTGCTCCTGTTTTGCATACCCACCCCAATTTAAATGAATGAATGAAATTTCACTTTGTTCTGCTCTGTTACCAACTGAGCAGCATTTCTCCCCTTCTTCAACACGGGATGTAAAACGAGATCCTGCACACATGAGATCAAGCAGGCCCGTCTCCAGGTTTTGGGCCCCCTAACCAGGCTGCACTTGGAGGGACCTACAGGTGCCCATAGCCATTTGGGCCCCCTGGTGGTGCCATGTCTGTAGACACCAACCTCCTCCTTGTATACCCAGACCCTCCAAGTGCCCCTGTTTTCCAGGGGACAGTCCCAGATTTATAAAAACCATCCTGGTTTCTGATCTGATCCCGGAATGTCCCGCTTTTCCTTAGGGCACCCCTATTTTCATTGGAGAAATATTGGAGGGTATGGAGTTATCTGACCTCCAAGCCATCTGAAGGCAGCCCTGTATAGGGAAGGGTTTTTTTTAATGTCTAATGTTTAATTATGTTTTTATATGTGTTGGAAGCCACCCAGAATTGCTGGAGAAAACCAGTGAGATGGGTGGGCTGTAAATAGTAACATTATGGAATAGGATGTCCCTATTTTCATTGGAGAAATGTTGGAGGGTATGCACACCCCTTTGTGTTCACATGCAGATGTAAGCAGGTGGCGCTGTGGTCTAAACTACTGAGCCTCTTGAGCTTGCCGATCAGAAGGTTGGTGGTTCGAAACCCCACGACGGGGTGGGCTTCTGTTGCTCTGTCCCAGCTCCTGCCAACCTAGCAGTTTGAAAGCACATCAGTGTGAGTAGATAATTAGGTACCACTGTGGCGGGAAGGTAAACAGCGTTTCCGTGCGCTCTGGCACTTGTCATGGTGTCCCATTGCACCACAAGTGATTTAGTCATGCTAGCCACACGACCCAGAAAACTGTCTGTGGACAAACGCCGTCTCTCTTGGCCTGAAAGCGAGATGAGTGCCGCAACCCCATAGTTGCCTTTGGCTGGACTTAACTGTCCAGGGGTCTTTACCTTTACCTTAGCCAGTGGCAGTGACAGTGTTATAATGGCCTAGGGGCTGAGCAACCTGCCAGCCCTGAATGGTACTTTGCAGTCACCATATTTCATCTTGCTTAGCTCTGTGGGGTATAAAATATTGTGGCCATCAGGAACCGAATTGAGCTGAGTGGCTGCTTAGCTCTCAGCTCATTACAGCAGCACTGCTGCTTAACATTCTTCTATTTATTAGGGAAATGTTAAGGATTTCTGCAACTGATGGCAGGGGAAGAGTTTTCACATTCAGCCTAAAGTACTAGTGCTTCCTCAACTTCCCTATGAAAAAATGTGTGTTTATGTGTCCGGCTTTTTAAATGCGTGTGTATTGAGGTGGGGGAACAAACAAGACAGGAATGTAGAAAAAGACCGTATTTGATACTTACAATGCACATTTAGTTACAAGAAGCTCAACATCAAAAAAATGAAGATCATGGCCACTGGACCCATCACCTCCTGGCAAAAAGAAAGGGAAGAAATAAAGGCAGTGAGAGATTTTACTTTCTTGGGCTCCATGATCACTGCAGATGGTGACAGCAGTCAAAAAATTAAAAGACGCCTGCTCCTTGGGAGAAAAGCAATGACAAACCTAGACAGCATCTTAAAAAGTAGAGACATCACCTTGCCGACAAAGGTCCGTATAGTTAAAGCTATGGTTTTCCCAGTAGTGATGTATGGAAGTGAGAGCTGGACCATAAAGAAGGCTGATAGCTGAAGAATTGATGCTTTTGAATTATGGTGCTGGAGGAGACTCAAGAGTCCCATGGACTGCAAGAAGAGCAAACCTATCCATTCTGAAGGAAATCAGCCCTGAGTGCTCACTGGAAGGACAGATCCTGAAGCTGAGGCTCCAATACTTTGGCCACCTCATGAGAAGAGAAGACTCCCTGGAAAAGACCCTGATGTTGGGAAAGATGGAGGGCACAAGGAGAAGGGGATGACAGAGGACGAGATGGTTGGACAGTGTTCTCGAAGCTACCAGAATGAGTTTGACCAAACTGCGGGAGGCAGTGGAAGACAGGAGTGCCTGGCATGCTCTGGTCCATGGGGTCACAAAGAGTCGGACATGACTAAACGACTAAGCAACAACAACAAAAGTTCCACTTTGTTTGGTTGAGACTATTCCCTGAGAAGCATGCCTAGGATTTTAGCAGAACTAATTATAGGCAGCGATTGTTTTAGGCACATCCAATATGAGCGTGATTGTGCATGCGCTCATTGCCCCGAACCTGGAAGTGTCCCAAAATCGTCACAGAAAGGGGCAGGACGGGGGCAGGCTTTTTCGATGGTGTTTCAAATATATGCAATTTCACTTAAACACACAGTGCCTTGGAACATAAATTGGGAGTTGCCTGTACACTAACAGCAAATGAATGCTTTGTTAAGGTACCTATGTAGCCAAATTGAGGCTACTGGAAAACAAGACAGAGGTATCAACATGCACAGTGAAAGAAACCCAAAAAATTGCAAGATGGCCGAGTGTTGGGATGAATTTATGGAGAAGAAATAATGTGAAATTGGCTGGAGGGGCAGCTGAGGGGGAAGGAAGTACCCTGAAATAAGGAATGGCTGGCTTAACAATGAACACTCCATACTGCAACATTTAGTTGCGGATCTCACTTTGTAATACGGATTCTGAAATATGAGTGAATCTGTATTTAATGTTTAATAGACTATTGTATTTTAATATTCTGTTGAAAGCCACCCAGAGTGGCTGGGGAAACCCAGCCAGATGGGCGGGGTATAAATAATAATAATAATAATAATAATAATAATAATAATAATAATAATCTATTATTATTATTATTATTATTTGATACTTTCTACACTTAATAGCATCTTATGTTTTTCATCTCACTGGTGCTTTTCTTGTTGGCAGCTGTCATGGCAATAAAATGGTTTGTTGCCACAGAAGAGCATTGACATGAGATTTATCCCTTAAGCAAAGTTAGAACCCCATTGACATTTTGCGAAAATTGTGCTATTAGATGAAGCTCTTGTCAACGTGGACTAAATCAAACATAATTTTCAAACGGCATCAGCGTTTCCCCAATGATCAGGTTTCAGACAAAGTTGACATCCAAGAGAAATCACAATTCAGCTTTCTATTTATGACTGACAGATTCAATTGGTTAATTACTGTGTCTTCCCCCCTTTTTTATTTTCTTCTATAATTCTTGTTAACAGGCTGGATTCAACTGTTGCTATTTTCGCCTTGTTACCACTACTCCGTTTGACATGTGAGTCATAATTGTAATAAGCAATGTGAGTAATGGCTGTAATGACTTTATTTCCTGCCTCTATTTCTCACTACGCCCGCCCCTGTGGTGGTTTGGGATTCGTACTCTTCTCGGAGGCAGCGGCCATTATTAATGCAGATGTGTCAAAATGGACAGCCAGAAGTAGCCACTGTTTCTCTTGAAAGACAAGCCACGAAGCAACCTGCTCTCCCAGGTTTCAGCCTTAAATAAACTTACTCTACAATCCCATTGTCCCTGAAAGAGCATCCCAGGGAACTCAGGAAGTTGACTTACACTGAGTCAGACCATTGGTCCATCTATGGCTGGATCTACACAGATATAAAAAAACACCATGAAAAAACACTATAAATATATCTACCCCAATGCAATTTGCCATTGACTTTGGATTGCAGCTCTACAATGCTATCCAGTGTCACATTTCTGTAACCCACTTATAACATTATAATGGACCTGTGTAACTGAGTCCTAATTTAGTACTGTCGACACTGACAAGTACTGAAACGCCAGGTTTTTAGGCAGAAATTTCTCCCATTCCTACCTGGAGATGCTGAAGATTGAAGCTGGAGTCTTCTGAATTAGAGCAGACGCTTGGTCACATATACCCATTTTTGTATGCAGTTCCCCCTAATAAAATGAGTATTCTATATATCTTATTAGCATAGGGGTTTCTATGTGCCAGTGTGGTGTAGTGGTTAAGAGTGGCAATCTCATAATCTGGTGAACCGGGTTCACTTCCCCATTCCTCCACATACAGCTGCTGGGTGACCTTGGGCTAGTCACACTTCTCTGAAGTCTCTCAGCCTCACTCACCTCACAGGGTGTTTGTTGTGGGGGAGGAAGGGAAAGGAGAATGTTAGCCGCTTTGAGACTCCTTCGGTCGTGATAAAGCGGGATATCAAATCTAAACTCTTCTTCTTCTTCTTCTTCTTCTTCTTCTTCTTCTTCTTCTTCTTCTTCTTCTTCTTCTTCTTCTTCTTCTTCTTCTTCTTCTTCT
>JAXCMG010000017.1:32608220-32631225 GCA_034642415.1 Podarcis siculus | reverse complement strand
TTATTATTATTATTATTATTATTATTATTATTATTATTATTATTATTTTATTTATAAAATTTTCAAATATAACAATAAAGGAAAAACATTACATTCGAAATATACATCCAATTCTAATCTTCCGCTTTCAGACTTCCTTCAGTCTATCTGGAAATTTTTCATGTTATCACAATTATTCACATTTCTTCCATCTGTATTGTTGTTGGTTTTTTTAACCAAATTAATCTTAACAATTATTATAAAGCAATATTTCTTTCCATTATTATCACAGAGCTTCTTGAAAACCTACAAACGTTAATTGGCCTTCACATATATTGACCAAAATTTATGAATTCAAAGCTGTTTTTATTTTGTCTTGATGAAGATGTCTTGGTGTGTCTATAATTTCCCTCCCCAGCCCAACCTTTTAGTTTCATGAGGAATATTCAGTTTCCTTGTTTGCAGTACTACAAATCGGAAAGAATCTTTTTCCAGTGCAATGTTTATGAGATTAGTAGAATCTGGACAGTGGAGAGAGCACAGATTCATAAAAAATGCCTGCCCAAATACACTGACACTGCTTGGGTAAATTGCATTAACTCGCATCTATTTTATGCAACTGACTATTTGCTTCCAAGGTGTCTCTTGCCTTAACCTTGTCTGTTGTACATCTGTGCTGTCCAGAGATGGCAGTGTTTCAAAACATTGCAGCTGAAGGAAATGAGCCTGTTGCACTTACTATGCCACTCCTATTTGTGATCAGGCATAATTCTGTACGATAAGGCATCCAAGTGTGAAATAACAAATTATCAGTGTTCAGCTTTCTCATCTTTGTTGCTCATTTGGAAAAAGGGTTACTTGCCTAAATCACATATTACAAATGCACCGCCATCATGGAATGACTGCAAGATCAAGTGATAGGTTGCATTTGTGAAACATCCATCAGAGATAAAAACGTTGCACACATAGCTTTCATGCCAGTCGACAACACAGAAGATACATTGTTTTCTGGTGAAAGAAGTTCACACCAGGTGATCAAATAGTGTGTGTACATGTGAAAATAAGGACCACATAGAGTTGGTTGCTTGGTAGGGTTGTCATACGTCCGGACAAACCCGGAATACTGTACAGTGGTACCTCGGTTTAAGAACAGCCCTGTTTACGAACTATTCGGTATATGAACTCCACAAAACCGGAAGTAGGTGTTCCGGTTAGTGAACTTTACCTCAGTCTACGAACGGAAGTCGGATGGTGGAAGGGCACCGGCGGTGGGAGGCCTCATTGGGGAAAGTGTGCCTCGGTTTACGAACGGCTTTGGTTTAAGAACAGACTTCTGGAACAGATTAAGTTTGTAAACTGAGGTACCACTGTAGTGGGAAGCAGTGTCCAGGCAGAAACCATCAAAAGTGTCTGGAAAAATTCGGATGTATGGCTACCCATGTTGGCAGAGTCGTTTTTGCTTTTTTTTTGCGACATCTTTTGTGTCCGGATTTTCACTTTTTGAAATATGGCAGCCCTGTTCCCTGGTGATGTTGGACTAACACTCCCATCATTCTTGACTGCTCCCCCTGCCGGCTATGGAAGATGGCAGTGGTAGTCCAACAAGATCTGGGAATCCAAGGCTGATACAGAGAGATGTGCTTAGAATGACGACCAGTATACATTCTAAAGTGGTTTCAGCACACTTTGATAAAATATATATTGCTGCTGAAGCAGCGAATGTGTGTCCCAACCAAATTCTGCCACAATCCTGTGCAAGATGACTCAAACATAAGTTTCGGTCCGCTCACTGGAACTCACTCCTAAGTAAATGTGTCTAGGACTGCAGCCTTAGAATGTCTGTCTTCACCCTTCCGTGATTAGTACAAATCATCAGCACTCATGAGACTCTGATGGAGAAAAACTAGAGAAAAATTCAGAGGCCTTGAATGATCCCTGGCTTTAAAAAAAATTGCAAACACATCTCATGTAATTTATTATCTATGTGTTTTTGAACCAGATTTGGCTTTGAAATTCTCTTTTAAATACAAACACTCTTCTTAAGTGGTGTAATTTCCTAAGACTAGCATTAGAAGATAGTGGGTGGTCTCTTTTGATAATTGTACGGGTTCCCCAATGCTATGAATGCTATCGCACATGTCCCTTGCCCTTTGTGGGGTCCCTTTTACAATCTTCCAGCTGCCCTTTTGTTTTTCCAGACTAATTCCGCATTAGCTTGCAAATGTGGGAAGGTGAAAGCGAAAGACTGGCAGGATAGCTTGCCTCCAGTCAGCAGGTAAAACCAAGAACTAAGGGTACTTACAGCTGACCTGCTTATTGAGTAGTCAACCTGATCTGTTTCCAGGGAGATTACGAGACGTTGGCTATTTAGTGAGCATTCCTTCCAATTTGTTTGCGGGGAGGATAGACATTGTTGCATCAAAGCAAGTGTTATCTCACACTTTCTAGTGCAGTGCCGTGTCATTTTCCTGATCACAATCTTTGGATCCTGATCTTTGGGGAAAGTGGGTTCATAGCGCGGGAACACAAACTTAATTTGCCAGTATGTGATTGGATCCCAATGGAAAATAGCAATGTTCTCGCCAAAGCACCCTTGATCTCTGTGGCTCATTGAAACTTCCCCATGGACCTTCAAAGGGCAGCTGTCTTTTGGGTCTCCTATTTGTATAGGTTAAGTGTGACTTAGGTAGGTTCATCTTTAAATGCAAACTGAATCAAATACAGTGGTGCCTCGCAAGACGAAATTAATTCGTTCTGCGAGTTTCTTCGTCTTGCGGATTTTTTTGTCTTGCGAAGCACGGCTATTAATGGTACTTAGCGGCTTAGCGGGAGCTTAGATGCTTGAGGGGAGGCATTTGTCGATTTTTGCTTCACCAGCAACATCCCCTTGTGTGCATCGATTATGCCAGTCTTTGAAAAATTAATGACTGGACACCTAGAGTGCTTATCTCACCCTGTAAGCCACTGGCAGAGAACAGCCCTCTGGCAATTACCTCAGAAATTAGTCTTCATTATTCGTTCATTCATTCAAAAACATTTATACGCCACTTTCCTTAATATGAAGTCAGTTCACATAAAAAGCACAAAACAACTCCAAGCCACAGTTAACATAAAGCATGGTGGTCAGCAATAGAGTTGAGCAACAAAAAGAATTAATCAAATCCATATCTAAAACCTACTCAGAAACACACACACACACACAGGTCCGGGGACAGCAGGAAGGCGTGCTGCGCCTCCCCGCTGTCCCCGGAGCTTGCGGGGCAGGCAGCGGTGAGAAGCGCTCTTCTCCCTGCCGCCCGCCTTCGTCTTGCGAAGCAAGCCCATAGGGAAATTCGTCTTGCGGAATGACTCAAAAAACGGAAAACTCTTTCGTCTTGCGAGTTTTTCGTCTTGCGAGGCATTCGTCTTGCGAGGTACCACTGTACCTCACCCATTCCTGCCCTTCCTACAAGGGAATTGAAGCTAACCTCAAAACAGAGTTCCAATGTATCCAGCATGCTCAACTTTCAGAGCTTTGCATTTTGAATGGGATGCTGATTCCCTACAAACCACTTACTCTTTTGGGTCATGTCACCTGGCTGCCATTGCTTCCATTTGTATTCATGCATTAAGAGTAGAATTTGCTCAAATAGACAAATCATCCTTCACTAAACATCTGAACGGAAGTAGTTAACATTTCATATCTGCCAGTGGACCGTAAAAGAGGAACTGAATTATCTCCACTAGCTAACATATTTTGATTGATCAGTATTTACTTTATTTTTCTATTTTTCATTTACTTTATTTTTCAGTTTATTTAATTGCCTGCTAAAGAGGTTTTGGTTTTTTACACAGATAGTGGAAGATTGTCTAGGCGATGTTCTTGGTATGATTGCTTGAATTGGCCCCAGAGACATTTACGCTGCGCAAACTGCAATGCCATCGTTAAATCAATGGAGTTTTTTTATCGCCTCTGAAAGTGACTTGACAACTTGCTCAAAGGTTGATCACTGGCAGATTAGAGAACTGGTGCAGGATTTTTGTTGAGTTAAACTATGGTGTAATTTTTAAGCCAGAAGGGCAATTCATTGTGTTGGGGCATGGGATTTATCACCCCACTGGAATACAACATTCTTTCCAAAGTCTCTCCTTGGTTTGATATTTAACCAAATCTCGATTCCATGCATAAACGGACAAATGCACAAAACATGCATAAATGCACAAAACAATCAACGTTAGGCTGCATTTTCTACGAGGCTCAAACGAATTCTTCCATTTGCTCCACTAGAGGACACTGTGGGCTACATAAACAAAGTGTGATGTCTTGTCTCTCGCACACGCTTATTATTTAAGCAAGAACAAGTGAAGTTTAGAAGGCAACATGTATTTGTTTTCTCTGTTCTGTTAATGTCCTCCTTCCAACCCTTTCTCCCAGCCTTTTAAATATGCAGAGCTGTTAAAAGGAACTTTGCATAACTACCATTTCCTCAAAATAAAAGTTTTGTTTAGACATGAAGCCTGAAAAAAGTTTGTTGTTGTAAAGATAGGCTTGTTTACACATTTTAAGATTCCTGAGGATTTCTCCACGCTCACCTGTTCTTGTTTGTAGGAGCAAGATATCTGCAAATTGTTTCGTGGTCATCAGTTTGCTCCTCCTTCCAGTGAATCCATAGGCCTCTGTTACCTTGTAATGAATTATGGATCCATCTCGCCTTTATGCACTCCGGAGAAGTCCCATAGTGGTGTTTGCAATAGCAGGGAGGAGTGTGCACAAGATAAGAATACTATGGGTCAAATTCCTGGATCACGAAAAATCAGAGGCGGAAGCGAATTCTTGTGACAGATTGTCAAAAAGGACAGATCGTCAGGAGAATGGCACAGTATGGTCCATATTTTCTGCCTGTCCATGTTGTGAGGTAGCGTTCTTCAGAATTTTAAAATAATAATAATTTGTACACTGAGAGTAGAAATCACAAGAGTTCCATTGGGCAACCCGCACATAAGGAATGGCAGTATCAATGGAAGTGACTCTCTCTTACAAACTGTTACCAGGCGGAAGTGCTTTCACAAAGCATTCTTCTTCCGTTGTGCTGGAAATGCTGTATTTACTCAAATGTAATGCGTGGCTTTTTTGGCCAAATCAAGTCACGAAAATGAGGGTGTGCATTAGATCTGATGGCGCATTTACGTTCACCAGCAAATACTCTTTTGGTTTCAAGGTTTTGAAAATGGAGGTGCACGTTAGATTTGACAGCGCATTAGATTCGCGTAAATACAGTATGTCATTTAAGCTTCTTATCTGATTTGATCTGGCTGTCGCATAAGAATTCCGTGGGAAGCAACAGGGCCTGTGCAGAAAAGCAACAGTCAGCACCAAGGAAGTCACCACCCAACGTCTAGCAGAAAGAGCAACAGAGATTCCACACAATAGACACAACAGGGGCCACACAAGGCTGTAGAAACAAGGGCAGGAAACCCTCATAAGAGAAGTTCAATGACTGGATTAGCTCAAGAAGGAGAGCACTGAAAACTATAAAGGCACCTACACCTACTTTTATGGTTTCTTAACCATTCTACCCTGAAGGACCTCCTTCTGCCAGGACTTTTAGCACATTCAGTTTATGGCCCTCTTAAAATAGCAATGGCCAACCACCCACTGTGCTGCTTTGCAGAACTTCTACACAGGTTCTTCTCAGAGATGTTCCCGGGTGAAGTTCAAGGTGTTACTATTGGTATAAAGCAGGCATAGGCAAACTTGGCCCTCCAGATGTTTTAGGACTACATTTCCCATCATCCCTGACCACTGGTCCTGTTAGCTAGGGATCATGGGAGTTGTACTCCCAAAACATCTGGAGGGCCCAGTTTGCCTATGCCTGGTATAAAGCCTAGCTTGGGACCAATTGACTTGCAAGACTGCCTAACCCTAGATGCGTCCATGTGATTGCTTTGATCTGTGAAACTGGCTATTTTACAAGTGCCACCTAACACTCATTCTGCTGTTGTCTTGCCTAAATAAAAACATTTTAAGCCGTGTTGCCACATTAAAATATTGATTTCTTACAACAGCAGAAGCAACAACAACAATTTTATCATTTATACCCTGCCCATCTGGCTAGGTTTCCCCAGCCACTCTGGGCGGCTTACAGCATATATAAAAACATAGTGAAACATTGAATATTAAAAACTTCTTGATACAGGGCTGCCTTCAGATGTCTTCTAAAAGTTATGTAGTTCTTTATCTCCTTGACATCTGAAGGGAGGGTGTTCCAGGGTGAGGGTGTGACTACCGAGATAATTGTTGCGCTGTGAAGTCAATTGTTTTTAAATGTTTTGAATTTTTTTAAAAAAATAATTTCAATACCTCTTCTAAACTGCTTCGAGGTGTTACTTTTTTCAACTTTGATTGGATATTGGTATCCATGTAAGATACCAATAAATATTACACTAATCCAAAACAGAAAAACAGAAAAAGAAGATGAAGAAATTATTATTATTATTATTATTATTATTTATATACCGCCCTATACCTGGAGGTCTCAGAAAGGAAGAGAATAAAGAAGAAAATAAAGGAAGGAAGGAAGAAAAGGAAATGACCAAGTCCTCTATCAAAATTAAATCTTAATCCTTATTCCACACATGGAAAAGTGAGCCCTCCCTGCTCTCACCTGGGAGTCCCCCCCTTCCCCCAGCGCTGCCCCTCACACAGAGCCCCTCATCTCCATCACCTTCCTGTGTCTATCTTCCGTGATATGAGATAGGGGACTTCAAATTACAGAACACAACCTAAGTATATTGAGAAGAAAGAAAAATAAAATGTTTAAAATAAATAAATGCGCACAAGTAACACCTCTCCTCAGTCAGCTGTAGCTGTTTGTTCTAAAGTGATTCCTCCTAACAAGGGCCTTAATTCCTGAAAACAAATTCCAGAAAGGTTTCTGGAATCCATTAAAAATATGATGCTAACCTTCATTCTTCATCTTGTTAATAATGCAACTGAATGTAGAGAAGAGGAGACGATTCACAAATGTGTGAATGAAAAATGAAGAATGATGATACAGTCATACCTCAGGATGAATACGCTTCAGCTTAAATATTTTCGGGTTGCGCTCTGCGGCGACCCAGAAGTAATGGAGTGTGTTACTTCTGGGTTTCGCTGCTCGTGCATGCGCAGACGCTCAAAATGATGTCTTGCGCATGCGCAGAAGCGGTGAAACGCGACCCGCGCATGCGCAGAAGCGCAGTTGCATCTTATGTTCGCTTCAGGATGCGAACAGGGCTCCAGAACGGACCCTGTTCGCATCCAGAGGTACCACTGTATATGTCTATAGTTTCACAAATTATGAACAGCAACTGTGGGTTGTACCAAACTACAAAAGTGAGCATTTGGAGCAGCTTCTTTGAGCACCATGAAACTTCTCTCCCCTCGCCTATTCCTGCATGCCTCCCAGATATGTTATGGGGGTTCCCCCCAACCCTCTGGTTCAGAATTAAGATTCTGGTGGGGGATGCGCAGGTGGATGAGAGATTGGGTCCTCTCTGTTGTGCTTGTGAAAATCGTTCTACTCAAGCAATGATTTTGTTCAATATAAGACTGGAACAGAAGGCTGATCGCCGAAGAATTGATGCTTTTGAATTATGGTGCTGGAGGAGACTCTTGAGAGTCCCATGGACTGCAAGAAGATCAAACCTATCCATTCTGAAGGAAATCAGCCCTGAGTGCTCACTGAAAGGACAGATCCTGAAGCTGAGGTTCCAATACTTTGGCCACCTCCCTGAAGAGAAGAGAAGACTCCCTGGAAAAGACCCTGATGTTGGGAAAGATTGAGGGCACAAGAAGAAGGAGATGACAGAGGGCGAGATGGTTGGACAGTGTTCTCGAAGCTACAAACATGAGTCTGACCAAACTGCGGGAGGCAGTGGAAGACAGGCGTGCCTGGCGTGCTCTGGTCCAGGGGGTCACGAAGAGTCGGACACGACTAAACGACTAAACGACAACAACAACAAGACTGGAACTCCCTGGATGTTCCAAACTACAATCCCCCAAAGTCAAGCAGTCAGTTGTCAGGTACGGTGGGAATTGTAGTCTATGGTGATGGATCTTATGGAATTGCTTGAATTTTATATTCATTTCTTCACCCTATGTCTGAAACATTTAATATTCGAAATTGAAGATAAGTGAAGCATTTCTTCTCTGCTGATGTAGTCACAGGGTGCATTAAGATTAAGGAATCCTACTGAACACAAACATATTCCAGGGATATTCAACAGATTTATTAAGAATGGGAACCAGAATATATATTTTCTTTCTTTCTTTCTTTTTTACAAAAAGAAGTCTATACAAGTTGCTTTCTAGTAAAGGGCTAATTGTAGAGTAAATCAACCATAAGTCCCACAGCCCATTAGTTTATAGTTTATGGGATTTTTACCCTAAGGTAAGGACCTCTATTAAAATATACAAGAGTACACATAGCTAAATATTCTCTCTCCTTTTACAGTGCTCTGTATATAATGTTCCCTTTTAATTTGCTTCATTAAATGGTTTTGTGTGTGTGTAATTAATGCTTTTAATGGGAATGCTATGGTAACAAATATAGAATTTATTACGGCTTGTTGGTTTTCATTTTTGTTTTTCAAAAAACATTTTGCTTACTAGACTTTCCATTAGCAAGCCGCAGTGCGTGGAAGCCCTCGTAATATTTATGTACCCAGACCAGAAATCGGCTACCAAAAACCAGGTGATGTTTTCAATAGCGTGGGGAAATATCCTACATAAACAATCCTGACGAAAGGGTTAGTCGTGTGTATGGAACAGGAGGCAACACCAAAGGGTATCTTTAAAGGAATCCAAGGGAAATTTTTCCCATGGTGATAACGGGATTTATATGTAGGCACCAGGACTTGAAGGAGTGAGTTATGAAGTGTAGAAAGGTATAGTTCAGGGGAAAAACAACCCTGCCTCTTTCTGATTTTTGAAAATAAACACTACACAGCTGCCCAACATAAGATGCATGAAAAATCCTAGCTGAATGCATGAATGTGCAATCCAAGGGGAATTTGAACAAGCCCCATGCGGGCATACCTTGGTTGATGCCGTTTTCGGTTCCTATGAGAAACAGATTCCACTTCAGGAAAGAGTTGTAAAATCTGTCTTTGGACCAATGGTGCAGAGGTCGAGATACGAAACACAGTCCTGTACAGTGGTACCTCGGGTTAAGAACTCAATTTGTTCTGGAGGTCCGTTCTTAACCTGAAACTGTTCTTAACCTGAGGTAAAACTTTAGCTAATGGGGCCTCCCGCTGCCGCTGCACGATTTCTGTTCTCATCCTGAGGTAAAGTTCTTAACCTGAGGTACTACTTCTGGGTTAGCGGAGTCTGTAACCTGAAGTGTCTGTAACCCGAGGTACCACTGTATAGGGATGGGAGCGGGGGGTGGGGGAAAGAAATCCAGCTCACTTTGCGTTTTTCCTGCAGATCTACCCACTTTGCAACTTTCCGAAACAAGAAAATGGAAAAGCAGCAACCCTTCAAAATTTAATTGATTACTCCACCAACTAACTGTTGTAGCACAACCAAGACACCTGGGGTTTCAGGTTTTTCAGTTTAGCTCCCTCAAAACTGTGGGTGGGTTGGTGTGAGGAGGGGAGAAAAGTTTGCGCAAACAGGGCCTCTGTGGAACTGGCTGGTTGTGTGGAGGTTCAGACTTTTATGGAAAGATGCCTGTAGGGTGTGAGGGAGCAGCTTGCCTTGCTTCTACACAACTCAGCTTCTTTCAGCACCTGCTGTTTCGGAGACGGCATGAACTGGGAGCCAAGAGTGAGACAGAGCCCACCCTTTCTCTCTGGAAGAGTGTGGAACGCCTGTCAAAAATGCGGATAATTATACTTGCAGTATAACACAAGATCAAGTCTAAAATACTGCAGCTCCTCTAATAAGTATAGCAATTAAGGTGGATGTAACACATGACTGTATGGGTGGGCTCTAGAAGGACAGATACTGGCCTAGTAAAAGGGTTTTGTTATGAAGCTGCCTTTATTTCATTGACTGAATGACTGCAAAAGTGAAATTACAATGGTACCTTGGGTTACAGACGCTTCAGGTTACAGACTCCGCTAACCTGGAAGTAGTACTTCAGGTTAAGAACTTTACCTCAGGATGAGAACAGAAATCGCACGGTGGTGACGGGAGGCCCCATTAGCTAAAGTGGTACCTCAGGTTAAGAACGGACCTCCGGAACGAATTAAGTTCTTAACCCGAGGTACCACTGTAAGCCCAATTTCGAAGGGCAAAAGTGACTCAAATGCCATCTCTGGAAATGGCAATGGACAGAGTACCAGCACCTCTGATTCCGGCCCAGAACAAGGCTGAAGAACCTGTGGCCTTCCAGTTATTGTTGATCCATGGGTTCATGGGAACAGTGGTCCAATAATATTTGGGGGGGGGGGGCTACAGGTTCCTCCGTCCTGCTCTACAGGTATACAGTCATACCTCGGAAGTAGAACGTAATCCTTTCCGGAAGTCCGCTTGACTTCCAAAACATTTGGAAACCTATCGGAAACCGCAGAAGCCGCGTCAGACATTCGGGTTCCAAAGTACGTTTGCAAACACTCACTTCAGGGTTTGCAGCATTCGGGAGCCAAAGCGTTCGAGTCGCAAGGTGTTTGACTTCTGAGGTACGACTGTATTTGTCATTGTCCCTTTAGATCAGGAAGGCTTAAGCATTAGTCTGCTGTGGCTTGAATCAATCTTATCTGGCCTCTGGTAGCCATATCAAGTTTTAACCAATGAGTGATAAAACATTGGGGGGGGGGGGACACCAACTCTCTTGACTTTGTGTTTAGTGTACAGTGGTACCTCGGGTTAAGAACTTAGTACATTCTGGAGGTCCGTTCTTAACCTGAAACTGTTCTTAACCTGAGGTACCACTTTAGCTAATGGGGCCTCCCGCTGTGCAATTTCTGTTCTCATCTTGAAGCAAAGTTCTTTACCTGAGGTACTATTTCTGGGTTAGCGGAGTCTGTAACCTGAAGCGTCTGTAACCTGAAGTATCTGTAACCTGAGGTACCACTGTACATTGGTGGAATATAGTCGATTATATGAACTAGCAGGGGAAGATAATTTCTCCATGTGCTTCAGTTTCCATTGCATTTGCATGAAACAAGAAACGGGAAATACTAAACCTCTTTCTCTACTTTGCTTTGAGATAACAGGTGAAGATTTGATTGATATTATGATCCCAGGCCAGCCTGCTCTGCTTCTGGCTCTGTGGTGCAGCTTTGCCTTGTTTTTATTTGGTTTTTATTGTTGCAAACGACCTGTTAGTTTTGACAGGGAGCCACCTTGGATGCATCGGCAGAAAGGTGGGATCTGGAAGTTTACATAAATCTAAATAAGTGACAGATGTTTTCAGTCCAAGAAAATTGCTCAGTCTTTCCCCCTTTCTGCCCGAGTCAGGATATTTCAATTCCCCCTGCTTTAAAAGCAACCACTTTCTTGCTTTTACATGCTTTTGTCTCAAGCCCATCGTCTTCATATACTCAGCAGTTATGTCAAGCATCTCTCCGCCCGCCCTGACTGATTACCGCTGCCTGCAAAGTGCTGACGGAGATATTTTTCCTGTAGGGATGCCTCGTTTTCCAGTGGGATGCCAGGGAGATAAATGCCGGACATCCCCAGCTGATTATGTTCGTGAGCTCCTCTCCGGCTGCGAGGCCACATCTCTGCTGGCCTGTATCTAGGGCCCATATTGATTGCGCTCCAAGCAAATCCTCGGAGATTGGGCCGATCAGGTTCACTAATGGTCAGACTTCTCCTGGTATTTGCTTACATAACACTATCAGAACACATGTCTTAAATATTTTATCAGCTTTAAAGGGTCGCTTTCATAACAAGGCATTGTGTTGCACTGGAGAAGAGAGATTAGGTTGGAGAATAGATGGTCTGCAATACCCTGCAGGGAAAACAATAGCCTTGGGCATGAGTAACTTGCTGCCTTGTCACTCTTTTAAAGACACATTTCTCCACTGGGGTGGAGAGCCAAACTTTTCAAATAAGAATATTTTTGCAGGAATATTCCACGGCGACATGCTAGGCAATCTCAGCGGGCTAGTTGTTTACTTGCTGTGCTCTTTTCTGACCATTAAGGAAGAATTTGGGTTGCTTTCTTCTGCAGAGACCAATACGCACGCCACTGTTAGCCATGTGCTTTATTTTTTTAAAGAAATAGGTTACAAAAGAGCTATCTTAGTCAACGAAACTGGAGGATTTCGTGTATCCAACCTCATTCACAGATTAGAATAAGACAATTCAAAGCAATTGTTCAAGTTATGGATGCATACACAACAAATGTTTAAAGCACCCTCCCCCTCCAAACGAATGCTGGGAACTGTAGTTTGTTCAGCGGTGGGTGGGAATTATGACTAAGTAAAGGAGCCAATCTTCGGTATAACCATAACCTTCATAGGAGCAGTCAATAGTGCTTTCTGTAAAAGACATGGAAATGATGGAGACTTTTGCAAAGAGTGAATGATCTCCAAATGTTGGTGCTGACCTTTAAAGCCCTAAACGGCCCTGGCCCAGTATACCTGAAGGAGCGTCTCCACCCACATCATTTAGCCCGGACACGGAGGTCCAGTGCGGAGGGCCTTCTGGAGGTTCCCTCCCTGCAAGAAGTGAGGTTACAGGGAACCAGGCAGAGGGCCTTCTTGGTAGTGGTGCCCGGCCTGTGGGACGCCCTCCCATCAGATGTCCAGGAAATAAACAAATATCTGACTTTTAGAAGGCATCTGAAGGCAGCCATATTTAGGGAAGTTTTAATGTTTGATCTTTTATTGTTTTTAATATTCTGTTGGAAGCCGTCCAGAGTGGCTGGGGAGGCCCAGCCAGATGTGCGGGGTTTAAGTAAATAATAATAATAATAATAATAACAACAACTGCCATTCACACATTATGCACCAGGAAAACTAGGTTTACCACAGAAGAGACACTTGGCAATGGTGGTGGGGGTGGCATACAAGGAAGCCTGGCTCCCAAACACTTATATCAGTATGGTCAATTCTTCAAATATACCTGTGTGCATGCATGTGTGTGAGAGAGATAAGATTCATAGACCTGGGTTGGAACTCAAAGGTCATTTAGTTCAACTTCCTGGCAATGCAGGAAAAACCCACCACCGCAGAAACCCTGAAACTTTGCTTAAAAACCTCCACACCATTTGCAAGTTCTTCCTAAGGCTTAGGTGAAACTTCTGTCCCTGTATTTTGAACCAATTGGTTTAGGTCCTATGCTCTGGAGGAACTGAAAACTAATTTTCTCCATCTATGTGGCAGGCCTTCAGAGATCTGAAGATGGTCTCTGTCCAATCCCTTCCAACCTTTCCTTGCACTACTTGCTCTCCTGGCTTCTAACCATCTTTACCACCTTCTCCTGGGCATGCTCCAGTTTAATTTTGGTGCCCAGAACTGGGCATAGATGGCTGGAGGGTAAATAACTCTCTCAAATAGATACTATACATATCCATATCATGCTAGAAATGTATAAAATCATGTATGGTGCAGAGAAAGTGGATGGAGAGAAGTTTTTCTTCATACATCAAAATGCTGGGACCTGATGTCACACAATGAAGATTGTGTTAGAAGATTCAGCACAGATCAGAGGAATGACTTCTCCATGCAGCACATAGTTAAAAACTATGGCATTTGCTTCCCGCAAGATGTAGGGATGACCACCACCTTTAAAAGAGGTTTAGACATATTCAAGGAGGATAAGGCTATGGTCTCTTTCCATTGATGGAGGAGGCCTTATGCCTCTGGATACCACTTTCTAGGAATGGCAAAAGGGCAGTGTTATGTATTCAGTGGTCTGTGTTTGCCTGAGCTTGAGTCTGGACTAAGGATTCTGAGCTCCTGTGCTCTGATTTGATATATGATATCCAATTACAGAACATTTCAGGATTTGGGCCTCTGCCATTGGCCCTTAAACTCTGAGTCGTGATTCGCAGTTTGGAAGTTTAGACAGCCAATCACGCCGGGAAGGGAGTGGCCCAGGCCTTCAGGAAAGTATATAAGCAGTTGCTTTGCCTCTGTTGTCCAGTTCTGCTAGTTCAATAAAGGTTCTTGCTGTTATCACTGTGTCTTGCCTTGTGGGAACCCACCTACGCTTCAGGTAGGGTGCTGTTACTTGCAGGCTTCTGGCTGGGCAACTGTGAGAACAGGATGCTGGACTCGATGGGCCTTCGTCTGATCCAGCAAGGCTTCTTCTCTTCTCAATCCCACAAATCAGATAAAAAAATGGGAGGACAGTGTAGAGGATAACTGTCCGGTAGCAAGGCTGTTTGGATTTGATGTAATAACTGAATGAACTGGTTATGTCAGTTCCAGAGAAAGAGGTTGGATTGAAGCAACCCAAGGATCAATTTTAAAAAGTTTTTAATAATAATAATAATAATAATAATAATAATAATAATATGCCGCCCATCTGGCTGGGTTGCCCCAGCAACTCCTGGCAGCTTCCAACACATATAAAAACATAATAAAATATCAAATATTAAAAACTTCCCGATACAGGTCTGCCTTCAGAGGCCTTCTAAAAGTTAAAATTAAAGAAAATTAAAGAGAAAGTGGAAACTGCAGGCATTTAATTGCATTTGAGTGCTTTATTATACTGGAATTGCAGTGATATTATTAACATTTGTACAAATGCAGAAAATCTCCCCTCGTTAGAAAGAGATGTAGAAATCGGATCTAGATGAATAATCTCAATGAACTTCACTGTCCATTCGTAATAAATGTGTTCACAATGCGACAAAAGAAGCGTAAGATAAAATTAAACATATTAAAAGCAACTGCACGTTATTTACAGGTATGTACCAATTTTATTTCTCTCCTCCCAGCAAGGGAGGTGGTTGGTGGCGGCGGCTGTTTAAACAGAAAAGAAGAACAAGCACAAAACCTTTGCAAATAATACCGAAAAAAATAGGATCAAGCCCCAGCTCTAGCGACAGAATCTTTACCCTCCCTGTAAATCCCCACAGTGCTTACTTCTCCCAGTGCTAAGTGTTCCTTAAAAAAAAAAATCAATGGAGTTGAGTAACAATATTTCATAGAAGCTAACTTGCATTGATCAGCCGGCGCTTAAAATGGAATAATTTGGAGGCATGGGGAAAATAAAGGAGCTCTCCAGAGAGAAGAAACAGCTCTTGTTTTGATTCCATTCCTACATTCTTATTCCAGTAGACGTGCCTTTGACTGGAGGTCTACCTAGCAAAGGATATCTAGTAGATTCAAAATCCAATATGGTGACCCTGCCCCATCATAAGCTGTTTTCAAGGCTGTGGTAATAAAACACCCATGGTATCAGAGGTAGGATTCCCTGTCTACTATTCTCTTCTTAGGCATTCTTTTTAAAAAGTCAAAACCTGTGTCAGCTGGTTTTCAGTAAGTGAAGTAGAGTGTTGGGTGGTTAAAAGGGAAATATACAGGGCGATATTGACCACAGCTACTGATTTGGTGTTGAGAGACACAAGGTAGGGAGGGAAATACAGAAACTTTTGTTTTTGTGTCCATTATTTTCAAGAGGGCATTGGAGACAGACAGGAAGGCCTTCCTTCCCCTGTTTAAGGATTTCCCTAGTTGTACAACTTAACCAAAATAACCTGTAGCTCTGCAGACTTGGGAGAAAATACCATTGGACACAGTGATTGTAATAAAATGCTCTCAAACAGAACTGCTTCATGAAACATAATGTGAAATGTTTGTTTCAGTGAAACAAGATTCTACAGATGGCACATTCCACATATTATGCATTTTGTGTAAACATACTTGAGCATAATGTTCAGTTGTTATCCAAGGAGAACTTGGAAAGGGGTCAGATTTCCACTCGGGAGAATTCCTCTCTCAGCCTCATGCTAACATTTTGGATTTACGCTCTTCTCAGTCCCCCCCCCCACCTTGCAAATTCCTGTAAGTCATTTACAGAGATAGAAAAATGTCAGAAGCAGCTTTCACGTATTAATTCTTCCAACATGTGCCAATATCGACACTCAGGTATTGCTGCTTCCAACATGTGCACTATTAATACATGGATTTTAGTATGTCTGGCAAGGAAAAGTCTCTGACCACATAAATATTTACTCCTGAAGAATGAGGTTTATATGCATTTTCTCCCCACTCAGTTATCAATTTAGCAGTAGGTCTTATTTGGGCAGTGGGGGTCGGGCAGGTAGAGTGACGTGAAAACAAAGTAGGAACACTTTAATAGTTGTTGGAAGAAAAACAATATCTTTTATCTTGCAGTTTTTTTAAAAAGTTGGCTTAAAAAAATCCACTTGACGTTTTATTGCTTTAAATATACTTGCCGTTACGTTATTACACTTTAAAAAAATTAAAAAGGTGCTGTCTCCCGTTAATCTACAAGGCGACGTGATATTAAGTGGGTTTGGAATTCAAAATGGATGTCTGACCACTGTTCTTTTCACCTCGCTGTAGCTTAAGTCGCTGCTGCTACAACTTGGGCAATATTTAAAGAGCGTTCCAATGGAAAAGAGGCGCTTTCCTGCCCAATGACATACCCCTACTACGGGTTTAAACTGTAGTTCTTGTAGAAGAGCTGGGGATATTTAGCAGAGCGTCCCTAGCACCTCATAAAGCTGAAATCCCCAAGACTCTTTGGAGAAAAGACCCTAAGTTAAAGTTGCGTGAAACAGATGTAGATAGGGTGCTTTTAAATACCAGGCTATTAGAAAACAGCAGGTCTAGATGTAGCAGGGTGGTCCATATGGTGCCTGCCATTTGTTGTTGGGACTACAACTCCCATCATCCCTGGACTTTGGCAATGCTAGCTATGACTGATGGCAGTTGTAGTCCAACTATACATGGAGGGCGCCATCTTGGCTAGTGACTAGCTTTTCCCTACTTCAGTCATCCAAGAAGGCTTTCTTGGAGCTAGAGTGAGAGACAAAGGTGGCGATGTCTCCAGTTAGAGCATCTAAATCTATCACTGGCCAACCTCTTACCTTCGGCCGGGGGAGACAGCTAAAGTGCAACTTTTCAAATAATATAAATAATTGAAATGCCGCGAGATGCTAATTAGTTACAATGGTTTCCATTCTCTAGGCACTGTTTGAGTATCTGTACAAAAACCGAGACCTTTACTTCCCGCTCTCCGCCACCCCGGCGACATGGCAGAACATTTTTATCTGATGCACAATGGAGCTTCAGTGGTTTAAAGCTACTGAGCGCTGTTTTCGGAAGGGACACAAGGAGGACTGATAAGGCAGTTTTAGTGCAACTCACTAGGCGATATTAGAAAAAGAAGCAAGCGTTGGGCAGGATCTCCATTGGAGTTGCTTATAATGAGCCTATTCATAAAGGCAGCTTTCCAGTTATATGGGTTATTTCCCTTGAGCAGGCCTGTGCACATCTTCAACAACAAAAAAAGAGGAAACAACTGTACATTTGTACGCCTTTGTTGTTGTCGTTACAAATAGCAGATGCTGCTTTAAAGAAAATACTGAATTCTGGACATTTCCAGGTAGTAGACACCAGCAAAAGAGGTTCCATCTAGGATGGATAACTCTTGCTTGAGATCTACAAAGATATATATATTTATATTTGTATTTATATATATATATATATATTTACATATACTACACTGAGAGTTGTGCATTGCAAAAAATTAAAGGGATAGTCCACTCAGAACCGCTGCTGCCATTCTCTGGTTTTCCGTGAGGTTTGTGTGAGATTCAGAGTCATGAATGTGCAGCAGCTGTCGCCGGGCGGGTTACTCCCAATGTAACTAAGAAAAATACAAACATATTCTAATATAAGAATGCTGTTTAAATGGAATGTGTTAAAAATAACATTTAGTAATAAATACTTTATAAAATTCTATGTGAATACTAAATTAATAGATTCCTGTTTTGTTTTTAAATTTCAACTTTGGTCCTTAATGAATTTCCATAAATCCACTATATACTTTTTTTTCTTTTTTCTTTTCTTCTTTTGTAGAAAAAAGTGTTGTTGGCTAAAAAGCAGATTCTAACTAAAAGGCTTCTTTTAAAAACACACACCACACACAAAATATCATCGCTTAAAAATAGAAGTCCCCCCCGCCCCCCCCAAAGAAGGGCTTTTACCAGTTGCAGCTCGCTTGTTAGTGAAGATAAATAGACACCAATTTTCGAAGGCCCACCACTCAACTTTCCCGTTCTTCCAACCCACTCTCCAAAGGGTGGGACACTTTTACTTAAATTGCATGGATGAGCATGCAGTAAAAGCTCCCTGTTGTCATAATAAAACACACCAGAAAAGTACACACACACACACACACACACACACACACACACACACACCACTTTTTGCCCCCAGGTTGTGTCACAGAAATATGGCTTGCATAAAAGATCAATGTAGCACAGAAACGTGTATTGCAACACAGCCCTTTGGGATAAGTATTGCAATCAGCAGTGCTTGGAATTTCCCCCCCACACAAACACACAGACACACATATTTCCATTTTTGTACAGTGAGATAGAACACTCCTATATGGAAGAAGAAGAAGAAGAAGAAGAAGAAGAAGAAGAAGAAGAAGAAGAAGAAGAAGAAGAAGAAGAAGAAGAGTTTGGATTTGATATCCCGCTTTATCACTACCCGAAGGAGTCTCAAAGCGGCTAACATTCTCCTTTCCCTTCCTCCCCCACAACAAACACTCTGTGAGGTGAGTGGGGCTGAGAGACTTCAGAGAAGTGTGACTGGCCCAAGGTCACCCAGCAGCTGCATGTGGAGGAGCGGAGACGCGAACCCGGTTCACCAGATTGCAAGACTACCGCTCTTAACCACTACACCACACTGGCTTCCAATGGCATCTTAATGTGGACTCTGAACACCTCATGCATCCAAATTTTCACAGCATCCACAGGATGTAATCCTCATTCAAATGCCATACCATATGCCCCACGACGTCCACCCATTTGCTAGAGATTTACTATTTCTTCTGTTTTTTGTTTTACTTCTTGGAACTGCTGCAGCAATGGGAAATCTGGATCAAATGGTGGGGGAATGCGGTACGGCAGTTGGTTGTGCGGATGCAAAACTTGCATGCTCGAGCAACGCTGAGTTCACAATAAACTGCCATGTGGAAGCATCCACAGAAAGCAGTAAGAACCAAGTTCAACAGTCGTAGGCAGACATAATTAACCCCCATTTTGTCAATGCTCAGAGAAATGGCTGAGGAGCTGATATCACCAGAGCAGTATTGCAATGCAAAGTCAGGGGATGGGGAAATAAATTGTTCAGCCTCTAGAACACAGTTAAAACAAAGAGAGGGGAGAAAATGGCCTTCACTTCCTCATGTGAATGTGAGGGGTTGTGGATGTGATACTATGAAACAAGGCTACCTATAAGAAAGAGAAGATAGGTCACAGTTATCAGAAGCCTGGAAATGAAGAATGACACACTTATCTTTTTCGATAGACTTGTAATTACGAGCATAACGTGATGAGTTTGTTCTGATGCACCCGAGTCTAGTTAGTTGTAGAATGAAGAGTATGTATGATCACACAAGGATTAGTGTGAGCTCATCATAAAGTTCTCTAACATAGGATACAAAGCATCATTTGCAACATTATGGGGGAGCATGGGATCTTGATACTGCCCTAGGGGGCTAGTAGAAATCAGGCGGTCAAGTTCCCTAGTTGTTTCAGCAATCGATTCTTACCTGTTTGACAATAAGACCTATTTATCCCTTTCTTTTTAAACTCCTCATGCATTTTGTATACACAGTATACATCTCTAATGTCGGCCTCAGAATAAAATGTATATGAAATACTATATAGGCATTTTAAATATATTTAGTAATGCTATTTAAAATGATGAGATTTGTATTTTGTAGCTTGGTCCAGACATACTGGGAAACCATGGTTTCCCATTACATATATAGATGAACCTCAGGATCACGCCCTATCCTTTACCTTCTCTAACACACACCAGGAGGAAACTGAAAGTACCTGCTTTTGATTTTGAACTAACCACAGTTCTGTTGTGATGTCTGAACTCAGGGTACTGTGGTTTGCTTAAACTATGGGTGGCATCCAATGGAAATCCACTTGCTCAATTCAACTTCTGGCTTGTCTTCTCCCTCTCCATTCCTCCATGCACCCCCCAAAACCTGCTGCCCAAAGCCCCTCAGCCCTTCAGAGCAGATTTTGGGGGCGCGGTGGGGGGGGGAGCTGTAGGAGAAGATGAGGAAGCCTCACTGCATGAGCCAGACGTCTGCTCATTTTAGTTTGGATCTCAGCCCACGGTTTGAGAACAAACCAGAATTCGAAACCGCAGTTTGATTTGTTTGTAACCCATACAAATTATAGTTCAGGCACAGTTTCCTGAGTTCAGATGTCATGGGGAAGTGTGGTTACTTTAAAACTGCAAGCAAACGCTTTGATCAGCTCTGACATATGCAAAAGGAGGGGAGGTGACATGGGAGTGTGTTAAGTGCAAGGCTTGCTGAGCATTATGCACCAAAGAGGAATTCTTCATTGTGTGTGAATCTGGCCTATGTGTAATTTTCAGAGCAACGAATAGAAGATCTAAAGACTTTTCGATGATTTAAGGCAGCTCCTTGGCCTAAGGAAATCCATTCTAGCCCAAGGAAGTATGGCGATGCAACTCTCATTGGGGGTTCAGTTCCTTATGTGTTTCTAAGAAAAAGCATTTCATGGCAAGAATAATTTCCCACCCACTAGGTAAACGACTCGGGATTCATGTGTATAAGAAAACAAGAATCTTACATGGTAATCCTAGGCATACAGTGGTACCTTGGGTTACATACGCTTCAGGTTACAGACTCCGCTAACCCTGAAATAGTACCTCAGGTTAAGAACTTTACCTCAGAATGAGAACAGAAATTGTGTTCTGGCGGCGCGGCAGCAGCAGGAGGCCCCATTAGCTAAGTGGTGCTTCAGGTTAAGAACAGTTTCAGGTTAAGAATGGACCTCCGGAACTAATTAAGTACTTAACCCGAGGTACCACTGTATTTACTTGGAAGTAAGTCTTGTTAAGAACAAGGGAAGCTGCCGTATACTGAATCTAACAGTTGACAACTGTGCTTTCCCTATACTGTTTCCCATGAGACCATCGGAACATCAAGTCCTGCCATCAGCGGTGGACTTTGGGCTCTCAAATCTCAGCAATGACTTGTGTGACGCTAAAATTCAGCACCCCCGCCTATCGCACCCCCGCCTGTTCTACGGTATTGTTGTGGTGTCCCCAACAGCATGGCACCCAGTGCTGCCACACCGGTTGCAGTTCCCTAAAACTGCCCCTGCTGTCACATCCAGGGGACTTGCTGTATATGCACACTCAAAATGTTTCCATTGTGGTGGGGGGAAAGCTCTGTGCACTACCCCCTTGGGCTCTGGATACCCTATTCTAGAAGTTTATTTTTTTTTTAAGGGGAGGGGATGAAGGCAGCACACCCCCATGAAATGCCTCTGTATAGGAATCTGCTAGACTACAGATTATGAAGTGGACCATTGATCCAATCCAGGTCATGATCCACCCGGATCAGATCCAGTGACTCTGCTTTGGAATCTGAGTTGAGCAAATTCCTCCCCCATCCCTACGCCCAGTTTCCTGGATTTGGGCATATGTTTTGCTCTTTATTGACTGGCAACGCCACAGAAAACTGCGACTGACATAATGAGATCTGCCCTCCTCTTATGCCATGAATTTTTACAACGAAAATCTTACAAGAGTTTCCCTAGCACTGGTGACTTGCAAGCAGACTTCACCTGTGGTTAAACTGCTTTTAACTTTTACTATTTATTAAAAACACTAAATCAGGATCATAAAATGTATGAGGAGGGGTTTTTTCTCCCCCTTGTGGGTTTCCCCCCTCTCTTTTTTTTTGACAAAGCAAAAGCCAGTGCAGCTGTGGATAAGTGGCTATTGAAAACAGTGACCAAGCAGCTGTTTCTGGGTAAATGGCTGGTGGGCCTGGAGGCATTACGGTTTCTTGAATACTGACAGAAAATTGTGCAAGTAGCAAGAAATAGGAATAAGAACTTTAGTCTGCGATCCTATACCCACTTGCCTGAGAGAACGCCCCACTGAACTCAACAAGATTTACCGTATTTTTCGCTCTATAAGATGCACCAGACCACAAGAGGCACCTAGTTTTTGGAGGAGGAAAACAAGAAATAAAATATTCTGAATCTCAGAAGCCAGAACAGCAAGAGGGATCGCTGCGCAGTGAAAGCAGCAGTCCCCCTTGCTGTTCTGGCTTCTGTGATAGCTGCACAGCCTGCATTCGCTCCATAAGACGCACACACATTTCTCCTTACTTTTATGAGGGGAAAAGTGAGTCTTATAGAGCAAAAAAATGGTACTTCTGAGTTGGGTATGTATAGGATTGCAGAGTTAGTATTAAGCACAAGAAAGATGCTTTAAAAGGACAATACCTATGAGGGTTGCGAATAGAAACGGAAGGTGTAGAGGGAAGAACAGGGACAGAAAACACAGTGGAAGCTCAAAAATCATTTCAATGGCATCGTGGTGGTAGGCTTTGGACTTCTGGATGAGAGAATGTTAAGAAAGTGACAGAATGGCCAGGGAAGGTCAAGATTTCTATCCCTTGGAGCATTACATAGGCCACCTGCATGTTTTCAAACATTCATCCGGAAACAAGCAGGCTAAGGAAACCAGATTTTACCAAAATAAAAGGAAAGGGGTGGGGGGAGCCAAACATTCTGTAGGACTGAAACTTGGTGCCACAGCACACTGAAAAGCAAAATTCTATGCATGGAGAATTACAGATGATAAACAGCTTGGACAAAGGGAGACGAGATGGAGAGCAGGAGCAGTTGGGCGCATTGCCATAATTTGCTTTTTTGAGCGGATAACTATGTAAAGTATGGAAACATTTTTCGAAACAGAAAATAGATATGCAAGGCTACGGATGTGTTTTAGAGCCTGGTGCTATAGGAAAGAAAGAAAGAAAGAAAGAAAGAAGAAAGAAAGAAAGAAAGAAAGAAAGAAAGAAAGAAAGAAAGAAAGAAAG
>JAXCMG010000017.1:32575756-32608210 GCA_034642415.1 Podarcis siculus | reverse complement strand
AAGAAAGAAAGAAAGAAAGAAAGAAAGAAAGAAAGAAAGAAAGAAAGGAAGGTATTATGCTGTCAACCAGGCTTCTTCGTGTATTTATAGTCCAATTATGCCTAGTTGCCAGTGTGTGGCTGCTTCATGCTTCTCAAGCCTTGTTTTGGCTAATAAGTGGCCCTTTAACACGTTTCCGCTGTAACGACTTGCAGTCGTGAGAAGGAACATCATTATGTACAGGAACAGTTTGGTTTAAACGTAACAAACAAAGAATACAAACAAACAACTGGTACCAGAAAAACCGGAGAAAGCACCAACGCGTTTCCCAAGCTGATAGCATAGTCATTGCATAACTCCCTTTATTATTACTAAGTATAAAAGACATTTTATAAACTATAAAATTGGAACTCATAGTCTTTTGGGGGCTGAAGAGTCCTCCAGATCTGAGATAACTTTGAAAAAAAAAAATGCCTTTAAACCAGAAAGGAAATCTGATATTTTCCTATCACTTTTTCATAGCAGTTCCTGACCGATAGGTTTTAAAGGATCGGATTCATATCTGTTCTGTGGCTTGTGAGCTGACTGAGGGTGGAGCTTCCGACGACGTCGCTGACCGTTGATGAAGTTGTGATGGTGTTATGCTGGATGACTTGTTGCTGGGAGCAGGCAGGGACCGGACTTGAAGGAGGACTGCTTTCAGGACCTGAGAAAGGAACAAATGAAGGCTCAAGTCGACATGGGTAGAGGAACCTCACTTTCTCCTCCACTACCCTTCCATTTGCCCCACTATTTGTAGAATATTACAGTGCTGCTCAACAGGCAGCAGAGTGTAAATGGCACAAAACATACAACGAGGGGAAATCCAGAACCCAGAGATTCAGATTAGGACATATTATTATTAAGTTTATGATTAGAAAGTACATATCTATCTGAAGCCTTAAGCATTTTGAGGCTGCAATCCTCTACTCACTCACTCACATAGGAGTAAGACCCACTGAACTCACTGGGACTTGCTTCCAAGTAGACAACTGTAGGATTGTATGTGTCCTCAGTGTCCACAGTAAATCATCACCGTGCTACTTGAATGTACTGATGTATCATCTTCATGATGTCAGAGCTGCTCCAGCAAAATACTGAGTACGTGGCCTCTCCTTTCCAGGCTGCCTTGTCTCCTTTCCAAGCACTTTAATGGGGCTCTGAACGAGGTGAAGCTGGGAAAGGAAGGCAGTGCTAGTCCCAGATTTCTTGAACCCCCCAAAATACATGGGAATCTGGAAGTATGAGTATTGTAGGAAGGCACTGCTCCCTGGGCGGAAGCACAAGATGGCATTCCCTCCCCAATCCAGTCAGCAGCTGAATCTTACTTCCACAAAGGGCAAAGTTGTGTGGTACACAAAACTCTGTCCACTAGCACCTCATCAGTGGACTAATCTACAGTGGTCAATTAAAACGTTAAAAATGCATTATAAAATGTGACACCAGAGGGAGCTGTAGAGCAGTGATCTGTCGTCAATGTAAAATTGCATTGAGAGCTTTTCTCCGCTTCTCAATAGCGTTTTCCAGATCAGTGTAGATCCAGCCCGTGTCTGCCTGACTTCTGGCATTTGCTGCCTGAGGTGGCTGCTTCATTTTGCCTAATGGTAGGGCTGGTTCTGGAGTCTTCTCTGGCCCTAGGAATTTATGGATGCTGCTGTCTCTGGGGAAGTAAAAGAGATCCCAGATGAAGAGAAGTAATGAGTTGGAGCAGCCCCGACTAGTAGTAGTAGTAGTAATAATAATAATAATAATAATTTTTATTTATACCCCGCCCTCCCCAGCCAAGGCCGGGCTCAGGGCGGCTGAGTAGTAGCAGCAGCAGCAGCATTATTACAGTTTATTACCTGCCCTTCCCACGAAGGTCCCAACAATTAAAACACAGCAAAAATATTTAAACACAACAATTCCCAATGTTAAGAACAACTTCAAATTACAATAATAAGGTGGGTCCTAAAAATATACGTCTTGGGTACCAAAAGCCAAGGCAAACAGGTGTATCCTCAGCATTCACCCAAATCTGTACAATGAAGGTGCCAGACACACCTCAGTGGGGAGTTCCACAACTTAGGGGCCACCACAGAGAATGCCCCCTCTCAGGCCACCATCACCATTGCTTTGGAATAACCAAGAGGGCTCTTTTCACCAATCTTAGCACCTGAGAGCTGCTGTAAGGAAGGAAGCGCTCTTTCAGGTATTTGGGGGCCTGACATGTTTAGGGCTTTATTCCGACCTTATTTGCACTAAACTACAACTGAGGGGCACCTCATATAGCAACAAACCTAGGTTTGCCGCCATATACACACCCAACTGGCAGCACAGCTCAGCTGAGCTCTCAAATAAGTATACCAGTATGACATCCATGTTTGCAAACACAGGATTGTTGCGCTCATAATTCCCTCCCCAGTCCAGTCAGCAGCTGAATCTTACTTCCACAAAGGGCAAAGTTGTGTGGTACACAAAACTCTGTCCACTAGCACCTCATCAGTGGACTTATCTACAGTGGTCAATTAAAACGTTTGCAAACACAGGTTTGTTGTGCTCATAATTCATATTGCTAGGTGCACAACTGAGGCTATGTTTTACTTCCAAGCAGTACCACTTCAGGTAAGGGCTTGCATACAGAGAAGCAAAGAAAATAATAAAACCATGCAAGAAGCAAGAAGCGTTTGAGGTGATTTTCTATGTGGTCCTGGCTTTTCTCTTTCATTTTTGGAGGGCTATTCCAACTATGTGAGCCCTCCGCTGCAGCCTGAAGTGGTACAGCTTTGCCATGTAAATTGGCACCATCTTTGATGCTCCCCCTCCCCATGTCTCATAATATTTTTTTCTTGCATCTCTAGCTGTTCCTGTACTTTTAATGTCATATATGGCATTTTTATTGTATTTATCATTCTAAATTATACCCTGCCTTTGAAGACTTGAACTCAGTGACAGCCAGTAGATCAAACAAGAAAGCAAATAAATAAAATAACAGTAAACTTATGGTTTAGACTGTAATCCTAGACCCACTCCTGGGAGTAAGCCCCATGTAACTTACTCCCAAGTGCATTGGGGCTTACTTCTGAGTAGACAGATATAGGATTGTATATGGAAGGTGCAATGCCCAGAATAAGAACAACAGGGCTAGGCATTACTGGACATTCTGAGGCCTTTGAGATGCCTCTACCATGTATATTTTAGTACTGAGGCTTCTCTACGTCTGAGCTGTGACCCTGGTCCAGCTTGCCCATAATGTTAAACCATAGTTCATATTTCACTTTGATGGTTTGGCTTTATAGCAACACAGGGGCTCGAGTTTGCATGTAATTACAAGCTGTGGTTTGTTGCTTGTTGCTCCCAGATATTTAAACCTTGGTTTAACATTGCGTGCAAACCAGGCCATTTTAAGCTTTGGTTGCTAGCATGCTTCACCGCAGGTGCTTTTCCTCCATGCCATTCCTAAAGATGGTTGAAGGAGACTGTTTAGAAATTGAGAGGTTAGGTCAAAAAAGAAGCGCATCATTAGTACTTAACCTATGATAATATAAATATGTTACCTACTTACTTAGGTATCCTTGCGATTCTTTCTGCATGGCTGTTATCGGACAGTCTTTGTGTGTTAACAATAACTGTTTCAGCTGTGCTACCTCGTTTTTCAACATGGAAACCTCATTCTGGAAGGAGATAAGAGATTTTTTACTTTAACAAATGTATACATCTTAAGAGGAGACAACTTTGCATGCTTTTCATTGTAATAAATATAGTAGGCTTGCATACAGTTTGAATCTTCATGCAATTATTTTTTCATTGTAGATATACTGGGACAAAATCCATATCCTGCCATATGCCTTAAAGTCTACTGTGTATCTGCTGTGTCATTTTATTTTTTAAAAAATCATTCTTAATAGGATTATTGCTCTAGAGCACGACAACCACAGCAAATGAGGCAGCTCTACTGCTCATTAGGATTGTGCTTTAGGATCCCAGTATCAGATTGCTGCTCTGTGTCCATTTAAAAAAACCATTAAATTAAATTCTACATATTTAGCAGTGGATTGACAATGAAGTAACCATTTTAAAAAAACAAAACCCAATTCTGACAAATGTACCATGGTGTAGTGGTTAGAGAGGCCAGGATTTGAACCCTCACTTGGCCATGAAGTTCATTGGATGTGACCTTAGGCCAGTCCCTCAGCCTAACCTACCTCACAGGGTTGTTGTGGGTATTTCCCCTTTGGGGAAAGGGTGAGATATAAATACAGTAAATGAAAAAATGAATGGATGGATAGATAGATAGATAGATAGATAGATAGATAAATGAATGAATAAATAAATAAATAAATGGGCTCTCATGTATACACAGTGCTCCCTTCCTCTCCCTCTCATGTGAACAGTGGCGTAGCGTGGGTTGTCAGCCCCCGGGGCAAGGCAAGTAATTTGCGCCCCCTAACCTGGTAGGGGCAGAGAGCTGCGAGTGCGAGCGCCCCCCCAGATGTTGCGCCCGGTGCGGCCGGCCCCCCCTGCACCCCCACGCTATGCCACTGCATGTGAATGAGCTCTGTGTGAGTATTACAGTATACAAGCAGCTCAGGATTTCGACAAATATCCTTTGAAAACGAGGCCCAATATTACAAAAGACTTTAGCTACAAATAAATGGATTGGAGCCTCGTGTTTTGCTCCTTGAATGGAAGAATCCCTTCTGTGGACACAATTCTTCTTCTGGAAACAGAAGCTTCTTCCATTTCCGGAGCAAAAATGTTATCAAAACTTAAACTTGTAACTGTTTTAAAAAGAGAACTACAATGACTCTATTGGCTTGCCTGCAAAATTATCTCTTCTGCAGTATTGGCTAGGCTAGCAAGGTCAGACGGAATGAATCAGAGATGGAAATAAGGCGCGGAAATGACTGCTGTGACGAAAATCATCCCTGTAATCCATACAGACTATATTCATCCAATTCAGAAAAGACTGTTGCGAATCGGACGTGCTTGTCTCTAGCTTGCACATGTATACGTATGATGTAGCATTAAATACATGCTTCCAGTTGATTTTTAATTCACTCATTGCTTTTGCAAGCAGGAAATCATATTAATTTGGTAGAAACGACCAGTTTTTATATTATATAAAAGGTTAGGCTTGTCACCAAACTGATCCCAATTGGTGTCAATAAATTTAACAGATAGATTTTCTGCTTCACTTTTTCTTTAAAATAAAATGAATTATTCCAACTCCAGCAGAACATTTCTGACTATCAAATTCATCTTCATTAGTAAGAAATCCTGTAACAAAGGGAAATCTATGAATTTTTAACTTTCCTCTTTCATATTGAGCTGCGGCACATTGATTGCAATGTGTAGATTACAATGTCCTACAGTGGAACTGGGACCATATAGAAGACAAAGAAACAGAGACAGGGGGAACCCTTTTTCTTATGGGCAAGTTGAAATCCACCTGGAAATTATCCTTTGCATATTATCATCTTATAATGCGTTGCATTCATTCTGATGTGATTTCCACGTAAGAATTTCCCATTCTGTGCCCATTGATAGCGCACAGTCCTCACTGAACCCTTTTGGTATTCCCTGCCCACCTTACAGTCCCCTCCCCCTTATCCTTCTGGGTTTACCCAATCTTCCTGATTCCCTCTCTTGTATGTGGGCAGTGCCATTTTAGCTACATAAGGATTGGCATCCTGCGAATGAATTTGCTATTAGTACACAAGGTTGTCTTAAAATGTCACTGTTTGCGGTGAGAAAAATGATCGGTGCAGAGTTTAGTCCACTTCAGACCATGGCTCTGTACTTAAAATGGAGGGTGAAGATCATTCGTTCCCTTTTGCTGTCTGGTAGTACGAAGGCGAAAGGCCCAGGCCAGATGAGAAAGGCTTCCTATCTCTGTGCACATCACTCATCTATTCCATACCTGAACAAAGATGCAATGAACAAAAGGTGTTTCATGCTGTTTGCTCAGAATGTCTTTATATGTGAGCCTGCTTCCAAATCTTCTTGGTTTGTGTGTGTGTGTGTGTGTGTGTGTGTGTGTGTGTAGATAGATGATAGATAGATAGATAGATAGATAGATAGATAAATAAATAGATACAGAGATAAAGGTAAAGGGACCCCTAACCATTAGGTCCAGTCGTGGCCGACTCTGGGGTTGCGGCGCTCATCTCGCTTTATTGGCCAAGGGAGCCGGTGTACAGCTTCCAGGTCATGTGGCCAGCATGACTAAGCCACTTCTGGCAAATCAGAGCAGTGCACGGAAACGCCGTTTACCTTCCCGCCGGAGCGGTACCTATTTATCTACTTGCACTTTGAAGTGCTTTCGAACTGCTAGGTTGGCAGGAGCAGGGACTGAGCAACGGGAGCTCACCCCATTACGGGGATTCGAACCACCGACCTTCTGCAAGTCCTAGGCTCTGTGGTTTAACCCACAGTGCCACCCGCGTCCCTAGATACAGAGATAGATGATAGATAGATAGATAGATAGATAGATATAGATAGATGATAGATAGATGATAGATAGATAGATAGATAGATGATAGATAGATAGATGATAGATATAGATAGATATTGTTCAGATTCTCTGTGTTTGTGTTAGTAGCCTAAAGTGTAGCAGCACCAGTTTAAGTCAAGAAGGTCTTGCTGGTGCAGCAGTGACCCAAGATGCAAACAGTGCCTCTCTGTGTCCTAGGCATGTCCTAGACAGCAGCCCGCACCTGAAGTTGCATGTTTGTCTGGGTGAGTTCTTCTGCTTTCTTTTCCAGTGACATCACCCAGACCTTCCTCTTCTGTCTGCAGCGTGTGGCAGCTGCTCGGTTTCGTTCCAGAAATTTCCGCCGCCTCTCATCTGGGTCTTCGTCCACCACTCTCCTTCGGCGCCCCCCAGTGGGCTGAGGCGGCTGTATTGTCTGTGTGGGCTGCATCTGTTGGGCTGCTGCTGATACCTAATGAGAAACATAGCTGATCTTAATTAAGTAGCTAGTAAGGGGATGACACCATAGCTGACTGTGGAATAATAATAATAAAAATAAAGATCAACTGTAATAATAATAAAAAAAAATACGACCGGGATATGTTCTTTGAATACAGACATTTTGGCAAGATATGAGAGTGGCAGAAGTTCAAAGACTCCACCAGATGCCCTTAAATTACTCTTCAACTAACAGCCTGCATGGACCAGGAAGATGTTTTGGAAAATGGCCTTTTTGAATTGCAGCAGAGAGGATGTTTTATTTTATTTTATTTTGCTCCATCGTATTAAAAAAAAATGTTTCATTTCATTTCAAGAACAGTTTTTTTAAAAAGCCAGTCAGTTCAAATGTGAAACATCTAAATCACACCAGTGACTTGCATTAATCACGAAACAGAAGGAGCTTTGGAACCCTTAATTTTGTTCCTAATTTAAAGACGTGCATTTTCCTTTGCACTGCATGTCTTGTTTACACAGATAGCTATCCTGAGGTAACAACCCATTAATTTGCTGTGCTTTGGATTTATGAGAAATAAATAAATCTTAAGATGGAAGCAGGCTTTGACCCAAGTGGGCAATTAAGGGGTGTCCTATTATCCCCCTTTTCCATTTTCTTGGGGAAACTGAGGTGATTCACTGATGAGTTTATGGGAACTAAAAAGAAATTAAGTTCTCAGAACCATTAATGTGACAGTTCTGTGAGGAACTGGAACACCTCATAAGACACATGATGGATTTCATATTGCTTTCCATCTCAACCCGTTCATGGGTACTACACCAGGGAGGACAATTCTAGGCCAGTGAGCTAGCTTTGTTGACTTCTTAGCTTTGCACCAGCACGACATGATCCTTTCAAGTAAACAATCCCTGCAAAACCTTCCGGAGTGTCATGAAGGATTGCTAACACAGGCTGCGCCACACATTTTTGCCATCTGAGTTTGTGAATGTGCCTCAAAATTTTTTACAATGACACCACAACAACTTTCAGCTGCTGGTTGGTTTCCAAATAGTAAAAGTCAAATGGCAGCACGCGTAGCAAATCCAAGTTGTTTGACCATGAGTAAGGCAATCACTACTTTCATAATGAAATTACTATTGTATGCCCAAGCACAGGCCCCATGCCATCCATCTCACATTTTAGCCTTCTTGCTGGATTCTGTGAATTGGTCCTCAGTGTCTATCACCCCCATCTTGGCTTGAGAAGTTTATGTTGAGTAATGCCAGATGCCCCTTCCAGCAGGGATATATATGTTGCCTCTACAGCAACACACCTGAAATGTAAAGGCCTCAAAGGTCTCTTTTAAACTGTCAGTCTAACATCAAAAGCCACAAGCAACACCTTCTGAGCCATCAAAGGTTTGTTGTTTACATTGCAGGACACGGACATCTTTGCACAAGCCTTTCTGCCTTCTCCCTTTTTAATTCAAGCTGTAAATTCTGTTTCTACTTCTCAGGTTGGTTCTCTTATACATAACAGCCCTTTCCACTCCTTTAATGTTGTTTTACTTGAGTGAAAATGTGTTCCTTTTCAGCCTCTTGTTCCTCTGTTGCCTGAATATTCTTAGATGGCATGGTGGGACAAACCCTGGTAAAAACAGGGCTCTTGTACCTCACTGCATATGCAGGAAAAGGTAGACCAACTTACACAACATGCAGAAAATGTGGCCAGAGTTGTTCTGTCCAAAGTTTGGCATATGCTGGAAGCATACCCTCCAGAACCTTGAAGGCAAAAACCAGGAAACCACCTACCCATTTTTTACGCAAGAGAAGGGTGGCCATTTTGGACGGTGTGATCTCGCATGATTTCATGCTGCGATTACCCTCCCGAAAAGCACATTTTGGGGGCATGGAGCCTCCAAACATGTGTTTTTCAAGGCAAAAGATCGTGGTCTTGGGGGGGGGGGAAGCATTTTTTTCTGGAGAGAAATTGCGGTGCAAAATTGCACGAGATCATAGTGACCAAAATGGCCACCGTTCTCTCATGAGAAAAAAATGGGATGTCCCGGCTTTCTTGGGACACTTGCAGGGTATGTGAAATAATCACTTGATAGCTTACCACAGAAGGGAAGCTCTTGCATCTCAGTCCACATTACACCCCAGCTCATAATGTGTTGCCCGCTGACATGGTAAATGTACTCCATGGTTCCGTTCAACACATGGATGAGTTCTTTACAGATCTGCCCAACACATATTCTGGGTGCATCAACATGGCTATGCCAATGCTCTTACAGATGTATTATTTAGTATATGCTCCAAAGGCTGACAGGAATGTGACACTGTTTGTGCTTATGTGATGACAGAGGATCGTGGAAGTGCATAGACTGCAGCTTTTAGAGCTTCTGACTCATTTGAAACACATGAATGTGTTTTGTTATGTAGATAATGTAACAGAATCAATTAAAAAGGACACAGAATATCATCATATATAATTTTTTTGTTAGCACATTTCTGACTATAATTGGCAACAAGGTGTAATGTAGGGTTGGCCTTTTGGGGGTGGACCAAAGTTGTTGAGATTTTTTTAGTGATTTTCCTGGACATTTCAGTGATTTCTACCAGGACGCTGTTTGCAAGGGCTGAATACCAGCTATGTCCAGGAAATTACAACCTTGCTGTCTCAAAGTTCTTCTAATTCATCTGAAAGAAATTTCAGTATTAAAACCAAACATGTGTGAAATATCTGAATTAGGCCAGCCGGCACAGAGCAGAACAGAAAGGGAACTGCTAAATTGGCTGGGCTTTGCCTTGATCCCTGATCCTGTATGTCTCTCCAATTGTTTATAACCCTACTGCTATATTTTTAGCCATTCATTTTAGCAACCCCATAATTCATTAGGTTCTGCAGGGCTGTTAAAAACTTTGAAATTTAATACAGGGGCATGGCATAAAATAATCAAAGTTATGGCAAAAGGGGAGTGTAGCTCCTAGCAATTCAGATCATGCACTGGTTTTGACATGAACCTTGAAACTTAAGTATTTGGTTCAATAGAAAGAGTTGGTTAATAATTAGTAAAGTGTACCATAAGATTAATGTGTCTGCTGAAGCAGTCTGACCCCCCAAAGAGGCCAATACTGAGGGGAATTATAGATGGATTTTGAAAGCAATAACCTTATGTTTATTACTCACTCAAACCATCTTTTATCCCAGTCAATGCCCTCTTCAAAAAGTGTCATTGCTTTTGTGTTCCCTTGAGGAATTCAAACTGTTCTGTTGTCCAGGGAACTGCCTGACCTATAGATCTTAAAATCTCCACCCATCCTCCAAGCAGCACCGCACAATGTTTTTTGAACAAATATCTCTTTTACATGTCCTACAGAAAAGGAACAATTTCTACTAAAGCCCATGAGACTGCTCTTTGTGGGTTTTGGCAACAGCCCTTATCTGTTGTTTCATCCTTCCATGTGCAAATATTAAATCTTTATCTGTTTAGAAGGAAGGTGTAATTATCTTGGAGTTTGGTAACAATTATTTCTGAACGGGCAGATGAAGGACTGTACCTGATTCTCCCAAGGCACCAATCCTAAATACATACACCCAGAATTAAACACCACGGAAATGGAATTTAATTCATGGGTGCAAGATGAACTTCGGCATAACTGCTATAACTTGGCAAAGGCAATTTGCATATGGCAAGAGGTCTTGTGTGAATCGATTGCCTTTCCTGATCCAAGTTCCATGTGTGCAAAGAGTGTTGACAGTGCGGGTGGAAAAGCCCTGCATTTAGTTGAGGGCTGCACATGCACAGTTTTTACCTAAATCAGGACCTCATGTACAAACTCTTAGTACTGTTGAGTGTTGCATTGTTGAGTACCTCTTCTGAGGAATGGAAGAACTAATTCCAGGCATCTCAATTGTTCCTCTCTGAAAGTGTAGATCAGTACTATCAAAGCTAGTAGTATTCCTTCACCACCATCTCTTTTCATACACAAGAGTCTCTACTTAAGGGCCAATGTATATATTTTTCAAATCACAAATGACAATTGGCTATGTCCATCTCAATTATTTGTGAACTGCTTCTTTTGTCAGTTAGTGTCCAACTTGTATATACGCTTCCTTCAAACTTCTATCTAGTGGAATGTTAGAAGGAGGATGGAATGAAGTTATGTGGCCTTAGCAGAAATATTATAAAGGAATAGGTAAGAAAAAAAAGATTGATAATGGAGGAAAAGAGGAAAGGTAAAGTCATATTATATTAAGATAAATTAGAGGATAAAAAATTGGGAAAGATGGAAAGGATTTGCTGAGATAGATAATTGAACTAGAATACAAAAAGGGGAGGTGCGAGGAGGTCAAGGAAACAAGTAAATGAAAGATAAGTTAGGGGAAGGTTCGTTATATGTGTTGTATTGTTTATGTATTGTATTGTTTTTATTGTATTGTTTTTATGTATTGTATTGTATTGTTTATGTATTGTATTGTTTCATTCGTTCTTTTGTGTTTTCTCTTTTCTGCCCCCTTTTTTTCTTTAAAAGTAATAAACATTGTTTAAAACAACAACAACAAACAAACTTCTATCTAGTGGGTCAAACATTGCATTCCAAGCAATGAGAAATTCAGATCCATCTCTTAATGATTTCACTTTCTTCTTTCTCTGGTATTACCATTCTAGAGTCCCACAACTTTTCACCTTGGCACCATTTGTCACTATCCTGTAACTTATGTGTGTGGTTTTTTTAGCCCACGTGATCTTAGAAATTGGATTTTTGATCAGGATGTCAACCAAGACAGAGCATCCATCATTGCCGTCCGTTACTCTACTTGGTACCCCCAAATTAAGATCAATCACTCAAGGCCCCATTACCTTGAAACTCTGACCTTCCCACAACTATGCAGGGCCTTTGTAGAACTAAGATTCCAACAGATGCCCTCGGCCTATTTAGAGGGGAGATACCGGGGAATTCTCCATATGGATCACAAATGTATACATGCATCTCATCAGGTAGAAGACATTACACACTATCTGCTGGTTTGCCCCCCTGTACACAACACCCAGAGGAAAATTTATATCAGCAATTCTTAATTGGCTTCCGGGTCAATCCACACAGGAAGTGATAGTTGAACTCCTAGCAGATAAACATGTGTACATAACACACCAGGTAGCCAAGGAGCTCCGTTCCAGCTATGTGAATGCACTGCAATCTTAAATTTTAATGTTGTAAATTTCCTTTATATTGTTAACTGCTACAGGTTACGTTACATGATTTTAAATGAAAGTTTTCCTTTTATTCTCTGTCGTCCATTGTAAAGGCCTTTGGCTACATACAATAAAATTGACTGATTGACTGATATACAGAATGTATAATTTCACATTTTTTTTAGGATTGCAGGTTGTTTTAAATGGTTTTTAATGTTGTATTTTAGATTGTTGGAATCTGCCCAGGGACATTAGGATGAAAGGTGAGTAAATAATATTTTTAATCAGCTTTGCTCCTCTGCTGTGTTTAAATCTTGATGGCATTCTAGAGAAAAAAACTTCATGCAAACTTCCTCTGTTGTTTCACATCTAACTTTAATGTTTAATCTTATATTCAGCTTGGTTTCAGTTTTACTCTGGGTATTGCATTAACCTGGTGGATTTTATCCCACTGAGATTGAAAAACCCTCAACGGTAAAAATAAAAATGTTATTTTCCTATAGGACTGATTCTCCGTAACATCCATAAAATTTTTATAGTAATGACATGTAGGTTGCTATGGTATATAAAACAAACAAACCATGGCACATACATGGTCAAATGTTGCCCCAAAACACATGTGAAAGGCTAGTTATTTCAAGACATTTTGCAGCAATACACTTGAGCAGCTGAAAACCTCGTGCGACAGACACTTCTGCAGCTGCTGTGTGGCAGCAGATACATGAATACTCTGTGGGAAATACTGCTGTAACTCACAGAAATGGGTCCTGCAGCATAAAGTGTGGACCTGCCTTGAGATATATTCATAACTGTAGACTTCTTAAACCTGAAAATTTGATTCAAGCTCTTTGGAAGGTGGCAACTGGTGCAAGCAATGATACCTACATTTAGAAACGTGTTTGAACTTCGACCCCAACATAATCCACTTTAGGTTTTCGGCATAGATTCCTGAAGTACAATGCCCACCTTGATGCAGATTTTTTTTTTAATAGTCCTTGATATAAAGTGAAGGTGCCAATGAGCAGTGCCAGATTTACACATAAGCTAAACAAGCTATAGCTTAGGGCCCCACTCTCTTATGGGCCCCCAAAAATAATTTAGAGAAAAAAACCCTGGATGTACATTTCCAAAATATAAGATAAAAAAGAAATAAAATAAAACCTACATACAGCAACAGTGTTTTGCTCCTATGATGTAAGTAATGGGCCCCGCCTGCTAGCCTGCTCCCTAAAATATCACTGGTTTGCTCCTTTCTATATACAGGGTGCCTACATTCTGCAAGGACTGGCTGCACGGCAACATGTGCAAATGGCTTTAGATACCTATTAGGTCCATAAATTACCATACAGCATATATTCAACACAAAAAACAGCAACAATTTGTTGTTGACAAAGGACAGCTGGACATATAAAGGGCCCCATTACCTTCAGTAGCTTAGGGCCTCATCAAACCTAAATCCAGCCCTGCCAACCAGTACAGAAAGAGCTGGAGAAAATCAAAACCAACGTAAAAGACAATGCGAACATTTGATTTTAAACCCGAATTTATATCGCAGAATGTATTTTGAGGAAGTTCTACCTGTGCTTGCCCGCCTGTGTGCAGGGGTGGATGTGGCGAGGTCTGATGATGCGCTGGGTGCGCATGAAGGTGAGCGTGAGAGTGGTGGTGCGGGTGGTTCTGCTGGTGATGCGTCTGAGGGTGGTGCGCTGGGTGCTGATGCTGGTGTGGATATGGGTGATGAGGTGGAAGCGTCTGGTGCTGATGCGGATGTGTGTGCATATGGTGGTGAGCTGTCTGGTCCTGTCGGGAGCTCATCATCTCCATCATATGGCCCATGCTGTTCATATTTCCATTTGACATCCCTGCAGGATGATGAGTCAATGCTGCCTTCAACCTCTGCAACAAAACAAAAAAAGTTTGTTTATAAAGTCAGTCCACAGGCGAGGAGACGTCATATTCGTTCTTTGCATTTGTTGGCCGCTGTCTACAAAAGAAAGGTCTCAAAGCAACGTGACAAAATACAACCATTAAATCGTCAGAAAATTATCCATGAAGATTATGTGCGGCTAAGATTTGTCACAACCATCGTCGGTTTTGTTAACTGACAAAAATGTAGCCACAATTAAACACTCGGTAGCCCTGTTAGAATCGCATTTGAAGGGGGAAATGTGAATATTCCTGAGGGAAGCAGAACCAAAATTACGGCAGAAAGCAGTGGAGAAACTCAAAAAAGTGTTGGAAAAATTAACTGATTAACACCAAATTATTCCTCAAGTGTTTTGAGAATAGGATGCTGAAAGTATATAATATATAATTCAATACAATATTCTCACATTTAAAACACAGCTATTTAATGCAACCATATGGTGATGTAGGAATTGCTTTGTTAAAGGGTGCTCAGTGGAACCTCAGTGTAAACATAGATTCGAATCCAAGGAATTGTGAGCTGAGGTAAAAATGAGGGCTGGTGGCAGATGGAGGGCCTTACAGCACCACAACAGAGCTTGGTTATAACAGCCTTCAGCATATCAGCCACTATGGGTCATAAAAAGGACTTGCTCAAGGGCTGTGCTCAGAGTAACTTTTCTGGATTTGGAGACATTTTTTCTCAAAATCTGCTTGGTTGGAAATATCCCTTCAGTAAGTTAAAGCCTCTTTCTGTTAGCAGATGAAACACCTTAGATCTCTGGATCAAAGCTGTATTTGTTTGTGATATTTTGTATACCGTTCTTTAAAATAAAACTATTATTTATTTCAAGGTGTCCTAGAATAACAATTCAAACAGCAGAGGCACAACAGCACTTAAATAAAAATCAATAATATTTTAAAAGGCTCTTAAAATGCCACTATTCTATAAATATCAATTAGTATATAGTTACAATAAAAATAATAAAAGTCACCGTTCATCTACACACAAACATACCTGATTCGTAAAAAGAGGAGGAATATATTAAAAATGCCATTTAAACAAGGATTCAACACATCCAAAGCTAAAAGTCTTTTTAGAAAACCGACTAGGTTTCTTTCTTTTATATTTTAGTAATACTGTGCTCTTACTTTTGCCTTCTTTGTTTATGCTGAGGTTCCATTGGAAACACACACATACACACACACACACACACACACACACACTAATGGCATGGTGTGCTTACATGAAAACCTCATGTTTTAAATTGAGTGTTGATTTGTTTGTTTGTCTGCTTAATTGGTTTTTAATGGCCTCTGATGCATTAGGTAATTTGGAATGCTCCCGTATGAAATTTGTTTTAAAACCCAGTATTTCTAGGTTCTCCTTTTGAGGTTTGTCTCTGTCGACGTGCATATCTCCTATTTGGAAAAAGTTCGGAAGTGTGGGGATGAAGGAAGCACAAATCACTCATCCAGTTTCCTCCAAATGTCTGGTGTGGCTTTTGTCTGACAATGCCAGGGACTGAACAATAGGATGTGCTTTTCTGTTTCAGAACCTCAGAGCCTGGAATGTAACAAGTTATCAGCCACACTCAAATAAAACAGCAACTGTTTCCATCAGACTAAAAGGTTAATTGCTGGCATTAAGGAGAAAACAATGGTGAGAATATTGAAATATTTGCTGGAGCAACCGAACATTAAATGCACATTGTAGTCTAAGCGGTCCTCATCTTTTATTTTACCTTAGGGATAATGCTTCAGCTTTAATATAGGTGAAATATGTCAACCTGCCTGGGTGCAGCAGCTCTGATTTCCCTTAACTTATTGTGGAATAATCAATTTCCGTAGTAATGAAAAGGCAACAATGCTACCAACCTCCTGTTTTGAACTCAACACGGCTAATGCCTTTTGGTTCAGGGGCATAAAGTGATCTCTTTCCAGGAATAGGATTGTTTTCTTTCAGTTCGTGTGATCAACAGATTTCAGATATCCATTTCATTCAGTTTTGCCGTACACATCAGATGAAAGAATTCCTCCATACCAGACTTTAAACGTGAAGAATTCACCACATGCAGGCCGGCCTCTGGACTGCAGCCAGAAGAGCACAAAATATGTGATACAAGTGTTGATAAAGCATCACAGGCAGAACTCAATTCTTAAAATAACCCTTAGCTGCTTCTTCTGCTATAAAGTACTGTTCAAAGTTCAAAAGCCTGCATTCATTTTCAACACCAAGATTCCCCTTATCCGCTTTGCGTATCTCACATTTTCACCTAATAACCATCCAAAAACAGCACGGCATTTGCCAAACAACCACTTATTTCAGAGAAACATATTTTTCTCCGCTTGTGCGGAATTTTCTGGGAAAGAGAGAGTCTTCCCCTAGATTCCTCCTCGACTTCGGCTACTGCTACACAACCCTTATTCAGACATGGTCATACATTTTTCTTTAAGAGGGCTTGCAACTTAATGTTATCTGCAAAAGAGAGACATGGAGGGGAGATATCAGGTGGCAGTGCAGATGCAGAGGAGATAAGGCTGCTATTGGCCCAGGACCAGGAAAGCTTTCGTTGGAGACCAAATGCAACATTTCACCCACTCAAAATGGCTGCACGTCCCCCTCACGTTCAGAAAAACAACAACGACAAATAAAGAAGAAAATATGGAGGGTGGCAGACACCAATACTTTAGTAACTTTAGTTTCTCAGTATGCGTAACTCAGGAATCCAACGCAAGCAATACAATATTGAGTTTTCATCCATTTAAACAGGGATGAGGAACTGTGGCCCTCCAGATGTTGTTGGCTATGGTGCCTGGAGCTGGTTGCAGCTGGGAGTCTAACAATAACATCTGGATGGCTTCAGGTTCTTGCCCCCTGTATTAAAATGTACTATACAGTGGTACCTCAGGTTACATACGCTTCAGATTATAGACTCCGCTAACCCAGAAATAGTGCTTCAGGTTAAGAACTTTGCTTCAGGGTGAGAACAGAAATTGCACAGCGGCAGCATGGCAACAGCGGGAGGCCCCATTAGCTAAAGTGTTGCTTCAGGTTAAGAACAGACCTCTGGAACAAATTAAGTACTTAACCCGGGGTACCACTGTATTTCACACAGCATATACAGAGACCAGCATGAACAGACTCATTTCCATCTGAAGGGTTCTTCAGGCACTGTGGTGGTGATCTCCCTGGAACAGAGTTACTTTTGGCTAATCCAGAACTGACCGACCTAGTTATGCTCGTCTCTATTTAAGTCAATAGGACTAATTGAGTTTTACCATGTTTAAATATTCCTCCTTTTCCCCATTACACTGGGAATCCAATTTGGGCACAGAGGTTGGTCAACCTGGCCATGATGACGATGCGCAAAAACTCTCTCAGCCAAAAAGCAAAGCAAAAAAACCCTCCCACTTGTTTTATAGATCTGGTATCTTTACGTTGGACAACTGCGCCATAAATTAGGTTATGGGTCCCCAATTAACTTACTGAAAAACAGAAGCACTGCAGCCACTCAAAAAGCAAAACAAGCAACTTATCAAGGAATTCTAATTCATCCTTACCTCCATTACTAAAACAAAAATGAACCCAGCTCTGCTGCCCGCGGTCTTTGCTGTACGTACTGTACACTGAAACGGAGGATCTCTTCGTTTAGGCTAATTTTTTAAAAAATGAACACAAATTCTATCATAGCCACAAAATAGCTGGTGGTAGTAGCTGACGAAACTCACCAAGGAAAGATATAGAAAAATACACCAATCTAAGTCATTTTCAAGCAAGGCATTCTTTTTCAAAGCCAAATCTGTGGCATTAAAAGGGTTGGATAACTACCACTATTTTGGTAAAAGTCCAGTAACGTTATATTAAAGAGTGTTTATTCTGCCCAAATATAAAACTCCCACAAACCCTTATTTGCCAGAATTTTTATAAATGGTGACTATTAGTCTGTAGATGTGCCCACGCACTGTTTGTCCAAATGATCCTACTTTGATGGTGAACTGCACCACTTGCCATTATAAACTGCACACTCCCCAAACTCTCTTCCCCTTTCCCCAAAGTGTCAGGGATGAAAAAGACCTTAATGTGTGAAGGAACACCCAGCTCCAAATGCACACGCACACACACACACACACACACACACACACACACACAACTATAAAAGCTGTGAATTTGATTCTCAGTAGAATACATTATTCTGTTTTCTTTCCACAGACCCTTCAGCCACATCTATTTATTTGAGATTGCAAATCAAGAGAGGCAGGGAGAAGCTTGACGTGCAGCTGGTTTCTGTCAATAGGGGTCATTTGTATGTGGTCTCTGTGCTTTACAAGCTCCTTGTTCACTTTTCCCAATGGGAGGGTGGGCCAGCTGCCCTGGATCCAAATTCTGGTAAGAGACCAGCTATCTACCTCATCTTCTCCCATAGCAACAACAGCAACTGCCCAGCCCCTCTTTAACTTCATGCTTAGGTCAGCGCTCCATTGACAGGAGTGTTACGGAGCCCCTGCAGAACATTTATCAGACACACACAACTACACACCATGCTCTTGCCGTGAATGAGAAGTATTTGGGGAAACATTTTTATTCTTCTGCCTTTAAGAACAGGCACTTAAGACCTTTGAAAAACTGAAAGCTTTGCAAAATAAAGTGACATTGCACCACCCGCAACATGGTCACTGCAATATCAAATTATCTTACATGCATTAGCCAGCATTGCTGGAATAATGTAGACAAAACGTCTTTGATATTGCCAAGTGCTGCTTAGATTCTAATTCATAATATTTCAAGTGGGATCTGCAATGCAAAGTCTTCTTCTTTACTGTTCTAGGCAGCAATGACCTTTTCCATGATACTCCATTTCAGCTTCCCATCCCATAGCTGTCAACTTTCCCCATTTTTTAAGGGAAACTCCCTTATTCCAAATACGATTCCTCGCAAGAAAAGGGAAAAGTTGACAGCTATGTCCCATCCACACATTTCTGGCCACCCCCCGGCAATGGCCAGGCTGTATTTAGAGGCCACAGAACATATTTAAACCCCCCTGAAATGTTTTTAGAGGTCCTCCATGTAAGGGTTTTGCTTTTTTAAAAAGAAAAAGATTTGCACTTAAATCAACCTTGGGGTCCCCCAAGCCTACTGATATTTCTTCACATGCACAACTAAATAAATATATGTATTTATAGACATCTATTGCCCAGCAGCATTTACCACAGAGTCCCAGGGTAGGTCATGTATAGCTCATTATAATGAAACCAGGCAACATCTTCTGCCCCCAGGTTTTAGCTAGATAATCCACGACAAAGAAACTTGAAATTGCATTACAAAAGCAGTTGCATGTTGCAGCAAGGTTACAAGGGCAAGCTAGGCGGTAGACAACTACTGATACATTTAAATTAACCTCTTTTAGTGGTTTAACTTTTGTATCTTTTAAAGTACGGTTGTGAATTTTCCTCGAGGTTTTCTACAATCAAGCCGCCGTGTATGGGTTTGATGAAATAAATAATAATAAACGCATGGTCTGGTGTTGGTTAGCTCAGTGGGTTAGAGCATGGTGTTGATAATGCCAGGGCTGCAGGTTCGATTCCCCATAAGGTACAGCTACATATTCCTGCATTGCAGGGGGCTGGACTAGATCACCAGGGTCTCTTCCAACTCTTATGATTCTATGTACAGTGCTAGGCTTGTGCCAGTGGTGGCCCTAACAGGATCAAACTGAAGCACATGCATCTCACATTCCCCCATAATCTTTTAGGTGGCTTGCTAATGCAGTGCTATTCCATCAAGCTTTGGGAACGTGCAGGTGTAGATTTATATTTATTTACTACTATTATCCAATGTTTTGATGGACTGCTGCTGATTTTTGACATTTGGATCATGCTGTGTGTTTTGGCCTTTTTTAAAAAAATAAATAAATCATGTAATGGGTGCTAGCTACCATGTGGATATTTTCTATGTAAAGGAATGTTTCGATAAGTAAATAAAGAAACAAAGAAATACTGTACATTTATATTGATATTTCATTGCCTTTTAAGATGAATGCATTGAGATGCAGAAGAAGCGCAGGAATGAATCTTATCCCGTGCTTCTCCACCAAACCCTTTAGAGGCAGACAAGATGAAGCTGCTTTTTGTAAACCAGAATTCCACTCAAGATTCGTAAAAAAAATACAAGCTGAATATAATTCATCTCTATCCAGCAACAGAACTGAAGATACTTAACGATGACATTTCAGAAATGGATAGAGCTGTTTATGATGATGACATGTAAGGAACAGCATTCTTTTCTGAACAGAAAACGCCTAATGATTTCAAGAGGGGGACGGCTGTTCCAAAAATCCACATCAAGGTCTATGTCTTAGTTTAGGCAATGCTAATTTGCTAATCTTTGTAATTAGTCCCAGGCTTGTGCCCCTTCAGTTCTCCAACACTGAGACTTACAGCAGTTGGAACAATGACCTGAACTGCTGGGCCGATCTGCATGGGAGTCAGAGTGGAGAGCCAATGTTAAGGATTTGGTTCTGTGGGTGGGGCATTGCTCAGTCCGCAGTGCAGCACGATGTGGGTGGAATTTCTGACCGAAATTGGCAGGATTCTATCAAGTAGGCATCATCCACCCAGTCCAAGCATAAACCATACTCACGGTGGGGGAAATTAATGTGTCATTAAGTGCTGTGAGTGGAGGTGAAAGCTTGTAAACCCTGAGAGACCACAGAGTCTCCTTCTTTAATGGGCATACCTCGTAGTAACAAAATGGACGCCATTAACTGGCTGGCACAGTTTTTCAGCGGTAATATCTACAAAAACACCCAATTTGTTGTCTTATTAGAAGCCTCGTCTTCTTAAAAGCTGCTAGGCTTCCCTTAGTAGTTTCACCTCTTTCAAACTGTGCAGGGTGAAGGGGGGAAGAAGAAAATAAGTGGATTTTGCAACCATTGCAACATGTGAAGAAAATGAAATAAAATAATTTGTTGGTGTAGGCCGCATGCCACTGAACTTAATGGTGAAGTTCATATGGATCCTAATGAGTCTACTTCTTCCCTCCTTTCTCACTGCTAAAGAACGGGACCACAATCCCGAAAGAAAGGAGGATAGTGCTGGGATACGGCCAGTAGCCCAAAGAAAGTGAATGAAGGACAAGCCCAAATTTAACAAAACTGAATGGGGAAAACTGCAAATGTGAGGTACGTACAGGTGCTGACGGAGCCTAGGTCAACTCTTTTGCAGTCTTTGTTCAGGACAGGTATTACACATGGCTCTAGGTCAGGGTTTCCCAAACCTGGATCTATGGCTGTTTTTAGACTACAACTCCCACCATCCCTGACCACTGGTCCTGCTAGCTAGGGGTGATGGGAGTTGTAGTCCAAAAAGAGCTGGAGACTCAAGTTTGGGAAACCTAGCTCTAGGTGACCCTTCCTTCGATCTTTGAATACAATGTCGCTCTACCCACTGTCCGGAAAACCTGCAACAGCTCTGCTTATTATTTGGAGATCACGGCTATACAGACACAGAGAACAGTTCACATTTTCTTGTCTGGTGTGTGTGAGAGAAACCCTATCAGAGCAGCCCTAAAGCTGTTTGGCATTAAGCAGAGATACCACTGGAGAAAGCAGACACTGCAGTATTAAGCTAGCAAACCACATCACACACCCCATTCATTTTAACAAGTATCTTGCGGGCTTAAGCTGTGGCAACCTCGGATCTGAACGCGCCTCGCCGGTGGAACAGATGATCTCCCTTTCCCACAGAATGCTTGCATCTTACCACAGTCTAGGAGCTTATCTGCTATCAGCCTGGGCAAATGAAATAAGTTCTTCTCGTACAGCTACTTCTCCTTGGAAGACTGCCAATGTGTAGAAGGCAGGTTGTGGGAGAGGCAGACTCAGTGGTGGTGCGTTCAAAGAAGGGGGTTAAGGTGACTGCATCTTTTCTAGTTATTTTCCCTCCTGTGGTTAAAGCCAGGAGAGATAATTTATCCCATGTTTTGATGGTGCTCCAGTTGGCAGCAAAGAGAGCTGTTTATTAATTTGCTCAGTCCACCTACTTATCAGCACAGGGCTTAAAGGTGCAGTCAAGCTGTGCTGGTTTCAGGAAAATTAAGGAACGGAAGCGTTTTTCAGCCTGTTGCTCTGACAGTGCATGCCAATTGTATCTTTTGGTGCGAAAGGGCCTTACTATGGAAGACAAGTGAATTTTCTGCGTTTTGGGGGTAGACTTCTAGTGATGTCTATCTTTCTCAAAACTTACCCAGAATTAGGGATGGAAGCAATTGTCAGTTGTAGTTGTCTCACTTGGTCATTTTTCTACTCTGAAATTCAGTTCTTCACATTTCCACAGCAACTTGTGTTTTTAAAAACATAATCCTCATGGTGCAGTGGAAATTTCTTCTCAGAAACACAATTTTTGACTAATGCACATGCTTTTGCAAGCAATTTCCCCTAATATAAGTTAGGTTACTTTCACTATGTTATTCATTTTCATGCACAATTTCCATATATATATATATAGTAAACATTGGTTGGCTAGAGAATTGCATCACAAAATTTGGATAAGTGTGAATTCTGAAGGTTAGTTGTTTTGGTCTGTGTTTTTTTTAAAAAAGATTTACCATTAAATATGAACCCCCCCCCCCCTTATTCATACCCTTCATTCCTCCCTTTCAAACACACATGGGTGAAATGAAATACTTATAATAATATAATCATAGAATTTTGGAGCTGGAAGGGACCACAAGAGACATGAAGTCCAACTCCTGCAATGCAAAAATCTCCTGAGATTAAGAGTCTCCTGCTCTACTGATTGAGCTAACTTTAAAAAGAAAAAAAAGGTAAGCATTTAGGAAATAACATATTTTCTTTCAGAATTTGCATTTGATTTTTAAAAGCCTTGTAACTTTTCTGTTAGCGCCACCCTTATCCTAGCATGACCCAGTGCTATAATTATGACATGCAGTCTGCACATAATGGGCAGAGAAGTTGCTTTACTGTGTTTCTCACTTAAGAAAAAAATTCAGAAGAAAAGAGGAAGATGAAGAACGTTATTGAAGAATGAATACAAAACACTGTGTGAAAGCGAAAGTGGTCAAAATGGTGGGACATTGGTTTTGGGTGGTGACTTTCTTTCCACAGCTCATTAGTTATGAGACTAGACGAATTTCCCCATGCTGTTGTGATCTACAGCAGTGGAATGCACTGGAATGTGTGTTTTTTAATTTCTTTATTTTATTTAAAAACATTTTTCAGCTGCTTAATATTTTTTTTTAAAAAAAAACCCAAGCTGCATAAAAATAGAAAAAATAAAATACAAGCAGCATCAAAACAGCATAAAAACTAGAAAAGCAGTATTATAAAAACAGGAATTCAGTAAAAACAAATACCAATATTATGTGTCGGAGAAAGCCTGGTTGAAAAGACAAGTCTTTATAAGACTGTGTTTTATGTATGGCAGTTGGAAGTGCCTTTTTTTTTTTGTATATCCTCTTGATTAGTCTTTTTTGGGAAGTTTTAAATTAAAAGTGAAACAAAACTTTTAGAACTCTAAAAAAATTGCAGGAAGACATGACCATAGGAAGTTACGCCGTCCATTAAATCAGAAACTACAGCAATATCCGATAGGAGCCATAAAAACTCATGCAACCATTTCCTCCACAATTTTCCACAGTCCCTTACTAATTGTATTAGCTTTGTGTTGCCTTTCTCTTTTTAAAAATCAAAACGATTGGCATAGGAAGATTTTAGGAGCAGACTGTACTTCGGATTCTGGTGCGCATTTGTGCACCTTTCAGTTGCTTCGAGTGAGAAGACGTTGCTTTTCTTGCTTCTGCTCATACGAAATGCCTTCTTCATCACACACAAACCCACAAAGTTCTAATTTAGAACTTCCTATTTCTACTGATATAGCTAAGCGTTTTATTCTTTTAAATGGCATGGCACAAGCACATATCAGAACGGCTCTAGCTGGAATCGGAACAGCAATCTCCACGGCTATGCCTATCGCTTTATTCGTTTGAGATCTCCGCTGTTGCACACATGTGTTTCGTATGAAAATCTGTTTTTAAACTCATATCCCAGCAAACTTTTTTACAGATAGAATTAGAAAACGCCTCTGCAGCAGGAATAGGTTTGAGCTCAAAACGGGTGTTTCTAAGAGTATTAATGAAGATATCCTGGAAGGCTGTTTTGCTCACCCTTCTTGTTTGAGTCTGAGGCTCATTCCACCCCCCCCCCTTGGATTTTTCTTCTAAATTATTTAGAATTGAGACTCTATATGACACACAATCCCATTATTATTTGGGAAACACAACAACAGCATTTCATAAATTCTTCATTTATCTCACTGCAACCACATTGAATAGTTTTGTGCAAATGAAGCTTATAATTACTCCTATAAATCAGCCCAATGTGGTATTTCTTGTGATCTCTTTCAACAGCCTCCCTCGAGGATAGGAATCCCATCTGCTTCCCTCCATTCAGGCTAATTGAAGGGCACTGACTTTTCAAAATGGATTCATTAATGACTCCACAGTGCATATTCTCAAACTTTGTCACGGTGATCTTCTTTAAGTCAAGAAGGGAAAAGCGGGGGGGGGGGGGGGGTAGAAAAGAGAAGAAGTTGGCCTATTCCCAGGTGTGATTCAGAGCCACTTTGTGAAATATGCACATCACACGTGAAACAATTGCAACAGTCGCTCCACAGCGGCAGACATCGCTTTGGCATACCAACTCATTTGGTAGATTCCACGCAAGGGACCACGGCTCAAAGGACGCCCAGGTGTGTTCACCAGACTGTGCTGCAAGGCAAGGGCAGAATGGTTGCCTTCTTCACAAGGTGGTGCTCTGAGGGTGGCTAGCAGCACCCTACAAGGTGACATCATTGGCCTAGGTATATGTAGATACTGGGGTGCCCAAGGGCACTATCCTTGCCTGTCATTTAGAAATCTCTCTTGTTGATATTTAATGACATGCATGAATATAGTCTCAGACCCTCCAATGTTTCTCCAATGAAAAGAGGGGTGTCCTATTCAACAACAATATTCTGTTGGAAGCTGCCCAGAGTGGCTAGGAAGGCCCGGCCAGATGAACGGGGTATGTATGTATGTATGTATGTATTTATTATTATTATTATTATTACAGTTAAGTACTTAATTTGTTCCGGAGGTCCGTACTTAACCTGAAACTGTTCTTAACCTGAAGCACCACTTCAGGTTGGCTTCTGTAAATCTGGGACTGTCCTTGGGAAACAGGAACACTTGGAGGGTCCTATTCAGTCATTACATTTCCTTGCAATTAGCAGTTGCCTGAGGGGGGAGCATTCTTCATAGCCTCTTCCTTCTGAGGTCCTTGGAAGAGGACATGGCTGCAGATGGGAAGCCTGCTGAAGATGTGTAGTCTCTTCATGTGACCTGGAACATTGTGCAGTGCTCAATAAGTTCCCTCCACAGGCATGCCCTCAGTGAATGGATGGGATGGGGTTTGAAATACCATGAGCGCAGGGCTGAAGGATGTGCCCCCGGTTCTTCCTGCTCTTGTGTGAGGAGCAAACAAATGACCAGAGTTTTTGTCCCTGTATTTGCGAATGCTGCTAATGTCTGCTCTGAAGCCACATTATCTGAATGACTTTACTTTGCTGGGACGTTATATCTGTAAATGGCCCAGGCTTTTTAATGGATGTCTGCAGGATTCCCCCCCAGCCCTCTCCTTCTTTAGACTCGTCTTCATGATGACGCCTCTGCTTCATTGTGCCATCTGACCAGGTTTCTGCAATCTCATCGTTCTCCTTATGTCTTGATCTAAAACAAATGCAGATGTGCTGGCAGCTTTCCCCTCTCTTTATTTCTAGTTTCTGAGTGCAATGTTACAAAACACTTGTAATCCCATTCCTCTTTTGCCACTAATTTAATGTGCATTCAGCATCTATAAATATTAAGGCCAAAACTGTTTCAATATGTTTTCTCCACCACAATAAATGCAAAAGATGGCCTGGAAAGAAGAAGAATGAATATGCAGGTAATGAATGTCAAACTCTCTCTATCCTCCCCTTGCCAAATTATTCTTGTTTTTGATTTTATATATATATATATATATATATATATATATATATATATATATATTCAGCAGAATACAGTGAAGAACTGCTTTCTGTAGGTTGTTATGAGTTTATGGAACAGACATTAATTGAGAGCCAGGTTTCAATATACTGCTTAGCCAAGGACCAAATTTAAGGATTTGGGGGTGGTGGTGGTTGTTATATATCTGTGTGTGTTTTAAATGAATAGATACATATACTATGCAACATAGCAAAAAGACATCCTATATTTCAAGCCTGAGATTTCTCCTGATGTTTGTATACGTTCATCCAGCATTAAGGTTCAACGGAGCATTAAGGTTAAACATGTTGTTGATGCTGACATGAAAAGCAGCAAATGGTGCAAACCACCCTGTGTCCTCCAGAAGTTTTTGACTACAATTGCTGCCACAGATGCATGATGCCCGTGGCTGGTGTGGGGAAGGCCAAGGAAATGAACACAGGAGATTGGTATTGGGTTGAATTGGGCCACAATTGTACTGATTACGTGTAAGAGTAGGTTTTGCTAGGGCATTGGGCCTGTATCTGGCACCAGGCAGCCCACATGCTGGCTGATAGGAACCCAATGGTGTCCAGCCTGTGCTGGGAAGTCACCCCCAACATGGACTGGGTACCACAACCTCACACAGACAGCCATTTGGAAAGGTGTTTAGGCCCATAGGTCCCTGTGTGGATTCCTGGACAGAGTTACCCCTCCCAGAGCCCATTAACCTTATGAGGAGGCAAAATTACCTTCCAAGTTCCATGCTATTGTATCTAGAACTGACAAGTAAGTTTGCAAATTATGTGCAAGTACTGTAGACTCTGATTCCTTTTCAAATGGTTGTAAAAATTGGAGTGGTTTTTAAAAAAGTGTCAGTACAGTCGTACTTTGGTTTTCAAACAGCTTAGTTCTTGACCATTTTGGCTCCCGAATGCCACAAACTGTTCCAGTTTGTGAACTATTTTTGGAAGCCAAACATCCGACGGGGCTTCCATGGCTGCACTTTGGTTTTCTGAACATTTTGGAAGTTGAACGGACTTCCGGAACGGATTCCGTCTGACTTCCAAGGTATGACTGTATATTAAAAAGTTTTTCAAGTGAAAGTGTCATATTATGCTTTGTTCAATAATATTTCAGTGTTTCAAAAGATGGAATGTTGAAGAATAACAGAAGTTAACTGAGAAGTGGTATCAGAAGAATCTCTTCTAAAGAAGATATATTTATACTCCTGGAATCACACTTTAAGAGATAATATGTGGAATCTGACATTTCCAACTTTAATAAATGTGCTCCCTCCCTCTCTTTAACACACTCACACAATTAGGGACCGTAACACAATTATTATGGTGGTGATGTGATAATCCATTTCTCTGCAACACACATGAAGCTGTTGGCTGGGGACAGCTGAACAAACAGCTTGCAAAAGTCTTTTTGGAGACAGCCAACAAGTTACACCCATAATTTCATCTCTGTTAACAAAAACAACTCATACTGGTGCGGGGCTGGGGTTGATTTCCTAGCTTTTGAATTACAGAGTGTCAAGATGCACTTAAGGTACCACCTTACTGATTTATAGGACGCTATATGATGTCAACCCAAACTAGAAGATTCCATGTGAAATTATGCAAAGCCAGTAAGTTTTCTTGGCAATATTACTGCATGCCCAACAGAAAAAACGATGACACAGAAGTGTTCAATTAAAGAGCTAAGATTGACTAGTTTAAGAAATTCCTTATTTGTATACGAAACTAGATTAAACTAAGAAAGGTTAACATTTTAAATCAAGCTGATTTTGTTATCTGTTTACCAAATTAAGATACTTGCTGGAGTTTAAGGAACCTTAGGTGAAGTCACTAAGATTTATTACACTTCCCAAAGTGACATTTCAATCTTCCTGGGGATAGAAAATAACAAAATAGAATGAAGGAAAGTAAATGAAAGGATGCGGGAGAAAAGATTGTGGCATCCTAAATTGCTGTAATAAGGTATATCAATGGCAGGACTCTGGTGAATTATGACTTGGTAGAAACATGAAGGTGGGTCAGCAAAATGAAGCAACAAAGCCCATTTTGGTGAATGATCACAAAATGGTAACACAGAAAGCCAAGTGAAATATTGTGTTTAAAGTGGGGCATATATGTATCCTTGGTACAAATGGCAATTGTTAGAGAAGTTTAGAAAAAGCATATGTGGAAAAGTTGCCAAATAAGTACTGGGCTAAGTTAAAGGGGCTGGTAAAGGTAAAGGTAAAGGACCCCTGACAGTTAAGTCCAGTTGCAGACGACTCTGAGGTTGTGGCACTCATCTCACTTTACAGGCCGAGGGAGCCGGCGTTTGTTCACAGACAGTTTTTCCAGGTCATGTGGCCAGCATGACTAAGCCGCTTCTGGTGCAACAGAACACTGAAACCAGAGCAGTGCACGGAAACACCGTTTATCTTCCCGCCGGAGTGGTACCTATTTATCTACTTGCACTTTTTTGTGTGCTTTCCAACTGCTAGGTTGGCAGGAGCTGGAACAGAGCAACGGGAGCTCACCCCGTTGCAGGGATTTGAACCGCTGACCTTCTGATCGGCAAGCCCAAGAGGCTCAGTGGTTTAGACCACAGCGCCACTCGCGTATTGGGCTAAGTTAAAGGGGTTGGTACTAGTGCATAAAGCTCTGTATGGTTTACTATGAGTTTGAGATAGACACAAACCTCTGTCTCTAGATGGAATTGCTCATCACATATCTAGGCTGCAAGGCTATGCCTGGAATTAAGCCGCACGGGATTTACTTCTGAAAAAACAAAGGATGGTGCTTTTAATTGCTTCTGGGCTATACAAATCCAGAGTGCAGGTAAAGCATTGCTTGACTGAATTCTGTTCCAGGGAGAGGAGTGGGGGACTAAGATAGAAAACTAGTACTTCACTATATGCATTTGGTAACAGAATTCCCCATCCAGACTCTGGAATGATAGATTTCAGGAACCACGCGATGGACGATTTGTCTAGAGAGCCTCTGAACAAATCAGTATAAAAACAGGAAAGCGCAATGCTTTAGATTGTTAACTATGTGGTTGTAGTATATAATAGGAACTCAGAAATGTAGTCTACTTTAAATCTTTCAAGCAGCGAAAAAAGAGAGAGAAAGTCACAGAAGCGGCCACTGCAAATTTCCATGGCTAGGTATCAGTTTCTGAAGAGAAGCCATAAGCACCCCCCCTCCCGCTGGCCAATTCGGGATATGCATATAATATAGCTAGTGAACTACACATAATGTTTAAGAAAACGAAGGAACCAGAATGTTACAACTTTCCCACCCAAACACATATGTGAAGCCATAAAATGAAATATTAACAACACAGCAAACTGGCAGCTGGCGCAGCGAGTCACATTCAGTGCCAGCTGTGGGCCCCTTTACAGATTCCCCACCCGCTTAGACATTCACCGCTAAATGGACCATTAAAAGCACACTGATTCACTGGGCAGAGCTGAACTGAACATAATCAGATAGAGACAATACATTGTACATTTTATGCCTCTAATACAGATCTGATGAGACATGGGACTCAAGACTCAAAGCTACCCATATAATTTTGTAGGCTGCTGTTGTTTTCAAGATGAAAAGGAACCACCATACAAATGGTTGAATTCTAAGATTTAAGCTTCATTATGATATAATGACAAGTTAAAGCAACATCTCGAAGACCTTACTGTGTACTAAAATAATGTGGGAATCAGCCTTATTAATGGGCTAATAAACAGTTGCTTCCTTGTTTGCAAGGCAGATTTATTTTAGGTTCTGACTGTGAAATGAATGCAATCTTGTGTAACTTTTTCTTTTCTTTTTTGCTTATAGACACTGGGTTGGATCCAGTCTGATTTAGTTGAACTTTGTTCTCACTGAAATCAGTGGGGCTGAAAGTAACACATAACTTGTCCCAATGAGCCAGTGTGGTGTAATGATTGGAGTGTGGGCTAGGACCCAGGAGAACAGGGTTCGAATCCCCACTCAATCATGAAGCTCACTGGGTGACCTTGGGCCAGCCACCATCTCTTAGGTCACAAGGTTGTTATAAGGATGAAATGGGGAGGAGAACCATGTACCCCACATATAAAGGTGATATATAAATGTAATAATAATAATAAAATTCAATGAAAACTAACTTCAACTAACTTACTCTGGATTGAGTCAACAGTTAATGTTAAAATATTGTTACAAAAGCTGGGTGCCACCTCCACTCCCTGCAAGATTCCAGGGCTTCCAGGCACCCCTTTGGAGAATTGAGACACGGCAGAGACTGTTGTAGCTTCAAGAAATATGGCTTATTCACCTATTTATACCTTCAGTCTGCATGGAGGGAGTCCAGATCTTACAGCATGGTCATTTCAAGAGGAGCTTGTCCCCCACAGCAGTGCAGCCCTGGAGTCCAAGGCATCTCTCCCAGCCAACCTGCAGCCAGCCTGCCCAATATGGACCCCAGTCTTTTCTTTTCTTTCTTCTTCCCATAACACCTTGCTGAAAAACCCCTCTCTCTTTTCCTATTACCTCAAACACATACCCCATCACCTTGGCAGCATGTGTGTCCACAGGCTAAAAGATTTCTATCAGATGGCCCATCAATACCTTTCGTCACGTTAACAGATTTGCTCCAGCCAGGCTGCAAAACTCTAACAATACTTAAGAGAGCATGCAGTTTCCAACACTCTCTGTGCGCTTTGTGTGTGGATGTTTTAAGCAGAAGGTATTAACTACAGGGTGTGTGTGTCAGGACTGGAAAGAGTGCCTTGGAAGACCTTCTGGTGGTTCCCTCGCTGGGAGAAGCCAAGTTACAGGGAACCAAGCAGAGGGCCTTCTCGGTAGTGGCGCCCGCCCTGTGGAACGCCCTCCCACCAGATGTCAAAGAGAAAAATAACCACCAAACTTTTAGAAGACATCTAAAGGCAGCCCTGTTTAGAGAAGCTTTTAATGTTTAATAGGTTATTGTATTTTAGTGTTTTTTTGGAAGCAGCCCAGAGTGGCTGGGGGGACCCAGCCAGATGGGCGGGGTATAAATAAATTATTATTATTATTATTATTATTATTATTATTATTATTATTATTATCCAGCTCTACCTGGAAGTGCCAGGGGCTGAGACCTATTGCATTCAAAGCATGTGTTCTACCACTGAGTTATGGCCCAAATTTATTCAGTGTGGCTTAGTCCCATGCAAATATACATAGGGTTACATATTCAATATTCAATATGAGGGAAACTTGCTTGAAGCCTCCCCCTCCCAATGCATATTAATGCCCACATCAGCTGCAAGTCTTACTTATGTAAACAGGCATTCTGCTGCCTTACTGTATTGCCAGAATGAAAATGCATTCCCAGCAAATGCTGATTCATGGCTCGGTAAAATGGAATCATAAACTATTCTTGTGCTGAAATTATATTACAAGCACATACAATCCACACAAAAAATCCCCTGTATTTAGTGATTAACTGCTCAGTAGGTAATGCAATATTCTAATGAAACTCAGAAATGCTTCCATGGGAATGTAATGAGAAGGATTGGGAAACCACCTCCAAAATGAGCTGTTACAAAAAGGAATGTTGACTGTGGAAAAAGACATTACGCTCAATTTTCAAAACAAAGCACGGCCAGGACTTTTGAGGATGTTGCTGGCGTTCACCTACTTAAGCCCATCAGTAATGGTTGAGAAATCAGAGATGACATCATGACATAGGCAGCAGTCTGTGGCGTGTGTGTGTGTATATGCGTGTGCTAGGAACTAAACCCAATCCACTGCTGATGTCATTTTACACACTTGCAAATAGTGATGTCAGTTTGCAGGATTTCCATTTCTTTCACATAATAAACAGCCTGGGTAAATTGTGGGCAAACAGAAAACAGAAAACTCTAGTGTCACAAAACTAGAGAGGGGAATAATGGTTTTTAAAATTAGGACAACTCCTCAGTTATAAGATTTCATAGATTTGGCGTAAAAGAGCTCTCAAAAAGGGAAATGTCCTTCTTCATCTTAGGCCCTTTTTTTGTGTCTCTTCCATGAGAGGCCCAGAGGACAGCAATGCGAGAATGTGCCTTTTCTGTGGTGGCTCCCCATTTGTGGAACACTCTCCCCAGAAAGGCTCGCCTAGTGCCTTCATTACACATCTTTAGGTGCCCGATCAAAATGTTTCTCTTCAGCCAGGCTTTTGGGTGATTCTATGGCCTTTCAAATGTGTGTAAGTGGGGGATATTGGTTTGTTATTATTCTTGTTTTTTATTATTATGTATTCCTGTGTGTTCTCATTTTGTATTTTTGTGTTGTGAACTGCCCTGTGATCTTTGGATGAAGGGCGGTATGATAATAATAATAATAATAATAATAATAATAATAATAATAATAATAATA
>JAXCMG010000017.1:32527435-32575746 GCA_034642415.1 Podarcis siculus | reverse complement strand
TAATAATAATAATAATAATAATAATAATAATAATAATAATAATAATATAACAACAACAACAATAATAATAATAGGTTTGCCTTCAGTATGCTCCCAATCACTGGCACTTTAGTGTGGCTGATGAATTGCTTGCTAATGCATGCAGAATCTAAACACATTTATCAATTATGTCAGTTATTGGATTCTGTACTTTATGCCAAATGGAAAGAGAGTGTTTTTAAAGGAAATACGTTTATCAACCAGAATTTCTGCCTCATAGATACAAGCTGCCAAGCTTCTCCACAGCAGCTACAAGGTACAGCACTGCTGATTCATAGGTACAAGCTACTATACGGCCTCTGTTCATCCCACTAGTGTTGCCATTCAAGTCCCTTTGAAATGAACAGGCTCACAATATAGCTTATCATATGTATCATACATTTTACAAAAATAAGTAAATACTGTCTTCCCTTCTGCAAATTGTGGATGTAGACACCATGCATTGGAATGTGTGGCGGAACTGTTTTAACCCAAAGTGATGTCTGTTCAAAACAATTCCACACAGTTAAAAACTTGCTTGCCCTTCCTTCAACCCAAGCATTTTCAGACAGAAGCACCCCCTCTCCCAAATAATAGCTGCTCTTGCTTTGTAATTCAGTTAACAACACAATCTTCTCCATGTCTACTCAATAGACTTACTCCCAGTCCCAAAGGAGCTTTAGTCCCCGGTTGATCCCTGGTTGATCGCCGAAGAATTGATGCTTTTGAATTATGGTGCTGGAGGAGACTCTTGAGAGTCCCATGGACTGCAAGAAGACCAAACCTCTCCATTCTTAATGAAATCAGCCCTGAGTGCTCACTGGAAGGACAGATCGTGAAGCTGAGGTTCCAATACTTTGGCCACCTCATGAGAAGAGAAGACTCCATGGAAAAGACCCTGATGTTGGGAGAGACTGAGGGCACAAGGAGAAGGGGACGACAGAGGACGAGATGGTTGGACAGTGTTCTCGAAGCTACCAGCATGAGTTTGACCAAGCTACAGGAGGCAGTGGAAGACAGGAGTGCCTGGTGTGCTCTGGTCCATGGGGTCACGAAGAGTCGGACACGACTAAACGACTAAACAACAAGTGGGCAGAGGATCGCTGCTTAAAAAGTAAACTGTGCACAGTATATCCATGGGCTATCTTCTTTCTTGCTTAATTGTTTCTGCTTACATATTCATGTAAAAGCTACAATCTTCATTTTAAACACACACCCCTTTTATAACTATAAAATGTATGTTATAACTATGCCCTGGAAACTTAAAAAACCCCTTTCAAATTTGTGACATGGAAAAACAACACACTTAATCATGCTATTATATATATAAAAAAAGGATTGCTGTTTTGGTTGAGTTGGTTTGCTATAATTGCCTCCTAACTATGCATTTTTCATTAATGCTATTTATGCTGAGGACTTTCTTTTCATTGTAAATAGTAAGATTACTGTAAGTCAACAATCAAAAGAGAGGCTCGGAAATATATATCAACAGGTATATATATATATATATATTCTGACAAGCCAATCATTATTGTGGTATTTTCCTTTCTACTGAGGTTCCCCCCCCCCCCGGAAGGTTACATAGGCTTTCATGAAAACTTAAGCTGAGCTGAAAGAGGTCACTTTCAGTGGCATAAAAATCCCTTCCACCTTTGGTGATTTTACAGCTATTACTTTAAAAGTAACAGCAATAGAGAGCATTCAGAGTGAGGTCAATGCTTCCTGAATTTGCTCTCCTTGCGAATTCCTCAGCAATGTCAGTATGTAGCCATATCTGATTCACTACATATCATCCTGATGCCATATTTTACCATGTGATCCACAAGTGGCTAGGATTAGCAATATGAAGGATGCAGGAAGTGTTGCCCTCACTCCTCATTGACTCGTGTGCCCCTGATGATCTTGTCAAATCTGACTTGACTGTGCTAGACTGTGACATCATCCCAGTTGCTATGGAATTACCAGTTGGCCTGGACACCCTGTATTAATAAATAAGGAAGAAAAAAGCACAGCCACCTGAAGAACAAAAGTAGTGCTGAAATTCCAATGGCTCAAAAAAAGAGGCTGACATTTCCCTAATTAAGGTTTTGTGGTTCTTAAAGGAAATATTGCATCTATTCTAAAAAACACCTCTCTTCTGTTAGAAAATAAAAATGAATGAAAGTCTAGCACGTTTTTTTTTAAATGTCTTCTTCAAGGACCATTTTGTCCTACCCCACACAAGGCAAGGAAGAAACATTCCTGATAGCTGTGTCTTTATTGCAAAAGAAACACATATAACAGCCCCCAGTGTGTTCCAGATACACACACACGTGCTTCTAAACCTCTAAGCCGAGACCACATAACACCGGTCTTGAAAGACCTACATTGGCTCCCAGTACGTTTCCGAGCACAATTCAAAGGGTTGGTGTTGACCTTTAAAGCCCTAAACGGCCTTGGCCCAGCATACCTGAAGGAGTGTCTCCACCTCCATCATTCTGCCCAGACGCTGAGGTCCAGTGCCAAGGGCCTTCTGGCGGTTCCCTCACTGCGAGAAGCAAAGCTACAGGGAACCAGGCAGAGGGCCTTCTCAGTAATGGCACCCACCCTGTGGAACGCCCTCCCACCAAATGTCAAAGAGAACAACAACTACCAGACTTTTAGAAGACATCTGAAGGCAGCCCTGCTTAGGGAAGCTTTTAATGTGTGACATTTTGATATATTTCTAATCTTTGTTGGAAGCTGCCCAGAGTGGCTGGGGAAACCCATCCAGATGGGCAGGGTACAAATAAATTATTATTATTATTATTATTATTATTATTATTATTATTATTATCTGTTCCCAGATTTGTGCCCTGCGGAGCAGTTGTAACAACAGAGGGAGCTCCCCCCCCGCAAGCTTATGTACCCTCGTCTGACAGGGCATGCATACACAGAAGCCATTGCCGCTCTTCCCTCTTCAGGCCCCTCCTGGTTCTAGGAGACAGGGGACGGGGGATGGCAAAGGGTCTACATGACCGTTCCTTGCCTGAACCGTCTCTTCCACCTCCAGCACATCCTGCACACCTCTCTCCACCTCAGACTGCCCTGCCCCTTCCTCCTCCTGCTGCCTTGGCTGCTGCCTTGGCTCCTGCCTTGCAGGTAGCACCAAACCCCATAACACCCTGCTTCCCCTCTTCTGAGTCACTCCCCTGCCTCCACCACACAGTCTTCAGAGCCCTGCCAATCCCTAACACATATGGTCCCTGAAAGTCTATTTCCCTCTGTATCCCATCTAAGGGATGGATCTTCAAAATGATAAACATGGGCAGTGCTATTTTTCTAGAAAAAGAGGTGCCAGAACTCACCACGAACGCCCCCCTTGTTCTCTTATAATGGCAATGGCGCCCACCTGAGAGGTGCCGGAACTGAGTTCCGGTGAATTCCGGCTGAAAAAAAGCCCTGAACATGGCGGGTACCTCTTAGGTTCCCTGTAATTAAGGCTCAAAGTGCGGCACTCTATTCGAGTAGTGAAGAAGAAGTGGCTGTAACTTGGGTTTTAAAAGCAGCTACTTTGCTTTCCCCTGAGTTTGGAGAGGACTGTGGAAAAAAGGAATGTATCCCATGCTCACAGGAGGGATTTTCCAAGTTCTCACAGCTCTAATTAAGATGGGTGGGCAGAAAAGAATCTATTGGCCCACGAATCTTTGGCAGCTTGCTGCAAATCCTTTGAAGTTCCCATAATGTGCAGAATGAAGTGACACATAGCTTTGACAAAAACCCTAACATGGCTTCGTAGTTCAGCTCTGCTTTCCCACCTTTCTCCATTTCACGAGTTGTATCCAACCCAGTCCTACTCAGGTCGGACCCCCTGAAAAACCAATGGATTTAAGTTTGCGGTGCCCACGGATCGCGGTAGGTCTACTCTGAATACGAGCGATTTGGAGACAGCCCGAAATCTTGGCTGAATTGTAAAACTGTGCAAGTTCTCACCAAGATGATGCCAACATGAAGCTATCATATATATATATATATATATTATGGGGTTGAGTCATTTCTTTTCCCAAAGGAAGGTGGGCGCGAATGCATGGATGGGTGGATGTGAGTACAACTTTTGGTGTGTTTTCAATATTACTAATGTGGACGGATCCTTAAGCAGAAATTTTCCTCACCGTGGAGTTGTTCAATAGCCACACCAGTGGCAGAATATGGCTCAATAGCTTTTCTTTCTTTTTAAAAAAATCCATAGGCTTTAAAATAAACTATATGAGGCTTTGCTTACATTAGAGGTGTAAAGAGGTCTCCACAGTGCACTTTATACAAGCTGAGGAAATAGTATACTGTGTATCAGACTGTAGAGTACAATAGTGTGTGTATTTCGGGTCCTGCGAGAGGCATTCAGGCATGCTACGGAGTGCCCGTCATAGCTCTGCCTCAAGAAGAGACGAACTGTTGCTGCGGCAGAAAAGCCTGTAGATTCAGCTGCGATCTTACCTCACTTTCTCTTCTGCAGTGACCTCATCCTGTTACAATGCTACTATTCATGCAGATGCGGTGGAAAGCCACACACAAAAGTTTCATTTAGTCACATAAACAAGTATATTTGGCCTGTTTGATTAAAAACGAACGCTTAATACGGTCCTGTGTCAATTTTCTAATTTGCGTTTGAAAAGGATACATTGCCGTGAAAGAAACAACAACAACAACAACAACAACAACCCACAATCACTTCTGCCGACAAGTATTCCTTCATATAAATATACACGCAAGCCCTGAGCTTCAGCAGGCTTTTAAAAAAGTAACTGGGGTATAGGCATATATACAAGAATGCATCTTTTAAAAAAGTGAATCTGGGGCAAACATCCATAGCTGAAATGCATTCCTGTAGAATCTACTGGTGTCAGGAGATGGGCAGCAAAATATTCTGGAAAAGGGTGAAACCCTAAGCGGGGCTTCACAAGAGCACAATCCTTCTATCAGATGCCACCAGAGCCTCAGCTGAGTGCCATCTCTTCCTTATTCTTATGCCCTCTGGTGGCACAGATCTGGGGTTAAGACTGTACCATTCCTTCCTCGTATGTATGTTAAGCAATGCAGCCTAAAGCACACATTGAGTTCCCTCAGCCCAGTAGAAGAGACGGCTCCATCCATGGATGAAAAAAGGATTTCTGCAGAGATTCATTGACTCAAATAGGGAATATTTATGATGATCTGAAAGGAAAATCCTCGGGTCCCTATTTCGAAATAAATTTATTCCTGACAGATTAGATTTTTACCCAGTGGCACTTTCAATTACATACCTCAAATAAGGATTCAATTTAGATTTAATAAGACAGTTATTGCATGCTAATGAAATACTAATGGATTATTAAAAACATATTTTTCCTCAGGTTTAACAACCCCAGAGTAGACGCATCTATCTGGATCAAAATACACATGGCTTCAATCTCCTATTGGAATTGAATTTAAACATATCTGCTGAAAGATTAAGCGTATCATTTGATTTTAGGACAATTACATATTTGATACAATGGAATAGGTAATAGGTAATATTTATCTTTGGAAAGACCGAGGTTGCTTTTAATTAATAATGATTAAAACAAACAAACCACAGTTTGCCTGACACTGACGTGCTATGTTCATTGTGTGGATGGGTGTGGCACTTAAAATAGATTTTGGCATGGTTTGGACAGAGTGGGAAATTGTGGTTTGCCACCGTGTGGACAAGACTGTGTGTACCCATTCAACCCGCTTCTCCTCCATCTATCAAAACTGAGAAGAGATTGCTTGTTTTACAGATTTGCTGCCTTAGCCTGTTTCAGTGTATATTAAGGTGTTTACAATATTTATCAAAAGCTACCTTGCTAATGTTGTTAAAGGACAGGGTATAAATGTGAATATATAAATAGAAAGCTTCTGCTTTCTGTTTCAAACTAACAGCGGAATTACATTATGTCTGCACTCTTTGGTTTATTTAAACTACGGTTAGCAAAGGGAAACCCCCTACCCCCAGAAAGAAAACCTTGGTTCTCAAACCAGCAGTTCTTTTCAAGCCACAGTTCCCATAACTTGGGTATCACAGGAAACTGTGGTTGGTTAAAATAGAAAGATGTTTATCCTTGTGAACCCAAAATAATAGGCAAGGGAGAGTGATCAAAAGAACAACAGACTCTCCAAAGCTCATTCACATAGCCAGAAACCATAGCTGCCAGTTGCAGCTGAACCAAACCACAATTTGAGTAATGTGCACACTCTCTACGTTTCAGGAATGTGTATGGTTTTCTCCCTCAGATCAAGTTCAAGGGTTACCTGGTCTTCAGAAGAAGGCAGATTTGCCCATTACTGATTGACTAGCTGTTGCTTCAATCACACAGCCACATCCCCTTGTCCTCAGAGCAGCACTGTGCGAGGGGCTGAGCTAAACCTCAGGGCTGTCGTGAAACCACGACCCCCTCTTCTCAGAGCAAGCATTGAACAAGGGTTCAGAATAAAGCACTAAGCAAATGTTCGAACAGAAAAACATGGAATGTGCCTGAAAGCAAGAAGAGTGGATTTATTGTGTGTGTTATGTGTGCCAGCGTGGTTGCTTGAGAGCAAACAGGCAAGAGTCCCCGTTGGACTTTTCAAGGCTTTATTATCTGTCCAAAACGTTCACAACTCAATTCCATGTCTGCTCAGTCGCTAGCAGAATCTGGGAGTGGGCGGTCCTTAAACTTTCCCCAGCAGAGTAGTCTTTTGACCCCCATCCAGTGGCGTAGCGTGGGGGGTGCAGGGGGGGCCGGCCGCACCGGGCGCAACATCTGGGGTTAGGGCAAATCCATGGGTTAGGGGGCGCAAATCCACAGGTTAGGGGGCGCAAATCCATGGGTTAGGGGGCGCAAATTACTTGCCTTGCCCCGGGTGCTGACAACCCACGCTACGCCACTGCCCCCATCCTATGCCTCCCCTCTCTGCGCGTAAACCAACTGCGCAGAGAGGGCGTGGGCAGAGGGGGACCTGCCTCCCCCCCGCTTTGTTCATGCTCGGTGCTGTGGCTCTCCCTTGGATCCTCCGAGCCCTGCACCCCTTCCCCACTGGAGGCGTGGCTTCCCTCCTCCACGGAGGAAGTGGTGCTTCTCACAATCTTTGGAGGCTCCCTGTAACCCAACTGCCCTTCCACCTCTCGCCTCTGAGCTGATGGCAGTTCCCTGACAGTGTGTGGTGCTGAGAAGACATTTGATCCAGAGGCTCTTAGCGCATCATTACAGGAGTGAAAGTGGGAGAAGGCAGAGCTCACCCGGCACCAGCAAAATGCACACACTTGTGTGGGAAAGTACATCTGAATGCAGCCTTCATGCAGAAATGGACAACTGGTGATTTCATTGAAGTACAAGGAGAGTTTCTGCGTGAAACAGTGGGCTGTGGTAGGTTCTCTCCTGTCCCCATGGTCTGCAGATTGGAAGGCATATTTTCAATATGAATTTGCACATAGAAGTATATACCAAAAGACAGGCCTTCATGTGACCATATATATCTATGCATGCACCGCTGCTCGGTCCCTGCTCCTGCCAACCTAGCAGTTCGAAAGCACATCAAAGTGCAAGTAGATAAATAGGTACCGCTACGGCGGGAAGGTAAACGCCGTTTCCGTGTGCTGCTCTGGTTCGCCATGCTGGCCACATGACCCGGAAGCGGTACGCCGGCTCCCTCGTCCCATAGAGTGAGATGAGTGCCGCAACCCCAGAGTCGGCCACGACTGGACCTAATGGTCAGGGGTCCCTTTAACTTAAGGAAAAGTGGGGCTTTCTAAGATCAAATCAGAAAATGGGATGGCTTCTGTAAATCTGGGACTATCCCTGGAAAATAGGGAGACTTGGAGAATCTGCTGCTGTCTAGCATCTGTGCATATACTGACTGCATGCAGAAGAGCCCCAGGATATGAAGAGAGCTGTGAAATTGGCAGTTATAAGCAGCCCAATCCCAGCGTGGGGTGGCAATTTTCTAGCACTTTTGACATGTAGATACCTAAATTCCAACTATAAATGTGCATTTCTCAGCAGATCCCCATGCAATAATTATTGCAGGTCTTCTTTAAAGAAAGAAAGGGGGAAAATACCTATCTGAATGTATTTCATTCTTTTTTAAAAAAACAGAATTGTACCTTACAAGATATATAATACACTTTTTATATAGGATATGCTTTTTTGGTTTTTTTTAAACCCATCAATTGCCAAGAATGATGTCACATTTTAGGTTGTTAGCCAAGTTTTCAACCAATTGGATTCTACGTCTGAGACATGTAAAACCATTTATCTTCCAGAAATCTGGCATTCACATTGAACACTTCAGTTCATACTTCATTAGGTACCCCTAGCAACCCAATAAACACACAATAACTAGGGAGGTTTTCTTAAATAAAGAATGAATTCATTTAATTAGAAATACTGTTTCAATTAGCTTTCAGCATAGCAAAAACAAAGAGCTGTGTTTTTTCCGCCCCCCCCCCCAACACAGAAAGCTGACTGCTTTATCGTTATTGCTCAAAACAGTCAGGATGTCCATGATCAATGAGGTCTTCAAGGGTGTTCCTGATAATCCTGCTCCCCTTTTATTTATTATTTAAAAGGAATAATTTAAATTTTTCTTCACATATGCTTCATGGTTGTTCATTTATTATTTTACTATGGACTGCCTTCACAACAACCCTGTGAATAAGCTATTGTTCCCAATTTACAGAAAGGAAATCCCCCCAAAGTCACAAAATTAATCCTGGACGGAATTGAGACTTCAAGTCGGCTTATCAGAGCTGGCCCCAAATCTAGGCTTGGAGGGCATGTACTTCAGTTCACTTAGTTAGCTTGAGCAGAGGACTGGAGAGCAGTGGAAACAGAAGTGCCACAAACGGGAGGTATTTTGTTCAAGAGCAGAAGAATTACGTTTCCAAGCACAATTCAAAGTATTGGTGCTGACCTTTAAAGTTCTAAATGGCCTTGGCCCAGGATACCTAAAGGAGTGTCTCCACCCCCATTGTTTTAGCCTGGACACTGAGGTCACGCTTTGAGGTCCTTCTGGCAGTTCCTTCACTATGAGAAGTGAGGTGACAGGGAACCAGGCAGAGGGCCTTCTCAGTAGTGGCGCCCATCTCGGTAGTGGCGCCCATCAGTAGATGGCCCATTCCATCCTGTGGAATGCCCTCCCATCAGATGTCAATGAAATAAACAACTACCTGACTTTTAGAAGACACCTGAAGACAGCCCTACTTAGGGAAGTTTTTAATGTCTGATGTTTTATTGTGTTTTTAATATTCTTTTGCAGTGGCTGGGGAAACCCAGCCAGATGGGCAGGGTATTAATAATAATAATAATAATAGTCCAGAATTTACACCAGACATGGCTAATCCACTGACTTCATCATAAATCATCTTCAGGCATTCAAAGGAATGCACAATGGCTCAAACTGGGTAGCGGTCACCCCTCCCCAGCTTCTGTGTGTATGCAGAATCCACTCACTAAGTATCACACACCGAGTGTGAAGGTGTGAAGGAGAATCCTGGGCATATTCAGTTCCTGTGATCCGGAACCTTGAACAATCAGGGTTCCTGATCAAAGAGAGAACAAGGGAGGCATTCACAGTGAATTCTGGCACCTCTTTTTTCTAGAAAAATGGCACTGCTTAACACACAGTGCCTGTTGGATATGAGCTGTGCATCCAAAGCTGTGAAGGAACATTAAAAGTGAATCCTCCAGAGATCTCAGTGATTGGGCACAGATATAAGGGATGAAGTGGTCCTTGAAGGGCCGTCTACTCCCAGTCCCGTTAAAAATAAAGAACCCTAAGAATGAAGTTTATATATGATATATTCAGATCTATTTATGTGCTTATACAGTAGTACCTCAAGTTACATATGCTTCAGGTTACATACGCTTCAGGTTACAGACTCCATTAACCCAGAAATAGTGCTTCAGGTTAAGAACTTTGCTTCAGGATGAGAACAGAAATCGTGCTCTGACGGCGCGGCAGCAGCAGGAGGCCCCATTAGCTAAAGTGGTGCTTCAGGTTAAGAACAGTTTCAGGTTAAGTACGGACCTCCGGAACGAATTAAGTACTTAACCTGAGGTACCACTGTAGATGTCTTGCCTGGAGTCTTCAAATTACCCTTCTCCCTCCACTGACATTAGACTTGAAGGAAACATTCTGTTCCAGCCAATATAACAGGTTGTGTTGTGTGTTGGGTTGCACTGGGTGTGGTGAGTCCTTGGGTGGGATGGGGACATGTTGCAGTGAACTGCAAGGGAGAGGAGATAGTGAGAAAAATCACTCCTACATGGTTCCTTCTACTCCTAGTTCTCAGGATCCAGCCCAATGCTTGGATAGCGATCAACGTTCTCTAACAAATTCCTCATTTGTTTACCCGTCACGAATCTCAAGACATTTTCACATGTGATGCTCAAACCAGTAGATGTTGGATGCTCAGTAGGGAGGGAGACTGTATGGTCTCAACTGGAAGGAAGTCCTATAAAACTGGACCCACAATACTGAACTCACAGCTCCTGTTGGGTATGAGCTGTGCATCCAAAGCTGTGGGTGAACACTAAAAGTTTTATCCCTCTAATCCCAATGCCAACACTACATCTCCTGTACCTCTCACTCTTCTCTCATCTCAGATTTTCTTCCACACTGACAGCATTCAAATGCCATACAAACAGTGTGGGAACAGATAAACAATTATGGGTATCACATAATCAAGCACCATCATAGCTTATCCACTTGTACCTTTCCTCCATACCACACACACACACACAACAACAACACTTTTTTTCCTCCAGAGCTTTCCCCACAGAAACCAAGCTGAATTGGAGCAAATGGCAGTCTGTGGAAAACCTGAATATATGTTGCTCCAATTCAGCTTTGAAGAGCTGGGTTTTTTGGGGGGGAGCTCCGGAGCAAAGAAAATAGCTTTTGGACACAAAACTTTAAAGTGTGGACCTGTGCCTGGAAAGAGCAGGGCTAAAGGTAAGTGTGGATAAACCCTTAAAGCTAAAGGTAAAGGGACCCCTGACCATTAGGTCCAGTCGTGACTGACTCTGGGGTTGTGCCGCTCATCTTGCTTTATTGGCCGAGGGAGCCGGCGTACAGCTTCCGGGTCATGTGGCCAGCATGACTAAGCCGCTTCTGGCAAACCAGAGCAGCACACGGAAACGCCGTTTACCTTCCCGCCGGAGCGGTACCTACTTATCTACTTGCACTTTGACGTGCTTTTGAACTGCTAGGTGGGCAGGAGCAGGGACCAAGCAACGGGAGCTCACCCCGTCGCGGGGATTCGAACCGCCGACCTTCTGATTGGCAAGTCCTAGGCTCTGTGGTTTAACCCACAGCGCCACCCGCGTCCCGGATAAACCCTTAGTCTTGCTCAAAAAAGCCTGAGCCAATTCTAATCCTGACTAAAACTCACACTTAGAGCCCCTCCCTGCAATTCCGCATTCCTTTTTTAGTTCACCCAAGCTTAAAAAATAATAATAATTGCATTATGAATCACTCTCTCATTATTCTAGTAGACAAGCCTGGAATTAGGTAAGGTAATTTGGAAAACAGATGAGATGAATATGATTTGTTTTAAATCAACACCAAGTGAAGGGGGTCCCAATCTGGGGCCTTCAATTAGTGCACAGAAACAGATGAACATATTGTGTTTCTTAGACCAAAGTATTTGAGAAAGGGAGAGAAGCACATCTATCAATGAGGTCACATATGCAAATGCCCCTTTAATCACTCCCAATCGTCCTGGCACTGTTTATCCATAGGAACACCAGCATGCATGTGGCTTTCAACTAGAAGCATCATGAGGATTGGAGTGGAGAGTAAAGAGAGCTCTGCTCAAATTCTTACAAGCCATACAACCCATCTCAAGTTGGTCCTCACCTCAATTTTCTTGTACATATTTCAAAGAGTCATAGAATCGTAAAGCTGTATGAGACCCCAAGGGTCATCTGTTCTGACCCCATGCAATGCAAGAATCTCAGCTAATGCATCCATGGCAGATGGCCACCCAACCTCTGCTTGAAAACCTCCAAATGAAGGAGAGTCCACAACCTCCCGAGGGAGTCCATCCATTCTCTACTGCCTGCTACACCAGGCAGAAAATGTACTAGGAAAGTGGGGGAAGCAGCAATGATGGCTTCATAAATAGAGAAAGAACTTGCCCATGTGAAGACCACCTGGTGGAAACCCTTACACATATGGTTCTTAATTGTAAACTATATAATGATCTCTGTCAGCAATTTCTAGATCAACTCTGTACCCCCAAATGGAACCCAGAGTTGGAGGTCATACATTTACTATTACTGGGGAATGATCAGCAGCTCAGCAAGTTAGTGGCTAAATAACTCTTATTTGGTTTTTTGTCGTCGAAATACACTGCAGATGTCTGATCTCCCTGGAGACCTAGAGATGTGACGATAGACTGCTCTGCCTCCTTTCTTTTAGCAAATGTTTTGTGCCACTGGGGAAGTGGTAATTCTGTATTGATTTGTTTTTGATGTTTGTATGTGATGCCAATAAAAGGTTTGATGATGATGATAAATAGTGGCGGCCTTCATAAATAGGAGACACCAGTTAGACTTCTCCTACTTCACCTGCGCTTGTAAAACGAAGAAGATATTGCAGAGTAGTTCAATCGCAATGATCCTAGGTAGATTATTTTGTTGGCAGACATGGTGCTGATGGGAGGTGGAGAGGCTGATGGGCTCCCCTATATTTGAAAGTGTCAGCTGAAAGTGGGACTGTTAATATGAAAACTTCTTTAACAACAACAACAACACAATGAATCCTTCTCTAGCAAGTGTAAATTCTGATTTGCTGCATAACCAATTTGTTTTTACCTGTGCATAGAAAACTCAGTACAGTGGTACTTCACGTTAAGTACTTAATTCGTTCCGGAGGTCCGTACTTAACCTGAAACTGTTCTTAACCTGAAGCACCACTTTCGCTAATGGGGCCTCCTGCTGCCGCCACACCACTGGAGCACAATTTCTGTTCTAATCCTGAAGCAAAGTTCTTAACCTGAAGCACTATTTCTGGGTTAGCGGAGTCTGTAACCTGAAGCGTATGTAACCTGAGGTACCACTGTAACCCCCCTCCGAAAAAGGTCAACTGTTATCTTTATTCTTGCACGCATTTCCTAGACAACCCAAAGAGAGGAGGAGGAAAAGGGAAAAGGAAACATCACTGACTCATTGCAGCAATCCATGCTGGATGACAAATTCTTGAAGCAATTCTAAAGCTCAACCCCAGAGGTGGCATTTGTGCCAAATTTCAATGACACGCTTCAGTAACATGAGATGTTCACTGTTAGCTCTGCCGTTCCTAACAACTCTCCAAGATTTGGATTCCTTTTCCCCCAGGCTACAAAAGCACAAGGAATGAGTTCATTGCTGAAGAACGAAAGGGTCTCAGTGGCACAGGCTGCCTGGTGATTTGCTACAGGAGCATGTGCCTGTTATTTTTCTGCTTACTCCACTGTTATGAATTTTAGCCAAAGCAGCCTACTGATTTAGGGGTTGGAAGACACCAAGGTAAATGCAAGAAGAAGAAGAAACTTGGCACTTTAAATTTAATATTTAGGCTCAGACTAACAACCAAATCCATACCTAAAACAACGAGAACCCTTCTGTTAAAGAGCGTCCTGTACACTCAATGCATTTTCATATTTAACATTTAAATATGTAAAGCTCATCACATCCCATTGCAAAGAAGCAAACTGAATACTTTGCTCTTCATTTATGGCTCAAGCCAATCTGGAAACCCTTTCTACAAAGTTAACACGTGGAGAGCCAAGATAGGATTAGTCAGTAAGTAAAGGTAAAGGTACCCCTGCCCGTACGGGCCAGTCTTGACAGACTCTGGGGTTGTGCGCCCATCTCACTCAAGAGGCCGGGGGCCAGCGCTGTCCGGAGACACTTCCGGGTCACGTGGCCAGCGTGACAAAGCTGCATCTGGCGAGCCAGCGCAGCACACGGAAACGCCGTTTACCTTCCCGCTAGAAAGCGGTCCCTATTTATCTGCTTGCACCCGGGGGTGCTTTCGAACTGCTAGGTTGGCAGGCGCTGGGACCGAGCAACGGGAGCGCACCCCGCCGCGGGGATTCGAACCGCCGACCTTTCGATCGGCAAGCCCTATACTCAGAGGTGTTTTTGTTTTGTTTTGTTACACAACACAAGTCCTTTTCTCACCAATACCAGAGTTCACTGGGCATTTTGTGGTGGCGGGAATGGCACCTGTTGACCCTGCAACTCAATGTCTATACAGTGGTACCTCGAGTTACATACGCTTCAGGTTACAGACTCTTCAGGTTACAGACTCTGCTAACCCAGAAATAGTACCTTGGGTTAAGAACTTTGCTTCAGGATGAGAACAGAAATCACACGGCGGTGGTCTGGCGGCAGTGGGAGGCCCCATTAGCTAAAGTGGTACCTCAGGTTAAGAACAGTTTCTGGTTAAGAACGAACCTCCAGAACGAATTAAGTTCTTTACCTGAGGTAAAGAATACCTGCAAACTGAGGTAGAAATTTGGAGAACTTAATTTAAGACTGGAATAATGAGAAGCTGAAAGAAACCAAAGCTGGCAAATTCATGTGACCCCTGAGCTCTGTCATCTATGATCTAATAGAGATTCCTGCATTGCAGGGGGTTGGACTAGATGACCCTTGGAATCCCTCCCAACTCTACAATATTATGATTCTATTATTCATCCCTAACCCTATGATGGCTGTTCCTTACTAGCCTGCCCAAACCAGGAAACTTTGCTCAGGATGCAAGGTCAACTAAGAAGCCACAGCAGGAGTTTCTAAACTTTCATTTGACATCCAATAATCTATCACAATAACATATGCTTTTATAGGGCACAATATCAAAATCGTGCATTAGCCCATGGAAATAACTATGCTTACAACCGCAAACGGGCAAACAACAAATTTTGAAAGGTTAGAGATTTTACAGGGATGGAAAACATAATAAATACTTTAAAACCCAATAGCATTAAAGTTCATACAGAGGGAGCAGGTGCTTACAGGGCAAGCATTCAAGTAAAACTAGAAATATTAATATTCTTACTATATATTATAAATAAAGTGTAGCATTAGTCGTGCTGGGCCAAAGTGTTCAAGCCAGAGATTTTCATAAATTTTGGGAGTAGGCAGACACCGCCCTGAAGAGTGGATCAATCTTACTGGTGTTATTTCAGCAATTTTAATATCTTATTGTCTTAGTGGCCAAGGGATTTTCTTCCCTGCCCCCTTTAACAATATAAAGCCTAGTTGCCACTTCAAGAGTACTTATTCAGCTGCATTCCTGGGACAGAATGCCCCCTGGTGTAGCAAATATTCTGAAACTGCAAAAAAAAACCCATTCCTGCTCAATTTTGCAAATACCGTATTTTTCGCTCTATAAGACGCACCAGACCACAAGACGCACCTAGCTTTTGGAGGAGGAAAACAAGAAAAAAAATATTCTGAATCTCAGAAGCCAGAACAGCAAGAGGGATCGCTGTGCAGTGAAAGCAGCAATCCCTCTTGCTGTTCTGGCTTTTGGGATAGCTGCGCAGCCTGCATTCGCTCCATAAGACGCACACACATATCTCCTTACTCTTTAGGAGGGAAAAAGTGAGTCTTATAGAGCAAAAAACCCGGTACTTTTTATGAAGGATCATGCAGGTTGCATTGATTTCCCATTGAGCAGTGAATTATAAACAGTTTATACAGTCAGGAAAACAAAGTGGCAAAGCCTTCTCCAGCCCAAGTGTCTTCATCAGACAGCAGAGAAGGGTTTTTAGGAGTATGAATGCTCCCCATCAACATTTTGTTTCATGTAGAAAAGTCAGACAGGCAGGACCTATCTTCTGATGTGCTAGGTTTCTATGTGTTGCATTTTATGTTGCCTTTCTTTCAAGGATCTCATCCACCCCTCACTTTATCCTCAAAACAACTCTGTGAGATGAGATAACACTGAGAGAGTGTGACTGGCCCAGTGAATGTCATGGATAAACAGGTACAGTGGTACCTCGGGTTAAGAACTTAATTCGTTCCGGAGGTCCGTTCTTAACCTGAAACTGTTCTTAACCTGAAGCACCACTTTAGTTAATGGGGCCTCCCACCACCGCCGTGCCACCGCCACATGATTTCTGTTCTCATCCTGAAGCAAAGTTCTTAACCCGAGGTACTATTTCTGGGTTAGCGGAGTCTGTAACCTGAAGTGCATGTAACTCGAGGTACCACTATACACTGCAACACCTCTGAGCCTTTCCCCAGAACCTTCAAGCAAAACAGGTTACAACATCCCAGCTGCTGGTGCTGCTGCTGCTGAGTGCGACTTGCAGTAAATTCCTAAGGAGACTTCAGACAAATGAGTTTAGACTAACCTTAATGACCCTCAACTGCTGCTGTTCTTTGGACCCCAGAGCCAGAAGCTGGAGCAGCTACAATGTGTTGCCGTATGCTACGAAGGAAGAATTTAGCAGCCTGCATTCTGTCTCTAAAACTAATACGTTGATACACAGAAAACACAAAAAACTACTTCCTCTGCGGTATCTGGTGCTTCTGACTATTGGGGGAAAATACTGCGAGCTATGAAACACTGGGAAGAGAAAACCAGACCAGGAAAGCTGAAAATTAGGGAATATTTCTAGTAAAATGTCCTATTTTACTAGCATGCTTGATCTCTAACGTTAGGACAGAAATTCCTATATTGGTACTGTTTATTTGTATGCATGTATCTTCGAATTTCAGGGACGCAGGTGGCGCTGTGGGTTAAACCACAGAGCCTAGGACTTGCCAATAGAAGGTCGGCGGTTCGAATCCCCACAATGGGGTGAGCTCCTGTTGCTTGGTCCCTGCTCCTGCCCACCTAGCAGTTCGAAAGCACGTCAAAGTGCAAGTAGATAAATAGGTACCGTTCCGGCGGGAAGGTAAACGGCGTTTCCGTGCGCTGCTCTGGTTGGGCAGAAGCGGCTTAGTCATGCTGGCCACAGGACCCGGAAGCTATACGCAATAAAGCGAGATGAGCGCCACGATCCCAGAGTCAGTCACGACTGGACCTAATGGTCAGGGGTCCCTTTACCTTTATCTTTGAATTTCAGAGTTTTGATACCTCCGTTTTGGCACCCAGGGCATATTACAACACAGCAAAAATCTCACCAGAATTGAATTCTCATTAGAATCATAGAATCTTAGAACTGTAGAGCTGGAAGGGACCCCAAGGGTCATCTAGTTCAACCACCTGCACTGCAAGAATCTCAGCTAAAGCATCCATGACAGATGATCCAACCTCTGCTTAAACACCTCCAAGGAAGGAGAGTCTACAACCAGCCGAGAGAGAGAGACCATCCATCTCGCCCTTTGTCCTTCACTTGCTGCCTCCTCTATACCTCCTCCAGTTAGCGCCCCATAGTTGGTGCTTCCTCTCTAAGGCAACCAGATATAGGGACCCTTGTTAGCTTCCACAACTGGAAGAAAAGACAGCCACAAGAGTAGGAAGGGACAAAAACGACAGCTGGAACCCGTGTTTGATTTGCTGCTGTGATCAAGAATGGTGAGTTGTCCTTTTTTATTTTATTTTATTAAGTCTCCTTTCACCTTCAACGTGCCTAACACTCCCATTTGGAAGCACTCCCAAAGTCAGAAGCAATTTACTGTATGCTCTAAGATACTGTGTTCCTGGAAGCCAGACTGTTCATACCAAGTCTGTGGATAAATAATGCTTTTATTAAAAAATGCAATCAGTCAAACGCCACAGATACTGAGCTGATGGGGGCTTTTGAAAAACATTAGGGAACAATTTCCTAGCTTACTTTAAAGAAGAAAAACCAAGGGGAAAATCAGTTGCAGTTTCTGGATCAAATTCACCTTGATAGACAGATTAAATAGGCATATTACCTTTGATGTTATATGAAATTTGAGACTGGCTTATCTCTCCCCCCCACCTTAAAATTCAATTAAGAGCTTTTTCCTCTTTAGAAATTGTTTCAAATTAGGTTAGATTTCCAAACACAGAGCTCAGAATTGGGTTATATGTGTTTACAATTATATAAAATTCAGTTTTCAAAAAGTATAGACATATGTAATTTAACAATAACCAGAATAAATTTGTAAAGCTGGTTTCCAAACTCCCATCTTTCATTTTTGTTATAAAAAGCAATTCTGCAATATATTATACATACTCAAGAGGCTAAATGAGGGTCAGTTCACATAATTAAGTCATGTGCAACAAGTTGTATGGAACCATAGGTGGGGTTCTTGTTGGGTGATTATATTGGAGCATATGTGGATTCACTCTGAGATGTGCATTTGCATCCAGTCTGTGCATGTGGTTCCCAGACCAGCAAGGGGACATCTTTTTAGTCTTCAAGTTGATCTCTGTTAGTAGATCAGGGTAAATATGTTTTTCTACAATGATGTACGCTGGTATAGGAAAAGCCCATATACACTATGTTCACCATAATGTGTGAAGTTCACACAACTGAATGTTCACTCATTGCGAAGTAAACCTTGCCAGTAGAAGTTAATGGAATGATATGTGTCCTACTATATAATAAAATTGTAAGGTTAGTGTCATGCTGCAATTCAGCATGACAACAAATCCGCAGGCACACAAGCAAACAACTCTCTGAAGCACCTCCAACTCTCCTTCAAAAAGGCTGGGGGGGGGAGCTGTGAGGGGATGAGTGAGGAGTACAGGAAGGGGAGTTTGGTCACATGCAAAGGGAGGAGGGGCTGGCCAGGTGTAGGGGGAGGGATGTTGGCAAAGGGGTAGGTGAGCAGAGGTAGGAGTCCCTAAAAAGGTAAAGGGACCCCTGACCATTAGGTCCAGTCGTGACCGGCTCTGGGGTTGCGGCGCTCATCTCGCTTTATTGGCCGAGGGAGCCGGCGTACAGCTTCTGGGTCATGTGTCCTTCATGACTAAGCCACTTCTGGCGAACCAGAGCAGCGCACGGAAATGCCGTTTACTTTCCCGCCGGAGTGGTACCTATTTATCTACTTGCACTTGATGTGCTTTCGAACTGCTAGGTTGGCAGGAGCAGGGACCGAGCAACGGGAGCTCACCCTGTCATGGGGATTTGAACCGCCGACCTTCTGATTGGCAAGTCCTAGGCTCTGTGGTTTAACCAACAGCACCACCCACGTCCCAGCAGTCCCTAGTACATGAATAAATACAAATCAATATATAAAACTTCTTCAGCAATCCGTGATATATTTATAAGGTTAAATGTTGCATTAGAATAAAATATGACATCATCTTGCATTGAGGGCACAGTCCTCAAATCCCTGGGAGGGCATTGTTGGAAAGGGGGTCTGATACCAGAACCTCTGGTCTGACTACCATTGGTGCCGCTGTGCGATCTGATTGACATAAAAGTTCAGATGTCAGTAGGGCCAAAAAGGAAGTGTCTTTTGGCCACTATAGGAAGCATCTTGAATCCAAAGGATCTGAAATAATCTGATCCCCTGACACACCACCAAACCAGTGAAAGGTTTACTTATGCTCCTGAGTGTGACTTAATCTCTTTGTCCCCTTTCCCTCCCACTGCTTCCAATCTGAAAACACAATATAACCCGGAAATAGAGGGAGGAACACAGAGGGAGTCTTTCCACTCTCACTTCCACCCTGCCAGTTCGAGCCCATCAGGATGTTTGGATAGGCCTTTGGTTTTCTCTCTCTTCACCCTTAGGATTGCAGCCCGAATATGTTTTATATTTGGTGCATGTTTTAAAACTCTACAAAGATACAAAATATATATACACAGTGGTACCTCGGGTTAAGTACTTAATTTGTTCCGGAGGTCTGTTATTAACCTGAAACTGTTCTTAACGTGAAGCACCACTTTAGCTAATGGGGCCTCCTGCTGCCGCCGCCCCACTGCTGCACGATTTCTGTTCTCATCCTGAAGCAAAGTTCTTAACCTGAAGCACTATTTCTGGGTTAGCGGAGTCTATAACCTGAAGCGTATGTAACCTGAAGCGTATGTAACCTGAAGTGCATGTAACCTGAGGTACCACTCTGTGTGTGTGTGTGTGTGTGTGTATTCACACACACACACGCATGCATCTCAGGAAGAACAACGACTAAAATAAAACAAAACACCAAGCCTCAACATCGAAGTGTGGGAGAGTAGGTTTGTGACCTGATTTATTCTAACCTGTAGAGGGTCTGCCACCTCCTGCTGGAATTTCAATTAGGTTCTTTATATGAGTTCTGGAGCCAGGCGCAATAATGCAATGCAAAGCTAAGTGCTCAAGCTCATTGGTTTCAATGGGCTTAAGCACACTTAAGCCTGTGATGGATTGTGGTCGCAGAATGTAAGAAAATCAGTTCACACACACACACACACACACACACACAACATGAAAGCAGCTTCACAGTCACAGCCCTTATGGTTTTTTTCCTCTTAAGCATCTGGGGTATAGATTGGGGCTTGACACCGCAAGTCTGCAATTTTTGCGTGCGTTCTTTTGAACCTGACACCGGTTATAAATCCCCAGAATATACAGCCAGGCTCAGAGTGGTGGTTGCTGTTGTTGTTGATTCTCTTTTTCATCTGAAACAACTCCCTGACACACCATGGTATTATTTATTCATTGCAGAATCGCAAAGATCAGGTAGCACCTTCCAAAATACTCCCGGAGCCTTTGAACTGGCTGCATATTGTATGAAAGTAGCCGGCGACGAGAGAAAATTAAAGATTAGACCTTTCTTTTTAATTTAGAAAACAAATGTGAATAAGGCAAGCATTCAGAAATAAGTTACTAAAACCGACTTATAAAGTCGCCTTAAAAATCTCTCAGCAGCTTTAGCTTCTATTGTGTCTGAAGAAATATATGAGCCCATAACAGTCTCATGAGATTTCATTACTGAAAAGGCTCATTAGAAAAGGCATTAAAATACTAATTACCTCATAAACTATTTAGTTGTGTACCCACTGGGAGAGTACTTACTAGTGCCCAAGCTCTGCATAGATCCAGCTAATCAATTAATGCTCATTACAACTGGAAAGAGTATGCAGACTGCAGCATGTAGCAGAAATAAATAAGTCAGAGGTTAGCTTGGAAAGTGACTGGGCTGTAACAGAGCCTTCCTTTGCAACACTGCTTTTATCTGCCACGATTTAATTTTAATCAGCATTTTCGATACTGTGGGTAATGTGACTCTGTCGGCTTGAAGAATCTCAGCAAACACCGTTGCTTCTTAGGTACATAATTTATCACAACCAACCCTATGAATGGCGTTCAGAGATTAAAGTGGAAGAGGTTGATAACTGTTGATGTTTTGCAAAGTAACCTAGATCCCAAAATAAGCCATCTCAAAAGAAATGGATGGAAAAACTTTTCTTTGCACATCCATTGTAGTGCTTGGGAAACACAGGAAACGGCTTTCATAGAATCACAGAGTTGAAAGGGACCACACGGGTCATCTAGTCCAACCCCGTGCAATGCAGGAATTTTTTGCCCAATGTGAAGCTCGAACCCACAACCCTGAGATCAAGAGTCTCATGCTCTACCGACTGGGCTGTCCTGTTGTATACCAAGTTATATCACTGGTCCATCTGCCTCAGCGCTGACTACAATAAAGCGTGTTCTCCCTAAAATGAGAGCACGTGTTGCGGTGGGGTCTGCCAGGCCAACCCTCTGTTGCCAGGCAGGTTAATGGTGATTGCCTGAAGCAACGACTGGATGAATGGGTTGCTGGGGCAAATTGCATGTTGCAAATTGGGTGGGTGGGACCAAAGGCTTTAAATATTGGGGCACTCTGCTTTTGCTTTCTCTTTCGCTGAGTGCATCGGATTGCCCGCCCGCCCTGTGTTCCGGTTGACCTTGCTATGCCTGTCATGGGGTCGTCTGCCATTGGGGCAGGGGCCTAGTAGGAATTTTGTCCATTTGGCTGATTGGCTGGTGCCATTTGGTTTTTGCCTACTACTTAGCAATTCTTCACAACTTGTAAGGTTGCGGTTAGGCTTTGGTTATAAAAATTGGTGGTGGAGGAGGGGTCAGGATAGGCTGTGCCTGCCCCTCCAATGGTGGTGTGGAAGGGAATTCCATTAAAGGAATCCTGGGGCTTGCCACGGTTTCGTCCAATCCCTGAAATGGGACCAGGGCCGGCAAGCCTTGGGGAGCTGCTTGGGTGAGCAGTGAGGGACTTTCGCTCAGCTCAACTGATCCCCAACATTTCCCTTCACTGGCTTCCGAGGGAGTTCGGAAAGTCAGTTCTGTCCCAGGCGGGGGGACAGATAGTCATAACCAATGCCTAAGCAACTACTCACAGATTATGTATTTTAATAAAGTTGTGGCGAAAATTATGCCAAAAACCTTAAACAAAAATTACGTGTGATTCGTGAATTATTTTTGAGGGGTGGCTTGGGGACCTCCACACGCAACTGGTTCTCTGGGGTTTCAGGTGGGGAAAATATCTTCCATCTGTGTTACAGCTTCTGCTGCTATAACAATTGTGGAGCTGTAAGAAAGACGATAGGGGAAAGGGTAAGGGTGGCCTTTTACAAGGATTGTGCAGCAGAGCCGATGCAACTTAGGGACATTTGAGCTGTCCATACACACGGCATATACACGGCAAGAGATCATTCCTCCCTCCCTGCTCCCTCCTGCTTTGCTCATGATGGCGTTTCTGAAGCAATTGAATGTGTGGCTGTGCTCACTGCCGCTGTATGTTTGTGTCTGATATGCGATGGATTCCTAGCGACTAGGCCTTCTCATTGAATTCTTGCCACTTGCCAAATTGCGATAAGGATGAAGCCTGTCATACGTTGGACTCCTTCAGATCTCCCATCTTCAACCAGAGTAGTTTTTAGGGCAGAGAGAGAGAGAGAGAGAGAGGGAGATGGATGACCATAGAATGGAATACTAAAAGGTGGAAGAGGGGAGGAGGACTAGATGGTCAGGGTACCAGAGAAAGTAATGTGCGGCAGGGGGACAGGAGCTGCATGACTGTTCCTTTAAGTCTTCCAAACACTGATGTGCACATGTTCAAATGGTTCAAAATGAAATCTTAAAAATAGGAGTGGGACGTGATGGTGACTGCAACATTATTCCATGTATGGTTGAATATGTATTCCAGAATGCTCAGCAACTTGGAGATGTGATTGGAATCTCATCTCAACAAATGGTTTGGCCCATTGATTTCTAGGCACTGGGTTTTGTGATATAGTTAAAGGTAAAGGTAAAGGTACCCCTGCCCGTACGGGCCAGTCTTGACAGACTCTGGGGTTGTGCGCCCATCTCACTCAAGAGGCCGGGGGCCAGTGCTGTCCGGAGACACTTCCGGGTCACGTGGCCAGCGTGACAAAGCTGCGTCTGGCGAGCCAGCGCAGCACACGGAAACGCCGTTTACCTTCCCGCTAGTAAGCGGTCCCTATTTATCTACTTGCACCCGGAGGTGCTTTCGAACTGCTAGGTTGGCAGGTGCTGGGACCGAGCAACGGGAGCGCACCCCGCCGCGGGGATTCGAACCGCCGACCTTTCGATCGGCAAGCCCTAGGCGCTGAGGCTTTTACTCACAGCGCCACCCGCGTGATATAGTTACCATTGGGCAACTCTGGGAACTGTATATCCACCTGTATAATTTCCAAGCTGTGAGTGTTAGTGTTTATCTGGCCAACGTGGCACCACCTCTGTGCAAGATGTTAGCAGGCTTGGAGGAAGGAATCACAGATATCTTTAGAAAAATTCAGCGGGAGGGCACAAACAATAATTCAATGAGGACTGAGTGCGCTTAGTGGCCATGGAATTTTGACTGTTGGGGTCTGTGTAAAACTGAGTAAGAGGGGGAATGGAAGGAAATACCATGGTGACTGGGACATTGAACAGAAGCACTTTGCAATTTTGTTGCAGGCCCCATGTGTTATATATGATGTTGTAATACACCAATACCCCAAATTTAGTCAACACTGGTCGTCTACTGCCTGACATCAAAGCAAGCCCCTCATGGTAGGCAAGTGTGTCTTTTTGCAAACCTCCTGGAAAATGCAGCACCCTTTCCTCTGGTGTGCCTGACTGGGTATGCAGATGGCTGTGGTGTACTGCCTGTAAAATGGTGGCCATCATTACCTACAATGAACTGCATGCTAAATAGGCTAATTGGAAACAAGATAACCCCAGTGGCAGTTGTGAAAAGTACTGTATTGAGAATAGCTGCAAAAAGTGCTTCCACGAAACAAACGATCGCCAAAAAGAACAGCCCCCCCCCCTAAAGAAAAGATAGAGGGGCTTGCCAATAGGTGACGTCTTGCCAATGAACTCTCCCACTGGTGTGGACACCAGGAAAACAGTCCTCTAGGCTCCTTCATGAGAGCTACATGCTAGCAAGTGCAGTCATATGAAGGCAGGTACAGACATTTTCAGTTTCTCCCTACAACTCGCATAAAGAGACTGCATGGCTGCTTAATGAACTGAAGTCACAATTTTCATTTATTTGTATTTATCTAACTCCGCTGACATTTATGGGATGTAAGAGGCCTGGTTAATGTTTTGGCCAGTTTAGTTCACATCCAAAATTGCCTGGGCAAAATCTTCTGGGCTGCTGAAAAGTGAGACTAAGAGGGAAAAGGCTTTCAAAAAGTCTCCTTATTGCTTAATAACACAATCCTCCATTTAGCGGCAAGCTCCTTCGAAATTAAACTTCCCTTGAAAAACAAAGGTTCATGATTAAAACGTAAGGTTGTGTGTTTTTTTTAAGAGCAAAAACAAACCCTGAAGAGTTTCATGAGGGGGAAAAAATGAACTAAGAAAGTTTTAGATGTTTCGTGGAATTTAAAATCTCAGTGCCTGCTATTCATGCAAGGTGAATATTGGAATCACAAAAGTATAGAAGTCCAGGCTTAACGCCACCAGAAAGCCATTTAAGCCAGCAGCATTCAAGGGAAGGAGTCTCCCAAACTAGCACAGAACTAAACTTGGTTGATGTTTAGGGATATTGAAGAATCCTGGTAGAAATGGAAAAGGGGCAGAAATTGCTGTAGTTCACATGTGGTTAGGAATGGAAGTGAATACAACTGGGATTCATTCACATCACTGCTGTTTTGTTTTTAAGACTGCAAAAACAATATATAATTAATGACATGGGTGTGTTTTTTTAACATTGTTTTGACATTTTCTTTACATTGAGATGAATGTAAGCTATGTAGGTTACGTGAATAGTCATGTAACGTACGTAACCTATGTTAAATAGCAGAAAGCGAGATGGATAATGTAGTATTGGTCAGAAACCAAACTGCAGCAGAATGGAAACAGCTCTGGTTGTGATACATACAGGGGACGAGTATGTTTCCAGCTACCCCCCTTTGCCCTCAGATGCCTTATAAGAAACTGATTCAGGAGAAGGACTGTGAGCAGCCTGAAACTGTGAAGCTCCCTTGTAATTTTGCAATTGGATGCTACTTGTTGTTATATTTCTAGTACTGGTATACATTTTTTTATATGTTACTACATTTGCAATTCTTTCGCTATGATATTATGAAATTTCGCTACATTTGCAATTCTTTCACTATGATATTATGAAATTTTGCAGTGTGTTTTTTAAAAAAATGCATCCCTGTTTCTTTGTTGAAAGCCGCTTTGAGCATGATTTTGTGTGTGTGTGGAAAAGTGGCATAAAAAACAAAAACAAATGAAAGAATGGAAAAAAGGTTGGAATGGAAATGGCTGCCTTCTTGCATCCCTATTGATGCTATTTGAATAAGAAGTGGCGAAGACAAGTCAGATCAAGAGGGCTTCCATTCTCAGACTGGAAGTCCTTTGGTCAGACATCTTATCTGTAAAGCACCATGTGCATAGATGGTGCTCCAACTAGAACATGATCTTCTACTGCGAGTGGCCAAAGAATATTTAAATCAACTGCAAAATCTTAATTCACAGTTAGAAATCACATTTAAATGTCATAGATCTGTTGGTTACATTCTTATCATTTTCAGAATTGCTAAATTCAGTATATAGTAAATGCAAATTCACATGCGCATGAGTGTGCATGCACACACAAATACAAGCCACGGATGGTGCGCACAGTGCCATATCTTGTCTCCATGTAGCGAATGGGTGGGGGTGCTGCTGCTGTTTCAAAAGATAGTCCTCCTTCAAGCTGCCTTTTCAGGCTCCCACAAAACCTCATACACCCCCCTGACAATCTTGCGAAAGACACAATGAAAGTGGCCCAAGCTCCCACTTTCTGTGCTTCCGTGCTTCACTCCTGGTGAAATGTGTGAGCACAAATCCATATGCAAACAATGTATAACATAATAGAAGAGGAAAGCAAACCTCCCCTTCTCACGTCACCCAGAAAGATGAAATGTAGAGGCAAGAATCAGGTGTATCACAATTTTTCACTATATTTCTGAATTCATGACGCAACTCAAACAAATGAGATGGTTCTAAAGGTCTCCCCCCAGAAATCCTCTCGCAGTCAGTATTACCACGTCCCTAAAATGCTAGATCTGTGCGGCAGAAGGAGAGGATGAGCTTACTGCTATTTCCCCCCAGTTAAACTAGTGATGACATATTCATCGAGCACATTTTAAAAGTGTTTTAAAAATAGTGTTTTGATTGCTAGGGTAAGGAAATTTCCCTGCAACATATGCCCTAGCCAGTGGAAAGCATATGGACCCCAGTAACAACTCAGAAACCAACATATATATATATATATAGAGAGAGAGAGAGAGAGAGAGATCCTGACAATGAAGTAATCAGAAACAAGATTTTCTCAGGCCTTCCATGACTCAAGAAGAGAGACAGAATATGTTCCTGAGTCACATTGTTGGGTGGGTATGTTAAATACTAGAACATTGCTGATTTAATCTGTGGTGATTCTTATCCTTTTTCATACTATTCTATCATGCAGTTAATGTTTTATGGAAACAAGCCTGAATATTTCCTGCATTTTTAAAATTTCAAGTCTGCTGGGCATTAAAATAACCATTTACTTCATACAACAACTTCATTCTTCTGTCTCTGTCTCATGAGTCATTTGAATGGTGGTGGTTTTTATTTCTTTTATTTTAATTCCCCCTGGATGAAAATTGCTGGGTACAAAACATTTAACTCAGAATTAGCCAAAGTGGAACCCTCCAGATGTTGTTGGACTACAACTCCCATCATCACTGACTACTGGCTGTGCTGGCTGAGGCTGATGAGAATAGTAGTCCAGTGACAGTGGAGAGTGTGATGCAGCAGCAAAAAAACCTAGGCTGCCTCAGCAGAAGTATAGTGTCCAGATCAAGGGAAGTGATGGCGCCACTCTATTCTGCCTTGGTCAGATCACACCTGGAGTACTGTGTACCACAATTTAAGAAGGATACTTACAAGCTAGAATATGCGCAGAGGATGGTGACCAAGATGATCAAGGGTCTGGAAACCAAGCCTTGTGAGGAACGGTTGAGGAAGTTGGGTATGTTTAGGCTGGATAAGAGGAGACTGAAAGGAGATATGATAGCCATCTTCAAATATCTCAAGGGCTATCACATGGAAGAGGGAACAAACTCGTTTCCTCCTGCTCCAGAGAGTAGGACTAGAATCAATGGATTCATGTTACAAGAAAGGATATTTGTTCTGCCTGGCCTTTGGCTTGGAATCAATTCCCTTCCCCTCTTCCTTTTTTCCTTTCCCCTCCTGTGATGGAACTCCTATTTGACGACTTCCCTGACTTTTTTCTGGCCCATGTAGGACCAGTCTGGGTAGTTAGCCTTGCTGAAGACTTGACGTTTTCATCCCCCAGAAAACGTTTTTGATTTGAGTTTCCATTGAAATGAGGCTGCATTTTAATGCTTTAATGCTGTATTTTAATCTTGTTTTTTTAAGTTGTATTTCAATCAATTTGTTTTTATAGCGGTTCTTAGCCGCCCTAAGCCTGGTCTTGGCTGGGGAGGGCGGGATATAAATAAAATTTATTATTATTATTATTATTATTATTATTAGACATCTGGAAGAACTTTTGGACAGTAAGAGCGGTTCGACAGTGGAGCAGACTCCCACAAGAGGTGGTGGACTCTCCTTCCTTGGAGGTTTTTAAGCTGAGGTTGGGTGGCCATCTCTCCTGGATGCTTTAGATGAGATTCCTGCATTGCAGGGAATTGAACTAGATGACCCTTGGGGTCCCTTCCAGCTCTACAATTCTATGACATTTGGAGGGTGTCAAGTCAGCTACTCCTGATGTACTGTATTTTTCGCCCTATAGGACGCACTTTTCCCCCTCCAAAAATGAAGGGGAAATGTGTGTGCGTCCTATGGGGCGAATGCAGGCTTTCGTTGAAGCCTGGAGAGCAAGAGAGGTCGGTGTGCACCGACCCCTCTCGCTCTCCAGACTTCAGGAAGCTATCCTCAAGCCTGGGGAGCTCACGGGAGTTCACCTAGGCTTGCGGATAGCAGCCTGTTCTGGGGGCTGGGGTTGGGGGAAGCTCGGGCTTCCCCCGCGCCTGGGGTGGAAATAATTTCCCCCCCTTTATTCCCCCCCCCCAAAAAAAACTAGGTGCGCCCTATGGGCCGGTGCACCCTATGGGGCGAAAAATACGGTAACTTGTGTATGCTGTGTTGTTCTCCCTGAACCTGGTGTACATGAAAGCAACTCCTTTTGGCAGTAAAGCCAGGGGGAGAAAGGAAATTATAGTCTTAAAAAACACCACTGTTTTACAGAGATGGGAATTCTGGTGCATGGATATATTTTAAAGCCTTTTCCTTGGAATTTGTGCATCTCTCTTTCCGGGATTATTTACATGCACCATTAACAACAATGTTGTTTTACATTGCAAGCTTTTCTTCCTTCATCTGGCATGCTCTTGAGTTGTATGTCTCATCACATCACAAACGGCCTCAAAGGCAGAGGGGAGATACTATTTTTACACACACACACACACACACACACACACACACACACACACATCTAAAGATCTAGTTTTATCTGCTCAGGAAAGTGAGCGTGAGCATGCCAACTATTCATGAAACCCCTGACAGTTAAAAGGATGAGCTATGAAACACTTTCCCATTTCTTCTTCTTGAAATATATTTTTTCTTTCTTTCCCCCCAGTCCTCTCCCACAATACATTCATATATAATATAATAATAAATGTTTGTTTCTGAAATTAATTCAGGTTCTAAAATGCAATCAATTAATAAGTTAAATAATTTTTGATCAATTCAAAAGCTGCCTCTGATTAATCAGTAGGCATCTGTTTTGCATTGTTCTGTTAAATATTAATACAAGTAATTGAATGAGTGGTTCGTCCACCTATAGTTCCCTTACTTTCACATAATGGAGACAGGCGCCTATTTTACCTGAAAATATGTGTTCTAAAATTCTTGCTGATACATTTATTGAACTGAAATTAAGATGCAATAATAGAAGGCGTGAAACCCAATGGACAGTTGCATTCTAATATGTAAATTTCAACCCACATTTTTATGATCTAATGGACTTCAATTAAAAGTTTTTGCTGTGTACCTGTTAGAGATCCAGCTGCTGCTGCTGGAATACAGTGTTATTTACTGCATTAACATTAATTAGTATTTTAGGACGAGTCTCTCCTAAATTGCACGTTTTTATGCTATAATATACTCCTAATATATACATTTTTACAAGAAATTTTCCTAATGTGATGCATACATTATTTTACCAGTATTATATGCATTATTCTGCACATTTTAGCCTAGCACATGTGGGTTTGGTTTTTTTTACACATTACTAGAAAGCTGCACTGCAAAATTCGCAGAAGCGTGAATTTTCAAGAAAAATTGTGTGCTAGTTTGTATAGTGTTCCAGGAGCTGCACATTAAGTAAGTCTGCCTTTAAATGCACAGCGAACCAGTTTCCTCCTTCATTCTGAGTACACACACAGGCACCCTACTCAAAATGCAGATGTTGGGGGAGTAAGGCCTCTGCGTGTGACCCTGCTAACAATATTTTGCCCATGTGTTGCGGCAATGAGTGAAAGGGGCGACAAGGGCACAACTATTTGAAGATGGGGGGGGGAGGGAAAAGCCCCAACGTGTACACATAACTTGCCTGCACAAGCCCAAGGGATTATTTGGATTCTGGCCTGAGTAATTAAACCCCAAATTTGTTTAAAGGAAACTGAACTATGAGATGAACTGACCTAGCCAAGTTCAAGGAAACTGTGCAGTAAATGGAAGGTATGGACAAAGGAATTCCTGGTATGCATTAATATATGTTAGAGCCTGCTAAGGTCATGCTAATGCAAATAGAGAGAACCAGTCATTATTCTTGTAATTTTATTTTTGTTACCAGCTGTTCAGTGGGTGATTTGCAAAATCAGTTTTATAATTAGTTAAAATTACACAGTTTCGCCTTCGAAGTGGGAAAAGTTGTAATGTCTGATTTTGAGGATACGTTGTACGGCTTCCAAAAGGTATTTAAAATAAGCATGTCAATGTATTTGGGGGTCAGATGCGCATAGTGCGATTCGGTTTCTTTCCCCCTTTTTCATAAGTAGCAACCACAAGCTTTTAAATGTTAATTGTGAAGTGTTTAAATTAGCACGAAACCCACCTCTGAGCACACATGCGAATACAAGTAAGACTTAAAAAATATTGTTTTGAAAAGACATGTGTCGTCCAGTTGCCGGCTTAGGATGCTGTCAAGAAATAATGTTTTTATTATAGTAGTTCAGTTCGCATTCATTCTCACATGAAAGGTTTGGTAATGCCATATTCTCAGGTGCCAAGGCTACGCACGAATTCTAATGGGATCTTGCAAATGTTCGAATGCCTAAAATAGTCTTTGCTAGACCTGTACAAATTATTTTAAATTGCATAAATATTTTTAGTATGTCTGGCTTCTGACAGAACACTACTATATACATAAGGATGGCACTGGCTACTTTTTCCACTTCATCCTTCCCTTCCCTCCCTCCCCCTGGAAAATAACGAGCAATCTTTATTAGTTCACACACACTGGAGTTGCTTTTATGTACTGCGTGACACTTATCATCAGTCCAACATCATATGGATGGCGGGCTGAATTCACAAAGAAAGGCACTACAATCTGGAAAGGGGAGGGCATAATCTCGCCCAAGGTTCTAGTGCTATTGCACACCTACTTGGGAATAAGCCGCATAAACTCTCTGGGCTTACTTCCAAGCAGATATAAGGGAATCTTAGAATTGGAGAATACGTCAAAGGTCACCCAATCCAAAGCCCTGCCTCTGCAGTCAACCCACAACACAGAAGCACCAATGTGCATAGGACCACGCTGATAACCTAGGACACTTGACTTCCAGAGTTTTAGTAAGGAACCTACAGTAATATTAAAAGCAATTCGTGTTTTGAGAAATCTGCTGTTAATCAAGAGACATCCTGATAACCATCCAAAAGTGAAACAATTTCTCAAGCTTTTAAACCTGACTGGGCCACTTCCCACCCTGAGTTGTGGGAGAGGTGGAAATAATACACAAGGCTGATGTTACCTATGTATGCATTTGTGCGCACACACACTGCAGCTGCACTGCTATACCTTACAGCTTCTGCACAGCTCCCATAACCATTACCTGCTGATAGGTTGTTCTGCTGCTTTAGGATTCTTCTTCAATTTTAACAGAGGGTGTTTTACTGCGGTTTTCACTGGTGTTTTATGTTCTGATGTCAAGATGCCACGAGGGCCCTCAGGAGCCATGTGATTGGTTATAAATTCCAAACAGGAATATTTTCCCCAACACGACACTGGTTGCTCCTTATCCCTCTGCCCCCAAAATATTACGAACCTATACAAACTGGGGCCGGATACCATCATGCTGTTTGGTTTTCTCCACTTTCTGTCATTTGAAAACAATAATCATACCTTTTAAATAATGCAGTACAGAACAAAGAGAAAAAGTACATGTATAAGCCAAAGGTAATTGATAAAGGCTCGAGTATTTACATCAAAAACTAACTCGTCCACTTTGACACAGCAGATTATATGTGTCTCTCCATATAATCATGATATGTTAAAGGAACGATACTCCTTCGAAAGAATTGGTTCATGTAGTTTGTTCCAACAACTCCAACATGTTTGCAAAGCTGCTCTTTCATTTTCCCTCCCAACAATTTCCCTGCGTTATATATAGTGTAGCATACACACAAAATGTTTGGCAATCACAATAAAATATGATTCTGTGGGTGCAATCCTATCTGTAAGAACTGCCAGCTGAAGGGCAACAGGATTTGGCAGGAGTCCTGCTGTATCAGCAGAACACCAGATACACAATGAAAAAATATGTCAGTGGAATTCTTTGGATATAGTGGATATAGTACCAGTGAAAATACAGCAAAAAATGGCTGAAAAGGGGAAGAGCTATGGGTGGGCCATGAGTGGCACAGCAGAGAACAGTTATGCCAAATCCTACACCTCTTCAATTCACACTGCTGTCAATGGAGCAAATTTACACCAACCAATGTTCTACCGTGGAACCTTGGGTTACAGACGCTTCAGGTTACAGACTCCGCTAACCCAGAAATAGTACCTCGGGTTAAGAACTTTGCTTCAGGATGAGAACAGAAATCGCATGGTGGCAGTGCGGCGGCAGCGGGAGGCCCCATTAGCTAAAGTGGTACCTCAGGTTAAGAACAGCTTCGGATTAAGAATGGACCTCCAGAACGAATTAAGTTCTTAACCCGAGGTACCACTGTACTTGTGTGCTTTCTTCTTACCATCTCAGGCTAAGCATCTTTTCGCTGTTCCACCAGCATAATGTGAATATCAGATCACTCTGTATGCCTGCAATCCTATATCCACAGTTGGTTAGAGTGTGGTGCTGATAACGCCAAGGTTGCAGGTTCGATTCCCAAATGGGGCAGCTGCATATTCCTGCATTGCAGGGGGTTGGACTAGAGCAGTGTTTCCCAAACTTGCGTCTGTTTTTGGACTACAACTCCCATCAACCCAAGCTAGCAGGCCAGTGGTCAGGGATGATGGGAATTGTAGTCCCAAAACACCTGGAGACCCAAGTTTGGGAAACACTGGACTAGATGTTCCTTGGTGTCCCTTCCAACTCTGCAATTCTATGATTCTGTGACCTGAGATCAAACCCCATTGAACTGGCTAGAATTCATTTCTGAGTAAACATGTGAAGGCTTGTACTGTAAGTCTTGGACCACAAGCTTAACATGATCCAACAGTGTGATGCAGCAGCAAAAAAACTAACGCTATTCTAGGCTGTATCAACAGAAGTATAGTGTCTAGAGCAAGGGAAGTACAGTGGTACCTCAGGTTAAGAACTTAATTTGTTCCGGAGGTCCATTCTTAACCTGAAACTGTTCTTAACCTGAAGACCACTTTAGCTAATGTGGCCTCCTGCTGCTGCCGCGCCACCACTGCGCGATTTCTGTTCTCATCCTGAAGCAAAGTTCTTAACCCAAGGTACTATTTCTCGGTTAGCGGAGTCTGTAACCTGAAGCGTATCTAACCTGAAGTGTCTGTGACCCGAGGTACCACTGTAATAGTATGACTCTAGTCTGCCTTGATACACCTGGAACACTGTGTCTAATTCTGGGCGCCACAATTTAAGAACGATGTTGACTAACAGGAATGTATGCAGAGGAGGGCAACTAAGATAATCAAGGATCTGGAAAATAAGCCTTGCGAGGAACACTTGAAGGATCTGAGTACATTTAGCCTGGAAAAGAGGAAACTGAGAGGAGATAGGATAGCCATTGCTCTTGAGGGTAGGACTCAAGGCAATGGCATCAAGTTACAGTAAAGGAGATTCTGAGTAAACATTCAGAAAAGCTTTCTGACAGTAGGAGCTGTTCGACAGTGGGATGGTCTCCCTTGAGAGGTTGTGGACTCTCCTTCCTTGGAGATTTTTAAGCAGAGGTTGGATGGCCATCTGTCATGGATGCTTTAGCTGAGATTCTTGCATTGCAGGGGGTTGGACTAGATGACTCTTGGGTCCCTTCTAACTCTAAGATTCTACGATCCAAAGCAAAAGAGGACTCCCAGCACTGATATTTGTAATAACCACAGCTCTGGGACTTTTATAACTTTGCAACATACACATTTCTTAGCTTATAATCAGTTTACAATGCACAGCATATTTAGGGAAATTGTATGAATGACTGATGCATGTGTATGCTTAATGCACATAATAATTCTTTTAAGCATTACTTCTATCAAAAAGTAATTAAGTCCGCAGGTTAATGGCATCCTGTTGTATGCCGGTTCTTGGAATTATCTGCTGGGGGGAAAGCTTGCCAGAGGAACACCTTTGCAAATCTGACTCCGAAGCCAAAACAAATTTACTCAGATTAAAAAGCGATCCACTTAATTGCACGTATTAAAGAACAGAATTCTCACCATATGTATCAATAATTTCGGTTTTAAAGCCTCAGAGTTCCATTAAAAAAAGGGGAGTAGGCAAAGTAACAGTAGAAATGTATGCCTCTGAAAGAGATGCCAATGTGGTGTTTTTTCTTCTTCAGCCAAGGAGTATTTTGCTTGGCTCAACAGTACTTGGGTTAGAGAGAGAGGGGGGGGGAACACTTGCCGGCAGCCTAATCCAGAAAGATTTAATAAGCTGGGCTGGAGATGCTGTTGCTATTTGGCACATCACGATTACGGTATGGCACACAGCAGAGAAAAAAAACCTTGACCACAGATTTAGTTTGGCTGCCGTTGCCAACTCTTTTGGCTACATCTGCTGCTTTAAGCCAACCAACTGCATGTTTACAGAGTGTGGTTTCAGCTGAGGTGTTAAAAAGACTTGGGTTGGCTGCCTAGCTGAAATTTATATTGAGTTAAAGATGTGACCGTTCATGTCTGCCATAAGTGCGCATCGTATCTACTGGCAGGCAAAAGGCCTCCCTCCTCCGCCTCCTGCGGCGAACAACAGTAACTTCAAAAGCACACATTGCGGCTTTCTTTCAAATCGGCAATAAGCAGTTCTAAGCATGTGGTGACAATATGAAACGCTAGGCACCAGCTGCCTGTCTCCCACTTATTAATGCCATTTTGTATTGGTATAGACTACAGCTCCCCTGATCAACTGAGGCGATTTTCTGCTCAGAAATGCCGTATCAGAATCCTGAAAACACTTTTATGTACAGTGGTACCTTGGTTTACGAACTTAATCCGTTCCGGAAGTCCGTTCTTAAACCAAAGCATTCTTAAACCAAGGTGTGCTTTCCCATAGCAGCGGGGGACTCAATTTACAATTGGAATGCACTCAACATGTTCTGCTTCCAAGGCAAAGTTCACAAACCAAAACGCCTACTTCCGGGTTTGCAGCGTTCATAATCCAAGTTGTTCATAAACAAAGCTGTTCTTAAACCAAGGTACCGCAGTATCTGCTTCTTGTAGTTTCAGACTTATAAGAAGAAGAACTTGACACTAGCACAAGTGAGCCTACATCGTACGGACGTCCACAGCATTAGCCCAATAATGAGGTAAAGTAAAGGTAAAGGGACCCCTGACCATTAGGTCCAGTCGCAGACGACTCTGGGGTTGCAGCGCTCATCTTGCTTTATTGGCCAAGGGAGCCGGTGTACAGCTTCTGGGTCATGTGGCCAGCATGACTAAGCCACTTCTGGCAAACCAGAGCAGCTCACGGAAACACTGTTTACCTTCCCGCCGGAGCGGTACCTATTTATCTACTAGCACTTTGTGCTTTCGAACTGCTAGGATGGCAGGAGCTCACCATGAACGCTTCCCTTGTTCTCTTATAATGATGGAAAGGCACCTATTTGAGAGGTTCTGGAACTGAGCTCTGGTGAGTTTCAGATGAAAAAAAGCCCTGCGATGGAATGAGACAATTTTCATGCGGAGACAAAGCTCTTCACTTTCAACTCCTCTTACTCTGAGCTTGCCCCCATGATTGAGGGGGCTGTTGTTGTGTGGCGTGTGCATGCACGCCTCGTGATGTGCTGACATCTTGCACAAATGCCATATGGCTTCCACATGTGAACACCATAGTCATGGGATATTGAGGGGGCCCAGCCCCCCAGCCCCAAGATGGTGCCCTTCCTCTGAGGAATGAACAAGGGGGTACTTCAAAGTGAGGCCTTCTGGGTTGGGCAGCCAAGAGAGAACTGCTGCCACAGTTTGCCATGGTGGCTAGAACAGCTGCTTTGAACCAAGGTGGATAAAAATCAATGATTTAAAAATAAATAAATAAATAAATAAATAAATTTTGAAAAAACGGATTTTTTTAAAATTTAAATCAGATTTTTTAAAACTGGCTTTTAAAAATAATATGCTTTTGGAGGAAAAATCTTTCTAAAGATTACATTACATTACATTATAGTTCAAAGGCTATTCATCAGGAAATAAGGATTTGTTTTAAGTTTTTCATGTGTGCTAAAACTCAGTCTAAGTTTTTTTTTTAAAAAAAGTTTAACCACATCAGTTAGCAAACATGGATACATATGCTATAATGTTATTGTTTTAGTTCAATAAATTGTTTAAATTGTTATTAAGGAAGCAGAAAAGTTGTCCAAATATAAACAGTCAACTTATTAAACCTCACAATAATTTCATGTATTTTGAATAGTATAACCAATTCACCAATTTTTTTATATAACTGTAAAAACTACTCTAAAAATTTATTATTCCAAAAATGAAGCCTTCATCTGTTTGTAAATATTAAGATTATACCAGCAAGAACGAGTCTTTCTGTAAAAAAATGACTGAAATGAAGTCTCACTGACCAGTGATGTAAATCGTGATTTAAATCAATTCGATTTAAATAAAATCCACCCTGCTTTGAACATATTGTAAAGAAACGTCACAAGAAACTATCCATAAAGTTTAAAACAGGGGTTTTTTCTATAGCAGCAGCAGCAGCAGCAAACCATGGTTGCTGAAGCCTCTTTTGACCACCTTGCTGAAAAGACCTCCCTCTGCAGACCCCCTTTAGCCCTTTCTCAAAATGAGGCAAGACAGAGAAGGGGCGGGGGAGTGGAGAAACAGCCGTTGCTGCCACTGCTGGCATGCCAAAGCAAGGGGGAGTTTTAAACCAGTGAGGGCACTGGGAGGTGGAAGGAGGAGAATGGCACAGTGCTGTAAAGCAGAGGATGGAGCAGGTGGCTCATTGGGCCTAAAGAGCCATGTGGTACAGATAGCATACTGAGCTGATGGAGAGAGAATCTATGCACGCATGTGTGGATGTTTGTGCATGTATATATATACGCACATGTTGATTTTATTTATTTATTTCCACAAGTATGTATACCACTTGATCCTAGTCATCTCTAAGCGTTGAACAGGAGTCCAATAGACAATATATCTATGTGAGGGGCAATGCATACGAGTTTTAATACAAATGACAGCAGCTTGGACTTCTCAGTGCTGGAGGAATTTGATCTTTCCAAACGGCAATATGAACTGACTGATCCACACCTTCCAGACTAACTCGCGGTTCAGAACGTACGTTATCCATCATGTCTCTCCCCCCCCCCCACTTTCTAAATATCTCCAAAGCTCAAAAATGTAGCACAATACATTTTTTAAAGGCACACTGTGCTTAGAAATGCATAGTTTGAGAGAAAACATTTAGGCATGCATTATTTTGAAGAGACAATCTGTTTAAAATATATATTTAAATATATATTATGCATATATATATAAACACAGTTTGATGAGGAAGTGGGTCAAAGAGGACTTTTTGTGAGCATATGGAAAAGTTGCATGTGCCAGCAGTTTACCCATTTCTACTTTTTTATATTCTAAGGTCTCAGAATCCACTTTGAAGAACAAAGGTAAAAAAACCACACACCATTAGATACACGCAGGCAAGAGAATCAAATATTCAGGTACTTTGGAAGCAAACTCACTGGGATTCCTTCAGCCTAGTGTCATATCCATCCATTTCTACAAGCACCCAATGGCACCGACCATTTTTGCACCTGCTTCCACTCTGCCAAATATTTTCTCATAGCTTGCACCTAAAAGCAACCTTTCACGTATGCAATTCTACTGCTAATGTTCAAGTATTCCAGTTCAGTATCGTCTCGCAATACCCAATATCCAGAGGCGTACCTAGGCTCTCCTGCACCCTTGGCAAGGAGATATATTGGCACCTCCCCTGACCCTTGCTCCCTTGGCAATCGCGGTCTCTCCCCATCTTTCCTCATGATTTCTGAGGCAGCGTCTGGACCAACCTATCTAACCCCTATCCAACCGAGACACAAAAAATCAACTGAGTCAGCCATGCTCTGAACTTGTTTGCAGCAGACACGTAATCACATGACCAGAAAAGAATTATTCGGCTTGTCCTCAGAGGCCAGCAGACGAAGAGCATAATAATGTTTCCAGCAGACAACATATACAATGTGTTTTCAATATTTTACCATTTTGGCTTCTGAGTGCATTGGAGGGACTTGTGGTGAAGCACACGGGTTGCTGAGGTTTGGGCCTTGCATTCCCATTATGTTGGTGTTCATAGACATCTGTCGTTCCATCTTGAGAAGGATAAAGAGCAAAATAAATCAGATGGTATTTGAAAGGTAAGATACATTTTCCAAAGGCTTTCTACAAGCAGGCAAAGGCGAGGCTCATTGTGTCCATGCAGGATGGCCATCACTTTTTGCTGGCTGTATTTATCTGCTTTCAGAAAATATAGCCAGTAACTTTGTTTTGTCCAACGATCAATAGAAAACTGCCTCTTCACCAGAAGAACAAATTAGTCACCTAGGCTTGAGTCTTTCAATAATGATTTTCCCTTGCTTTTAGAAAACAACACACTGGGTTAAGTGGCTTTTAAAACATCACTGTATAAAATTATGGCTGATGCTGTCAGGGCAGACCAAACTAACTTGTTTAAGATATATGTATAAAATGTATGATCTGGGGGGGGGGTTGGAAATGGGAGGCTTTTCCCAATGGAGCTGTTGAATCTGACAGCGGGGGGGGGGGATTCACATGCCTGCCTTAGACTACTGCGGCACAACGTTATTTAAATACTCAGTTCATGTAGCAAAACAAAAATGATGTTCCTGGAAATCACATTGCAGGAGAAATGCTCAAGAACTGTTTACTTTAAAAAGGGTTGTGTTATTTTCAGTGAAACTATACTGTTTCTTTCTATTCATTTACTTTTTGTTATTTTTCTTATGTGGCGTAACAAACATAGCCAATCAAAAATTTAACAGAAGAGAAAAAGAACATGGCAGAATCTAAGCTATTAACCAGCCAAACAGAATCGGGAAACAAAAATACCAAGAGGTATCTATGAGCGGACCTCTTAATTTTCTTCTTCTAACAGATGCAGAGATACAGTAATGAAACTGAAAACAATGGATACTTGATTTAAATCAGCATTTACATTAAATTAGAAAACAATATAATTTCTATAAAAGTCTGGCCATTCTGCGGCACAGGTGGCAAAAGCACTTTGAATCACCAACATCAGAGAAGCAGACATGGAGCAATGGATCCAAACTGCAGGAAAGAAGATTCCACCTAAACATTAGGAAGAACTTCCTGACAGTAAGAGCTGTTCGACAGTGGAATTTGCTGCCAAGGAGTGTGGTGGAGTCTCCTTCTTTGGAGGTCTTTAAGCAGTTGGACTCGATGGCCCTTGTGGTCTCTTCCAACTCTATGATTCTATGATCACACACACACACGCACACAGATATATAGCAGCCATACTTACGGGCATCAAAACGGCAGAGGAACCAGGCATGGTAGGATTGGGTAGAGTCCCGGGCATAGAGGCAGGCATTGGCTGTCGTTGCCGGTTGTGTAGTTGCAGTAACGATGATAATGAGCCTGGGACAGGCCTAGAAAAAAAGGGGAGAGAGAAAAAAAAGGAGCTGAGACATATTAAGGAAAAAATGATCACACTCAATTTCGAAATGAATGTCAAAACTCAAAACCCATCTGGTATTTGAACTTTAAGTTCAGCAAAATTTTCTCATTTCAGAGTTGGAAAGGATGGCAGAAAGTTTTGGGGGAAGACTTAATGCATAATTAGGTAGGTTTTTTTTACCTGTATCGAAGTCTCTGAAAAATGTCCCCCAAAAGTATAATTTTGAGACGGAAGCTGCAATCCTACATTTACTTACCTGGGTGTAAATCCCATCAAACTCTTCTGAGTAGGCATGTATAAGATTGTGCACTTATCTCCTTATATTACACAGTCCTTATTTTATGGCGATTTTTCTTGAACCTCCAGTACTGTGTGTCAGGGAACTGCCATCGAAAGGACGGGAGGTGGAAGGGCTCACTCAGGTGGAGACAGACTTAACAGCTGACGAGGGAACCAGCAGTGGGAGAGGAGGAGCTCCGAGGGAAAGTGAGTCGGAGGGATGGCTCAGGGACACTTCCAGCGAAAACAGTGGGGAGGTTTCAAGACCTCCTATAGGGACACCCACTCCTCGCCGGAAACTGTCATGCCGGGAGTCCAGAAGATGTGTTTCCGTTAAGGAGCTTTTATGCTGGAAAAGATTCCGGAAAAGCCCACTTTCGGATTCTGCTAGTGACTGACAGAGTCATGCTTGAGGGGCTCCGTCGGAGGCAGAGGTTTGGGGACTTGGCCAAACTCTGAGGGACTAGGATTTTATGCACAAGCTGCTCATCATCCCATCACACTGTGCTCTGAATTCAGCATTGTTTCTGACTGAATATGAGCAGTGAATAATATATTTTTTTTATTTGCACGAGGAACATGACTCTTCTAAACCTAAATTTCAGCTCTTAAATCCCCTCAATTGAACTTGGTATCCAGACTTGCCAATATGGAGAGTTAGTGCGCCACAAAATATCCAGGACCCAAGTCGTTCAGAATATGTATGATTGAAAAGCACCAACAATTTCAGTACAATGATATTGAACTTGAGTATTTTGCAGCTGTTACTTAAGCATATCCTCCAACATCCCTCAGATGAAAATAGGGGAATTCTATCCTACATCAGTGTTCTCCGCCCCTCCCCCCGCCATGCACTGCTGGTGGAATTTAGGAAAAGGGCGGGGTTGGCTGAGCTGCGCCAATGGCTGTCACCAAGAGGAGTATGTGACAATACTGTACTGGCTAATGTCTTGGTTATATGTGGGAGACTTAGATGATACGGTGGAACCTTGGTTCTTGAACTTAATCTGTTCTGGTAGTCTGTTTGACTCCCAAAATGGTTCAAAAACCAAGGTGTGGTTTCAGATTGGCTGCAGGAGCTTTCTGCACTCAATCAGAAGCCGCAAAATCCATATCGGACGTACAGTTTCCCTCAACTGTTCTCCACACCCTGAGCAACACCACCAGCTGATATTTAAACGTTTCTTGGCTTAAAGGCTGGCTTGAAATGCTGAGCTTCGGAGTAGCTGCTGGCTGAAAGAAGAAACACAAAACCAAATTCTGCTTTGTATGTCCAGGCCTTTCTTTGCATGGACATCAAGGGGTTCATGGTACTACGGCTTTAAACTGCAGTAAACTCTACTTCTGAACAAGGCATTTTCAGATTGCCTTGAGCCTTAAAAAATAAAATAAAAACCAAATCTAACATTTGTGACTCAATGAAACTATATTTTTGTGTAAGGGAGAGCTGATTCTCAAGGTGACTGACATAAAACAAGCAGCCCCCAGATAACTTTCTGGAGCCCCACAGCCAGTCCTTTCTGCACTGCTTACAGACCCTTTATAGAGCTCTCTACCTTCATAATAAACTTAGGTGTTAGGCCATTTGACAGAAACTTGTTTTGGCTTGACTTCTGCCGTTTGCACAGGTAATCCTCAAGAGCCCATATGGTTGGAATTTTACTTACATGTTCCAGAGCCAAAATGTTTTCTGAAATTGATTTAATGAGCCTGGGAATAGGGGTCTCGGGTAGAAAGGAAATTATTTGTGTATATTAAAAAAATAGCAAATAAGCTACTTTGCTGTCCTCACTCTCACCCTCGGCTCTGCTTAGCTTTGCAAGTCTGCATCTGCTTTGCAGTTGGGAAAATTACTGTTTTCGTTGGGGATCCCCCCCTCCCCCTTGTAGCACCTTGGAACCTTCCAGGTTTTTCCTGGATGGAGGGAGAAAAAACAAAACACCCCACACTTTTGAATTTCAGGCCGCAATTTTGTCTGTGCTCGCTAATAAAGGTATTAAATAATTGTGCACGCACAGTCTAAATTGGCAGGGATAAGCATGGGGACTACATGGGCTCCCTCTGCCTTTACGATGACAGGTCCAATGAAACAGTGCACCTGACACCCAAGAAATTTCGTTTCTGGAATCCAGAAGTAAATAGCCTGGAAGGAAGAGGCAAAGTTCAGAAGAGAAGCCTTGTTAGCTGGTATTAGTGAAACCTCAAAGATCACCTCCATTATATTTGCAAAGCATCAACAGTGTTCTGGGTACTGTGCAGATCACATTGAGGATATAGACCATCTAGACTGGCCACAAAGCTTGAAGTCTACTGCAGTGGCGCCATCTTGTACCACCTGCAAAAAGGTTGCTGCTGCATCCTAAAATAATGCCAGGCAGTCAGCATCTGAATTATTTGCATATGTAAAAAAGGTTTATTAACATTTTTCTTCTGTGTTGTTAGCCGCCCTGAGTGTTGTTAGCCGCCCTGAGCCCGGCTTCGGCTGGGGAGGGCGGGATATAAATAATATAAATAAAATTTATTATTATTATTATTATTATTATTATTATTATTATTATTATTCTAGGCCCTTGCATGAATAAATAATAGTTCATGTGATCATCCTTTACCCTTACTTTCCCTTTTTGCTTCCCCTATCCAAGCCACTATTTTCCCAATGAAAATGGCGCCCCTTGCTCTTTTAAAAAATAATGTTGCAATCGATACACTATCATCATGTCATTTGTAGTTTCTCTCTCTCCCTCTCCCTCCCTCCCTCTCTGTGTGTATGTGTGTGAAAAGAGCTACATCTTCCTTCTTCCCCAGACCTAGAATAGAAATATGTTATTGCCTAATTTTAAGCCCGGACCCATCTGGTATATATGACATTTTGGAGTGAAATCACTTTCTTGGTTCACACAGTTGAATTTTAGTATAAAGGCGCATAAGCTTTCCTTGAAACCTGGTTTTTAACTGCACAAATATTTTCAATAATTGTCAAAGTGATTATGTATATCAGTATTAACTTCGCAAACAAAGCAGAAGTTTTCCTCTTTAAAATGAGAAGGCAAATTACAGTAGACTCATGAAAACAAAGACCCAACAGTCTCTCCAGTGCAGGCTTGTTACCATGAGCTAATAATTCCAGACTTTAAGCAAGCAGAGTCTCCTTTTCTTAATAATTGTATGCCTCTGGGCAAAGCATTTCTACTAAAAACTATTGAGGCATGGAACAAGGCAAGGTGTGTGAGCTAATGTGGGATTGTTGAACCACTAAACCAACTCTTGTGGCACCCAGCCTGCTCTGCACTGACAGATTATTTCTCCACATACACTTGTAAAAACACACTGCTTAAGGTTAAAAACCTGCTTAAGCTTTTCTTTTCAATTAAAATGTCAAAGATGACAGGACGTGCAATCGCTGTCCCCCAACAGTATGATGGATGCGAAGGTGAGAGTTACAGCTCCTCCTCCTTTAGAGACAGTTGCCTGATGATGGAGAAGTGGTCCTGTATGGTCCTCCCCTCCCGGTACCCGTAACAAAGAGTTACTGTGCCAGGCCTATCTTCCATAACATTTGATAAGCCAAATAATCACAAACTGGGACTTCTGTTAGGCCAGGGATGGGGAATCTGTGGCCCTCCTAATACTGGTGGACTCCAGTTTCCATTAGCCCCAGCCATCATGACCAATGGCCAGGTATGATGGCAGCTGCGGTTCAACAACATCTGTAGGGCCTCAGGTCCCTCCTCCTTGCAGCAGGCGCACATGTCTCCTGTGCCTCCAACTGGGTATGGTGTGGCTGCACTCAAGTGGAAGCATGAGAAGCATCTTTGGCAAGGACCTAGAACATCACCAAATGAACAGTAGCAATCCAGGTGAGCTGGTTGCACAGTGTTCGCTGCTCCCGCAAGGCTCCAATCAAGCCACTTGGGAGCAAGCACCGTGAAGCGCATTGCACATGTGTGTTGAGAAGATTAAGTGACAGCTGCTGGAGACTGGTTCGTTGGGTCCAATGGGGCACTGTCCTGCCCCTCGGCCAGCCCCCATTTGCCTGTTTCCCCACTTGTAACCAGCCCAGGGGATCACACAACCTGTCAGCTCCCTCTCCCCATCCTCCATCTCAGTGTCATCCTTGCAGAACTCAGCAGGAAAGAGGATGGAGAAGGACAAAAACAGAATTACCGTACTTTTCCATGTATTAGACGCTCCCATGTATAAGACGCACCCTCTTTTTGGGGACTCCAAATAGAGAAAATGGGGGGAAATTACCCAAAGTTGTTGAGCTTTTTTGGGGGGGGTGGCTTGCCGAAAATCGCTCACTCGTGGGACCAACACAGCCGATCACATGTACATCGACGAAGCGGCCAATCTTCTGCATGCTCGCCAACAGCGAACGCCAATCGCCCATCTAATTGCCACAGCAGCCAATAGCCTGCAGAACTTGCAGCAACAACCAATCACTCACCAAAACACCGCTGACCATCTCCGCCTCGCAACAGCCACCAGTCGCCCGTCCAACCTCACCACTACCCATGTATAAGACGACCCCAATTTTTAAGCTTCAAGAAAATAACCTAGTCTTATACACAGAAAAATACAGTAGCTGTTTCTGCCTGTCATTGGCTCTGACTACACCTAATCATCAAATTGTCGAGCTGGAAGGGACCACAAGGACAATCTTGTCCAACCCCTGCATTGCAGGAATATTTTGCCCATGACCCCGAAATTAAGATTCTCATGTTCTACCAAACGAGTTCGCTTCTTTTCACCCTACCAGTCACAATGGGCAACAGCCACCACTGGAAACAGTGCACAAATGTGTTTGCAGTGTATTGTAGACAAGGTGTCAGGCTTGTACTTGATTTGATTCCCTGCTTTGTCATGAAGTTCACTGGGAGACAATAGGCCAGTCATTATCTCTGAACCTAATTTATTTCACAAAGTCAACGGGAGCAAATAAAAGACATAATCCCATGTACAGTATCTTTAGCCCCTGGAGGAAGGAACGAGTCCCAAAATTGACATGACCATTAGCTGAATTTCCAGTATGCAGTACAGGAGAGTCATTGCTCATGAGGACAAAATGGCACCATCCATGCACAAGAGGGAGGTATCAATAGGGCTTGGGGGGAACCTCAAAATCCTGTTTAGAAAAAAATGCTAATGGGGAACCACCACCACCCCAAAGCCCAATGAGGTTTGAGCATGTTAATTGGAAAGCTAAGTGGCTGTTGATGGGGAGGGACAGTGGAATATCAGGAAGAAGGGGTTTTCCAATAGCATGACCCGGCTGCTGCAACGTTTTGTTGCAAATCATTAGGATAACCATGCCATAGCAGTTGGTATTTGTCCCTGTATTCTTCCATTCGCACCCCCAGAAAGAAATCACCACTATACACAGCAAAGGGCACTTGTGTGATAACAGATCTGTGAGCAGCACAATGGATCGCACCTGACAAATGCTAAATGCCCATCTGGGAGCTCAGAAGCGATGACTGCCGGTAGGTTGAGGGGATATAAATACCTGACTTGTGCGTTTAACATTTTAATAGAAAGGTTCATCATTTATGAATGGGAACCAATTTGGCAGCAAAAAGGCTACCTTAAAGCCCTGCATACAAATGCATTTACACACACCTCGTAGGTCTCTGCATGTATATTTCTTTTCTAAACATCCCCCCCCGTGCCCTCCCCCCCCACCGCATACACAAAACCCTTCCAATGTGAAGCTTTAACAAAGTGATTCTATTTGTGCAGCAAAGCATATAAAAGTCTGCGTTCCTTCCCAGTCACAATTTGGGCTTGCTCCATTCCCTTTCAAGTGCTGCATTGAACATGAACTTGCAGCTGATTCTGAGGGTTGGAGTCCATTTGTTTTCACATCAATGAAATTAATTTCCATTGGAAACTGCATCTAAGGCATTTAATCAAAATGGGCCTTAAAATAATTCTGAAAAGCTCATCTGTCTCCAATCTATATAGTGTTTTAAAAATTGGACATGTGCCCTGTAGTAATATTGCACTTTACAAAGCTTAATGCTCTGCACTTCTGAGTATCGGTTACATCAAGGCTCTGGTAAATTAAAGCAGACTCATATTCTTATTTACATTGATTTATAAATATATAGACAAAACTGAAGTAACTATGCCCCCGGGTTGAACAAAGTGGAATTTGAACATTCTTGTTCGGGGGTTCAGAGGTATTTTAACATTTCAGACAGAGTTCACTGTAGCTAAAATGTGTGTAAGGAAGCATTGCTCTTTAACTGAAAAACATTTTCAGGACAGTGCGGTTCTGAAGTGAAGAGCTGCGCAAGGAAGGAGGTATTTAATACTGTCCCCACCAGCCATTTTTCTGCTAAAATTCACGGTCAAGCTGCTCCTGCCCCCATGGGAAAGGTTGACAACTGTAACCCTGTGGAAGAAACTGCAGCTGGGGAAACAGTGCTTTGGAGTCGACAAGCAGCCATGAGGAAAGGGTTAAGCCAGGGGTAAGAAACAGGGGGCCGGTCCACTGTCCCTCAGACCTTGTGGAGGGCTGAAGTATTTTTTTTTGGTGGGGGAATGAATTCCTATGCCCCACAAATAACCCAGAGATGCATTTTAAATAAAAGCACACATTCTACTCATGTAAAAACATGCTGATTCCAGACCGTCCACAGGCTGGATTTAGAAGGCGATTGGGCCAGATCCGGCCTTAGTTTGCCTACCCATGGGTTAAGCACTCCACCCACCCACCCACCTCCACTCAAACTCATGTCCTCCTGAAGCTGCTTTTCACTTGAAGAAGATGCCAGTCATCTTAAAAATAATGGGTTAGAACTCAACATAACAACGTAAGATGAGAGTTCCAATGAAGGAAGAATGGTTTTTGAAAACGATGCGGAATATGCGGAATGCGCAAGATTAACAGCAAAGATTAGAGGCCAAAATGATGAAAAAATCCTCAGGGACCTTTTATTGAGTATTTAAAGAACGATTATAGCAAAGATGAAAACGCGAGAAGCATTTGAAATGTGAGTATCGGTGCTAATTATTAAGATAAACAGGTTAAAATGGATGTATTGAATAGCGTATGCGAAATATATGCACCATCCGAGGGTAGATATTGAAATCATGGAACATGAGGACGGGAATGGACGAAGTAATTTACGGTCTTTTTGTATTTTTGTGTGTGTGAAAAATAAATAAATAAGATTCCCACCCCACAAAAAGAACATAAGATGTGTATGCTGGATCTGGCCCATCGAGTCCAGCATCCTTTTCTCACAGTGGCTGACCAGGTGCCTGCAGAAAGCCTGCAAGCTGGACATGCTCAGAACAGCCTACCTGAGACTCCCAGCAACTTTTGAGTACAGTGGTACCTCGGGTTACAGACGCTTCAGGTTACAGACTCCGCTAACCCAGAAATCGTACCTCGGGTTAAGAACTTTGCTTCAGGGTGAGAACAGAAATCGCATGGCGGCAGCGGGAGGCCCCATTAGCTAAAGTGGTACCTCAGGTTAAGAACAGTTTCAGGTTAAGAACGGACCTCCAGAACGAATTAAGTTCTTAACCCGAGGTACCACTGTACACACATTGAAACGAGTAGGACTTAACTTCTCTAAGCATGGGTCAACTACTCTTAAAGGTAAAGGGTAAAGAGACCCCTGACCATTAGGTCCAGTCGTGACCGACTCTGGGGTTGCGGCGCTCATCACGCTTTATTGGCCAAGGGAGCTGGCGTACAGCTTCCAGGTCATGTGGCCAGCATGACTAAGCCACTTCTGGCGAACCAGAGCAGTGCACGGAAACACCGTTTACCTTCCCGCAGGAGCAGTACCTATTTATCTACTTGCACTTTGATGTGCTTTCAAACTGCTAGGTTGGCAGGAGCAGGGACCGAGCAATGGGAGCTCACCCCGTCGCGGGGATTCGAACCGCCGACCTTCTGATTGGCAAGTCCTAGGCTCTGTGGTTTAACCCACAGCGCCACCCTTGTACCTGGATCCAACTCATTTTTTTAAAAAAAAAGCTGAAAGGGCTTCTAGTTTGTGTGTAACATGTACTTTCCCCCTCATGAACAAGATGACTTGGCACACTTCAGTGCTTTGGCAGTTGTAAAAAGCCCGCGGGTCAGCCTTCGTCCAGCCTGGTGTCCTTCAGATGTTGTGAACTATAACTCTCATCTGCCTCAGGCTGCATGAGGTCAAGATGCTTGTGTCACTAAGAATTCGTTCTGCTTTCTGCAACAAGTGTCCAGAACAGGTGGTTAAAATCAGAATCTGACTCTCCTCTCTCTCTCTCTCTCTCTCTCTCTCTCTCTCTCTCTCTCTCTCTCTCT